>CM072531.1:16295000-17502238 GCA_036898165.1 Silybum marianum | reverse complement strand
TTGGAAATTCTTTGCTTACAGATCCTTCTGGTTGCTCAATATAAACTTCTTCATGAAGAATACAATTCAAAAATGCACATTTAACGTCCATTTGGTAGACCTTCATGTTCTTGTGAGCAGCATAAGCAAGGAATATTCGAATTGCTTCTAGTCTAGCAACAGGAGCAAATGTTTCATCATAATCAATGCCTTCTTGTTGGCAATACCCCTTTGCTACAAGCCTTGCCTTATTTCTTACAACAATACCATTTTCATCTTTTTTGTTTCTGAAGACCCATTTAGTGCCAATGATTGATTTTCCTTTAGGCTTTGGTATCAATCTCCAGACTTTGTTCCTTTCAAACTGATTTAACTCTTCTTGCATAGCTAGAATCCAGTCTGGATCCTGAAGTGCCTCATATGTATTTTTGGGTTCTATATTGCTTAAGAAATTCACATACAGACATTCATTTCTTTGTTGCAGATCTTGTTTGTACACCTTTTGATGGATCTCCAATTATTTGATGTACTGGATGATTTGATGTCCATTTGTTCACATTTGGTAGTGGTTGAACAGATGAGACATTATTCAAAGAGTCATAGTCATCAATAATTGCTTGAGTGTCAGTATCATGATTGATCAATGAATGTAAATCTGAAGTCTCCCCCTCAAAAGGAACATTATGTACATTCTCAAATTCAGAAGGAATAAATTCTGAAAGAATTGGAATTTCTGAATCGGGTTCAGAAGTTGGTTGAACTTGTTCAGAATTTATATGAATTTGTTCTGAATGAATAGGAATTGGTTCAGAAGTTGAATGTATATGTTCAGTAGTTGAATGTTCTGTATTTGAGGTTGAGAGGGGTGGAGCTGAAGTGCTTGGAGTTTGTACTTCTGAAATGTTTGAATCATTAGAACTTCTGAGAAGAGAAGGATTCTGATAATCTGCAGAAACATTTACAGAAATGTCAAATAAGTCTTTACACAATTCATCTGGATTTGTCTTTTGAGATTTAGAAAAAGATTTCTTATTGTTTTCGGAGTCCAAACTTTCAGAAACTAGGTTATGTACGAGTTCTGAACTGTTTTGTTCAGAAGTCAATGTTGGCTCATGAAATCTGACATTTGTAGTCTCAATGATCCTTTGTGTTCCCTTGATAAGGACTCTATATGCTTTAGATCTTTGAGAGTAGCCAACAAATATCCCAGCAACACCTTTTGGTGCAAATTTGTCTATATGCTGTGGAGTATCATTCTTTAGAAAACACCTGCAACCAAAAATTTTAAAATAATCAATAGAGGGTTTTCTTTGTTTTAACAATTCATAAGGAGTTTTAAGAAATTTTCTGTTAAGAATGGTTCTGTTCTGAGTAAAACATGCAGTAGCAATAGCTTCTGCCCAAAGAGACAGAGGAAGTTCTGAATATGCAAGCATAGTTCTTGCAGCCTCTACCAAAGTTCTATTCTTTCTTTCAACTACCCCATTTTGTTGAGGAGTTCTTGCAGCGGAAAAATTATGAGAAATACCAACGCATTCCAAAAATTCTGAAGTGTAGAATTAGTAAATTCTGTTCCATTGTCACTTCTGATCTTTTGAATTCGTAGTTGAAGAAGAACTTGAACTTTCTTCAGAAAAGGTATCAACTTTTCAGAGGTTTCAGATTTGAGTCTAAGATATTCAATCCATGTATATCTTGTATATTCATCAACTATAACCAGGATGTATTTCTTTCCTCCCATGCTTTGTGTCTTCATTGGTCCACACAAGTCCATGTGTAACATTTCTAAAGGAGCTTTGCATGAAGATAACATTTTTAGAGGATGGGAACTTCTCTTTATTTTCCCTAGTTCACAAGCAGAGCAAAGAGTGTTCTTTTCAAATCTGATCTTGGGTAGACCTCTAACTGAGTGATGTTTGTCTAGTTCAGAAATGGCTTTGAAATTCAGATGTGACATTCTTCTATGCCAAAGCCAGCTATCATTTCTCATTGATGTAGACATGTAACATACACCTTGCAGTTGACCTGAGGCAGTAAAAGTTACTGTGTAGATATCTCCATCTCTGTAGGCAGTTAATTCATTTTTATTTGCTGTACTCAGAACATGACAGTAATCTATGTCAAAATTCACTTTCCAATTTTTGTCACAGAATTGACTAATACTGAAAAGATTATGTTTTAAACCTTCAACATAAAAAACCTTCATTACTGTCACTTCTCCCTTTTTGAATGTGCCATATCCTCTCACAAATCCCTTTGCATTATTTCCAAAACTAACTGTTCCTTCATATCTTTCATGATAATCAGTTAGGAGTTCTTTGAAAGGAGTCATGTGTCTTGAGCATCCGGAATCTAAGACCCACACATGACATATCTGCAAAAGAGATTATTGAGATTTAGGTACCCATTCCTGAATGGGTCCTTTGATATTAGTTGAAAATTTAGATGTTCTGAACTTAGCCTTTAGATTTTTCAATTCAGAATTTGATTCAGAACTTTTAACTTTGTTTTGCTTTTTCTTTTTAATTTTATTTTTAAGCTTATTTGTCAATATAGCTTAACATTTTTGAATAGAATTTATCAAATTCTTTTTGTTAGTCTTGGAGATTATATGAAAATTATGATGACCACAAGTAATACAGTGAATATGTTTCTTTAAAGTATTAACAATCGCAGAAGACATAGAGGAGTTAATAACATTTGATTTATCAACAAAAGACTTTTTATTCATTGTTTTAATCTTTGGTACAACATATTTTTGTAAAGCAGGAAAACTATCTAATTTGTCTGAATTTGATAGTCTCTCTCCTTTCTTTCTCCAAACTAGATGGACAACTCTGAAACAGACAAAAAATGAGGATTAGTATAAGAGATTCTTTTATACTTTTTAGATTTTATCTCTGAATCAATTGAGTTAATTTTCTGAATGTTTGAAGCAGATTTTGAAGATTGACCTTGCTCAAAATTTTTAACTCTGGTGTTAAAGTCAGAAGATGTGCCAAATATAGATTTTAGTTTATCTCCTTCAGTCATAGAAGATTGTAGTTTATACACAACATTATCATCTTTGTCAATAGCTTGCATCATTTGATCATCTTCATCTTCTGAGTCAGAAGCATTCATAAGTTCTGAAAATTTATTGGGAGTAATACTTTTTGCAAAAATACTTGAATCTTTTATAGTAGTAGACTCATTATCAGAATCATCAAAAAATATTTTGGAATTTTCATCAGCATCTTCTGAGGAGTCAGCTTCTGAAAATTCATCATACTTTTCTTCAGATTTTGATATATTCTCAGAAATACTTTCTGAAGTAACTTCAGAATTGAATTCAGAATTTATCTCTGAATTTATTTCTGAACAATCTTCAGATTTAATTTTTGATTCATCAGACTTTAGAGGAACTTCTTCTGAAAACAAAGTCTCTGATTTAATAAAAGGTATCCTTTCAGGCAGAGAAAAATTCACTGGTTTAGGGATAACACCTACATTTGTTTCATTAAAAATTTTCATTTTTGAGAAATCATATAAATTTGCGAGTGCCTTTTTCGAATTTGATTATCATTATATCCTGCATCAGCTTTAATATTATAAAATTTTGAATTCTGAGCCTGGTTTGTTAAAATATTCAGAGTTTGCTCAGTTTGTCTTCTTTTGAAATTTAAATCTTCAAGTTCTTTAATCTTCTTGTACAGATCAATTCTTTCTTGATTCAGAAAGTTCATTTTAACACTTAAGATCTCTTTTTCAGATTTCTCATTAACTATCTCTTTTTGTAAATTGTCCAATTTTTTTTAAAGAAACTTTTTCTTCAGAAATCTTTTCAAGATTTTGTTCAGCTTCTTGACAATTTTCTTTATAGATCTGACTTTCAGCTCTAAATTGATTCACTAACATTCTTTCACCCTTGATTCTGTTCCTTAATATTTCAAATTCAGAAAACATGTTTTGGACTTGAATTTTTGTTTCAGAATCATGATTATGTTCAGAATTTAATTCAGAATTTAGTTCAGAGGAGAAATTATTTTCAAACTTTGATTCAGAAGATGAAGATAATACCTCTGTGTCAGCTTGTTGTTTTTCTTTAGAATCCATCTGACACATGTAGCAGTTTGTTGCATAGTGTGCCACTTCTTCATCTTCTTCTCCATCACTCCAATTCAACCAGTCTTCCTCATACTTGGTAATTAGAGCAGGGTTGAATTCTTTCTTCTTTGCTAATGCATGCTTCTTCTCATAGTAACCTGAGTTTTTTACTTTAGGCATCTTGCACTGTCTTGCATAGTGCCCAGGTTTGCCACAATTGAAGCATCTTGCTGGTTCAGTTGTTTCAGTTTGACCAGTTTCTTGACCTTTCTTAGGTCCAGTTTCAATTCTTGCTTTGTTCTGATATTTTTGATTATATCTATGTGTGAACTGTCTTGACAAGAATACAATATTATCAGAAATTCTCTTGAGTTCTTCATCCGATTCATCACCATCACAAACCTTAACCTCAGGAATATCAACAGTCTTCTTTGTTGACATGGTCATAGAATTGTTAAACTTCTTGCTTAACAGAGCAACTTCATTTGCCTTTTTCTGTTCATGTTGTCTAACTTTGATTTTATCTTCTTGTTGAAATAAAATCCCATAGACATCATGAATTGTCTTTCTAGAAAGATTTCTAGTGACCATGTTGTCAGAGAAGCTTGACCATTCAGTACCCAGATTATTCAGAAATTTATTGTTAATTTCAGAATTTGATTTCTGAACTCCATTTCTCCTTAGATCGTTCAGAATGTTATTGAATCTATTATATGTATCAGTAATAGATTCATTATCTTTGTATCTGAAATTTTCATAAGTACCTACACAGATGTTTAGCCTTTGTGCCTGTGCTTTGGTACTCCCCTGCATTTGAGCCTCTACTTCATCCCACATGGCTTTGGCTGATGAAAGACTATCAACCCTATTAAAAATTTCATTAGGAATTGCCATTGTGAGCAGAGTTAAAGCTCTTTTGTCAACTTTGACTTGGGCTTTCTCTGTTGCATTGTACATCCCTGGACTCTTTTTAATTCTTGAAGCAGGGATCTCAGGAGTGGATTCAGTTCTTGGAACTGCTGGAATTTCAACAAATACCTCTAGTGGACCATTTGTAATCGATTGCATTAAAGCTTCATCTATGTTATCCAAAAATTGTATCATTCTAATTCTCCATTGATGATATTCCCCTAAGAAGAGAGTTGGTGGTTTCGTTTCAGATCCGATTGAGACTATTTCTTTAGACATCTTTTATTGTTAGAAGATCGAGAATTCACCTGTATTGAATTTGAATTTTGTAGATCAAGAAGAACTGTCAGATCTGACAACAAATCTTCTTCAAGAACAGATGAATTGGCTCTGATACCAATTGTTAGGACCCTTAACAATCAATATAATGAAGAAAGTAGAATATGGAATTAGATCTGATAGCCAAATGTCATATGTATTGATCAAATGAAAGATATTACAATACTGTATTTCAAGATTATGAAACGTTCGTTCTAACAGACTATCTAACAACTATTTATACAAGAGAGAAAATGCTAAACAGACAGTACATTTGTGACAGACATGTTCAGAAATAGTTCTGAACTTCTTCAGAACTTCTTCAGAAGCACCTTCAGAAGTATCTTCAGAAACATGTTCAGAACCTTCAGAACTTCTGAAGTTGACACTTCAGAAGTTATGCCTTAGGTGCTTTCTGACTTTCTCTGAGTTCTGAGCTTCTATCTTCAGATCTGCATATCTTCAGAACCCAGTCTCTTTTGAAGCTATTCTGATATACCTATCAACCAATACTGCTGAAATACCTGCACGTAAAGTTCCAAAGCTAAGGGAAAATTGGAATGATGAGGAAAAGGCCAAAGTTGAGCTTGCTAAAAAGGCAAAAACGCTTCTTATCATGGCTATTACAAATGATATTTTTCAATCTCTGGATTCCTGTGATACTGCTAAGGAATTATGGGATCAGTTAGAGAATCTTCTGGAGGGTGGTGCTAAAATGAAGAAAAATCGAAGGGCTGAAGCACTGAATGAATACAGGTGAATCTCTGGAACAGACTTTTCATAAATTTAATAATCTGATTAATCTATGTAAACGATTTGATATTGTTCGATCAAAAGAAGACAATAATGTCTTATTCTTGAAGAGATTAAATCCAGAATGGTCAAATCTATCCATGTCACTACAAGCTAATCAAGATCTTGAGCAATGGTCTCTACACGATGTATTTGGAACTCTTCAAGCTCATGAAAAGGAGGTTGTGCAAAAGAAAACAACCATAGGTGGACCTCTGGCCTTGATTTCTGAAGCAAAGGGAGCTACTAGAAGAAAAAGTGAAGATAGAAGAGTGAAGAACAAGGCATTCATGTCAGAAACTGTTCCAGAAGAAGATTCTGACTCTGATGATGACATAAAGGCATTTGCTGATTCCTTGGCTCTTATTACCAAACAGTTTACAAACCGTTTTGGAAATAGAAGCATTTCAAGGAAACAGAAGGTCTGATCGCTCCAACTATTCTTCTAAACAAGAGGTTCAGAGACCTGAGAAGACTGAGGTAGAAAAGAAGGAAGAGGAAATGAAGAAAAAGAAAGATGTATGTTACAGATGTGGCAAACCGGGTCATTACTCGAAGGATTGCAGAGGGGCTCTGGAGAAAGACAAAACATATTACAAAAATAAATACAAGTATAATGCTACTGAAAGAGCCCACTATGCTGAGAAAGAAAACTGGATTGGAGATGAATCCAGCGGTGATGAGGCCATGTTATGAGGAATGGCAAGTACAAATGAATCAGAAGAACAGCCTTCTCAATCACCGGTTAGTAATCCGTCTGATTCTTCTGAACTTGAGAATACAATTGTGCTTTTATCAAACAATTTTGAAGAACTTAAGCAAAAGCTAACAATTGAAAAGAAGTTACGAAAAAATATTGAGAAAACTCTTTCCACAACACAAAGGGAAAGAGATATTTACAAAAGAGAGATTGATATCTTAACAGAAGAAAAACTGGAACTTGACATAGAAAAAGAAAAAATTTCTAAAACCTTGAAAGACACAGAAGTTTTGGTAAAAAAAAGAGCAACTGAGTTATAAGAAACTTCTTGAAGAAAAGGATAAGGAAATTCAAGATAAGGAAAGTGACAGATTAAATTCTGTAGCACTTAAAAATTATTTTAAAAAAGAAAGAGAATTTCTGTACATTGAACTTCAAAACAAAACGCATCAGATTAAAACATATCTGGATGCTCAAAAAGTTCATGAGAAAATTAGTACACAAGTAGGAAGATCTGGAATCGGTTTTGAAGATTTAGATCCCTATACGTGTGAAAAGAAGTCTGGTTTAAACTCTGGCTTTTGTATAGGACGACAACAGAAGCCTGTGTTTCAAATCATTTTTGAACAATCATGTTTTAAAAGATCTAAAACTGAAAATGGTCATCATCAACGAAAACTCAAGTTTAAAAACATTAAATATTCTTCTGAAAAGACCAATATAAATCTAAATCAAATTCAGAAGAAGGATGATATTTTTAAGTTTGGTTCAAGTGTTATTACAAAATTGAATCCAGAGGCTGATGCGTTTATTCCTATTCAAGCAGAGGAGGAATTAAGACTAAGTTTTGAAAAAGATCTTCTCTTGACTCTGGATAATTGTTTTAAACTTGAGAATGACAAACAAAAGTTAGAGAATAATCCAGAGATATTTCCTTGTTCATTTATTGATTTAAATCTTTCTGAAAACTCGAGAGGATTTAGAAGAAATCACATATCCATGGGAGAATAATGATCAAAGTGAGGATTTCTTTGACAATTCTGACACATATCTCTCTCATCTTGAACAAACTTCCAATCATGCTAAAACTCCAGAGATCATAAAAAACAAAGACGCTCCTTTTCTCGATACAAATGAATCTCTGGAGATAAGAGCTTCTGGAATGGATGCTAAAAACAAGTCAAGTGACATTCCGATTTTCTCTGTTCCCTCTGAACAACGAAAACCTGTTTTTATACATCCAGATTTTATAAAAATGTGTCTGAAAGCTAAATCTTGTCTTGATCTTGAAAAGGAAGAAAAACTTAAAAAGAAAATTCCTATCCAACTTCCTAACTCTTATCCTCCAAAACTTTCTTACATTCAAAAAGGTAAATGGAAATCTAATCTATCTGTTCCTGTTTCAGTAAATTCAAAAGCTTCTGAGAAGATAAATCCAAGGAAATCTCCGTTGAAGAATACTTCAGATTCTAAACATACGTCTAGCCTAGATAGGAAGTTCTTTAGAACAACTGATACTAGAAAAGACAGATCTAAGAATAATTGTAATTATCATTGTCACAATGAAAATTCAATAAAATCTTCTATGTTTCAGAATTCTGAATGTTTTTCTCTGTTCTTGAAATTACAGAAATTTTTCTCACGAACATCAAATTCCTTCACTGCAAATCATTCGTACTTCAACAAAAATAAACCAAAGCAAAATAGAAAAACACAAAATCCAAAGAATGCATCTTTACCTCCTGTCAAATCAAATCAAAAGCAACAGGCTGATAAGCCAAAAGCTAACGTTAAAGGACCCATAATGGTATGGGTACCTAAGAAACTCTGATCTTGATTGCAGAAACAACGTGTGCATATCTGGTATCTTGACTCTGGATGCTCGAGGCACATGACTGGTTCACGAAACTTACTCTCTCAATTTAAAGACAAAAGTGGTGGAGCCGTAACGTTTGGTGATAATGGTAAGGGTCATATTAAGGGCTATGGTACTTTACAGGAAGGTAATATTGCCTTATCTAAAGTAGCTCATGTTTCTGGTTTGAAACATAACCTCCTAAGTGTAATTCAACTATGTGATTCTAAGATACTTGTCGTCTTTGATGAAAAACATTGTTACTTATTTTCTAAGGCAGGTGAGGAACTTTGGAGAGCAGACAGAAAAGGTAATCTATACATGATGAATTTTACCTCCAAGGATGGTAAGAAAACCTTATGTCTTATTTCCAAAAAGAGTGAAGTTGCATGGCTCTGGCATCATAAAATGTCTCACTTAAACTTTGATAATCTTGAGATGCTTGTAATACATAATTTGGTATCTGGGAAAGATCAAACGAGCATGTGAAATGGGAAAGATCAAACGAGCATCTCATAAAACAAAAAGTGATCACTCTTGCATAAGACCTCTGCAATTGTTACACGTCGATCTCTGTGGTCCAATTGCTATTCAGGGTCTTTCTTGTAAAAAGTATATTCTGGTACTTATTGATGAATTTTCCAGGTATACTTGGCTTGCTTTTGCTCGACAAAAGTCAGAAGTTCCTATTGTCCTTCAAAATATGATGACCAGAATCCAAGTTCTTTTACACCAAAAGATTCAACAGCTGAGAAGTGATAATGGTACTCAATTCAAGAATGCCAAACTTGAAGCATACTTTGTTTCCAATGGAATTTCTCATAACTTCTCTTCTGTACTTACTCCCCCAACAGAACGGTGTCGTTGAACGTCGCAACAGAATCTTGGTCGAAGCAGCCAGAACAATGCTAGCAGCTTCTGGACTCCCAATTCACTTCTGGGCTGAAGCTGTAGCCACTGCTTGTTTCACTCACAATCGTTCCATAATTGTCAAGAGGCATCTCAAAACCTCTTATGAGCTTATTAACAAACGGAAACCATCTGTCAAATTCTTTCATATTTTTGGCTGCAGGTGTTTTATCTTAAATGACAGAGACAAACTTGGCAAGTTTGATCCAAAATCAGATGAAGCAAAATTCTTAGGCTATTCTTTAAATTCCAGAGCCTTCCGTGTTTTTAATCTAAGAACTAAAACAGTAATGGAGCATTAACGTTGATTTTGACGATCAAACTCAACTGACTTCTGAATATTCTTCTTCAGAACTCAAACTTAATACTGTTACTTCTGATTTTCTTTCAGGATCAAGAGAATTCGAGATTGATGCTCTTTTTCAAGACTTTCTGGGCGAAGAAGTAGTGTCAGAACACGTAGGCACTACCTCTTCTTTCAGCATGCCTGAAGTTCTTCATGCCTCTGGCATAACTTTCTCCGGTCCTCCCTCTTCTGAGCCTAGCTCTTCAGATCCTTCTGTTCCTGGTACATCTGATTGTACAGAAGCTTCTTCTGTTCCATCATCTGAGGGGGAGACTTTAGCATCAAGAGGTTCAGCATCAATATTTCTGGATGAAGTTATCTCATCTTCTGACACCGAAGTTCAAGCTCAACCAATATCACAAACAAGGTGACGAAATGGACTAAATCCCATACTCCAGATCTCATAATTGGTGATCCTTCTGAGGGTGTCAAAACACGATCCGCCACAGCAAATGAAGCTTTCTATGTTAACTTTCTAAGCTTAATTGAACCAAAGAAAGTTCATGAAGCCTTAGCCGAACCTAGTTGGGTAGAAGCAATGCAGGAAGAATTACTTCAATTTGAGCGTAACAAAGTTTGGAACTTAGTACCATTACCAAAAGGTAAAGTTGCCATTGGTACTAAGTGGGTTTTCAGAAATAAAAAGGACCAGGACGGTATTGTGATCAGAAACAAGGCTCGTCTGGTGGCAAAAGGATATTGTCAAGAAGAAGGTATTGATTATGATGAAACCTTTGCTCCTGTTGCAAGACTGGAGGCGATAAGACTTTTTCTGGCATTCTCTGCTTACAAGAACTTTAAGGTCTATCAAATGGACGTTAAATGTGCATTTCTAAATGGAAATCTTAAAGAGGAAGTGTATGTTGAACAACCAGTTGGCTTTAAAGATTCAAGACATCCAAAATATGTTTTTCTTCTTGACAAAGCACTATATGGGTTAAAGCAAGCACCCAGAGCCTAGTATGAACGTTTATCCAAATTTCTGATCAGCAAAGGATATGAGAAAGGTAAAATTGATACCACACTTTTCATCAAAAGAGGAAAAGGTATTTTAACTATTGTTCAAATTTATGTGGATGACATAATTTTTGGCTCTACTCATCAAACAGAAGTTGATTTGTTTTCTAAGTTGATGGAAACTGAATTTGAAATGAGTATGATGGGAGAATTAACTTTCTTTCTTGGACTTCAGGTTAAACAAAGTACCTCTGGTATTTTTATTAATCAAGCAAAATATGTCTCTGACATGTTAAAGAAATTTCATTTTCAGAACTCATCAACTATGAAAACACCTATCTCTCCTAGTATGAAACTAGGTCCTGATCCATCTGGAAAACCTGTAGATATCACGGTTTACAGAGGTATGATAGGTTCTCTTCTATATTTGACAGCAAGTAGGCCTGATATTATGTTTGCCACTTGTCTTTGTGCTCGTTATCAAGCTAATCCTAAAGAATCTCATTTGGCTGCTGTCAAAATAATTTTTAGATACTTAAAGGGAACTCCTTCATTGGGTCTCTGGTATCCAAAAATTTTTGGGTTTGATTTAATGGCATACACAGATTCTGATCATGCAGGTTGTAAGTTGGACAGAAAAAGCACCTCTGGTAGCTGTCAACTTCTGGGTAATCGTCTTATCAGCTAGACTTCCAAGAAACAAAATTGTGTTTCAACATCTACTGCAGAAGCTGAATATGTTGCTGCTGTTAGCTGTTGTTCCCAAGTCATTTGGATGAAAACCCAACTCAGAGACTACGGTCTAATCTATGATAAGATTTCCATTCTCTGTGATTCTGAAAGTGCAATTGCCATTACAGAAAACCCAGTTCAGCACTAAAAAACAAAGCATATTGATGTTAGGTATCACTATATCAAAGATCATGTAGAAAAAGGTACAATAGAAATGTATTTTGTTTCTACTGATTACCAACTGGCTGACATTTTTACAAAAGCTCTGGATGAGAAGCGTTTTAATTTTTTAATCAGCAAGTTGGGAATGCTAAACATGTAATTTTTAGTCTTAGAAGTTATTAGAGATCTCTGATCGTCTTCTGAACTTCATCCAGAAGCACTCAGAGACCTCTGATAGCTTCTGGTTTAGGTTATTTTGTTGCATTTTATTCCTTTCCATCCAAGTTTTATTAGAAAGGCGCCAATCCCAGAAGCCAAGAGGGAACCTATCATTCAAGGGGGAGCTTTTTATTCAAGTGGGAGATATTTATTCAAGGGAGAGATTATTATTCAAGGGGGAACTTATAAATCAAGGGGGAGCATATTATGCAAAGGAAATTATATCCTTCAGAGGGGAGTTTCTTAAACTGTTCAAAAACTAACACTAAGTTAGCTGTCTTATGAATTTTTTTTCATCCACCTAAGTTTCTTCTGAATCTTCTTATTCTGTGTTTCTCTTGTCGTCAAGGTCTCTCAGAATGCCTATGATTCATTTCAAATTTATACCAGATGATGATTCATAATTGACAAGTTTTTCAATTTTTTTATAAATCAAAATATTCCAAAATTTTTATTGAATATCTACATTTTTTTAACTCTTGCCGTCAAGGTTATTTAAAATTTCTATATTCAATTTAAAATTTTTCTTATTATTTTTCTTCATGAAAAATTCAAACTTTCATTTGGGTCAAATTTCTTTTCCCCAGATAACTGATTTTAATTCTAAATAAACATATTTATATATTTCAATTTGTTCTTTAATTAATTACTCAACAAATTGCTTTATATTTTTTTTTTATTTACCTTTGGGATAATCAACCGATTTTAGGTCGATAACCTTTCAGTTTTCTTTTCAAAAATCGTGTCTTACTCATCACTCCTACTTTCCACGTGTCATTCATTGTGTGACTGCATGTATCCACGCCTGCGTGCTTACATCATCTTTTCTGAACCGTTTTCTTCTACTCC
The DNA here is from genome assembly GCA_036898165.1 of Silybum marianum. Lineage (NCBI taxonomy): Eukaryota > Viridiplantae > Streptophyta > Magnoliopsida > Asterales > Asteraceae > Silybum > Silybum marianum. Next base: position 17,489,425 of record CM072531.1, on the reverse strand, counting down.
TAATACACAAACCCCTTCCAATTCCAAATTGGTCTCATATAAAATCCCCAAATTTCAGATACCCATCTTCTTCCTCTCCGCTGTTACTGCTCTCACTCTTACGAACTTACTTGCAAATCTCTCCAACTTTCATCAATGGCTTCTCACCTTGCAAATCCAGCTCTCAACGATGACGAAGGACGTCTCGTTGATTCTACTGCCGATAGTGCTCCGTTCGTCAAATTGCCATTGAAAGCAAACAATGTGCAGGTTCTTCTTGATCCAAATACTTACCAGTCCGAATTCAGAATTATGGTTGAATTTCTTCAACAGCATGTCCTTAATCGAGCCCTAACTCTGAAAGACCCAAATGTTCCTGAAATTTACGTTCAGGAAGTGTGGCAATCGATGTACATTCAAGATGATGAGACTCTGCTTGGAAATTTCAGTCACCCTGATCAACCTGATACTGCTGTGGAAATACCCATTACAAAGAAGAAATTAGCCAGGTATCATTTACCCTCTTCACAGGTACTACTTGATGGTGAATTAGTTCCAAATCCAGCCCTAGAATCGAACCCTTCTGCTGAAGCATTGTTATCTTTCATCCTCTTTCTTGGTTACAATGAACCTATAAGCAAACTTTCTGAATTCAAGAGAAAACAGTTACCCCCAATGTGGAATCTCCTAATTTCTATCCTGAACAAGAGTCTCACTTGTAAAATTGGGTCTCTCGATCAAGCAAGCAGGAACATTTTGACTATAATGTATGGCATGTTTTTTAATCACCCCTTGGACTACGCAAGCCTTATTTTTCAAGAGATTAAAGCTGTTGTACACACCAAAGTAACCCATCAAAACCAAGGAAAAACTATTCCAACTCTGATGTTTCCAAGATTTCTATCTCTGGTTACCTATCCTGCAATTGGTGCACTCAAAGCTCCACTCGTTCAACCATTTTGCAAAATTGCATCAATGAGCACTCATCGTCCGACCATCGACCGCAATGGCTATCCTTCTCCCATAAAGCTTTCAAGGTACATGCTAAACCTAATTCCATCTAGCTCTTCTTATCTACAATCCTATAGGAGCTCTATGAATTTCTCAGAACAGAGAATTTCTACCCTAGAGCACTTAGAGCCAGTTCTAGAAACTGAGGGGTCAAGTGAGAATGAGGCTGAAAATAATTTGAGTGAACATCCGAGTGGTTCTACCCATGCTGACCTCTTGTTAAAAGAAGGTACTGAAGATGTCCATCGTGACACACTTGAGCGAATCTCACCTACATCCCAAAGGGTAACTTCATTATCTGAGGTAGATGTCAACCCATCTACTTTCATTGACCAAGGACAACCTAGTCCAAACCACCCAGAAACCATCCGATCAGAGGATACTTCTTCATCCTCTGCATCAAGCACAACCGGGGAAACCTCTTCATCATTCTCTCAATAGAATGATGATGAAAATATAAGAGTTCATTTTCCCCAGAACTCGACACCTTCCCCACACAATGTTGACGTCTCTGTGACCAACAAAGATTTAGGCGTCTCAGAAATCCCATCAGAGGGGTTACAGCCACAGGTTGCACCACTTACCGGAGTGTTTACACTCCATCAAGGTAAGCACATTGTCTTCAACACCTCATCCTCTGATGATGAGGATTATGTTGAGACAATCAGAACAACCGAAGAGGTGCCTGTTAATAACAGTCCTCAACGACAGGTTGGAAGTCCCTCCACATTCAACGTCAAAACAGGTGTGAATGAGGGCCTCTCGGCATGCGAGAGTAAAGCGGCTCCATGTGTTGGAGATGCACCGGTTACCCATTCTGCATATGTCACCAATGCAGCGTTGCAGGCATTTGGTGATAAAATTCAGAGATCTGTAGAGGATCTAAAACTCTCTCTGGGCTCTCATAATGCCATGCTTCTGGCTATTCAAGATGAACAAAAACAGCATGCTCAAGCTCTGGAAGCCATAAAAGACCTCATTTCTACAATCGTCTGCGACACATCAGAGCCAAGCTTCTGATCATTATTCTTCTCTGCATAATGGAATCCAGGCTATTTCTGAGGCCATTCTCCGAATTCCCGAGGCAATTCCAACTCCAGAAGTCACAATCTCTGTTGATGAATACAGTTCCTTAGTAGCCGATCTTCACAAAATTAACAAGGCTATTCATCCCTCTGCAGACACTTCTGAATCTTCTCTGGTCAAGAAATCTGATATGGCCGTCTTCCGTAAGGCCATGCTTGAACGCATCAATTCTCTCTCCTCCAAGTATGTTTCCAAAACAACTGCCTGCACTTCTAATGTGGATTTAAAGCTATCATCTATGGAAACCTCTCTGTCTCAGCTTACCAGTCTAGTAAGTTCTCTTTCTAATTCTTTTACTGAAAAGAAAAAGGCCAAGGAGGAGCGTGCTTGCAGAAAAGCAGAAAAGCGTAAAAGATCTGAGGATCAGGACCCTGATTCTCAAAAGGGGGAGAAAGCACCAGAATCAAAGAAAGTAAAACCCACAACCAACACTGAAAGCTCAAATCCAAATCAAATGCCATCTCCATCCACTTCTGCCAAACACCAATCATCCTCCAAGCGAAACTCCGGCTCAAACTTCTCATACACAAACCCATCCGACTCCAACTCCATTAGCCACTCACTCTGGGCCTCTTCCAAAAGATCCAGAGATAGCCAAATTCATTCTTGAGGTTGTAGGCAACACAAGACAAACACCATATTCCTCCTCAACTCAAGCTGCAATAGCCAAAGAAAAGGAAGCCAAAGCCAGAGCTGAGGCATCAAAGGCTAAAGTTGAAGCCTTGAACACACAAAGAGAAGAAGAACGAATTGAGGCTGAAATAAGAGCAAAAGCAGACGCTGAAAAAGCCTCTGCTTCTCAAATCGAAGCAGAAATCAGAGCCAAAGCTGAAGCGAGAAGAGCCTATGCGAAGCATCAAACGCTTAGCGAGAGATGGAAAGAGAAAGAGTTGCGGTACCAAGAGTAAACGCTGAAGGATCGTCAAGTAGAGCAGCAGAGAATAGACAAAAAATTCAGAGACTTGGAAGAATTGATCTACCAATTCTGGAAATCACAAAAAGGTACATGTATGCTCCTATAGATCAGAAAATCTATCTCATGTTGCCCAACTTCTCAAACGCCTACAATGTAAGTGATGCTATTAAGGACAAATTCATGGCACACGTACAAGCAAGAAAGGACGTTCATTCCTGCGTACCTATCAAACGAATCTCTCGCAATAAAGCATTCAACTTTTAAGGATACGTAAATATGGTACACAATCTATGAGGTTATCGAAGACAAGTAAGACTTATTACTTCTGTGATAATGATCTATTGTTCATCTTTCCCTCTGATCTTAATTTTCTGGAGAATTTCATGAAGGCTCAAATGAATAGAAGAATTGATGATCAAGATCAAATTGCTTATTCTCGAATTATTCAATGCATGAAGTCCTACATCCGTACAAGAGACAGTAGATTTTCAAATAGGAATCAATTACAATGTTGATAACCCGGCTATCTCTCGCACCCAATGAAGATCTAGAAGGCATCAACAACATGAGAATCGGCAAAGTGCTAATAGACCCGAGGAAGGGGTAATCTTCGAAGGCCGGACGAAGAGCTTCTTCGTAATCAAAGAAGCGCAAAAGTACTCATCGAGAGGTCGTTTACGTTGCAAAAGCTTCATCTCTCGTTGATGTTAACAATCACAATCCGAGAAGGTTATCGAGAAGATGATCAAAAGGCTTTCAACTTTATTATCAATCAGAGAGATCATTAATAAGATTGGAAAGATTGTATCAGAGGTCGCTCCTTTCTGAACAGACTTCATTCTTCTGGTTTCATACTTAGGGGGAGATTGTTACACTTTTGAAAGTATGAACCACAAGATGAAGAATATGACGTGGCACATACATCAAGGATGTCTACCTTTTGCAACCGACTAGTTTGTTACACGCTCCCATCTCTCACACGTGTCAGTTTGTAATAGGTTAAGATGTTGACTTTTACTTTATTCTATTTGTATAAATAGATCTTTTCTCAATTGTAAAAGTTGTCGATTGAAATTGTGATATTGAAGAACTTACTGTGCGTCATTCCATGTATCTGTAATCACAATTCAGGTTATAATACATTGTTAATCTGTTCTTCAATCTTTGATCGAATCTTATTACTGTTGATTAATCGATATAAATTGCTTCCGTTTATACTCGTTTATAATTCAATCGATTAATCCGTGAAGAAGAGAATCTAGAACCAACAATATTTAATGAAATTCAATCGCAGAACTTTACTCCATTCTAGTACCGAAAAGATCCCCGAAAACAAGAAAAGGGACAATGAACATAAGAGTTCTATTTTCGTTACACTATCTTCACTCACCGATCTTTCACTGCGAAAGTTCAATCGTTGAATGTACTTTAAGCTCATAGAATGATGATGAAAATATAAGAGTTCATTTTCCCCAGAACTCGACACCTTCCCCACACAATGTTGACGTCTCTGTGACCAACAAAGATTTAGGCGTCTCAGAAATCCCATCAGAGGGGTTACAGCCACAGTTGCACCACTTACCGGAGTGTTTACACTCCATCAAGGTAAGCACATTGTCTTCAACACCTCATCCTCTCGATGATGAGGATTATGTTGAGACAATCGAACAACCGAAGAGGTGCCTCGTTAATAACAAATTCTCAACGACAAAGTTGGAAGTCCCTCCACATTCAACGTCAAAACAAAGTGTGAATGAGGGCCTCTCGGCATGCGAGAGTAAAGCGGCTCCATGTGTTGGAGATGCACCGGTTACCCATTCGCATATGTCACCAATGCGGCGTTGCGAGCATTTGGTGATAAAATTCGCAGATCCGTAGAGGATCTAAAACTCTCTCTGGGCTCTCATAATGCCATGCTTCTGGCTATTCAAGATGAACAAAAACAGCATGCTCAAGCTCTGGAAGCCATAAAAGACCTCATTTCTACAACTGCTGCGACACATCAGAGCCAAGCTTCTGATCATTATTCTTCTCTGCATAATGGAATCCAGGCTATTTCTGAGGCCATTCTCCGAATTCCCGAGGCAATTCCAACTCCAGAAGTCACAATCTCTGTTGATGAATACAGTTCCTTAGTAGCCGATCTTCACAAAATTAACAAGGCTATTCATCCCTCTGCAGACACTTCTGAATCTTCTCTGGTCAAGAAATCTGATATGGCTGTCTTCCAGAAGGCCATGCTTGAACGCATCAATTCTCTCTCCTCCAAGTATGTTTCCAAAACAACTGCCTGCACTTCTAATGTGGATTTAAAGCTATCATCTATGGAAACCTCTCTGTCTCAGCTTACCAGTCTAGTAAGTTCTCTTTCTAATTCTTTTACTGAAAAGAAAAAGGCCAAGGAGGAGCGTGCTTGCAGAAAAGCAGAAAAGCGTAAAAGATCTGAGGATCAGGACCCTGATTCTCAAAAGGGGGAGAAAGCACCAGAATCAAAGAAAGTAAAACCCACAACCAACACTGAAAGCTCAAATCCAAATCAAATGCCATCTCCATCCACTTCTGCCAAACACCAATCATCCTCCAAGCAGCAAACTCCGGCTCAAACTTCTCATACACAAACCCATCTGACTCCAACTCCATTAGCCACTCACTCTGGGCCTCTTCCAAAAGATCCAGAGATAGCCAAATTCATTCTTGAGGTTGTAGGCAACACAAGACAAACACCATATTCCTCCTCAACTCAAGCTGCAATAGCCAAAGAAAAGGAAGCCAAAGCCAGAGCTGAGGCATCAAAGGCTAAAGTTGAAGCCTTGAACACACAAAGAGAAGAAGAACGAATTGAGGCTGAAATAAGAGCAAAAGCGTACGTCGAAAGCCTCTCGCTTCTCAAATCGAAGCGAAATCGTAGCCAAAGTCAAGCAGAAGAGCCTATGCAGAAGCATCAAACGCTTAAGCAGAGATGGAAAGAGAAAGAGTTGCAGCTGCAAGAGTAAACGCTGAAGGATCGTCAAGTAGAGCAGCAGAGAATAGACAAAAAATTCAGAGACTTGGAAGAATTGATCTACCAATTCTGGAAATCACAAAAAGGTACATGTATGCTCCTATAGATCAGAAAATCTATCTCATGTTGCCCAACTTCTCAAACGCCTACAATGTAAGTGATGCTATTAAGGACAAATTCATGGCACACAGACAAGCAAGAAAGGACGTTCATTCCTCTGTACCTATCAAACGAATCTCTGCAATAAAGCATTCAACTTTTAAGGATACAGAAATATGGTACACAATCTATGAGGTTATCAGAAGACAGTAAGACTTATTACTTCTGTGATAATGATCTATTGTTCATCTTTCCCTCTGATCTTAATTTTCTGGAGAATTTCATGAAGGCTCAAATGAATAGAAGAATTGATGATCAAGATCAAATTGCTTATTCTCGAATTATTCAATGCATGAAGTCCTACATCCGGTACAAGAGACGGTAGATTTTCAAATAGGAATCAATTACAATGTTGATAACCTGGCTATCTCTGCACCCAATGAAGATCTAGAAGGCATCAACAACATGAGAATCGGCAAAGTGCTAATAGACCCAGAGGAAGGGGTAATCTTCAGAAGGCCAGACAGAAAGAGCTTCTTCAGAATCAAAGAAGCGCAAAAGTACTCATCAGAGGTCGTTTACGTTGCAAAAAGCTTCATCTCTGTTGATGTTAACAATCACAATCCAGAGGTTATCGAGAAGATGATCAAAAGGCTTTCAACTTTATTATCAATCAGAGAGATCATTAATAAGATTGGAAAGATTGTATCAGAGGTCGCTCCTTTCTGAACAGACTTCATTCTTCTGGTTTCATACTTAGGGGGAGATTGTTACACTTTTGAAAGTATGAACCACAAGATGAAGAATATGACGTGGCACATACATCAAGGATGTCTACCTTTTGCAACCGACTAGTTTGTTACACGCTCCCATCTCTCACACGTGTCAGTTTGTAATAGGTTAAGATGTTGACTTTTACTTTATTCTATTTGTATAAATAGATCTTTTCTCAATTGTAAAAGTTGTCGATTGAAATTGTGATATTGAAGAACTTACTGTGCGTCATTCCATGTATCTGTAATCACAATTCAGGTTATAATACATTGTTAATCTGTTCTTCAATCTTTGATCGAATCTTATTACTGTTGATTAATCGATATAAATTGTTTCCGTTTATACTCTGTTTATAATTCAATCGATTAATCTGTGAAGAAGAGAATCTAGAACCAACAATATTTAATGAAATTCAATCAGAGAACTTTACTCCATTCTAGTACTGAAAAGATCCCTGAAAACAGTAAAAGGGACAATGAACATAAGAGTTCTATTTTCGTTACACTATCTTCACTCACTGATCTTTCACTCTGAAAGTTCAATCAGTGAATGTACTTTAAGCTCATAGAATGATGATGAAAATATAAGAGTTCATTTTCCCGTAACTCGACACCTTCCCCACACAATGTTGACGTCTCTGTGACCAACAAAGAATTAGGCGTCTCAGAAATCCCATCAGAGGGGTTACAGCCACAGGTTGCACCACTTACCGGAGTGTTTACACTCCATCAAGGTAAGCACATTGTCTTCAACACCTCATCCTCTGATGATGAGGATTATGTTGAGACAATCAGAACAACCGAAGAGGTGCCTGTTAATAACAGTCCTCAACGACAGGTTGGAAGTCCCTCCACATTCAACGTCAAAACAGGTGTGAATGAGGGCCTCTCGGCATGCGAGAGTAAAGCGGCTCCATGTGTTGGAGATGCACCGGTTACCCATTCTGCATATGTCACCAATGCAGCGTTGCAGGCATTTGGTGATAAAATTCAGAGATCTGTAGAGGATCTAAAACTCTCTCTGGGCTCTCATAATGCCATGCTTCTGGCTATTCAAGATGAACAAAAACAGCATGCTCAAGCTCTGGAAGCCATAAAAGACCTCATTTCTACAACTGCTGCGACACATCAGAGCCAAGCTTCTGATCATTATTCTTCTCTGCATAATGGAATCCAGGCTATTTCTGAGGCCATTCTCCGAATTCCCGAGGCAATTCCAACTCCAGAAGTCACAATCTCTGTTGATGAATACAGTTCCTTAGTAGCCGATCTTCACAAAATTAACAAGGCTATTCATCCCTCTCGCGTACACTTCGAATCTTCTCTCGGTCAAGAAATGCGATATGGCTGTCTTCCAGAAGGCCATGCTTGAACGCATCAATTCTCTCTCCTCCAAGTATGTTTCCAAAACAACTGCCTGCACTTCTAATGTGGATTTAAAGCTATCATCTATGGAAACCTCTCTGTCTCAGCTTACCAGTCTAGTAAGTTCTCTTTCTAATTCTTTTACTGAAAAGAAAAAGGCCAAGGAGGAGCGTGCTTGCAGAAAAGCAGAAAAGCGTAAAAGATCTGAGGATCAGGACCCTGATTCTCAAAAGGGGGAGAAAGCACCAGAATCAAAGAAAGTAAAACCCACAACCAACACTGAAAGCTCAAATCCAAATCAAATGCCATCTCCATCCACTTCTGCCAAACACCAATCATCCTCCAAGCAGCAAACTCCGGCTCAAACTTCTCATACACAAACCCATCTGACTCCAACTCCATTAGCCACTCACTCTGGGCCTCTTCCAAAAGATCCAGAGATAGCCAAATTCATTCTTGAGGTTGTAGGCAACACAAGACAAACACCATATTCCTCCTCAACTCAAGCTGCAATAGCCAAAGAAAAGGAAGCCAAAGCCAGAGCTGAGGCATCAAAGGCTAAAGTTGAAGCCTTGAACACACAAAGAGAAGAAGAACGAATTGAGGCTGAAATAAGAGCAAAAGCGTACGTCGAAAAGCCTCTCGCTTCTCAAATCGAAGCGAAATCGCAGCCAAAGTCAAGAAAGAGCCTATGCAGAAGCATCAAACGCTTAAGCAGAGATGGAAAGAGAAAGAGTTGCAGCTGCAAGAGTAAACGCTGAAGGATCGTCAAGTAGAGCAGCAGAGAATAGACAAAAAATTCAGAGACTTGGAAGAATTGATCTACCAATTCTGGAAATCACAAAAAGGTACATGTATGCTCCTATAGATCAGAAAATCTATCTCATGTTGCCCAACTTCTCAAACGCCTACAATGTAAGTGATGCTATTAAGAACAAATTCATGGCACACAGACAAGCAAGAAAGGACGTTCATTCCTCTGTACCTATCAAACGAATCTCTGCAATAAAGCATTCAACTTTTAAGGATACAGAAATATGGTACACAATCTATGAGGTTATCAGAAGACAGTAAGACTTATTACTTCTGTGATAATGATCTATTGTTCATCTTTCCCTCTGATCTTAATTTTCTGGAGAATTTCATGAAGGCTCAAATGAATAGAAGAATTGATGATCAAGATCAAATTGCTTATTCTCGAATTATTCAATGCATGAAGTCCTACATCCGGTACAAGAGACAGGTAGATTTTCAAATAGGAATCAATTACAATGTTGATAACCTGGCTATCTCTGCACCCAATGAAGATCTAGAAGGCATCAACAACATGAGAATCGGCAAAGTGCTAATAGACCCAGAGGAAGGGGTAATCTTCGTAAGGCCGTATTTAAAGAGCTTCTTCAGAATCAAAGAAGCGCAAAAGTACTCATCAGAGGTCGTTTACGTTGCAAAAAGCTTCATCTCTGTTGATGTTAACAATCACAATCCAGAGGTTATCGAGAAGATGATCAAAAGGCTTTCAACTTTATTATCAATCAGAGAGATCATTAATAAGATTGGAAAGATTGTATCAGAGGTCGCTCCTTTCTGAACAGACTTCATTCTTCTGGTTTCATACTTAGGGGGAGATTGTTACACTTTTGAAAGTATGAACCACAAGATGAAGAATATGACGTGGCACATACATCAAGGATGTCTACCTTTTGCAACCGACTAGTTTGTTACACGCTCCCATCTCTCACACGTGTCGGTTGTAATAGGTTAAGATGTTGACTTTTACTTTATTCTATTTGTATAAATAGATCTTTTCTCAATTGTAAAAGTTGTCGATTGAAATTGTGATATTGAAGAACTTACTGTGCGTCATTCCATGTATCTGTAATCACAATTCAGGTTATAATACATTGTTAATCTGTTCTTCAATCTTTGATCGAATCTTATTACTGTTGATTAATCGATATAAATTGCTTCCGTTTATACTCTGTTTATAATTCAATCGATTAATCTGTGAAGAAGAGAATCTAGAACCAACAATATTTAATGAAATTCAATCAGAGAACTTTACTCCATTCTAGTACTGAAAAGATCCCTGAAAACAGTAAAAGGGACAATGAACATAAGAGTTCTATTTTCGTTACACTATCTTCACTCACTGATCTTTCACTCTGAAAGTTCAATCAGTGAATGTACTTTAAGCTCATAGAATGATGATGAAAATATAAGAGTTCATTTTCCCCAGAACTCGACACCTTCCCCACACAATGTTGACGTCTCTGTGACCAACAAAGATTTAGGCGTCTCAGAAATCCCATCAGAGGGGTTACAGCCACAGGTTGCACCACTTACCGGAGTGTTTACACTCCATCAAGGTAAGCACATTGTCTTCAACACCTCATCCTCTGATGATGAGGATTATGTTGAGACAATCAGAACAACCGAAGAGGTGCCTGTTAATAACAGTCCTCAACGACAGGTTGGAAGTCCCTCCACATTCAACGTCAAAACAGGTGTGAATGAGGGCCTCTCGGCATGCGAGAGTAAAGCGGCTCCATGTGTTGGAGATGCACCGGTTACCCATTCTGCATATGTCACCAATGCAGCGTTGCAGGCATTTGGTGATAAAATTCAGAGATCTGTAGAGGATCTAAAACTCTCTCTGGGCTCTCATAATGCCATGCTTCTGGCTATTCAAGATGAACAAAAACAGCATGCTCAAGCTCTGGAAGCCATAAAAGACCTCATTTCTACAACTGCTGCGACACATCAGAGCCAAGCTTCTGATCATTATTCTTCTCTGCATAATGGAATCCGTGCTATTTCGAGGCCATTCTCCGAATTCCCGAGGCAATTCCAACTCCGAAGTCACAATCTCTCGTTGATGAATACGGTTCCTTAGTAGCCGATCTTCACAAAATTAACAAGGCTATTCATCCCTCTCGCGTACACTTCGAATCTTCTCTCGGTCAAGAAATCGATATGGTCGTCTTCCAGAAGGCCATGCTTGAACGCATCAATTCTCTCTCCTCCAAGTATGTTTCCAAAACAACTGCCTGCACTTCTAATGTGGATTTAAAGCTATCATCTATGGAAACCTCTCTGTCTCAGCTTACCAGTCTAGTAAGTTCTCTTTCTAATTCTTTTACTGAAAAGAAAAAGGCCAAGGAGGAGCGTGCTTGCGTAGCGAGAAAAGCGTAAAAGATCTGAGGATCAGGACCCTGATTCTCAAAAGGGGGAGAAAGCACCAGAATCAAAGAAAGTAAAACCCACAACCAACACTGAAAGCTCAAATCCAAATCAAATGCCATCTCCATCCACTTCTGCCAAACACCAATCATCCTCCAAGCAGCAAACTCCGGCTCAAACTTCTCATACACAAACCCATCTGACTCCAACTCCATTAGCCACTCACTCTGGGCCTCTTCCAAAAGATCCAGAGATAGCCAAATTCATTCTTGAGGTTGTAGGCAACACAAGACAAACACCATATTCCTCCTCAACTCAAGCTGCAATAGCCAAAGAAAAGGAAGCCAAAGCCAGAGCTGAGGCATCAAAGGCTAAAGTTGAAGCCTTGAACACACAAAGAGAAGAAGAACGAATTGAGGCTGAAATAAGAGCAAAAGCAGACGCTCAAAAAGCCTCTGCTTCTCAAATCGAAGCGTAAATCGAGCCAAAGCCGAAGCGAGAAAGAGCCTATGCGAAGCATCAAACGCTAAGCAGAGATGGAAAGAGAAAGAGTTGCAGCCGCAAGAGTAAACGCTGAAGGATCGTCAAGTAGAGCAGCAGAGAATAGACAAAAAATTCAGAGACTTGGAAGAATTGATCTACCAATTCTGGAAATCACAAAAAGGTACATGTATGCTCCTATAGATCAGAAAATCTATCTCATGTTGCCCAACTTCTCAAACGCCTACAATGTAAGTGATGCTATTAAGAACAAATTCATGGCACACAGACAAGCAAGAAAGGACGTTCATTCCTCTGTACCTATCAAACGAATCTCTGCAATAAAGCATTCAACTTTTAAGGATACAGAAATATGGTACACAATCTATGAGGTTATCAGAAGACAGTAAGACTTATTACTTCTGTGATAATGATCTATTGTTCATCTTTCCCTCTGATCTTAATTTTCTGGAGAATTTCATGAAGGCTCAAATGAATAGAAGAATTGATGATCAAGATCAAATTGCTTATTCTCGAATTATTCAATGCATGAAGTCCTACATCCGGTACAAGAGACAGGTAGATTTTCAAATAGGAATCAATTACAATGTTGATAACCTGGCTATCTCTGCACCCAATGAAGATCTAGAAGGCATCAACAACATGAGAATCGGCAAAGTGCTAATAGACCCAGAGGAAGGGGTAATCTTCAGAAGGCCAGACAGAAAGAGCTTCTTCAGAATCAAAGAAGCGCAAAAGTACTCATCAGAGGTCGTTTACGTTGCAAAAAGCTTCATCTCTGTTGATGTTAACAATCACAATCCAGAGGTTATCGAGAAGATGATCAAAAGGCTTTCAACTTTATTATCAATCAGAGAGATCATTAATAAGATTGGAAAGATTGTATCAGAGGTCGCTCCTTTCTGAACAGACTTTCATTCTTCTGGTTTCATACTTAGGGGGAGATTGTTACACTTTTGAAAGTATGAACCACAAGATGAAGAATATGACGTGGCACATACATCAAGGATGTCTACCTTTTGCAACCGACTAGTTTGTTACACGCTCCCATCTCTCACACGTGTCAGTTTGTAATAGGTTAAGATGTTGACTTTTACTTTATTCTATTTGTATAAATAGATCTTTTCTCAATTGTAAAAGTTGTCGATTGAAATTGTGATATTGAAGAACTTACTGTGCGTCATTCCATGTATCTGTAATCACAATTCAGGTTATAATACATTGTTAATCTGTTCTTCAATCTTTGATCGAATCTTATTACTGTTGATTAATCGATATAAATTGTTTCCGTTTATACTCTGTTTATAATTCAATCGATTAATCTGTGAAGAAGAGAATCTAGAACCAACAATATTTAATGAAATTCAATCAGAGAACTTTACTCCATTCTAGTACTGAAAAGATCCCTGAAAACAGTAAAAGGGACAATGAACATAAGAGTTCTATTTTCGTTACACTATCTTCACTCACTGATCTTTCACTCTGAAAGTTCAATCAGTGAATGTACTTTAAGCTCATAGAATGATGATGAAAATATAAGAGTTCATTTTCCCCAGAACTCGACACCTTCCCCACACAATGTTGACGTCTCTGTGACCAACAAAGAATTAGGCGTCTCAGAAATCCCATCAGAGGGGTTACAGCCACAGGTTGCACCACTTACCGGAGTGTTTACACTCCATCAAGGTAAGCACATTGTCTTCAACACCTCATCCTCTGATGATGAGGATTATGTTGAGACAATCAGAACAACCGAAGAGGTGCCTGTTAATAACAGTCCTCAACGACAGGTTGGAAGTCCCTCCACATTCAACGTCAAAACAGGTGTGAATGAGGGCCTCTCGGCATGCGAGAGTAAAGCGGCTCCATGTGTTGGAGATGCACCGGTTACCCATTCTGCATATGTCACCAATGCAGCGTTGCAGGCATTTGGTGATAAAATTCAGAGATCTGTAGAGGATCTAAAACTCTCTCTGGGCTCTCATAATGCCATGCTTCTGGCTATTCAAGATGAACAAAAACAGCATGCTCAAGCTCTGGAAGCCATAAAAGACCTCATTTCTACAACTGCTGCGACACATCAGAGCCAAGCTTCTGATCATTATTCTTCTCTGCATAATGGAATCCAGGCTATTTCTGAGGCCATTCTCCGAATTCCCGAGGCAATTCCAACTCCAGAAGTCACAATCTCTGTTGATGAATACAGTTCCTTAGTAGCCGATCTTCACAAAATTAACAAGGCTATTCATCCCTCTGCAGACACTTCTGAATCTTCTCTGGTCAAGAAATCTGATATGGCTGTCTTCCAGAAGGCCATGCTTGAACGCATCAATTCTCTCTCCTCCAAGTATGTTTCCAAAACAACTGCCTGCACTTCTAATGTGGATTTAAAGCTATCATCTATGGAAACCTCTCTGTCTCAGCTTACCAGTCTAGTAAGTTCTCTTTCTAATTCTTTTACTGAAAAGAAAAAGGCCAAGGAGGAGCGTGCTTGCAGAAAAGCAGAAAAGCGTAAAAGATCTGAGGATCAGGACCCTGATTCTCAAAAGGGGGAGAAAGCACCAGAATCAAAGAAAGTAAAACCCACAACCAACACTGAAAGCTCAAATCCAAATCAAATGCCATCTCCATCCACTTCTGCCAAACACCAATCATCCTCCAAGCAGCAAACTCCGGCTCAAACTTCTCATACACAAACCCATCTGACTCCAACTCCATTAGCCACTCACTCTGGGCCTCTTCCAAAAGATCCAGAGATAGCCAAATTCATTCTTGAGGTTGTAGGCAACACAAGACAAACACCATATTCCTCCTCAACTCAAGCTGCAATAGCCAAAGAAAAGGAAGCCAAAGCCAGAGCTGAGGCATCAAAGGCTAAAGTTGAAGCCTTGAACACACAAAGAGAAGAAGAACGAATTGAGGCTGAAATAAGAGCAAAAGCAGACGCTGAAAAAGCCTCTGCTTCTCAAATCGAAGCAGAAATCAGAGCCAAAGCTGAAGCAGAAAGAGCCTATGCAGAAGCATCAAACGCTTAAGCAGAGATGGAAAGAGAAAGAGTTGCAGCTGCAAGAGTAAACGCTGAAGGATCGTCAAGTAGAGCAGCAGAGAATAGACAAAAAATTCAGAGACTTGGAAGAATTGATCTACCAATTCTGGAAATCACAAAAAGGTACATGTATGCTCCTATAGATCAGAAAATCTATCTCATGTTGCCCAACTTCTCAAACGCCTACAATGTAAGTGATGCTATTAAGGACAAATTCATGGCACACAGACAAGCAAGAAAGGACGTTCATTCCTCTGTACCTATCAAACGAATCTCTGCAATAAAGCATTCAACTTTTAAGGATACAGAAATATGGTACACAATCTATGAGGTTATCAGAAGACAGTAAGACTTATTACTTCTGTGATAATGATCTATTGTTCATCTTTCCCTCTGATCTTAATTTTCTGGAGAATTTCATGAAGGCTCAAATGAATAGAAGAATTGATGATCAAGATCAAATTGCTTATTCTCGAATTATTCAATGCATGAAGTCCTACATCCGGTACAAGAGACAGGTAGATTTTCAAATAGGAATCAATTACAATGTTGATAACCTGGCTATCTCTGCACCCAATGAAGATCTAGAAGGCATCAACAACATGAGAATCGGCAAAGTGCTAATAGACCCAGAGGAAGGGGTAATCTTCAGAAGGCCAGACAGAAAGAGCTTCTTCAGAATCAAAGAAGCGCAAAAGTACTCATCAGAGGTCGTTTACGTTGCAAAAAGCTTCATCTCTGTTGATGTTAACAATCACAATCCAGAGGTTATCGAGAAGATGATCAAAAGGCTTTCAACTTTATTATCAATCAGAGAGATCATTAATAAGATTGGAAAGATTGTATCAGAGGTCGCTCCTTTACGAGCGGACTTCATTCTTCCGGTTTCATACTTAGGGAGATTGTTACACTTTTGAAAGTATGAACCACAAGATGAAGAATATGACGTGGCACATACATCAAGGATGTCTACCTTTTGCAACCGACTAGTTTGTTACACGCTCCCATCTCTCACACGTGTCAGTTTGTAATAGGTTAAGATGTTGACTTTTACTTTATTCTATTTGTATAAATAGATCTTTTCTCAATTGTAAAAGTTGTCGATTGAAATTGTGATATTGAAGAACTTACTGTGCGTCATTCCATGTATCTGTAATCACAATTCAGGTTATAATACATTGTTAATCTGTTCTTCAATCTTTGATCGAATCTTATTACTGTTGATTAATCGATATAAATTGTTTCCGTTTATACTCTGTTTATAATTCAATCGATTAATCTGTGAAGAAGAGAATCTAGAACCAACAATATTTAATGAAATTCAATCAGAGAACTTTACTCCATTCTAGTACTGAAAAGATCCCTGAAAACAGTAAAAGGGACAATGAACATAAGAGTTCTATTTTCGTTACACTATCTTCACTCACTGATCTTTCACTCTGAAAGTTCAATCAGTGAATGTACTTTAAGCTCATAGAATGATGATGAAAATATAAGAGTTCATTTTCCCCAGAACTCGACACCTTCCCCACACAATGTTGACGTCTCTGTGACCAACAAAGAATTAGGCGTCTCAGAAATCCCATCAGAGGGGTTACAGCCACAGGTTGCACCACTTACCGGAGTGTTTACACTCCATCAAGGTAAGCACATTGTCTTCAACACCTCATCCTCTGATGATGAGGATTATGTTGAGACAATCAGAACAACCGAAGAGGTGCCTGTTAATAACAGTCCTCAACGACAGGTTGGAAGTCCCTCCACATTCAACGTCAAAACAGGTGTGAATGAGGGCCTCTCGGCATGCGAGAGTAAAGCGGCTCCATGTGTTGGAGATGCACCGGTTACCCATTCTGCATATGTCACCAATGCAGCGTTGCAGGCATTTGGTGATAAAATTCAGAGATCTGTAGAGGATCTAAAACTCTCTCTGGGCTCTCATAATGCCATGCTTCTGGCTATTCAAGATGAACAAAAACAGCATGCTCAAGCTCTGGAAGCCATAAAAGACCTCATTTCTACAACTGCTGCGACACATCAGAGCCAAGCTTCTGATCATTATTCTTCTCTGCATAATGGAATCCAGGCTATTTCTGAGGCCATTCTCCGAATTCCCGAGGCAATTCCAACTCCAGAAGTCACAATCTCTGTTGATGAATACAGTTCCTTAGTAGCCGATCTTCACAAAATTAACAAGGCTATTCATCCCTCTGCAGACACTTCTGAATCTTCTCTGGTCAAGAAATCTGATATGGCTGTCTTCCAGAAGGCCATGCTTGAACGCATCAATTCTCTCTCCTCCAAGTATGTTTCCAAAACAACTGCCTGCACTTCTAATGTGGATTTAAAGCTATCATCTATGGAAACCTCTCTGTCTCAGCTTACCAGTCTAGTAAGTTCTCTTTCTAATTCTTTTACTGAAAAGAAAAAGGCCAAGGAGGAGCGTGCTTGCGTGAAAGCAGAAAAGCGTAAAAGATCTGAGGATCAGGACCCTGATTCTCAAAAGGGGGAGAAAGCACCAGAATCAAAGAAAGTAAAACCCACAACCAACACTGAAAGCTCAAATCCAAATCAAATGCCATCTCCATCCACTTCTGCCAAACACCAATCATCCTCCAAGCAGCAAACTCCGGCTCAAACTTCTCATACACAAACCCATCTGACTCCAACTCCATTAGCCACTCACTCTGGGCCTCTTCCAAAAGATCCAGAGATAGCCAAATTCATTCTTGAGGTTGTAGGCAACACAAGACAAACACCATATTCCTCCTCAACTCAAGCTGCAATAGCCAAAGAAAAGGAAGCCAAAGCCAGAGCTGAGGCATCAAAGGCTAAAGTTGAAGCCTTGAACACACAAAGAGAAGAAGAACGAATTGAGGCTGAAATAAGAGCAAAAGCAGACGCTGAAAAAGCCTCTGCTTCTCAAATCGAAGCAGAAATCAGAGCCAAAGCTGAAGCAGAAAGAGCCTATGCAGAAGCATCAAACGCTTGCGAGAGATGGAAAGAGAAAGAGTTGCGGTACAAGAGTAAACGCCGAAGGATCGTCAAGTAGAGCGAGAGAATAGACAAAAAATTCAGAGACTTGGAAGAATTGATCTACCAATTCTGGAAATCACAAAAAGGTACATGTATGCTCCTATAGATCAGAAAATCTATCTCATGTTGCCCAACTTCTCAAACGCCTACAATGTAAGTGATGCTATTAAGGACAAATTCATGGCACACAGACAAGCAAGAAAGGACGTTCATTCCTCTGTACCTATCAAACGAATCTCTGCAATAAAGCATTCAACTTTTAAGGATACAGAAATATGGTACACAATCTATGAGGTTATCAGAAGACAGTAAGACTTATTACTTCTGTGATAATGATCTATTGTTCATCTTTCCCTCTGATCTTAATTTTCTGGAGAATTTCATGAAGGCTCAAATGAATAGAAGAATTGATGATCAAGATCAAATTGCTTATTCTCGAATTATTCAATGCATGAAGTCCTACATCCGGTACAAGAGACAGGTAGATTTTCAAATAGGAATCAATTACAATGTTGATAACCTGGCTATCTCTGCACCCAATGAAGATCTAGAAGGCATCAACAACATGAGAATCGGCAAAGTGCTAATAGACCCAGAGGAAGGGGTAATCTTCAGAAGGCCAGACAGAAAGAGCTTCTTCAGAATCAAAGAAGCGCAAAAGTACTCATCAGAGGTCGTTTACGTTGCAAAAAGCTTCATCTCTGTTGATGTTAACAATCACAATCCAGAGGTTATCGAGAAGATGATCAAAAGGCTTTCAACTTTATTATCAATCAGAGAGATCATTAATAAGATTGGAAAGATTGTATCAGAGGTCGCTCCTTTCTGAACAGACTTCATTCTTCTGGTTTCATACTTAGGGGGAGATTGTTACACTTTTGAAAGTATGAACCACAAGATGAAGAATATGACGTGGCACATACATCAAGGATGTCTACCTTTTGCAACCGACTAGTTTGTTACACGCTCCCATCTCTCACACGTGTCAGTTTGTAATAGGTTAAGATGTTGACTTTTACTTTATTCTATTTGTATAAATAGATCTTTTCTCAATTGTAAAAGTTGTCGATTGAAATTGTGATATTGAAGAACTTACTGTGCGTCATTCCATGTATCTGTAATCACAATTCAGGTTATAATACATTGTTAATCTGTTCTTCAATCTTTGATCGAATCTTATTACTGTTGATTAATCGATATAAATTGCTTTCGTTTATACTCTGTTTATAATTCAATCGATTAATCTGTGAAGAAGAGAATCTAGAACCAACAATATTTAATGAAATTCAATCAGAGAACTTTACTCCATTCTAGTACTGAAAAGATCCCTGAAAGCAGTAAAAGGGACAATGAACATAAGAGTTCTATTTTCGTTACACTATCTTCACTCACTGATCTTTCACTCTGAAAGTTCAATCAGTGAATGTACTTTAAGCTTATTTACTTGTAAAAATTGTGCTTTCATATCCTTATAAATTAAACTCAATTCAGATAGTAGAGTAGCTGAAAAAGACTTTACAGATTAGTACTTAGAAAATTTTCTTTAAATGTTTCCTAAGTCCTTACTAGTCTCTTAAAGCAATTTTCCTATGTTGCTTAATCATAATCAAATAGGGGGAGATTGTTGATCATAACTCATGTTAAATGATTTGAATATTATTCCTTTTTATACTTAGTGAAATTCCATTGTATAAGCTTCTGTTCATATTCAGCGATAGCACACGCTGATAACCATCAGCGATCGTTGAAGATCAAGGAACAACAAGCTTATCTCTGAAGATCCGAAGATCAGCTATCACACCAGAAGACCATTCAGAGAAAGTCAAAGACCCTAGCTGAAGAAAGAGATAATCAACTAAGTGAACTGAAGCGGTTCAGCGATAGCAGCGATTGTCTACTCAAAGTGTGAAGTCTTGTGAAGCCTCAGCGATACTGAAGTTCATCCTTGTATATTCAGTATCAGCGATCAAATGAAGCTTCCTTCCCAAGATTAAAGATTGATCTTATCCTCGATGCACAAAAGTCAAACCTAGAACCATGTCAGAAAAGGATGTACGACTTGTCTCTTATGTCCCCATCATATCTGATATGGTACTGTTCATATTCGGCCAAAAGCATGGATGTCTTATTAGCAAGGACAAGCTTCCTATCTAAGCTTGACACGTGGCATATACCTTTTGTCTTGCACTAAATGCAAACGAGTATAAATAAGATGGAGATATCTTCTCCATCTATATGCATGCTTCTTTCTAACCTATACCCTCTTTATTCTTTCTTTCATCTTCTTGTGCATCAACTTAGTGTTTCTTAGTTACAATAGAATAGGTGTTAAACTTGTTCTTATTCCGCTTGTAACTGTAAATTTGTTTATTTTCAATAAACTCATTTAAAAACCAAAATTTGTGTGTGTTTGTATTCAACCCCCCCTTCTACAAACTGTTCTCTATTGATTGAACTCTTGTAGACCCTTTAGGGACCAACAACCCTTCTGTCGAGAGATGGGTGAGTGGCTGGAGGGGGTATCAAAAGTTGCCATGGGCTCACTGGCTTTTTCAATAGTACCCACCAAAGAGTGTGAAGCAGTAGATTGTGTGGCTGCCCGGCTAGTAACAGGTGGTTCACAAGTTTGCTTTTCTTTTACCTGTGGTCTCCTCTCTTGATTTCTTTTGCTCACATATCTAACCAAGCTCTCATTTACATTTTGCTTCTCTTCACTTTGAGGTTGTTCCCGACCTTGAACTTCCTCCCCTCTCTCACTAAATGATCTAGACCCCTCACTTTGCACACCTCTAGGATTTGAATCAGGGGAAGAGATTACTGGTTTAGGTAATCCCATTGATTCACAATACTCACTTAACCATTTGTTCATAGGATTAATGTATGCTAATAACTCAGGGAAAAGAGGTACAACATTTGAAAAAGATTCTTTAGCAAGAGATGGCCTCAAGCTATCCATAGTAAATAATGTAACAAATACATCATTATCAAGCCTTGGTATTGATGGAACTGACCTCATAGCGCCTTTGATGAAAATTTGAAAGAACCTCTGATATGGAATATAAGGATACTTGCTCTTTTTGGAAATGGCAATCTGAATATCTTCAAAAATTAGATTTGCATAATCATATCTCTTGTTGAAAGCAATGCCATGAAATATGATCCTCATATTAGCAGATGCCTGATCCAGACTTGAATGTTTTCCAGCTACACAGGTGTTGAGAAATGTGAATAGAGCATACCAAATTGGAGGTAAATACTTTCTTCTGAAGGAACTTAAGGCAATTAGATTTTATGAATATCCCAGTTTTAAGAAATCAGCACACAACTCAGAATTGGTAGGAATGACATCAAAAGTTTCTATACCATTAACCACAATTAGTTGTGGAAGCTTTAGGATAGACCTGAGATCTGCAGTTACTATGTGGAAACGATAACCATGAATCAAAGAAGAAATACCATTTGTTTCATTATCAATTTCAGCATAATACTACCATTGTTGTAAATATTCTTCAGGAACTTGGAAGTGCCTAGTCATAGTTGTTATGAATGGATGCTTTTTAAACAGCTCAATGAGAATTTGTTGATCATTAGTGAACTCATCAGATTTAAAGTTTAGAGCAACATTGTTTTTCTGAATTGCTTTGCGAGTACCAACTGGAATTGTTTGTTTGGAAAGATCAGGACCATAACCAATAGAATCAGAAGCAGCAACTCGAGAAGAAGATTCAAAATTGAGTTCAATCGGCTCCATTTGATTTCCCCCAATTTCAACATTAGGGTTAGGGTTTGGGTTTGAAGAACCAACAACATCCATAATGTTTGTTGTAGTGTCTTCAATCAGTAAGTGTGTGTTCAATGGAACTTCAATCGAACCAATGGTCATCGTGTTTGGAACAATTTTGAATGATCGTGTGCTTGAAGAATCATCAGTATTGTTGAAAGTGGATTTAGCAGAGACAATCGACTGATCAACATTAGATTGAGACATGATTGACAATTTTTAGCTTCTGAGAGTTGAGGATTTTCAAAAATTACAGAGAATAGGTTTCGGAGGGAAAAATCGGAGTAAAATGATGAAGATGATAAAGTCATGGAGTTTAATCGTGTGATTATGTCGTGGCAGATAGATGTAGGACACGTGGTAGAAAAGTAGGCTAAAAGTAATGACGATTAAACTTGTAATCTGGATTAATGAACCGTTTAAAGAATAGCCAATAAGAAAATAACACGTGGGCCACGCGTAAAGAGTAGTGATCTTCTGAATGAAGAGTTCAGAACTTCTGAGAAAGAGTTCAGAAGTGAAGTTCAGAAGTTCAGAAGTTCTGAGAAACATTTTAGAATCAATAAATATCTTCAGAATATGAATAAAAATCATTTAAAACTACATATTTCTGAAATCGGAAACATTTTGAAGATTCAGAAATAGTTTGAACAACTGAAAGTAAGTATCAAGAAAAGTTTGTCCATACTTTTAATGATTATTTCTTCAGAATTATTTCAAAAATGAAGCATTCCTTTCAGAAGAAAGGGAAGAGAAAAAAAATTAAAATGCATACTTTTGAAAGAAAAAAATTTGAAGTATTTCAGAAGTAGTTTGAGCAATTCAAGAGAAGTGTGTCCATGCTTTTGAGATTGCATTCCAGAGAAAGAAATCATTTGTTAGAACTTCCCCTCGAAACAAGGATAGATCAAGGTTGTCAGTATTATCACAGTGATAAATCAAAAGCTACCTCTTGAAACAAGAATGAAGAAGAAAAAAATACCTAAGCTCCCCTTGAATAAAGCTAGATCGAAATGTGATAGAAAAGTTATTACAAACAATTTGGTAATAAGAAATCTGTACTTCTGAGAAAAAATATGTTAGATCCCAAACAATCAAGAATGTAGAAAGATTAAAGAACAAGAACAAGAATTGGATCACTAAAGTTGTATGTTGTATTTATCACTGAACTGTGTTACAATATGTGTATCTTTACAAACTCTATCTATCAATGTTAGTTGTAACAACTTATCAAACTATCTATTTATATTCAAAAGGAAAAGCAAAAGTTACAGTACAAAAATAACAGACATGTTCAGAACTGCTTCTGAACATCTTCAGAAGTGTCTTCGGAATCCTCTTCAGAACTTCTTCAGAATCTTCAGAACTCCTGAAGTAGTTACTTCAGAAGTTATGCCTTAGGCTTTACTTCACTTGTCTTCAGACTTCTGAATCTTTCTTTTCAGAATCTAGTCTTCTTTTGAAGCTACCTCTGATATCTATCAATCTCCCCCTTAGCTTCAAAAGTTTAAGTCATACTTCCAGAAGTTCAGAATTTCTCTAACATCTTTAAGATTAAGCTTTATGTACTCCAATATAGATTCAATGATCCTTATCATTTCCTTTGCCAGCTTTCTGTACTTCTCCCTTTCTTCATCACTAAGCTTCTTTTGTCTTTTATTTTTCTTCTTCTCCAGTTTATCTCTTTTAATCATAAGAGTTCCATTACAGCACTTGTGTAATTCTTCAAATCTTTCAAATAATAATCTGTCAAAGCATTTGCATACAAAACCTAGAGGTTGAATGACTAGAGTACTGCTTTTGATATTTTCAATATTTGGTAAGCTTAGATTTGGAGCACTCATATGAACTTTCTCTTTGCTCATTACATAAGCCACTTGGAAATCTGTTTTAGCTGCCGAATTAAATTTTCTGTACAGGCCATTTCTGAGAACTGGGAAAGCTTTTCTGAACTTGGCAATAGAATCATGAAAGGGATACAAACTTCTGTATACTCTTAGGAGATCTCTGCGATAGACATTTTGAAAATCAGCTTATGTAAAAGTTGAGATCTCACCATCTTTTGTCTCAACAGTAAAGTAAGCATGCTTGTAATTGTTTTTCTGCTTCAGATCAGCAGTGATTACTTTCACTATTGGGCTCTCTTTTCTTACTTCACTTACAGGAAGTCTAATTTTTCTAATGATATCTGAATACCATTGTTTCCATCCAAAAGACTTCTGAATCCAGCAATCAATATAATTGAACTTTTGTTCATATTCCATGAATATTTCAGGATGAAAGTATTCAAGAAACATTGTCAAAGCATGTACTTCAATCCTTTGTTGTTGTAATTGTTCAGATTCAGACTTCTGAGGAATAGGATCAATTTCTTCTAGAGAGTTTTCAGAGACTTTTTCTTTTCCTTTTTCTACTTCTTTAACTTCTGAACTTTCCATCTTTTGAGAAAGCTTCTGAATTTCTTCAATGTCTTGTTTCTTTGTGTGAATCTGAAAGTCATAGGCATTGCTCAGAAGATAATCAGCTCCTTTGATTTGATTTATTCTTTTCTGCCCAGCCAAAGAACTCTTTCTTACATAATCTCTAAAAAATATCCTTTCCTTGATCAAGTAAATTATTTCTTCTGCAACATCAGATGAAGGAAGATATTGTTCTGCATACTCTATTAACCATTTCAGAGTAGAAGTTGAGTAGTTTGGTATGTCAGAAACAATGAATGTCTTTGTATGATCTGCTCCTGTTTTGTAAGTGAATCCCAAATTTGGATTAGTGAAGATCTTTGTAATTACCTGTCTTTCAATACTTTCTGGCTCCAAGAGATTGACATTATCTAATCTGAATTCTAAAGCCAACTGAAAATCATGTTTTATTAGATTTCTGACATAAATCCCTAGAATTCTTCTGATTTTAGAAACAACTTCAGAATCTTCTCTCTTGTTAGACTTTTGAAGTATGAGTCAAAGATGACGTGGCAGCATTCACTTGTAGATCTAGTCTTTAAAATAGAATTTGTTAGACGCTCCTCTATGAGGTGGCATTTTGTAATAGGCTAAAGTGTTGACTTTCTGTTTTTGTAATAGCATAAATAGATCTGTACCTTCACTGTAATACTCGTCGATTGAAGATCATTAGTGAAGAACACTTTTGCGCTCAATTCTCAATTACTTGTAATCGATCCTCAGGTTATAATACAAAGTTAATCTGTTCTTCATTCTTCTACTGTTCTTATTACTGTTGATTAATCAATATTAAATGCTTCCGCTTACATTCTGATATATGAATTTATTGATTAATCATTGAAGAAGAATTCTGGAACCAACAATTGGTATCAGAGCCTTCTAATCAATCTGTTGATTATTAGATCTCCTTAATTTGGAAATTTCTCTCTTCATTCTTGTAGTAATTTCCTGTTTTAACTACTGTTCATAATTCTACCCTGTTTTACGAGATTTTATTAATTCATAGTAATTTTCTCCAAAAATAGTGGTAATTGTAGTTAAAATTTTGAAGAATTAGTAAGACGATCTCTTTGTTATTCAATTCAATTGAAGTTTAATTGTTCTAAATTTCAAATCAATTCTTCCTCTCGATTCTCTATTTTCTACGAACAAAATGGCAAATTCAAATCTGAATTCTGTTTATACTTTTGGATCACTGACGAAACCTCCTACTCTCATACGTGATGAATATCCTCAATGGAAAATTCGAACGGTAAATTTCTACGAGGGACTAGATGCTGATCTATTTCCCATCATTCAAAATGGTTCTCTGGTTCCTATGTCTACTATTCCTCGAATTCCAGCAACGACCAATACTGATGAGATTCCGGCCAGGCAAGTTCCAAAGCTGAAGGGAAACTGGTCTGATGAAGAAAAAGCCAAAGTTGAACTAGTCAAAAAGGCTAAAACTCTTCTTATCATGGCTATTCCAAATGAGATTTTTCAATCTCTGGATTCCTGTGATACTGCCAAGGAATCATGGGATCAACTAGAAAATCTTCTGGAAGGCGGTGCTAAAATGAAAAAAAACCGAAGAGCTCAGGCTCTGAATGAATACAACAGCTTCCAGGCCATTGCTGATGAATCTCTGGAACAAACTTTTCATAGATTTAACAATCTGATAAATCTATGCAAAAGATGTGATATCATTCGATCAAAGGAAGACAATAATGTCTTATTTTTGAAGAGATTAAATCCAGAATGGTCAAACCTCTCCATGTCTTTACAAGCCAATCAAGATCTTGAGCAATGGTCTCTACATGACGTATTTGGAACTCTTCAAGCTCATGAGATGGAAGTTGTACAAAAGAAAACAACAATACATGGTCCTCTAGCTTTGATTTCTGAATCAAAGGGAACGATCAGAAGAAGAAGTGAAGATAGAAGAGTGGAAAGCAAGGCATTCATGTCAGAAGCTGCTCCAGAAGAAGATTTTGATTCTGATGATGATATAATGGCATTTGCTGATTCTTTGGAAATAGGACTTTTCAAAGAAATAGAAGGTTTGATCGTTCTTCTACTCATATTCCTAAGCAAGAGGTTCAGAGATCTGAAAAGACTGAAACAGAGAAGAAGGAAGAGGAAATGAAGAAGAAAAAGGATGTATGCTATAGATGTGGAAAACCAGGACACTTCTCAAAAGAATGCAGAGGAGCTCTGGACAAAGACAAGACGCACTAAAAGAATAAATATAAGTACAATGTCACTGAAAGAGCTCATTATGCTGAAAAAGAGAACTGGTTAGGAGATGAATCCAGTGGAGATGAAGCTATGTTTTGTGGGATGGCTAATTCGAATGAATCAGAAGATCAACCTTCTGAGTCACCGGTTAGTAATATCTCTGACTCATCTGAACTTGAGAATACAATTGTTCTTTTGTCAAATAATTTTGAGGAACTTAAACAAAAGCTTACAATTGAAAAGAAGTTACGAAAAGGTATTGAGAAAACTCTTTCCACAATACAAAGGGATAGAGATATTTACAAAAGAGAAATGGATATCTTAACATAAGAGAAACTGGAACTTGACACTAAGAAAGAAAAGATTTCTAAAACTTTGAAAGACACAGAAGTTTTGTTAAAAAAGGAGCGATTAAGTTTCAAGAAACTTCTGGAAGAAAAAGATAAGGAAATTCAAATTAAGGAAAGTGACAGATTAAATTCTGTAGCACTTAAAAACTACTTTCAAAAAGAGAGAGATTTTTATATATTGAACTTAAAAAAAAAACGCACCAGATCAAAACATATCTGGATGCTCAAAAAGTTCAATGAGAAAATAAGTACACAAGTAGGAAGGTCTGGAATCGGGTTTGAAGATTTAGATCCCTACACGTGTGAAAAGAAGTTTTGTTTAAACTCTGTTTTTCATATGGCAAAACAACAGAAGCCTGTGTTTCCAATTCTTTATGAACAATCATGCTTTAAACGATCTAAACTTGAAAATAATCATCATCAAAGAAAACTTAAGTTTAAAAATATTATATATTTTTCTGGAAAAACTAATATTGATTTAAATAAAGTTCAGAAGAATGATGATATTTTCAAGTTTAGTTCAAGTGTTCTTATAAAATTGAATCCAGAGGCTGATGCGTTTATTCCTATTCAAGCAGAGGAAGAATTAAGACTTAGTTTTGAAAATGATCTTCTCTTGGCTCTGGACAATTGTTTTAAACTTGAAAATGACAAACAAAAAGAGTTAGAAAACAATCTAGAGATTTTTCCTTGTTCCTTAATTGATTTAAATCTTTCTGAAGTTTAAGAAGATTTAGAAGAAATCACATATCCCTGGGAAAATGATGATCAGAGTGAGGATTTCTTTGACAATTCAGAAACATATCTTTCTCACTTTGAACATCAATCTCCTATCTGTGCTAAAACTCCAGAGGTTATTAAAAATAAAGACGCCCCACTTTTATTTACTAATGAATCTCTGGAGATAAGAGCCTCTTGAATGAATGTTCAGAAACATTCAAATGGAATTCCAATTTTCTCTGTTCCTTCTGAAAAACGAAAAACTTTTATACATCCAGATTTTATAGGAATGTGTCTGAAAGCTAAAACTTGTCTTGAACTTGAAAAAGAAGAAAAACTTAAAAAGAAGATCCTTATCCAAACTCCAAAATCTTATCCTCCAAAATTTTCTTATGTCCAGAAAGGTAAATGGAAATCTAATCTTTCTGTTCCTGTTTCAGTAAATCCAAAAGCTTCTGTGAAGGTAAATCCGAAGAAATCACAGCTGAAGAATATCTCAGATTCTAAACATATGTCTAGTCTATATAGGAAGTTCTTTAGAACAACTGATACTAGAAAAGCCAGTCGTAAGAATAATTGTAATTATCATTATCGTAATGAAAATTCAATAAAATCTTCTATGTTTCAGAATTCTGAATGTTTTTCATTATTATTAAAATTACAACAATTTTTCTCACGGACTTCAAATCCATTAACTTCCAACCATTCATACTTCAATAAGAATAAAACAAAGAAAAACAAAAAAACAAAAAATACAAACAATCTGCCTTTACCTTCTGTTAAATCAAATCAAGAGCAAATAAAAAAGGCTGATAAAACAAAAACTAACATTAAAGGACCCATAATGATATGGGTACCTAAGAAACTCTAATCTTGATTACAGAGACAACGTGTGCATATCTGGCATCTTGACTCTGGATGCTCGAGGCAC
Organism: Silybum marianum; assembly: GCA_036898165.1. NCBI lineage: Eukaryota > Viridiplantae > Streptophyta > Magnoliopsida > Asterales > Asteraceae > Silybum > Silybum marianum. The sequence continues at coordinate 17,460,968 of CM072531.1, read as the reverse complement.
ATGAATGCTTCACGAAACTTACTCTCCAAATTCAAATATAAAAGTGGTGGAGCTGTAACGTTTGGTGATAATGGTAAGGGTCAGATTAAGGGCTATGGTACTTTACATGAAGGTAACATTACCTAATCTAAAGTAGCTCATGTTTTAGGTTTGAAACATAACCTCCTAAGTGTAAGTCAACTCTGTGATTCTAAGATACTTGTCGTATTTGATGAAAAACATTGTTACTTATTTTCTAAGGCAGGTGAGGAGCTTTGGAGAGCAGACAGAAAAGGTAATCTCTACATGATGAATTTTACCTCCAAGAATGGTAAGGAAACCTTATGTCTTATCTCCAAAAAGAGTGAAATTGCATCGCTCTAGCATCATAAAATGTCTCACTTAAATTTTGACAATCTTGAGATGCTCGTAAAACATAATCTGGTATCTGGACTTCCCGAAGTTTATTTTCAAAAAGATCACCTTTGCCCTGCATGTGAAATGGGCAAGATCAAACGAGCATCCCATAAAACAAAAAGTGATCATTCATGCATTCGACCTCTGCAATTGTTACATGTTGATCTCTGTGGTCCTATTGCAATTCAGAGTCTTTCTGGTAAAAAGTATATACCGGTACTTATTGATGAATTTTCCAGATATACTTGGCTTGCTTTTGTTCGACAGAATATGATGACCATAATTCAAGTTCTTCTGCACCAAAAGATTCAACAGCTAAGAAGCGACAATGGTACTGAATTCAAGAATGCCAAGCTTGAAACGTACTTTGGTGCAAATGGAATTACTCAGAACTTCTCTGCTGTACGCACTCCCCAACAGAATGGTGTCGTTGAACGTCGCAACAGAACCTTGGTCGAAGCAGCCAGAACAATGCTTGCTGCTTCTGGTCTTCCCATACACTTTTGGGCAGAAGCTATAGCTACTGCTTGTTTTACTCAGAATCGCGCAATAATCGTCAAGAGGCATCTCAAAACCTCTTATGAGCTTATTAACAAAAGAAAACCATCTGTTAAATTCTTTCATATCTTTGGTTGCAGGTGTTTTATCTTAAATGACAGAGATAAACTTGGCAAGTTTGATCCAAAATCCGATGAAGCCAAATTTTTAGGATATTCTTTAAATTCCAGAGCTTTTCGTGTTTTTAACTTAAGAACAAAAACTGTTATGGAAAGCATTAATGTTGATTTTGATGATCAAACACAACTAACTTCTGAATATTCCTCTTCAGAACTCAAACTTAATACTGTCACCTCTGACTATCTTTCAGGTTCCAGAGAATCCGAGATTGATGCTATTTTTCAAGATTTTCTGGGCGACGAAATATTGTCAGAACCAACCTCATCTTTGAACATACCTGAAGTTCTTCATGCCTCTGGCATAACATTTTCTGGTTCTACTCCTTCTGAACCACACTCTTCCTTACCTTCTGTTCCAACATCTGATTGTCTAGAAGCTTCTTCTGTTCCATCATCTGAGGGGGAGACGTTAGAAGCAAGAGACTCAGAATTAGTATCTCCAGAAAAAGTCATTTCATCTTCTGACACAGAAGTTCAGGCTCAACCAATATCACAAACAAGGATGAAGAAATGGACTAAATCACACACCCCATATCTTATAATTGGTAGTCCTTCTGAGGGTGTCAAAACACGATCTGCTACAGCAAATGAAGCTTTCTATGTCAACTTTCTTAGTATGATCGAATCCAAGCAAGTTCATGAAGCCTTAGTTGAACCAAGTTGGGTAGAAGCAATTCAGGAGGAGTTACTTAAATTTGAACGTAACAAAGTTTGGAACTTAGTACCATTACCAAAAGGCAAAGTTGCAATTGGTACTAAGTGGGTCTTCAGAAATAAAAAGGATGAAGACGGAATTGTGATCAGAAACAAGGCTCGTCTGGTGGCAAAAGCTTATTGTCAAGAAGTAGGCATTGATTACGATGAAACCTTTGCTCCTGTTGCAAGACTGGAGACAATACGACTTTTTCTGGCATTTTCTGCGTATAAACACTTTAAAGTATATCAAATGGATGTTAAATGTGCATTTCTAAATGGAAATCTCAAAGAAGAAGTGTATGTTGAACAACCTGCTGGCTTTAGAGATGCAAGACATCCAGAATACGTCTATCTCCTTGACAAAGCTCTGTATGGCTTAAAGGAAGCACCCAGAGCCTGGTATGAACGTTTATCCAAGTTTCTGATCAGCAAAGGGTATGAGAAAGGTAAAATTGATACCACACTTTTTATCAAAAGAGGTAAAGGTATGTTAACTATTGTTCAAATTTATGTGGATGACATAATTTTTGGTTCTACTCATCAAACAGAAGTTGATTTGTTTTCTAAATTGATGGAAACTAAATTTGAAATGAGTATGATGGGAGAACTAACATTCTTTCTAGGACTCCAGGTTAAGCAAAGTACCTCTGGTATTTTTATTAATCAAGCAAAATATTTCTCGGACTTGTTAAAGAAATTTCATTTTCAGAATTCATCACCTATGAAAACACCTATCTCTCCTAGTATGAAACTAGGTCCTGATCCTTCTGGGAAACCAGTAGATGTCACGGGATACAGAGGTATAATAGGGTCTCTTCTATATTTAACTGCTAGTAGGTCTGATATTATGTTTGCCACCTGTCTTTGTGCTCGTTATCAAGCAAATCCAAAAGAATCTCATTTGGCCGCTGTTAAAAGAATTTTTAGATACTTAAAGGGAACTCCTTCATTGGGTCTCTGGTATCCTAAAAATTCTGGGTTTGATTTAATGGCATATACAGATTCTGATCATGCAGGATGTAAGCTGGACAGAAAAAGTACTTCTGGTAGTTGTCAACTTTTGGGAAATAGACTTATAAGTTGGACATGAAAGAAACAAAATTGTGTCTCCACATCTACTGCAGAGGCTGAATATGTTACTGCTGCTAGTTGTTGTTCACAAGTTATTTGGATGAAGACTCAACTCAGAGACTATGGACTGATATATGAAAAGATTCCCATCTTATGTGATTTAGAAAGTGCCATTGCCATTACTGAAAACCCAGTCCAACACTCCAAAACAAAGCATATTGATGTTAGGTATCATTTTATCAAAGATCACGTAGAGAATGGCACAATTGAAATGTATTTTGTCTCTACTGATTATCAACTAGCTGATATTTTTACAAAAGCTTTGGATGAGAAGCGTTTTTATTTTTTGATCAACAAGTTGGGAATGATAAACATGTAAATCTTATTCTTCTGATGGTTTTATCCAGAAGCATTCAGAAGTCGCTGACCATCTCTGTTGAAGATTCTTATTCCTTTATATCTAAGTGACAGCAGAAAGGAAGCATCTCTTGAAAAGAGAAGGGGGAGATTGGTACAACTTCTGAGGGGTAGCTTCGAGCTTGTTTCAAGGGGGAGAAAAATTAAGTCTAACTTCTGTTAGCTGTCATCTGAACACTCTTTCCTTAAAATGATTGTTTTAGATTTGTTTCTTCTGATTAACTCTTGCCGTCAAGGTTATTCAGAATTTTCAGATTTAACTTAATCTTTTCTTGAAAATTTTGTTCTTTTGACATTCTTAGGTCAAATACTTTTTGTTGCCTTATTTTTCTTCTGAAAATTTAAACACAAATAAGTCTATTTTTTTTAACTCTTATCGTCAAGGTTAATTAAAAAAATTTCTTATTATTTATTAATTTCTTAAGAAACATTTGACTAGAAAATATTAAACTTTCATTTGGATCCAAACTGCTTTATATTTGTTTTCCAAATGTCTGATTTTAAATTCATTAGAAAGGATTAATAAAAAAAATTGGTTTAATCAAATTAAAATATTATTTTTTCTTGATTAATTTTTTTTTCTTAATATTCTCTTTCTAATTTTTTTTGGGGGATAATCAAACGGTTTATCTTTGATAATCCTTTCAGTGACTCATCATTAACACGGTTTATGCTTTACACGTGTCTTTCATCGTGTGATTGCATGACTACACGACTGCGTGCTTACCTAAGCATAACTGAATCGTTTTTTTCCCCAAATTCAAAAACCCTTCCCTTTCCACCAAAACCCTCAAGCTCTCAACCTCTCTCATATATAAACCCTATACACAGTATTTCGTCTTTTCCTCGCGATTTCTACAGTATTTGCTTCCCTACAGTAATTCTTCCAAAGATACCTAACCAATCTTCAATGGCCTCCCAACTAGCAAACCCAAATGTCAATGAAGATGAAGGTCGTCTTGTTGATTCCACCGCTGACAGTGTTCCAATCGTCAAATTGCCTTTGAAGGCAAACAATGTGCAGGTTCTACTCGATCCCAACACCTATTTGGCCGAATTCAGAGTCCTGGTTGAATTTTTCAACAACATCAACTAAACTGTGCTCTAACCTTGACAAATCCTAATGTTCCTGAGCTCTATGTCCAAGAAGTGTGGCAATCCATGTATATAGCTGATGAAGAAACCCTGCGTGGAAATTTTAGTCATCCCAATACCCCTGAAAATGCTGTGGAAATACCCATCACCAAGAAGAAAATTGCCAGGTATTTTCACTTGCCTTCCTCTACACTTGAAGATCATGATGAGATTGTGCCAAACCCTGCCCTAGACCAGAATCTATCACCTGAAGCCCTGCTCTTATTTGTTCAATTTTTGGGATATAATGAGCAATTATCCAAACTTTCTGAATTTAAGCGCAAGAAACTGCCCCCTATGTGGAATACCCTTATCTCCATTCTCAACAAAAGCCTCACATGCAAAATCCTTACAATTATGTAGGAATGTACTTTAACCGTCCTTTGGATTACGCAAGTCTCATCTTTCAAGAGATCAAAGCCGCTGTTCACACCAAAATGTCTCTCCAGATTCAAGGAAAACCATTACCTGCTTTGATGTTTCCAAGGTTTTTGTCTCTGTTCACATACCCAGCGATTGGTGCTCTTAAAGCTCCTATGATCCAACCATTCTGCAAAATCGCTTCAATGAGCTCCCATAAACCAACTATCGACATCAACGGTTATTCATCTCCAAGGGAACTCTCCAGGTATATGCTTGACCTTATTCCTTCCACCTCTCTCTATCTCTTATCTTATAAACGCTCTATGGTATTCTTAGAACAGAGAATACCTACCCCCGAGCTCTTAGAGCCAAATGTAGGAAGTAAGGGGTCAAGTGAGGCTGAGGTTGAAAAGAATACGAGTGCAAATCCGAGTGTTTCTACCCATGCCGACCTCTTAATGCAAGAGGGTACTGACGATGTCCATAGAGACACATTTGAGCGTAACTTTCCTTCTTCACAAAGGGATCCCACATATGCTGAGGTAGATGTCAACACATCTACTTTCATTGAACAAGGACCACCAAGTCCAAACCACCCAGAAACCATCCGATTAGAGGATAATTCTTCATCTTCTGCTTCAAGCACAACCGGAGAAACTTCTTCTTCTTCATCATTCTCTCAACAAAATGATGATGATAATATAAGAGTTCATTTGCCCCAATACTCGCCACACTCCACACAAAATGTTGATGTCTCTGTGACCAACAAAGTCATAGGAACCTCAGAAGATAAGTCGATATCTTCTGACAGTTTAGAAGCTGAGGAAATCCCATCAGAGGGGTTACAGCCGCAGGACGCACCACTTACCGGAGTGTTTACACTTCATCAAGGTAAGCACATTGTCTTCAGCACCTCATCCTATGATGATGAGGACTCTGTTGAGACAATCAGAACAACCGAAGAGGTGCCTGTTAATCACAGCCCTCGAAGACAGGTTGGAAGTCCCTCCACACTCAACGCCAAAACAGGTGTGAATGAGGGCCTCTCTGAACGCGAGAGTAAAGGGGCTCCATGTGTTGGAGAAACACCGGTTACACATTCTGAATTTGTCACCAATGCAGCGTTTCAGGCATTTGGTGATAAAATTCAGAGATGTGTGGAAGATCTAAAACTATCCTTGGATTCTCAAAATGCCATTCTTCTGGCAATTCAAAACGAACAAAGACAGCATACGCAAACTCTGGAGGCAGTCAGAGAGCTTATTTCTACAACTGGAGAAGCTCATCAAAACCAAGCTTCTGATCATTTATCCTCTTTGCATAAAGGCATCCAGGCAAACTCTAACGCTATCTTTTTAATTCCTGATGCAATTCCAACTCCAGAAGTCACCATCTCTGTTGATGAATATAGATCTTTAGTGGCAGATCTCAACAAAATTATTAAAGCTGTTCATCCCTCTGAAGACACTTCTAGGTCCTCTCTGGTAAAGAAGTCCGACATGGCTGTTTTCCAGAAGGCCATGCTTGACAGAATTAATTCTCTCTCTTCTAAATATGTCTCCAAAACAACTGCAAGCACTTCAAATGTGGATTTGAAGCTCTCATCTATGGACACCTCTCTCTCTCAACTTACAAATCTTGTAAGTTCTCTTTCTGATGCATTTAACGCCAGTAAAAAGGCTAAGGAGGAACGAACTTTGCAGAAAAGCAAAGCTTAAATGGAAAAGGTCTGAGGATCAGGATCCTGATTCTCAAAAGGGGGAGAAAGCACAAGAAGCCAAGAAAGCCAAATCCACTACCAATGCTGAAAGCTCCAATCCAACGAAGTCTCCATCTACTTCTGACAAACACAAACCACCTTCCAAGCAGCAAACTCATTCTGCTCAACCTTCATATACACAAACTCCTCTAACTCCAACCCCATTAGCCACTCACTCTGAGCCTCTTCCAAAAGACCCAGAAATAGCCAAATTTCTTTTAGAAGTAATTGGCAATACAAGGAAAGCGCCATACTCATCATCTACTCAAGCAGCAATAGCCAAAGAAAAGGATGCTAAGGCAAGAGCCGATGCATCAAAAGCTAAAGTCGAAGCCCTAAATAAAGAGAGCAGAGAAGCTGAGTTGAAAGCTAAAGCAGAAGAAGACAAAGCTAATTTTGAAGCAGAACTAGCTAAAGTAAAAGCTGAAGAAGCCAGAAGACGAGCTGATTTAGAAAAGGAAAGGATTGAAAAAGAAACGGCAAGGGCAGAAGAAGAGAGAGAGAGAGAGAAAGAGAGAGAGAGAGAGAGAGAGAGAGAAAAGGAAGCCAGAGAGACGGCAAAACAAGAAAAATCACAGAGAAGAAGGGCTATCTGTGAAGAAGCAGCCCAGAGGTTGGGAAATCTTGATCTTCCAAAAGTTGAAATTATCAGAAACCGCATGTATGCTCCAAACGATCAAAAGATTTACTTAATGCTGCCCAACTTCTCTAATGCCTATAACGTAAGTGATGATGTAAAAGACAAATTCATGGCACATAGACAAGCAAGGAAGGATGTCTACACTTCTGTACCTATCAAACGGATCTCTGCTATAAAGCACTCGCAATTTGAAGATACAGAGATCTGGTACACGATCTATGAAATAATCAGAGACGACAATCAAACCAGGTACTTCTGCGATAATGACTTACTATTTGTTCATCCTTCTGATCTTTTGTTTTTGGAAAGCTTTATGAAAGTCCAAGTGGCCAGAGGTATTGATAGCCAAGACAAAGTTGCCTACTCAAGAATCATTGAATGCATGAAGTCTTTGTTAAGATACAAGAGGCAGGTCGACTTCCAGATAGGGCTAAACTTCAACGTTGATAATCTTGCCATCTCTGCACCAAATGAAGAATTAGAAAACATCAATTCGTTCAGAGTTGGTAAGTTTTTACTACAACCAGAAGAAGGGGTCATCCTTAGAAGACCAGACAGAAGAAGCTTTTTCAGAATAAAGGACGCACATCGATACTCTTCAGAAGTTGTATACATTGCAAAATGTTACATATCTGCTAGTGCAAATGAACATGATCCAGAAGTACTTGAAAGGATGATCAAGAGACTTGACAGCTTATTATTAATTAGAGAGGTCATCAACAAAATTGCAAAGGTCGTATATGAAGTTGCTCCTTTCTGAACAAACACCATTCTTCTGACTTCATACTTAGGGGGAGATTGTTAGACTTTTGAAGTATGAGTCAAAGATGACGTGGCAGCATTCACTTGTAGATCTATTCTTTAAAACAGAATTTGTTAGACGCTCCTCTATGAGGTGGCATTTTGTAATAGGCTAAAGTGTTGACTTTCTGTTTTTGTAATAGTATAAATAGATCTGTACCTTCACCGTAATACTCGTCGATTGAAGATCATTAGTGAAGAACACTTTTGCGCACAATTCTCAATTACTTGTAATCGATCCTCAGGTTATAATACAAAGTTAATCTGTTCTTCATTCTTCTACTGTTCTTATTACTGTTGATTAATCAATATTAAATGCTTCCGCTTACATTCTGATATATGAATTTATTGATTAATCATTGAAGAAGAATTCTGGAACCAACATCTCTTGACATAAAAATTCAGAACAGTAAGTTTATCCTACAACGTCAACTTATAGAAATCAAATAAAGAGAGTTATGTCAAAGAACCATCTCTCCTTTCAGCTCCAAACTTTATTATATACAGATCACCTTCAAAAGCTTTAGATATACATCTGATCTTCTTGATTAAGGTTGAATCATGCAATTCTTGTATCCCATATCTTTGTACATAAGACCTAACTTTTGAAATATAATCCTTAGACCATTCATCATTTACAAAGTCTTCTATGGTTGCATACCTGAGATTTCTTCTATACATGCCAAAATAAGTATCTTTAGGAAAGATAAGCTGACTTTTTCCAGATATTTCAAAAATCATATCACTTTCATAGACTTGATCAACTATGGGTTCTTCAAGAACAGGAAAATCAATCAGAGGAATGTTTATGCAGCTTCTAAATCTGACATGTGGTTTATCTGCAGCAATCATCAAGATTTCATTTGTGAAGTCAAAAGCTTCCATATGACTTAAATCAATTTCAATTTCAAACCACTCAGCTGGTTGATTAAGAAATTCTTTGAAAATTGTTAGTCTTTCATCCAAGAATCTACACTCCAGATTCCTTGGATGATTCAAGATGATATATCTCCAAAAATATTGACTAACCAGTATTAACAAGTTTTCTTTTCAGAAACTTCATTACTCTCAACTATTCTTAGAACTTGAGGTTCCCATATAATCAGATCTTTGTTCTCATTTATTTCAACCATTCCTTCATTCACTTCCATCTCTTCATCAAAAAGAATTACATCAAATAAATCACTTGGCTCTCCAATAATGTCTTCAAAAGCAAGATACTCATTCAACATTTCTTCATTTGAGTCAGGAATAACATCCGTGTCTTCAGAACTGAGTTTGTTTTAAGAATCCAGAGACACTTTCTCAGTCTCATATCCTTCTTCCATAGTTTCTTCAGAAGTGACTTTTTCAGCTTCTAGACCTTCATCTTCTGCATGTAAAATATCTTCTATTGCTTCAGAAGTTCTATTAATTTCAACGTTTTCAGTGTTCTGAACTTATTCAGAAGTTTTCTCATAAGATCGTTCAGAAGTTTGTACTTGAGCTTCTTTCGAAGATATTTCAGAATTTTGACCTTGTGGAATTGCAACATCTTTAAAGACTTTCTGTCTCTTCTCCCCCTCTTGATTATCAGGATCATCTTGATCATCAAGACTACGGTTTAACGTCTTTGCCTGAGAACCACACTCCAATGCAGAAATACGATTATTCAAGGAGACTTGAGAATTCTGAATAAAAGTTAATTGATTCAGAATCTGAGATATGTCATCCTTTGTTGCAAATTCGGAAGATGTTGTCTGAGTAGAAGAAGATGGCATAGAAGTCTTTAAGGATTGAACTGTTGAAATAACTTCAGAAAAGGAATCCAGAATAGCCTTTTGTAAATTGTTGAGATCAGAAACAGTTGCAAGTTGGAATTCATGCAATTTATCCACCACTTTCTTTTCCTGTCCATCCAACCTATCCTCCATCACCTTACAGTTTTTATCCCTCAATTCCTTAATGTCCTTCTGAATCTTTGCAAATTCAGAAGTACATAAATCTTTGAATTTAGAAAATTCAGAAGATGAGGGAAAATGTCCAAGAACAACAAATGGTCTTGTTTGCAGTCCTTCAGAAGAAGGCTGGCCTGTTGATGCCACAGCATCATGAATCACTTGTGATTCTGTTAATGGAGCTTTGGTGATGTTCACTCCACCAGGTCTTCTAACCAATCCTTGATACCCTGTAATAGGTATATCTATGGTTGTTGTGGCAAGGTGCCTAACACTTTGCTCGTGGACATCTGAAAGATGTGTGCTTGTGTGAATAAAATCCACATTTAGTGGTTCAGAAGGCCCAAAGTTGAGTGGACTCTCAGACTCAAAGTGCTCGAAACTGTGAAGGGGGGACATATATCCTTCTTTTTCAACAATAGGTTCTTCCAAATGGGAACCTATTGGTAGATTAGTTGCTTGCCCCATATGTGTTATTGAAACACCCTTCTGTTGAGAGATGGGTGAGTGGCTGGAGAGGTTAACAAGTTTTGCCATGGGCTCACTGCTTTTTCAATACAACCCACCAAAGGATGTTGAGTGATAGATGATGTGGGTGCCTGGCTTAGAGCATGTAGTGCACAAGTTTCTTTATTTTTTACTTATAGTCTCCCCTCTTCAGTTCTTTTTCTCACTCTTCTACCCAACCTCTCATTTTCATTTTTGTTGTTCACGCCATGAGGTTGTTCTCCCCCATGAACAACCTCCCCACTCTGCCTATAGATTGTAGACACCTCACAATGCTTACCACTTTTGTTAGAATCAAGGGAAGAGACTATTGGTTTAGGTAGTCCCATTGATTCACAGTACTCATTCAAAAACCTATTTGATGATTTTACAAGTGCAAGTAAGTAACTTGGTAATGGTAAAGCATTTGGAAATTTTAGTTTAGCATTTGGTGGTCTGAGATTATCCATTGAGAAAAGGGGAACATGTACCTCATGAGTCAGAACAGGAATTGCAGGAACAACTTTCATTGCCCCTTTGATGAAGGTTTGAAAGAATCTTTGAAAGGGTATATAATTGTAAGTAGACTTCTTCAAAACTGCAGACTTGAGTTCATAAAAAATAAGAGAAGTATAATCATAATGCTTGTTGAATGCTACTCCATGAAAAATTATTCTCCCATTTGTTAATGCTTGATACAGACTTGAGCTTTTACCAGATAGACAAGTGTTCAGAATTGTGAATAAGCAATACCAAATAGGGGATAAACACTTCCTTCTGAATGAGCTTAATGCATTTAATTGTTCAGAGTATCCTAACTTCATAAAGTCTGAGATCATCTCAGAAGATGATGGAATAGGATCAAATGATGTTTTCCCAACAACTTCATCCTCCTTAGGAAGAAAATGGATACTTCTAATGTCTTCAACAGAAATGCATACTCTGTAGCCATGAACATATGAAGAGATATCATCTGATTCTTCATCAACTTCTGCGTGACACCACCATTGTTGCAGATAAGAAGCAGGGACCAAAAATTTCCTGGATAGCAAGGCTCGAAGTGGATGTTTCTTCAGAATTTCAATTAGGATCATTTGATCTTCATTGAAATCAGTAGACTTTAGATTCAGGGCGCACTTGTTCTTCTTAATTTCAAGTAGTTTCTCTTCAGGTACATATAGTTTGGACAAATCAGGACCATCACTGCTATATGCACGAGATTGAGAGTCAGCAACACCAACATTTGACTCAGAAGCCACTTCAATAGGCTCGATTTGAGTTTCCCCAATTTTGGCAGTTCGTGGGTTAGGGTTAGGGTTTGATTTGGGATTTGGATTTGAAGGACCAGCTTCAAAAATCACAATAGTAGCAGTGTCTTTTAAAATCTGTTCATCATCTAGATTGATCTCTGTTAGGACCCAAACAATCAAGATTATCAATATATGGAAAGATTGTAGACAAGAATGTGATAGCCAAATGTAATATGTATTGATTGAATGTACAGTATTACAGAATATGTCTTTACAATGCTAATGGAAAACATTTTTTTTAACTATCTAACAACCTATCTATTTATACATACAATAGAAAGACTAAAGTAACAGTACAAAATGTGACGGCAAGTTCGTAATTGTGTTCCGAATCGCTTCGCATCTTCTTCAGAAGTGTCTTCAGAACTTCTTCAGAACCCAGTCTCTTTTGAAGTTATCTTTATATCTCTATCAATCTCCCCCTTAGCTTCAAAAATTTAAATCATACTTCCAAAAATTAAGAATTTCTCTAACATCTTTCAGGATCAAGTTTCTATATTCAAGCAAGTATTCAGCAATTCTGATCATCTCTTTAGCAAGTTTCTTGTGCTTCTCCCAATCTTCAATGCTTAGATTCTTTGGTCTTTTATTTTGCCTTTTTACCAAACGATCTCTGATAGCCATGAGAGTTCCATTGCAACACTTATGAAATTCTTCAAATCTCACAAATAAAAGTTCTTGGAAGCATTTGCAAACAAAGCCTGGAGGTTGAATTACTAAAGTACTTTTCTTCAGATTCTGAATGTCTGGCAGGCTTAGATTTGGTTTGCTCAAGTGTACTTGTTTCTTGTTCAGAACATAAGCAACCTGAAAATCATTCTTTGCAGCCCATATAAACTCTCTGTACAAGCCATCTCTGAGAATTGGAAATGATTTTCTGAACTTGGTGATTGAATCATGAAAGGGATAAAGGCTTCTGTAAACTCTGAGAAGATCTCTGAGGTAAACATTCTGAAAATCAGCTTTAGAAAAGGTAGAAATCTCACCATTTTGTCGTTCAATAGTAAAGAATGCATATTTGTAATTTTGTTTTATCTTTAAATCAGCATTAATCACTTTGATCACAGGACTATCTTTCCTTGCTTCATTGATTGGAATCCTTATCTTTCTGATGATATCTGAGTACCATTGTTTCCAACCAAAAGGCTTTTGAATCCAGCAATCTATATAGTTGAATTTTTGTTCATATTCCATGAACATTTCTGGATGGAAATATTCAAGGAACATGGTGAAAGCACTTTCTTCTATTCTTTGCACTTGTAGTTGTTCCTCTTCAGATATTTGCTCTTCAGGAACCAACTTTTCAGAAATATTTTCAAAAACTTCTTCCTTTTCTTTTCTTTTTCTTTTTCTTTTTCTTTTTGACTTACTTCTGAACTTTCAAGATTCAGAGTGTACTTCTGAATTTCTTCCATGTCTTGCCTCTTTGTATGGATCTTGAAGTCATAAGCATCACTTAGTAAACAATCTGCTCCTCTTATCTTGTTTACTTTCTTGTGACCAGCTAGATAACTCTTTCTCACAAACTCTCTAAAATTTATTCTTTCTTTGATCAGATAGATAATTTCTTTTTTGATGTCAGATTCTTCAATAAAATCTGTCATGTAGTTCAGAAGCCATTTGAGGGAGGATGTAGAATACTTTGGAATATCAGATACAACAAATGTCTTAGAGATTCCTTCAACAAGATACATGAACCCAATATCTGGATTAGTGAACAATCTTTTCAGCCCAAACCTTTCAATATATACAGGTTCCAACAGATTTACTGTGTTAAGTCTGTATTCCAAAGCCAATTGAAAATCATGCTTTATGAGATTCCTTATATATATTCCGAAGATTCTTCTAATCTCTGAGACTTACTCAGATTCACCTGAGTTAACACAAAAAGACACGATTGCCAACTTATCTTGTAGTCTTAGCTTGTAAACATCAAACTTAGTGAATTCACACAAAGTACCATATCTTCTTTCTGCTCCAAATCTGAATATAGTCAAATCATTCTGAATTGATTTTGATATGCATCTGATCTTCTTTATTAAAGTTGAATCATAAAAATTTTGAACACCATGATTCTGAATAAAGTTCTTCACTTGAACAATATGATCTTCAGACCATTCATCATTCAGAAAGTCTTCCAACTTTGCAAACTTCATACTTCTTTTGTACATGAAGCAATAAGTGTCTTCAGAAAATATCAGCCGTTTCTCCAGAAATAAACACATTTTCCTTTTCAAACACTTGATCCAATACAGGTTCTTCAAGTACTGGAAGATCTATTTTAGGAATGATAATACAAGGTCTGATCCTAACTTCAAATTTTCCTGAGAAAGCAATTAGAATTTCATCAACAATTTCAACTCCTTCCATATGAGCTAAATCAAATTCCAATTCAACTCTTTCATCTGGTTGTTCAAGAAAATTTCTGAAGATAGAAAATCTGTTGTCCAAAAGTCTAGACTTCAGACTTCTTGGATAGTTCAGAAAGACATGCACCCAACAGAATTGATTCAGAATATTCCATAATCTTTCAGAAGCACTTCTGAACTCTTCACTCAGAAGTTGTTGAGGCTTCCAAATTACTAAAGCTTTTACTTCTTCTGAGCTTTCTCCCATATTTACACTAATCATATCCTCTTCAAACATGATCACATCAGAAAGATCACTTGGTTCTCCAATGACATCTTCAAAAGCAAGGTATTCCCTTAGCATTTCTTTATTAGAGTCTGGAATTATATCTGTGTTATCTGAGCCCAAGTTACCTTCAGAATCAAGAGATAACTTTTCTGTTTCATACCCTTCTTCTATCATTTCTTCAGAAGAATGATCATTTGTCTCTTGTGCCTCATGTTCTGCAGATAAAATATCTTCTATAGCTTCTGAGAGTTTATTTGATTCTTCACCAACATTCTGAGTATCTTCAGAGGTCTTCTCAGAATTTTGAACTTGATCATTTACATTAGTTTCTGGTTTAGATACTCTCTGTCTTTTCTCCCCCTCTTGATTATCAGGATTCTATTCATCAAGACTCCTTTTAAAACTATCTGATTGAGATCTACATTCTAGAGCAGATAATCTTGTGCTTAACTCTGTCTGAGAACTCTGAATGGATGATAGCTGATGTAGAATCGGAGAAATATCATCTTTTGTAGCATAAACTGGTTGAGCAGAAGAAGAAGAAGTCTAAGAATCTTTCAGAGAAGAAACTGATGAAGCCACTTCAGAAAAAGCTGTCAGGAGTGCTTGTTTAAAAATATTCAGATCATTAGAAGACTGGATTTGAAAATCATTCAGCCTGTTCACCATACTTTCCCCATGTTGTTCCAACCTATCCTCCAACACCTTTTTGGTTTTATCCGTCAATTCCTTGATATCCTTCTGAATCTTTGCAAATTCAGAAGTACATAAATCTTTGAATTCTGTGAATTCAGAAGATGTGGGTAAGATGCCAAGATCAACAGATGAACTTGTTTTCAGACCTTCAGAAGAAGGCTGGCCTGTATGAGCCACAAAGGCTTCATGAACCACATTTGATTCTGTTAATGGGGATTTTGTGATGTTCACCCCACCAGGTCTTCCAACTAATCCTTGATATCCAGATATAAGAATATCTATAGTTGTTGATGCAATGTGACAAACACTTTGCTAAGGAACATCTGAAAGATGTGTGCTAGTGTGAATGGATGCCACATTAAGTGGTTCAGAAGGCTCAAAGTTGAGTGGACACTCAGACTCAATGTGCTCAAAACTATGAAGGGGGACATATATCCTTCATTTTCAACAAAAGGAACCTCCAATTGGGGTCCTAATGGATTATAAGCTGCTTGCCCCATTTGTGTTGATGAAACACCCTTCTATTGAGAGATGGGTGAGTGGCTGGGGGGGGGGGGGGTTAACCAAGGTTCCATGGGCTCACTGGCTGTTTCAATATTATCCACCAAAGAATGTGAAATAATAGTAGATGTGGGTGCCCGGCTGGTAACAGGTGGTTCACAGGTTTGTTTTTCTTTTACCTGTGTTCTCCCCTCATCAATTCTTTGTCTTACCCTTCTACCCAGTCTCTCAGTTTCATTTTTCCTCTTCACTTGTTGAGGTTGTTCTCCCCCATGAACATCCTCCCCTCTCTTTCTAGTAATTCTAGACTTTCTTGCATGATCACCACTCTGGTTTGAATCAGGGGAAGGGACTACTGTTTGAGGTAATCCCATAGATTCTAAATGCTCACTCCCAATCCTAGTTGATGAACTTACAAGATCAAGTAAATGAGAAGGAAGTGGAAGTGCATTTGGAAATTGAAGTTTTGCGTTTGGTGGTCTTAAACTGTCCATAGTAAAGATAGGAACATGTACCTCATGGGCTAGAACAGGAATTTTTGAGACAGCCTTTATTGCTCCTTTGATGAGTGTTTGAAAAAATCTCTGAAATGGTATGTAGTTGAATGTGGACTTCTTCAAAACTGCAGATTTGAGTTCATCAAAAATGAGACTAGCATAATCATAGTGTTTGTTGAAGGCAACTCCATGAAAGATAATCCTCCCATTTGCTGAAGCTTGATCCAAACTTAAGCTTTTTCCAGATAAGCAGGTATTCTCAGAATGGAAAATAAGCAATACCAAATTGGAGGTAAACATTTTCTTCTAAAAGAGCTCAAAGCACTAAGATTTTCAGAGTATCCCAAACTCATGAAATCTGATATCATTTCTGATGAAGATGGAATTGAATCATAACAGGTTTTCCCAAGAACCTCATCTGGTTTTGACAAATAGTGAAGGCTCCTAATATCATCTACAGAGATGCATACCTTGTAAGCATGGACATAAGAGACAATTTCATCTTCAGATTCTTCAACCTCAGCATAATACCAGAATTGTTGAAGATAAGAAGCAGGAACAAAGAATTTCCTAGAAAGTAGAGTGCGCAGGGGATGTTTCTTCAGAATATTAATCAACATTACTTGATCATCAATGAAGTCTTTTGATTTGAAGTTCAGAGCACAATTATTTCTATTGATTTCAAGTAATTTCTCAGCAGGGACATAGAGTTTGGACGTATCACTACTTTCATCATGAGTCTGGGATTCACTTTCAGCAACATTTGATCCAGAAACAACATCAATTGGTGTAACTTGTGTTTCCCCAATTTTAGCAGTTGTCGGGTTAGGGTTAGGGTTAATGATAGGGTTTGAAGGTCCGGCTTGATGAGTTGCAGTTGTGGTTGTGTCTTGAAGCATTTGATCATCATTTTGAGGCACAATCTTGAATGAACCATCACTTGATGATCCATTGTTATCATTGAAACTCGAGGAAGCAGAAACCATGGCATTTGAAGTAGACATGATGTTGGAAGAACACGGATTGGTAATAGAAAAAAGATCAATAAACACAGAAAGATTTCTCAGAGAAAAGTTGCTAAAAAATGAAGATGATGAAGAATCCATTTGATTTATATGACTGGATAATCGCTGAAGGATACGTGGCCAAAAATTAAATGTGATTAGAGTAGTAGTCATCATTTATTAGGATAAATGAACCGTTTAATGGTCGTGTTTAAGAGAGATCCAATGAAATTAAAACACGTGGCACACGCTTAAGTGAAATATCAACGGGAAGTTAAGTTCTGAGAACAAGTTCAAAAACTTCAGCAACAGTTCAGAACTTCTGAGAAGAAGTTCAGAAGTTTGAAAGAAAGACTTCAGATGAACTTCAGAACCTTTAAGTTTAGTTCAGAACTAAACATGGATTACGTTAGAACATTAAAAATCATTTAAAAATACAAACTTCTGAAAAATATAAATCATTTTGATAGTTTAGAAGTAGGTTTGAACAATTGAAAAAATATTTTATCTAAGGAAGTTTGTTCATTCTTCTTAGATATCAAGTCTAAGACTTGAAATCAGTAATTCAGATCTGTTTAGAAGGAAAGAGTAGTTGAAAAATATGACATTAATATCACTCCCCCTTGAATCATTAGCAACTATGATTCTCCCCCTTAAAAAATGCAATATTTTCAAACAAATAAGGGAATATTAAAGAAATGAATTTTTTTTTGAAAAGTATTGAAAGACAATCAAGCTAGATCAAGAAGGATTATATTGCGGAATTTGTTAAAAAAAATAACATTCTGAATACAGAACTTCAGAAAATTTCTGTAGAACAAATTATTCAGAATGTGAAATAAAAAACCTCAGAATATAACTTCTAAATTTTGATTGATGCTTAATACTTACATAGACATATTCATCATGCCCAATTTACTTACCAAGAAGTTAAAACGTTTTTCATCAAGAGCTTTGGTAAATAAATCAGCTAACTGATAATCTGTCTAAACAAAAAACATTTCAATATTACCTTTTTCCACATGATCTTTGATAAAATGATATCTGACATCAATGTGCTTGGTTTTTGAATGCTGAACAGGATTGGCAGTGATGGCTATGGCACTCTTTGAATCACAATACAAAGGAATCTTTTTGAAAGTGTAACCATAGTCTTTTAGTTGAATTTGCATCCAGATCACTTGTGAGCAACATATTGCAGCTACTACATACTCAGCTTCTGCTGTAGAAGTAGAAACAAAATTTTATTTCTTTGAAGACCAGCTAACCAGTCTATCACCCAGAAACTGACATGATCCAGAAGTGCTTTTCCTGTCTAATTTGCAACCACCATGATCTGCATCTGTAAATGCTGTTAGTTCAAAACTAGAATCCTTAGAATACCAAAGTCCCAATGAAGGAGAACCTTTAGGTATCTAAGTATTCTTTTTGCAGCTAGAAGGTGTGATTCCTTAGGATTAGCTTGATATCTGGAACAAATACATGTAGCAAACATTATATCTGGTCTACTAGTAGTTAAGTAAAGCAAAGATCCAATTATGCCTCTGTACTTTTTCTGATCAACAGATTTTCCATTCAGATCAGGTTCTAACTTAGTTGCAGTGGCCATTGGAGTTTGAATACTTGAACAATCTGTCATGTCAAACTTCTTAAGTAAATCTGAGACATACTTAGATTGATTAACGAATATGCCAGTGGGAAGTTGTTTAACTTGAAGACCAAGGAAAAATGTCAACTCTCCCATCATACTCATTTCAAATTCAGTTTGCATGATTTTCTCAAAATTTCTACAAAACTTTGGATTAGTAGAGGCAAAAATAATGTCATCTACATATATTTGTATCAATATCATATCATCACCTTCCTTTTTCAGAAATAAAGTGGTATCTACAATACCTGTTTTGAATTTAGAATTCAGAAGAAAAGTTGTAAGAGTATCATACCATGCTCTTGGTGCTTGTTTAAGTCCATATAAGGCTTTGTCCAAAATATAAACATGATCTGGAAACTCTTTGCTTACAAAACCTTCTGGTTGTTCAACATACACTTCTTCATGTAAAATGCCATTTAGAAATGCACATTTGACATCCATTTGAAATACCTTCATGTTTTTGTGAGCAGCATATGCAAGAAATATTCTAATAGCTTCTAATCTAGCAACAGGTGCAAAGGTTTCATCATAATCAATTCCTTCTTGTTGACAATACCCCTTAGCTACAAGTCTTGTCTTGTTTCTTACAACAATTCCATTTTCATCCTTTTTATTTCTGAACACCCATTTTGTGCCAATGACAGATTTACCTTTTGGCTTTGGTATCAATCTCCAGACCTTGTTTCTTTCAAATTGATTTACCTCATCCTGCATGGCTAAAATCCAGTCTGGATCTTGAAGTGCTTCATATGGCTTTTTGGGTTCCATGCTACTTAAGAAATTTACATACAGACACTCATTTGATGTTGCAGATCTTGTTTGAACACCTTTTGATGCATCTCCAATTATCTGATGCACTGGATGACAGGATGTCCATTTTTTCACATTTGGTAATGGTTGAACAGATGAAACATTATTCAGAGAATCATAATTATCAATAATTTCTTGAGTTTCAGTATCATGATTGATAGCTGAATGTAAATCTGAAGACTCCCCCTCAAATGGAAAATTCTGAATTGGTTCAGAACTTTGATGTACATGTTCAGAAATATCTTGAATCGGTTCAGAAACAACTTGAATTGGTTCAGAAACAACTTGAACTGGTTCAGAAGTTGGGTGTACATTTTCAGAAGTTGTAAGTTCTGAATTTGAGGTAGAGATTTGTGGTGCTGATGTACTTGAAATTTGTATTTCTGAAATGTATTGATCATTTGTGTTTCTGAGAAGAGAAGGATTTTGATAATCTGCAGAAACATTTACAGAAATATCAAATAAGTCTTGACATAAATTGTCTAAATTTGTTTTAAGTAAAGTTTGAGACTCAGAAGTAGAGTTTGTCTGATTATGTTCTGAGTCCAAACTTTCAGAAGTTAGTTTATGTGCGAGTTCTGAACTGTCTTGTTCAGAAGTCAATGTTGGTTCATGAAATCTGACATTTGTAGTTTCAATGATCCTTTGAGTTCCTTTAATGAGTACTCTATAAGCTTTGGATCTTTGGGAAGCCAACAAAAATACCAGCTACACCTTTTGGTGCAAATTTGTCAAGATGCTGAGTATCATTCTTTAGAAAACACCTGCAACCAAAGATTTTAAAATAATCAATAGAGGGTTTTCTTTGTTTTAACATTTCATAAGGAGTTTTAAGAAATTTTCTGTTTAGAATTGTTCTGTTCTGGGTAAAACATGCAGTAGCAATTGCTTCTGCCCAAAGAGAAAGAGGAAGTTCTGAATATGCAAGCATGGTTCTTGCAGCCTCTACCAAAGTTCTATTCTTTCTTTCAACTACCCCATTTTGTTGAGGAGTCCTTGCAGCGGAAAATTTATGTGAAATACCAACAAATTCCAAAAAATTCTAAAGTGTAGAATTGGTAAATTCTGTTCCATTGTCACTTCTGATCTTTTGAATTGGGAGTTGAAGAAGAACTTGAATTTTCTTCAGAAAGGGTATCAGTCTTTCAGAAGTATCAGACTTGAGTCTCAGAAATTCAATCCATGTATATCGTGTATATTCATCTACTATGACAAGAATGTATTTCTTTCCCCCCATGCTTTGAGTTTTCATTGGGCCACATAAATTCATATGTAGCATTTCAAGTGGAGCTCTGCATTAAGATAGCATTTTCAGAGGATGAGAACTTCTTTTGATCTTCCCTAGTTCACATGCAGATCAAAGAGAGTTCTTTTCAAATCTGATCTTTGGTAGTCCTCTTACAGATTGATGTTTGCCTAGTTCAGAAATGGCTTTGAAGTTTAGATGTGACATTCTTCTGTGCCAAAGCCAACTATCATTTCTCATTGTTGAAGACATATAACATACACCTTGTAGTTGACCTGTTGTAGTGAATGTTGCTGTGTAGATATCTCCATCTCTATAAGCAGTTAATTCATTTTTGTTTGCTGTACTCAGAACATGACAGTAATCTATGTCAAAATTAACCTTCCAGTATTTGTCACAGAATTGACTAATACTGAAAAGATTATGTCTTAATCTCTCAACATAGAAAACTTTCATTACTTTTACATCTCCTTTAACGAAAGTGCCATATCCTCTTACATATCCCTTTGCATTGTTTCCAAAACTAACTGTTCCTCCATATCTTTCATGATAATCAGTTAGTAGTTCTTTGTAAGGTGTCATGTGTCTTGAACATCCAGAATCTAAGACCCACACATGACATATCTGCAAAAGAGATTATTGAGTTTTAGGTACCCATTTCAGAATGGGTCCTTTGAGATTAGTAATAAAATTTGAATTTCTGAACTTTTTCTTCAGACTTTTTAATTCAGAAGTTTTTTCAGACTTTTTTATTTGTCTTTGAATTGAATTTGTCAATATAACTGAACATTTCTGAATAGATTTCATCAAATTTTTTCTTGTTTGTTTTGGAGTTAAGATTGAAATTACGATGACCACAAGTAATACAGTGAATATGATTCTTTAAAGAATTTACAAAAGCAGTAGACATATAAGAATCAATAACATTTGATTTTTCAACAGGAATTCTTTTATTCACTATTTTTGATTTAGGTACATCATTCCTTTTTGAAAATGAAAAACTATCTAATTTGTCATTCTTTGACAGTCTTTCATCTTTCTTTCTCCATACTAAAGTAGATAGCTCTGTAAAAGATAAGAAATGAGGATTAGTATAAGAAATTCTTTTGTTTTCTTTAGGTTTATCCTCAGATTTTGAGTTAACTTTCTTAATTTCAGAGAGAGAATTTGAAGATTGTCCTTGTTCAAAATTTTGAACTCTGGTGTTAAAGTCAGAAGATGTTACTGATGTTGGTGTAGTAATCAATGAATTGTTTGTATTAGCAGGAGAAAAATCTGAATTCTGATATTCTGGTTTTAAAAATACAGTACCAAACATTTCTGAAGGTATCTTTGAAACCTCAGATTTTAATTTTTCTTCTTCAGTCATACATGATTGAGATTTATAAACCAAATAGCCATTTTTATCAATGACTTGCACCATATGATCATCATCATCTTCTGAATCAGAAGCATTTATTAGATCTGAAAATTTATTTTGAGTCATACTTTTTGCAAAAATATTTGAATTTTTTGTTGTTGTAGACTTATTATCAGAATTATCAAAAAATATATTGGGATTCTCATCAACATCTTCTAAAGATTCAATATCTGAGAATTCATCATATTTTTCTTCATGTTCTGATTATCAGAAGTATCTTCTGAAATGACTTCAGAATTGAATTTAGAAGTTATTACAGAAGTAACTTCAGAAACAATTTCAAACTTAACAATTACTTCTGATTTTTCTTCAGAAATAATATTTGTTTCAGAAGATTTACAAATATTTGAAATTTTATTCATTTCTTCTGTTTCAGAGATTATTTCTGGTTCACCAGTTTTAAGAGGTGTTTCTTCTGAAAACAAAGTCTCTTTTACAAAAAGAATTCTTTCAGGCAAAGAATAGTTTACAGGTTTGGAAATGACACCTGTATTTGATTCATCGAAAATTTTCATTTTAGAATAATCATACAAGTTTGCAGGTGCCTTTTTTTCATTTTAGAATAATCATCGAAAATTGTTCAGTTTGTCCTCTTTTAAAATTTAAATCTTCTAATTCCTTAATCCTTTTATAAAGATCAAGTCTCTCTTGATTTAGAAAATTCATCTTAACATTTAGAATTTCCTTTTTAGATTTTTCATTAATAACTTCTTTTTGTAAACTATCCATTCAGATCTAGGTTTATTCTGATATTTTTGATTGTATCTTTGTTTGAATTGCCTTGTCATGAAAGCAATATTATTAGAAATCCTTTTAAGCTCCTCATCTGATTCATCCCCATCACAAACAGTTGTCTCTGGGATCTCACAAACTTTCTTGGCAGCAATGGTCAAGGAATTATTGTAGTTCTTGCTCAGAAGGGCAACTGTTTCATGTGTCTTCTTTTGTTCATGTTGCCTAACTTTGATTTTGTCTTCTTGTTGGAACAAGATACCATAAACATCATGAACAGTTTTTCTGGATAAGTTCCTTGTTACCATATTATCTGAAAAACTTGACCATTCATTTCCCAGATTGTTCAGAAATTTGTTATTTATCTCAGAATTTGATTTCTGAACACCATTTCTTCTTAGATCATCAGAATGTTATTGAATCTATGATATGTATCAGTGATAGATTCATTTTCTTTGTATCTGTAATTTTCATATGTTCCTACACAGATATTTAATCTCTGTGCTTGAGCCTTTGTGCTTCCTTGCATCTGAGCTTCTACTTCATCCCACATTGCTTTTGCTGAAGTTAAACTATCAACCCTATTGAATATCTCATTAGGAATTGCCATGGTGAGTAGAGTCAATGCTCTTCAATCAACTTTCATTTGAGCCTTTTCAGCTGGATTGTACATTCCAGGACTCTTCTTGATTCTTGATGCAGGGATTTCAGGGGTGGATTCAGTTCTGGGAACAGCTGGAATCTCAACAAATATCTCTAGTGGGCCATTTGTGATTGATTGCATTAAGGCTTCATCTATGTTATCCAAGAATTGAATCATCCTGATTCTCCATTGATGATATTCTCTCAAAAAGAGAGTTGGTGGTTTCGTTTCAGATCCGATTGAGACTATTTCTTTAGACATCTTTGATTGTTAGAAGATCGAGAATTCACCTGTGTTGAATTTGAATTTTGTAGATCAAGAACACCAAGAACTGTCAGATCTGACAAGTTCTTTCACAAATCTTCAAGAACAGATGAATTGGCTCTGATACCAATTGTTAGGAGCCAAACAATCAAGATATCAATATATGGAAAGATTGTAGACAGGAAAGTGATAGCCAAATGTAATATGTATTGATTGAATGTACAGTATTACAGAATATGTCTTTACAATGCTAATGGAAAACATTTTTTTAACTATCTTACAACCTATCTATTTATACATACAATAGAAAGACTAAAGTAACAGTACAAAATGTGACAGACAAGTTCAGAACAGGTTCTGAACTCCTTCAGATCTTCTTCAGAAGTGTCTTCAGAACTTCTTCAGAAGTGTCTTCAGAACTTCTTCAGAACCCAGTCTCTTTTGAAGCTATCTTTATATCTCTATCAATCTCCATCGATCCAACCATTATCTTCTTAGGGACTATTTTGAATGAATCATTGCTTGATGATCCATTACTGTCACTGAAACGAGATTTTGCAGATTGAACATTGGAATTCGACATAGTTGAAAATGAGGAGAAACTTGAGTTTGAATGAAAATCAATGAACAGGGAAAGATTTCGGAGGGAAAGATTGCTAGAAAGTGAAGACGAAGATGAAATCATGGATTATAAATGGCCGAATAATCGTGGATGGACACGTGGCCAAAAGTAAGAGTGATTAGAGTAGTAATCATCATTTATTCGGATAAATGAATCGTTTAATCGACGTGCTTAAGGATTAGCCAATGTAATTAAAAGACGTGGCACACGATTAGTCTTTATAACGGGAAGAAAAATTCTGAGAACAAGTTCAAAAAAATTCAGAAGAAGTTCAGAACTTCTGAGAATAAGTTCAGAAGTTTGAATGAAATGATTTAGAAATACTTCAGAATTATCGAAATAAGTTCAGAACTTGACTTGGAATACTTCAAAATCACAAAAATCATTTAAAACTACAAACTTCTGAAAAATGTAAAACATTTGAATACTTCAGAAGTAGGTTTGAACAATATGAAAAACAGTTTATTTTCAGAAGTTTGTCCAGATTCTTCAGATATGTACAATTTAATGTGTTATCCTCCATTTCAGATCCTGAATATTATAGAGAAGTGGGAAAGACTTGAATTTGAGTTTAACTCCCCCTTGAATGAAGAATCATTATGATTCTCCCCCTTAAATAATGCTAGACATCAAAATTGTTAGAAATAAAAGATAGAGAAATGAAAAAAAAATTGCAAGTATTATAAGACAATCAATTTGTTTGAAAATTATGCCTCTGAGTTAGAAAAAAATAAATTCTGAAAACTTAACTATATAAATTCTGAAGGTAAGATTTCTCAAAAATTTGAAGAAATAAACTCAAAACATAATATTTTTAAATTGGAATTGATGCTTAATACTTACACACACATATTCATCATACCCAATTTACTTACCAAAAAATTAAGACGTTTCTCATCAAGTGCTTTGGTAAATAAATCAGCTAATTGATAATCAGTCTGAACAAAAAACATTTCAATATTACCTTTTTCAACATGATCTTTGATAAAATGATATCTGACATCAATGTGCTTAGTCTTTGAATGTTGTACTGGATTTGCAGTAATTGCTACGACACTTTTTGAATCACAATATAGAGGAATCTTTTTGAATGTGTATCCGTAGTCTTTTAATTGTGTTTGCATCCAAATAACTTGTGAGCAACAAATTGCAGCAACAACATATTCAGCCTCTGCAGTAGAAGTTGAAACACAATTCTGCTTCTTTGAAGACCAACTCACAAGTCTATCACCTAAAAATTGACATGATCCAGATGTACTTTTTCTGTCTAGTTTGCAACCACCATGATCTGCATCTGTGAAAGTTGTTAGCTCAAAACCAGAATCCTTTGAATACCAAAGTCCCAATGAAGGAGAACCTTTGAGATATCTAAGATTCTTTTGGCAGCAAGAAGATGTGATTCCTTAGGATTAGCTTGATATGTAGCACAAATACATGTAGCAAACATTATATCATGTCTACTAGCTGTTAAGTAAAGCAAAGATCCAATAATGCCTCTGTACTTTTTCTGATCAACAGATTTTCCATTTAAATCAGGTTCTAATTTTGTTGCAGTGGCCATTGGAGTTTGAATTCTAGAACAGTCAGTCATGTCAAACTTCTTAAGTAAATAAGAAATCTACTTAGATTGATTAATGAATATGCCAGTGGGTAGTTGTTTTACTTGAAGACCAAGAAAAAATGTTAACTCTCCCATCATACTCATTTCAAATTCAGTTTGCATGATTTTCTCAAAATTTCTGCAAAATTTTGGATTTGTAGAAGCAAATATAATATCATCTACATATATTTGTATTAAGATCATATCATCACCTTCCTTTTTCAGAAATAAAGTTGTATCAACAGTACCTCTTTTAAACTTGGAATTTAGAAGAAAAGTTGTGAGAGTGTCATACCATGCTCTTGGTGCTTCTTTAAGTCCTTATAAGGCTTTGTCCAAAATGTAAACATGATCTGGAAATTCTTTGCTCACAAAGCCTTCTGGTTGTTTAACATACACTTCTTCACGAAGAATTCCATTCAGAAATGCACACTTTACATCCATTTGAAACACTTTCATGTTTTTGTGAGCAGCATATGCAAGAAAGATTCGGATAGCTTCTAGCCTTCCAACAGGAGCAAAAGTTTCATCATAATCAATGCCTTCTTGTTGATAATACCCTTTAGCTACTACTCTTTCTTTGTTTCTCACAACAATTCCATGTTCATCCTTTTTATTTCTGAAAACCCATTTGGTGCCAATGATTGATTTACCTTTTGGTTTTGGAATCAATCTCTAGACCTTATTTCTTTCAAATTTATTTAGCTCATCTTGCATAGCTAAAATCCAGTCTGGATCTTGAAGGGCTTCATATGGCTTTTTGGGATCCATACTGCTTAAAAAATTCACATACATACATTCATTTGCTGTGGCTGATCTTGTTTGTACACCTTTTGATGCATCACCAATAATATGGTGAATTGGATTATTTGATGTCCATTTGTTCACATTTGGTAATGGTTGAACTGATGAAACATTGCTAAATGAATCATAATCATCAATGATTGCTTGAGTTTCAGTATCATGGTTGATAGCTGAATGTAGATCTGAAGTCTCCCCCTCAAATTGAATATTCTGTACTGGTTCAGAAATAGTGTGCATAGTTTCAGAAACAGGAACAACAGGTTCAGAAGTAACTTGCACTATTTCTGAAATAATTTGTACAGGTTCAGAAATGGGAAATTCTGAATTTGAGGTTGAGACAGGTGGTCCAGAAGTATTTGATATTGTAGGTTCTGTAGATTCCTGTTCTCGAATACTTCTGAGTAAAGAAGGATTTTGATAATCTGCAGAAGCATTCACAGAACTATCAAATAAGTCTTGACATAAAGTATCTAAATTTGAGTTAACAAAAGTTTTAGATTCGGAAGTGTAATTTGTCTTGTTGCTTTCTGAATCCAAAATTTCAGAAACTTGGTTAAGCTTGAGTTCTGAACTGTGTTGTTCAGAAGTCACTGTTGGCTCATGAAATCTAATATTTGAAGTATCAATGATTCTTTGTGTTCCTTTGATAAGTACTCTGTGTGCTTTGGATCTTTGAGATTAGCCAACAAAGATACCAGCTGTAACCTTAGGTGCAAATTTATCCAGATGTTGTGTATCATTCAGAAGAAAACACCTACAACCATTAATTTTAAAATAATCAATAGAGGGTTTTCTTTGCTTAATAATTTCATAAGAAGTTTTAAGTAGTTTTCTATTCAGAATTGGTCTGTTCTGAGTAAAACATGCAGTTGCAATTACTTCTGCCCACAGAGATAAAGGAAGTTCAGAATATGCCAGCATGGTCCTTGCAGCTTTTACCAAAGTTCTGTTTTCCCTTTCAACGACATCATTTTGTTGGGGAGTTCTGGCAGCGGAAAAATTATGTGATATTCCAACAGATTCCAAAAAATTCTGAAGTGTAGAATTTGTAAATTCTGTGCCATTATCACTTCTGATCTTTTCAACTGGTAGTTGAAGAAGAACTTGTATTTTCTTCAGAAAAGGAATGAGTCTTTCAGAAGTATCAGATTTGAGTCTTAAAAATTCAACCCAAGTATATCTTGAATATTCATCTACAATCACAAGAATATACTTCTTTCCACCCATGCTTTGAGTCTTCATTGGTCCACACAAATCCATATGCAGCATTTCAACTGGAGCTTTACATGAAGATAGCATTTTCAGAGGATGGGAGCTTCTTTTGATCTTCCCTAGTTCACATGCAGAACATAAGAAATTCTTTTCGAATCTGATCTTTGGTAGTCCTCTTACAGAGTTGTGTCTTTCCAGTTCAGAAATAGCTTTGAAGTTTAGATGTGACATTCTTCTATGCCAAAGACAACTATCATTTCTCATAGTTGTAGAAATATAACAAACTCCTTGTAATTGACCACTTGCAGTGAAAGTTGTAGTGTAGATATCTCCATCTCTATAAGCAGTTAACTCATTTTTGTTTGATGAACTCAGAACATGACAGTAGTCTATATCAAAATTTACCTTCCAATACTTGTCACATAATTGACTTATACTGAAGAGATTATGTTTAAGATCTTTCACATAGAAAACCTTCATCACTTTAACATCTCCTTTGGAAAACGTTCCATATCCTCTCACATAACCTTTTGCATTGTTTCCAAAGCTAACTTTTCCTCCATAGCTTTCATGATAATCAGTTAAAAGTTCTTTGAAAGGTGTCATGTGTCTTGAACATCCAGAATCTAAGACCCACACATGACATATCTGCAAAAATAATTATTGAGATTTAGGTACCCATTTAAGAATGGGTCCTGTGAGATTAGTTAAAAACTTTGATGTTCTGAACTTTGACTTAATCTTTTGAAAGTCAGAAGTTTGTTCAGAACTTTTGAATTTATCATTTTTAGTATTATTTTAAAGTTTCTTTTTTTATTTTTATATTTGTTTGCCAATGTAGCTAAAAATTTCTGAATTGATTTCTCAAGAGTTGTCTTATTTGTTTTGAAGTTGAGATGAAAATTATGATGAACACAGTTAATGCAGTGAATATGATTCTTCAGAATATTTAATAAAGCAGTAGATGAACAAGAATCAACATTGTTTGATTTGTCAACAGTAGTTCTTTTGTTCACTTTATTAATCTTTGGTACATCAATTTTCTTTGAATTTGAAAAACTATCTAATTTGTCAGTCTTTGATAGTCTTTCACCTTTCTTTCTCCAAACTAAAGTGGATAGCTCTGTAAAAGATAAAAAATGAGGATTAGTATAAGAAATTCTTTTACTTACTTTAGTTTTAACTTCAGATTTAGGATTTGAATTATGAACTTTAGAACTTGTATTTGAACATTGTCCTTTTTTCAAACTTTTTAACTCTGGTTACAAAGTCAGATGATGATATAGAAGATAAAGATGTTTTTGTGGATATAGGAGTATCAGTTGATGAAGTAGAAGAAATTTCAGTTTTCAGAAATTCTGATTTCAGAAAAACAGTATTAAACTTGTGAGAAGGTACTTTTGGTGCTTCAAATTTTAAAGTTTCTCCTTCAGTCAGTTTTGATTGTAATTTATGTACCAAATATCCATCTTTATCAATAACTTGAACCATAGGATCTTCATCATTTTCTGAATCTGAAGCATTCACTAAATCTGAGAACTTATCCTGAGTCATGCTAGATGCAAAAGATTTTTGATGTAAAATATTTTTAGACTCATCATCAGAATTATCAAAAATAATTTCTGAATTATGATTATTATCTAGTAAAGATTCAACATCTGAGAATTCATCATATTTTTCTTCATGTTATGATTTATTATATAAATTATCTACTTGTAGAACTTCAGATGAACTTTCAGAAGTAAGTTCAGAAGATAATTCAGAATCTTTCTCAGTTTTAATAGATTGTTCAGATTTTTATTCAGAAACAATTTTTGATTCAGAAGTAAGTTTAGAAATGTTTGTAATGTTTTTATGCATTACTTCTGTTTCAGAAATTGTCTTTGTTTTGCCAGAATTAAGAGGTTTTTCATCAAAAAGTAGAGTCTCTGATTTTACAAAAATAATTCTTTCAGGCAAAGAAAAATTAACAGGTTTGGATATGACACCTGTGTTAATTACATTAAAAATTTTTCATTTTTGAATAATCATAAAGATTTGCAGGTGCCTTTTTTAGAATTTGACTTTCATTATATCCCAATCCTGCTTTTATATTGTGAAATTTTGAGTTCTGAGCCTGATTTGTCAAAATATTTAGAGTCTGTTCAGTTTGTCCCCTTTTAAAGTTCAGATCTTCCAAATCCTTAATCTTTTTGCAAAGATCAAGTCTTTCTTGATTCAGAAAGTTCATTTTAACATTTAGAATTTTTTTTTTCAGATTTTTCATTTATGATATCTTTTTGTAAACTATCCATCTTTTATTTTAACAATAATTTTTCTTCAGAAATTTTTTCAAGAGTTTGTTCAGCTTCTTGGCAATTTTGTTTATAAATTTGACTTTCAGCTCTGAATTGATTTACCAATATTCTTTCACCTTTAATTCTGTTTTTAAGATTTTCAAATTCAGAAAACATATTCTGAATTTGATTTTGCATTTCAGAATCTCCAGAAAGTTGTTCAGAATTTGGTTCAGAAGAGTAATCTATTTCAGAATTTAGTTCAGAATATGAAGAAGTTACCTTAGAATCATGTGCATGTTTATCTTTTGGATCCATTGGCACATATAGCAGTTTGAGGCATAGTGAGCTACTTCTTCATCATATTCACCATCACTCCAGTTTAACCAGTCCTCTTCATACTTGGTCACCAAAGCTGGATTAAGCTCCTTCTTCTTAGCAAGAAGATGCTTTTTCTCATAGTAGCCTGAGTTTTTTACTTTGGGCATTTTGCACTGTCTTGCATAATGACCAGGCTTACCACAATTAAAGCATCTTGCTGGTTCAGATGTCTCAGTTTGACCAGCATCTTGACTTTTCTTAAGACCAACTTCATATTTTGGGTTGTTCTGATATTTTTGATTATATCTTTGAGTAAATTGCCTTGTCATAAAAGCAATATTATAAGAAATTCTCTTAAGTTATTCATCTGTTTCATCCCCATCACACAAATTTGTTTCTGGGATCTCACAGATTTTGTTCTTAGCAGAAATGGTCATAGGATTATTATATTTCTTGCTCAACAAGGCTACTGTTTCATTTGCCTTCTTTTGTTCATTCTGTCTAGTTTTGATTTTGTCTTCTTGTTGAAACAGAATGCCATAGACATCATGAATGGATTTTCTAGATAGATTTCTAGTAACCATGTTGTCAGAAAAACTTGACCATTCATTACCCAAGTTGTTCAGAAATTTATTGTTTATCTCAGAGTTTGATTTCTGAACACCATTTCTTCTCAAATCATTCAGGATATTGTTGAATCTGTGATAAGTCTCTGTAATAGATTCGTTTTCTTTATATCTGAAGTTTTCATAGGTACCCATACAGATATTCAATCTTTGTGCTTGGGCCTTTAACCTACCCTGCATTTGAACTTCAACCTCATCCCACATGGCTTTGGCAGATGTTAAACTATCTACCCTATTGAATATCTCATTTGGAATGGCCATTATAAGAAGAGTTAATGCCCTTTGGTCAATTTTAGCTTGAGCTTTCTCAGCAGTATTGTACATACCAGGGCTTTTCTTGATTCTTGATGTAGGTATCTCAGGAGTTGACTCAGTTCTTGGTACTGATGGTATTTCCACATAGACCTCCAGAAGGCCATTTATGATTGATTGCATTAAAGCTTCATCGATATTATCCAAGAATTGAATCATCCTGATTCGCCACTGATGATATTCACCCAAATACAGAGTTGGTGGTTTAGTTCTTGATCCGATGGAGACAATTTCTTTCGACATCTTTGATTTCAAATAGATCGAGAATTCACCTGAAATTGAATCTTGAATTTATCAATCAAGAAAATCAAGAACTGTTAGATCTGACAAGTTCTTCTCTGAATGTCAAGAACAGATGAATTGGCTCTGATACCAATTGTTAGATCCCAAACAATCAAGAATGTAGAAAGATTTAAGAACAAGAACAAGAATTGGATCACTGAAGTTGTATGTTGTATTTATCATTGAACTGTGTTACAATATGTGTATCCTTACAAACTGTATCTATCAACGTTGGTTGTAACAACTTATCAAACTATCTATTTATATACAAAAGGAAAAGCTAAAGTTACAATACAAAAATAACAGACGTGTTCAGAACTGCTTCTGAACATCTTCAGAACTTCTTCAGAAGTGTCTTCAGAATCCTCTTCATAACTTCTTCAGAATCTTCAGAACTTCTGAAGTAGTTACTTCAGAAGTTATGCCTTAGGCTTTACTTCACTTGTCTTCAGACTTCTGAATCTTTCTTTTCAGAACCTAGTCTTCTTTTGAAGCTACTTCTGATATCTATCAAAATAGAAACTTCTGAAGACGCCAACCATTTTTGGTTCCCACACCCAGAAGAGCAAGAAACACCAATACAAGACCAAGGATCATAAATTCAATCACTACATCCAATAATGCCACAGAAAAAAATATCCCTGACATGTCTGCATCCACCTCTGCAAATCCAACAGGTCCAATCAATGAAGCATCCACCAGTCAACAAGAAGTTGACCAAAGGATGAAAAGTCCTATAATCGAAGATTCAACAGGCTTAAACCTTGTTGAATCATCGTCTCAAGCAAATAACAGAAGAGGTGATGATCTTCTGAATCGAATGGATACCGATCAACGAGAAAGAATTGCCAGAGAACATGAAAGACTATCTAGAGAAAGGAAAGTGACCTCTAGAGAGATTATTTACAGGCATCTATATTCTGAGAGAGATGAAGCTGCAAGATTAGTAGTTCCAAATTTTGCTGCAGGGTCAAATGCTAGTGTGCAAACCATTGCCAAGTTTGCTCGCTTTAAACAGTACAGAAATAATGTATTCTCTTCATCACGTATCAGAAGAATTGAAGAGCTGAGAACTCAATTTTTTGAAGACTCATATATCGTATACACTGTGTACCTAGTGTTGAAAGAAGATGGACAGGTAAGCAACTTCATTGATAACGATCTTGTGAATCTAAATCCTAGATACTTAATCTCTCTTGGCAAATATATGAAGATGGTTCGAGATAAAAGTGCAGATGATAATTTATCCTATCTAAGAATTTTGTCTTGCATGGAAGCTTTTGTCAATCTTCGAAGTCCAGTAGATTTCCAAATTTGCTTGGAAAGATTAGTAGACAAAATATCAATCTCTTCCCCAAAAGAAGATCTTGAGGAGATGGCTACTAAAAGAGTTGGTGAAATCGTACTCCAGCCAGAAAGAGGCGTTATTTTTCTGAGGCCAACAGGAAAAAGATTCTTCAGAGTCAGGGATGCCTTCAAATATTCAGATGATACTTTGCAAATGATTAGAGGTTGGATAACTGTGAAGAAAGATGATGCTATTAGATTTAAAAAGGTAGCATCAATAGAAATGGAACGCCACTTAGACAATGTTGAAATGTTAAGGAAGATTACTAGACAATTTAATAGTGTTCTTAATCTTTGTATTCTAGATGATCCATTCTAGTTAATCTTTGTATTTGTTATACTTGTGAAGTGTTTAATGATGTTTAAAAGAATGATCTTAATCTTTTGTAGTGTAATTCTGCATTCTGGATTTCATACTTAGGGGGAGATTGTTAGAGTTAATTTTAATAGAACGCGCTTCAGATGACATGGCATGTCACACTTCTCGTGCGTAACTAATTCTGTTGAAAGTTTGAGTGACGTGTCATCTTATAATTGGCTAGGTCATTGACTTTTCTATTTGTAGTAGTATAAATAGAAGTAGTTATCTTTGTAAATAAAGTTGATCATCTTTGAGAGAAATTGTGCTATTCATTCCTACGTATTGTAATCAACTTCCAGGTTATTAATACGATTTTGCATTTGATCTTCATTGTGTTCTTATTACTCAATTACTGTTTGATAACTGCTATAGCATTATTCATAGATTTGTATTGCTTCCGCTCATATTTTGTTCATCAAATCTATTGATTAATCGAGTTAAAAGGGATCTGGGTTCCAACACTTCAAAAAGAGTGCTTGTTACTCACTAGTGTAGCGAAAGGGTTTCATTATGACCAAAAGAATAAATAACTACTTTAGATTTGGCTAAGATCACAAGAGTGCTTCCTTGGTTATGACTAGATCCAGAAATGAGATCTTTATTCGTTGGCCAAATGTTTTGCAAAACAAAGTGATTCAGACAACTCCAAAAGTATTCCATTAAACATGCATGTGTGAAAGAAATTGGTTGAAAATGAATTTATTGATTAATAAAGGAAAATAAGAAGCTTTTAGGCTGTTACAACCTACCAATCAAAACTATAAAGTTTCTATGTGACTAAAAAAATCATTTTTATTTTATTGATATCTTATTACATATGGCACTATGACGACCATTAGTATTCAGCAACTATAAAAATAAGAGCAATGTAAGTTATTACATATGACATCCATTATTAATGATATCTTATTACAAAGGGAAGAAGAAAGGAAAACCAAGATCATCCCTCAAAAATACTAAATTCAAACCTGCCAGTTTTCTTGGGTAAATGAAAACTTGTTGCATAATTTTTGCTCTTACCATTTTTAGCTATTCATAAAGCTTAGGTAATGAATCAAATTTGAAAGTATAGGGACAAAATCGGTATAGAAGTTACAAAAAAGAATGAAGAATGAACAATTGCTTTAAAGTAGAGTAGAAATTACCAATAACTTAACCAAGCAAATAGAAAGTGGATCTGCAAACAAATGATGGGGGTCTTGGGCAACGTAAACATCTCAGATGAACAACATAAAGCAAGTAGAAATTACCAATCGGGTCATGGGCACTTGCGACTTCGACTCCTAGCTTTAGGTTGTTCATCCGAGATCTTTCTTTGAGGACTTTTCACAAATAGGTGATGTGGTTTTGATTGCACACCTGTAAGAATAAGACATTCATGATGAATTAACACTTGCTTCAAAATAACATAAAACATTTTTCAATCTTCATAAACCCAAAAGTAGAATGAAAAACATATGGATATCAAGAACACAATTATATTGAGAGAGTCATGAGTGAATCTTTAACAATGACGAATTGGGATTCTTAATTAAATTCTAAAAATCAACAAACTCTTTGTGACAACTGTCAAAATTCGAGCTTTCAGGTTAGTTTCTATTAAGTTTATTAGTGTTTATATAGTTTAATTATAAGAATAGGAGTTAGTTGGTTTAGAATGGCCGAAAAATCCCTAGCATTTCCGGTAGTCGCTTAAAATGTCCGGTTCCGACCCGTAACTGTCTGAAATGTCCAATACAGTGCCAAATGCTCTAATTTATACCCAATTTATATAAAATATATAGTTTTAGTATTTTTATTAGAAACTAACCAAAATGGGCTAACGAAGTTGAGAAAAAGGCCAAAATTGAGAAATTGGACTTCAAATCTCGCATTTTTGGGCTTAAAATAGAGTTTTAAAGGAAAATTTTTGGGTTTTGGGTGGGGCCCATCACCATGGCCGTCCCCCCCCCCCCCTCTAATCCACATATAAAAATTATTTTTTTTGCATTTCCCCTCATTTGCATCATTCAAAATTCAAATCTCTCTCTCTCTCTAGAACTAAAGAGCCTTACACACTTCTCTCTTCTTCCTCTCTTTCTCTACAAAAACTCCAGCCATTTCTTTCATCAAAAACTCATCTTAGTGCAAGAACATTGAATATATTCAACACACAATCATCCAAGTAAGTACAAAACTTCATGTTCTTCATTTTCTTGCAAATTTTGGGTGAAAAACCCACTTTTCTTGCATTTCTAAGTTACTTTCTTCTAATATCCAAAAATTCTGAGTTTGTGGAGAGATTTTACACCAAAACATGTAAAATGTTTATAAAATGGTGATAATCTATGATCTACACAAATAAAACTCAAGAAAATAGAGGAAAAATCATGATTTTAGGTGTTCTTGAACAAAAATGGTGATTTTGGTTCTGGCAGATTCATGCATGTGTGTAAATCGTCAATTTCTTACAATTTTTATGTTCAAATATCATGAATCTTCTTTCTACAAGTTTATTTAGTGAGTTGGGGTTCTAATCCAAGCGGTCTCACTCAAATGCTCATAACAAGATGCATGTGCATCTGGAAGTTCAACAGTAGGTAAACCCTACTTTGAACGACCATAACTCTTTGAATATGCTTCCAAATCACTTGATTCTTCTTCTGGAAGTTAATTTAATGTGTTACCTTTCATATGCCACTGATTTCATTCAAAAATATGGTGATTTGAGGTTCCAACTAATTGAAACAAAATGAGTGTGCAAACTGTCAACCAATGACAGATTTGTGCATGCATGTTCAAATGACCATATTTCTTTCAAAACTCAATGAAAAAGAATGATTTGTCTTTTGAGAGTTAGTTTTATGAGTTATATTCAGTTTGCAAGTGGAATCACTTAAAAATATGGAGTTTTGACCCTCCAAACACCTAAAATACTTTAGGTGTGCAATCTGTGAAACCACCAACAGCTAAACTCTACTTTGTGTGTTAGTATCTCCTTTGTTATTTGTCTTTAATGCATGATTGTTCTTCTAAAACTTTATTTTATGAGTTAGGATTCATATGAATCCATTTTCATACCAAAATATGAAGTTTTGAGGCACTAACCAATTTATTAAAGTTAAGTGTGCAATCTGTCAGCTAATGACAGAATTGTGCATGCAACTTTGTAGTGTCATATCTCCTTCATAACTTCTTCAAAATCAGTTATTCTTATCTCAAAAGTTTCCTTTATGAGTTATGATTCCAATCCAACTGGAAATTCTAGAAAACACTGAGTATAACTCCTCAAGTGAGTGATTTACTAACATGGTGTAATCTGTTTTACCGGTTGTGACATAATGTTTTGCATGAATTATGTGAACCACTTGTACATGTCCAAAAGGCATGAAATTTGGTCACAAAGACCATAACTCAGTACTTTATCTTATATAAAAAGATAGGAAACTAGGTCATATTGGAAGCCCTTGAAAACTGATCATTTTTAGGACAATTAGTTTCTATCCAGGAGAGAAATTCTGGACTTAATTGATTTTTATAAATGTTGATCATGTGATGGATAATAAGATTACTTTCGGTATAAATTACGATATTAACGAGCATATGGGCATTTTGTATAATTAGACATATGTAGACACATATGGGCTTAAGATTTATTCACCTCTATAATTAGTATTAGACCTATAAGTGACGGTTTTGAGTATTACTCTTTGGTAGGGAAACGTTAGGTCGTCGTGTGGGGATCTGATTGTGTTTATTTGTGTCGCGGAGCTTTGCTATAAGGTGAGTATTCACAGCCCCTCTTTCAAAGTATTTTCTACGGTTTGGGGTGAAAAGCATGATTGAATATGTTATATGAGCTATTTTCATTATGATTATGAAATATTGTTAAATTTGATGTTGTGGGCACTAAGGCATGTACACTAATAGTTATATTGAGTAAAATGTAACATAAAAGTTTGTACACTACTATTAACTCAAGTGAGGAGCCGATGGTATTTGTGGATAGCGCTATTTGGACGGACAATCCCACCTAAAAACTACAAGTAGGGGTGCACTGTACTTAAAAAAGG
This sequence comes from Silybum marianum, assembly GCA_036898165.1. Classification (NCBI taxonomy): domain Eukaryota; kingdom Viridiplantae; phylum Streptophyta; class Magnoliopsida; order Asterales; family Asteraceae; genus Silybum; species Silybum marianum. The sequence goes on along the minus strand of CM072531.1, from coordinate 17,423,365 downwards.
GAGAAACGAAGGTTCTACATATGTGGGATATTAGTCTCACCGCTAAGGTAGAATTAACAATAAATTTTATTTTGTGGTCGAAAGGTTTAGTGGTAGCTCTTTATATACTAAAAATTAGAGTACGTAATGCCTTGACATTTTAAGATATTAATAAGTGCCAAAGATTTATTTTGCTCATATTCACTTACACAAATGGATGTTTGAAATATTGAAAACCTGTGAACTCACCAACTCTTTGTAGTTGACCTTGTTTTTATCACGCTTTTCAGGGGTAAGAAAAGATTAACCGAATCTTTCCATTATGTGGGCGCATCGACATCAATCATCTTGTTTATTTGAAACTGTTTAGTTGAAACACTTGGTTTAGTTTATTTTGTTAGAACTTTTAGTTGATGCGATGTAAAATTTTAAACTTAGACTGTTATGTATTTGAATGGATGGTTGGTGTTGTTTTTATCCTATTGTTATGAAATCTTGCGCTATCACGCCTCGTGTTTCCGCTTTAGCGGGGTGTGACAGACTTGGTATCAGAGCCATAGGTTATAGAGAACACCGGTTTTCTATTGAAACCAAATACTATAACCAAATTTTTTTTTTTTTTGAAAAACTATTTTCGTAGATAAATTTAAAAAGCTCACTACTAGTATAATTAGAATAAACAACGATCTAACATTTCATAATTAGGCAAAGCCTGATCACCTATGTCTATATATGGTATGAATAAGAAAGGACTTGCATTAAATTATTCTAAAAATAGGAATCGATCGGGAAATCTTTCACTTCAAAATGAGAAATATGATTTTATGTGAGTTCACATGATTATTGTAAAATGTTTCTGATATTTATAAATTATTTTTATTTATTTATCTCAGCACTATGTCCACATCCGACCACTCCCCGGATGAATCCGGTTATGTTACCAGCAGGGTTAGGAGAGCCGACCCAAACTATGATGACTATGACCCATCCGAGCATAGTCATGAAGAGGATTCTGCCGACTCTTCTGCTCGATCTTCTGTTCCCATGCCCGTACCCATACCTACCGCTGAGGGGACATCTCGCGGGCCAAGGACGATAAGGAATGGCCGCAAGCGCGTTCTCCCTCTTCAGATAGTGACTTTCACGATTCCTTCCGTGCCATCGGGAGAACCATCTCAGTCGCGATCTAGGTCGCGAAGTGTGACTCCTCTTCCACCCGCAGTTGGCGTACCGGTGCCCCGACCACAAGGAATGACCGCAGCAGAAAACTACTGGGTCACGGGTATGGCCAACGAGGTACATACTCATCGGCTGATGTTGGACCATTATCGGCAATCCTTAGATGACATCATAACAATCTTGCACACACATGACGAGTTTACGAATAGAGTCATGGAGGTTGACCTTGAGGCTAGGTTGGCGGTTCGGAGGATGCACGCTTACCTAGAGTGGGTGATAGGAGCTCTGGTGATCCTATTAGGAATATTGTTTTGGTTGGTGATGCATTAGTAAACCTGTTTAGGCAAAGCTTTTGGATTAAAAACACTTTTATTTCGGTCTTGTTTATTTTAAGTTGTAAACAATTTGCTATCTTTTGGGATTTGTATTTTGAAACTTGTGATGAATGTTATGTGTTATGCTTATGAAAGATATCCATGTTTCATTGTATATTTCTTGATTTTATGTCTAGTTGATTCATATTAGACGTACATTACATTATAAGCTTGAGCTTAGTAAGTAGAATTAGATCGGAATTAGTAATAGAAATTTGATCGAAACTCAATTTAAAATTGTGTTTTTTTTAGAACAATGCCTCTGAGAAGAGTAAATTCCGATGTTGCACGACTAGTATCTCGAACAAATTTCATGGCAAAGACTACCAGGTATTGCGAGCCAAGTAGCAAATTGGTTTAAACGCTAATCAAAATAACAATCGTGTTCGGGAGATAGGGAATGTACGTATAAATCCTTTAGGAGTTGTAATCCTAAAGAATTTTTCGGAATCGAAGGAGCCGTCGGTTTATTGACCACGGTTGGAAAGCATGGAGTCCGTCCTCCACATTAGCAAGTGTGCCGAGGGAAAGAAGGTGGAGTTTGTCGCTCGTCTATTACAAGTGGCGAGCATTAACTTGGTGGAACACCCAAGTACAAACCCGAGGTCGGGAAGCCGCCAACGATCTTATATGGGAAGATTTCAAAAGAATGTTGAAGGAATAATATCGCCCTAGGAGCGAGATTCGAAACCGGAAGCAGTTGTGGAATCACGAGATGAAAGGGAATGATATCGACTCCTACACGCCCCGATTTCATGAATTGGCAAAAATGGTACCGCATCCGGTAACGCCCGAAGAGAACCGTGTTGATAGGTATGTTTGGGGATTATCTCCGGAGATACGCGGGGATGTTACCTCAAAGAAACCCAAAAACTCTACAAGAGTGCGTAAGTTCGGCAACCGTACTCACAAACAATGCTACTCGCTTCGGGATTGTTTGTAAGGGATAAGGCACAAGGAAGAGAAAGATGGATGAACCAATAAGAAAGCAGTTTGGAAAAAGGACAAGTAAGGAACAAAGAACTTCAGGTAACTACGGAATTCAAACTCAACCTGCGGAGAAAGAGAAAAGACCTCATCCCAAATGTGACAAGTGCAATAGACAGCATACCGGACGATGTATTATCTGTCAAAAATGCAACAAAGGAGGTCACTATGCCAAAGATTGCAGGAGCACAGGAAGGCGGGCATGTTTTGAGTGTGGAAGCCCGGATCACTTTCGGAATACATGTCCACGATGGAACCAAAGACCGAACACTAATCAAGCACGACCGGCCAACCAAGGAAATCAAGGAGGTCCAGCAAGAGGCCGAGTGTTTGAAATTGGAGCTGAGGAAGCAAGACATAATCCAGATGTCGTTACAGGTACATTTCTCCTGAATAATCATGATGCATCTATACTATTTGATTCTGGAGCAGATAGGAGTTTTGTGTCATTAGATTTTAGACCAAAGATAAATCTAAGGCCTCAAAAGTTGAAATAATCATACGTAATTGAATATGCCAACGGTCAAGAGTGTAGGGTCAATGATGTAATAATCCCGATTCTTATCAGTGATTCTTATCTCAAAAGTTTCCTTTATGAGTTATGATTCCAATCCAACTAGAAATTCTAGAAAACACTGAGTATAACTCCTCAAGTGAGTGATTTACTAACATGGTGTAATCTGTTTTACCGGTTGTGACATAATGTTTTGCATGAATTATTTGAACCACTTGTACATGTCCAAAAGGCATGAAATTTGGTCACAAAGACCATAACTCAGTACTTTATCTTATATAAAAAGATAGGAAACTAGGTCATATTGGAAGCCCTTGAAAACTGATCATTTTTAGGACAATTAGTTTCTGTCCAGGAGAGAAATTCTGGACTTAATTGATTTTTATAAATGTCGATCATGTGATGGATAATAAGATTACTTTCGGTATAAATTACGATATTAACGAGCATATGGGCATTTTTTATAATTAGTCATATATAGACACATATGGGCTTAAGATTTATTCACCTCTATAATTAGTATTAGACACATATGGGCTTAAGTGACGGTTTTGAGTATTACTCTTTGATAGGGAAGCGTTAGGTCGTCGTGTGGGGATCGGATTGTGTTTATTTGTGTCGCGGAGCTTTGCTATAAGGTGAGTATTCACAGCCCCTCTTTCAAAGTATTTTCTAGGATTTGGGGTGAAAAGCATGATTGAATATGTTATATGAGCTATTTTCATTATGATTATGAAATTTTGTTAAATTTGATGTTGTAGGCACTAAGGCATGTACACTAATAGTTATATTGAGTAAAATGTAACATAAAAGTTTGTACACTACTATTAACTCAAGTGAGGAGCCGATGGTATTTGTGGATAGCGCTATTTGGACGGACAATCCCATCTAAAAACTACAAGTAGGGGTGCATTGTACTTAAAAAAGGGAGAAACGAAGGTTCTACATATGTGGGATATTAGTCCCACCGCTAAGGTAGAATTAACAATAAATTTTATTTTGTGGTCGAAAGGTTTAGTGGTGGCTCTTTATATACTAAAAATTAGAGTACGTAATGCCTTGACGTTTTAAGATATTAATAAGTGCCAAAGATTTATTTTGCTCATATTCACTTACACAAATGGATGTTTGAAATATTGAAAACCTGTGAACTCACCAACTCGTTGTAGTTGACCTTGTTTTTATCACGCTTTTCAAGGGTAAGAAAAGATTAACCGAATCTTTCCATTAAGTGGGCGCATCGACATCAATCATCTTGTTTATTTGAAACTGTTTAGTTGAAACACTTGGTTTACTTTATTTTGTTAGAACTTTTAGTTGATGCGATGTAAAATTTTAAACTTAGACTGTTATGTATTTGAATGGATGGTTGGTGTTGTTTTTATCCTATTGTTATGAAATCTTGCGCTATCACGCCTCGTGTTTCCGCTTTAGCGGGGTGTGACACTCTTATGGCTTTATGAGAAAGAATGAAACGAATCAAATCTCTGCAAATAAAAGGGGAGAATCAATTGAATCGGCAAGGAATACTCACAAGGGAGAATCTGTTTAGCTTGTTCAAGCAAACTACAATTCCAACTTCAAATAGTGTTCGACTTTATGGTCAATCCAACGAAATCTTCCAAGAACACCACAAACAAGCAATTGTTGAAATTAATCAGGAAATCATGGAGAACAAAAGAGATGAAAAGAGATAACAACAACTGACTTTTAAAATCAAGAAGGAAACATCGCAAATCACATAACAACATTTTCTAAAATTCCAATCATGCAACAAAATAAAAAAAACCACACCTGAATAAAGGAAGGAAGAAAGTTTGAAACCTTGGGAGCAAATCACCATTCTTTGAAGTGGGATTTACTGATATGGAACCTTTTGAATTTTGAAATTTGAAAAAGGCTAGGTTTTTGTCAGGGATTTCCTAATCAAGAATTAAAACACTTGACAGGGGAGAAAGAATACACTGTACATACCAAACTCGGTTTGCTGGAGGTGGTTTAAAACCATTCATTGACACCTTGTACATCGTGATTCTCATCTTGTAATTCATAGTTTTTTGAAAACCATGGTTAAGAATGTTGTACCTTATGCTTTAAAATTTGTTTTTTAAGAGTTTTGATATGATGCTTTATAATGTAGTGTATATATATATATATAGAGAGAGAGAGGTTGGTTCAAATACAAATTAGTTGAATGGTACAAACTATAAAAACTGTTACAAATCAATATAAAAATATAATTTTTTCATGATTTTTTTTCATCAAATGCTATGATTTAAGATATTATTGCCCATATGTTTTTTTTTCACCTTGTGAGGAAGAAGAAGAAGAGGAAGAGGAAGATGAAGAAGATGATGGTGGAAAAGGTCCTTCATACTCCCTGAGAGATGAAGATGATGAAGATCCTTCAACCTTCTTCCAATCGGTACGGCCAGGGATACAAATCGGTGTCGTATTCAAAACACCTTTGGGGGATAAGCCTCCTCCCAGTAAGGAGCAGCCTAATCCCAAAGCAAAGAATAAACAGCCCATGGATTCAGACGATGTCGTTTTCCTAAATAAAGAGGGGGAGCTCAATAATACTGAAGTAAGTCTTCCTATTGAACTTTACCACCCTCTCTCTGAACCCCACCCTCTCATACTACTACTCCTTTTTGTCCCTACCAATACTTCATTTATAAGAAGTATTGAAGAAAATATCTAACTCTGAAGCATCTTCTCCCACTCTTAGCTCACCTTCTCCCCCTAAGGTGACTCCGTTCCTGAGTGAACCTGTAGGATCTTATATGACCACGTCATATGAAAACAATGCTGACATCAAATGAACCTATGAGGGTCACACATATAGAGTGTTTAGATCACGAATTAACCAAGATGGTTATAAACCGATAAAAGTTACAAGTTGTAAAGTGTGAATTATTATTCTAGTAAATAATAATAAAAGTGTGTGAAATATAATTATGTTAATTATATGATTTAATTATTAAGATAATAACTAAATTAGAATAAAAGCCCAAAGGCTTAAGGTAATGTTTATCTAAAGCCCAAAGGGTAAATTAATTATTAAGTTAATAATTAAATAATTAGTTTAATCTAATAAAAGAAATAAAGCCTATGAGGTTTAACTAGCTCGGTCCACGATTAAGGGGAGAGGTATATAAACCCATGTTACCTCATTTAACTCATAACACAATTTAGAAAACTTGAGAGCCAAGGAAAATTCTCTCCTCACCTCTCCTCTCCCTTGTTCGTCGACCACAACGCACACAACACAAAAAATCGATTTTCTTGGTGCTCTTCGGTATCCGGGCTAGCAACCATTCGTGATCAGATTCATACTCGCGTGGATCCGCTAGAGGAGATCTACGTTGATCTCTTACGCTACATGTTAATCAACCACTATATTCATTGAGGTATATTCCTAAATACCCTATAGTTGTGTTTTTTAATCCTTTAAAGTTGTTAGTAATATATTCGGGCTTATAGGGTTTTTCGGTTATTGTTTTATTTTTGCTGCATGTTTATGATCCCAGTGAAACCCTACAGTGGTATCAGACCCACGTTACAATAACTTTAGAGATTGAATCAATTAAAACGGTCGAAAAACGAGTAACCGGGAGCCACAATCGCCGCAGCTGTCGTGCGCCACCACCGCCCCCACCATGTGCCGCCGAGTGCGACGCTGCCATGCGCCACCGCCGAGCACCACCATCGTCGACAACCGTCGTCGTGTGGTGTGTATTTCGGTTGGTCTGGTGACTTTCCCTTTTTCGTTAGATTGGGCTCTTAGGGTTTCTCGGTTTAGGCCCTTTTGGGCCTAACAAGTTTTTTGACCTAGTTTAATTGATTCATTGGGCTTGTTTATTTATGTTTAAATGGACCCAAGCTCGTTTTTGTTTTTGGTAGATCGCCATGATGGATTCGATTTAGGCCAAGACTTGTGGTTGTTTTAATTTTATTGTTGGTAAAATTAAAATGTATTTATTTGTGGGTTTGTATTTAACGATCTACGAATCGTTTTATTTCCGATTTCATAAGTAATGTAATAGTTAGGTTATGTTAGCCTAGTATAGCTAATCAGAAGAACGAAGGAATCGAAGACGACGTCACAGAGTCCACCTCGATTCGCGGAGCTAGTGGGAGTCAAGATGTGGTGTCCTTAGGTTTTGGACCGGGGTTTTCCATGTGGGCTCACGGAAACCTCTTAACGGGCCTAATTGAATCCATATTATGTGTATTTGCATATTTGCGTTTGTGGTTGTTTATTTTTCCGTCTTTTAATTGCCTATAATTATATGTTATAATTGTTGCGAATTTTAAATGGAAAATTATCATGACCACTATTTTCGGTAACTTGTAAAATGTTTTTGCAAATTAAGTTGATAAGTTATCAAATAAATACCGATTTAATGAATTTGATAAATTAATTGGTACCGACTCAAAAAAAATTTAAGAACCTATTTAAAACATTAAATTTAAATGAGATCGGTAAAACCCTTGTAATAAAAAAGGTGAGTTTTTCGCCACCCATTTAAAACGATTATCGAACACATAACTAGCCAATTTCGGATGAGCATTGGTGAAGCCGGGTTGGAAAAGTGTGTAGTAAGGTAAGGAGCTGACTCACGAGATCATAACACACTGTGTATTGCATGCCTGTATGATAGTCGTGACCCGGACGACCAATTTCTGAGTTGTTATTCTAAATAGAAATTGTGGCGTTTTAGTATGGTTAAACTCGCTTTAGGTATTTGTACATTGTGTATTGCCTGCCTACAAATGATCTCAAGGTGAAGAAGTAAGATTAAACATGTCTTTAATTTTAAAAGAATCTCACAAAGGATATAAGAGTTGTGATGATCACAATTGGAAGTTGTCTACCTAAATAATTATTGTTCACCATTTGCGAATTGACCAATCGTAAAATATAATGAAATATGGATTTTAGCTAAATTTTTGAATTTTAAGGATTATTCAAAATTTTAAACTAATAATAAAATTGAACTTTATTTTTTGTAGATGTCTGCTAATCAAGAAAAATCAAACCTATCTCAGTTCACTTTCCGATCCATTTTGGACAAAGAAAAATTGAACGAACAGAACTTTTTGGGATGGTTCCGCTTATTAAGGGTCGTACTTAGACATGAAGAGAAGTTTTATGTTCTCGAAAATCCCCCAGCTAGGAATTCTTCTGAGAGTGTTCGGGTGGCTTATATAAGCACAAAAGAGACTCTCGAAGCGTGTCTTGTCTGATGCTAGCCTCAATGACTCCTGAACTATTACAGGAGCATCAGGAGATGATAGCCTGGGAAATGATCACCACCCTGAAGACCATTTTTGGTCAACAGGCGAGGCAAGAAATGTTTGACACTGTGCGATCACTACATTCTTGTATGATGCAAGAGGGGACATCGGTCAGTGCCCACGTCCTTAGCTGAAGGGACAGATTGACCGATTGTCTCGATTGGGATAACCTCTTGGTCAGGAGTTAGGGGTCGATTTGTTCTTCAACTCTCTTACCAAATCATATGATAGCTTTGCGCTCAACTATCACATGAATGATTTGGACAAAACTCTCACTAAATTGCATGGTATGCTTAAAACTGCTGAAAGAGGAATAAACTCCAAGTTGGAGAAAGCCAATTATAATATCCGTGCCCCGTTAACTCATACAAATTGTAAATAACATGTTTGTACCTGGTGCTTACCAGACTTGTACCTCGGACTAAATTGTGAGGTAATATCATACAAGGGGTCACACATGTACAAAACGAAAGAAAAGTAAACGTAAAATGTTAAGTTTATACCTACTAGGGCATAAATTTGATAGTCTAGACTTGAAGGGTTAAATCCGTTAAACGCCTAAACTCTCAGTAATTATAAAAGGAGAATAATATTGAGAATTAGAGAAAATTTCATTAATCATCATCTTCTTCTTCTCCTTATGACGACTCATTCACATACATCTTTAAAGCTCTTATTATCTAAAATTCTCTCAAATTTACTAAGAAAATCAAAGAAATAATAACAAAATCGGAATCATCTCTTCAAATCCTTCTTAGAGGTATAATTTTCTTTCATTTTTATTATGTTTAAGTATGTTAGGATTGTTGTGGTTAACTTCCAATTATGTTTATGTTTAAGCTATGAGTTAGTATTGCTAAGTTGTGCAATTATATATGTGTACAAGCTTGGAATGGTTAAAATTGATGAAGAAATGAAAATGGTTAAATTATGGATTCAATAAGATTAAGTTGAGTGTATAAGATTAATCGCACATAAAGTGTTCGGTTAAATGTCTAAAAGAGCAAAATTGTGTGATTAAGCTCAGGGTATTAATCATTAAGCTTATTTGTAGTTTTTAGTATGTTAAGTATGTTTTGAAGCATTTAATTGTTGCAAATTATGAAGAGTGGATCATAAAAATGAGTTGTGGAAAAATAGGGAAATTGGAATTTTGTACAGCCTTATGTCCAGTAGTTTGACAGTGCATAACTCTCAAATCGTAAGTCCAAATAAGCTCATATTTTACAGATGGAAAGACCTTATTATATACTACAACTGTTACGAAGGGTCAAAAACCCCATTATGACTCTAAGTGACTCAAAACAGTGAGTTTATATGGTTGTTTACTGTGCATACGAGTTCATAGCTGCTGTTTTATTTAATTCATATCTAATAGATGGTTGGTCCAAATGAGTTGATTCTAAAGCCAATAGACTCATAAGAATTCATACTACAACTTTCATTTATATGATAGAATCTGAATGGACCTCTAAGTTGGGTAAAAATGGTCAAAAAGAAGAGGGGTAGGAGCTGTTGGAATGGAATCGTATAAGATTAAATGTTATGTTTGAACCCTCAATTCGTATCCGGCTGTCCTCCTTGAAGTCTAAGTTGGTTAGGATCATTAAGACTTAAGTACCTTTATTAGAATATATGTACATTATGGTTTATATGTCTTGCAAATAATAACTAGTTTATGTATTCGTTAGGCAAACGGGCAAGACAAACTTGATCATGAACTCCATTTGATCGTGCGTTAGTTTTCCAATTCGGTTAAGATACGGATATCTTACCTCACTTGGCATGGGGATAGCCATTTGCATAAGGCTTATGATTCCAAATTCCCTTTATGTTTGTTAATGTTAGTGAAGCTTGTTTCCTTTTGTCTATGGCTTACATTCTTATTTCGAACATTGATCACTTGATCACTTGACTTGTGAAATCGTATCTATTGTGAACCTTTTTCTACAGACTCAATATTGGAGCACCGATATTGAGATGCTTCCATGGTGGCTAAAACTATCATGGCTTACTCATTTATATATAGTTCTTAAAAGCGGACTTGAATAGTTACCGGTCAATTAGAGCGCGTATGGATTGATCCTAGGAACCGTTATTGGATAATAATTGTGGTCGTGGTTAAATCCACGGAGAGGATTTCTTGTGTTGTGCTCGCACCCCTTTCCTCACTGAAGTCGAATGGACTGATCATCCGTTGGGAACAACGTATCCTCGAGATGCGGTTTGGACTTCAGACCCTTGATACGTCTTTAGAGCATTTGTTACTTAACTTTCTTTATCACTTAAGGATATGAATTCCTGTTGAACTTGTTATCTCATATTAATTGTTTAATTATTATTATCCGTTCACTGAGCATTAAGCTCAACCGAGCTTTCTTTTTCCTCGGCAGGTTCATGACTTAGCTGAGATTTTGGGAAGAGTGTTGTGGAGATAACATGACTGGAACTGTCTACTTTTGTTAAGCTGTTAAGGACTAATGTAGATGTTGTATACTTGTACCTTGGGACCATATTTTTATGTACGATGTTATCTCCGTTTATGGTTATGTTAATATTATGTTGGGTAAATTATGTTAGTTGCTCTGCATTAACCAACTATTGTTTTATTATTGTTGTAAACCAATTGTTGCACCTTCCGTCCTTAAACCACGCAGGACGGGGTGTTACAAGTTGTGGTATCAGAGCTATAGGTTATGTTCTTGTAGTACAAATTAAGTTTGATCTGTGAGGAATGGGTAGAAGTAAAATAGAACTATCCTAGGTCTTATACATGCTAGTTATTTGAAATATCGTATGTTTCGATTCTTATTGAATCTAACCGAGCAAATGGTTTCCATGTTATTTGTGTTAGTTCTAAATGCCGCCAAGAAGAGTACCGACAATAAGAGGCGGACCCAGGAGAAATAGAACGGTGCCTGAAAATGAAGCAAATTCTCCGCCAACAACTCAAGTTGATCCTAATTTGATGGAAGTTGTCCATCAAACAGTTAATGAGATGTTACCAGGGATTATATCATAGATGATGGAAGCATTACGTTAGGCTGGGGAAAATCCGAATCCTAATGCGGGAACTATGGGCCTAAAGAAGGGATTAGGAAACGAACACCGGTAGTGAACTAACTGATATCCATTAATGGTTGGAGAGATTTCACAGACAAAAGCCTTGTACTTTTATTTCAGCGGCCACTCCGGTTGAAGCTGAAGATTGGATATCACATCTTGAAAAGATTTTCCGAGTTTTGGGTTGTTCTGATATAATACGAGTTGAGTTGGCTACTTATAAACTTGTAGGCGATGCAAATCGTTGGTGGCAAGCTTGGAAACAATCTTACGGAGGGGAGATAGCTGTTGAAAATTTAACTTGGTCAAGATTCAAAGATGTTTTCTATCAGCAATACTTTACTACAGCAGACAAAGAGGCGTATGTTCAAGAGTATTCTACACTAGGACAGAAAGAAGATGAATCCATATCTGAATATGTAGCCAGATTTCTACGATTAGCTAGTTTTGCGGGTAGCATGGCGGGTACGGTGGTAAATCAAGTTAATAAGTTCAAGTGGACCCTCAACAGCAAATTCAGACCTTAACTTATCAATCAACACTTTACGAGCGTTGCCCAAATTGCTGATGCTGCGAGGAACATTGAGAGGGAATGGTTAGACTCTATACTTTCTCGAGGCGATGGTGGTACGAAACGAAAAAGATATGTGTTTCAAGGAAGTTACAGACCTCCAGTTTCATCTCAGGGAACTTCTAACAAAAGCTTTTCGAATGCAACTTCTCATATACGGTGCAAAGATTGTGGTTTTAGGCATCGCCTTGGCCCATGTTCTTGAATGACCGGCGCCTGTTATAACTGTGGTCAGCAAGGTCATTTATTTCGTGATTGTAAGCAAGGGCCGGAAGATAATTCCAAAGATAAAGCTTTTGTTAGCTCATATTTAGATGAACAAGTCAAAGCCATTCCAAATAACTCTCTCACTTCTGATGATGACTTAGACTCTCTTGAGGAAATGCCTCGTTTTGACGAGTACATTGATTCCTCATCGAATCTTAAATCCACGGAACAGTTAGATGACATAAATTTCGACTTTGACTTCAATCCAATTCTTCCAAGTCATAAGGAATTTTTAGATAAAAGGAAGAAACCAATGGAATCTGCTTTCACTCCAGAAGTTCAGAATGAGTGCTCTACAAACAATTTGTTTTCTAACCAAAAGGATCAAACTCAATTTTCCAAACCCATCAATTCTCATTATGTGAAAAATGCTAACCGTGGTTTTATTCATGTTTCAGCTTTTCGAACTTTAGAACCAAAGCAATTTTGGGTCGAAAAAGGAAAAAGTGCTCCGAAGTCAACATCCTGCAAACACGACAACTCTTATTATTCAAAATTTCCTAATGCTAAAAGAACAAATTGCAATCCTCAATTTCCTTGCACTATTCGTTCTGTTAAACATTTAATTCATTTTTCTCGGAATAAAATTTGTTGCTCGAATTGCGGTGTGAATGACTTTATGCAATTAAATTCTTTCTCTTCTGCTTATGGTTGCTTTCCTAACATGCATTCTTCTTACAACTCTCATCATGTCAATCATTTCCATGCACATTCTGTTTATAAATGTGTTCCGAAAAAGCGAATGACTGTCACTCCTAACTTCCACCGAAAGTTCATGGGTGATCAGTCAACTAACCCCAATGGACCCATTTACAAATGGGTACCTAAATCTACTTGATTTTGTGCAGGTCAGTCATGTGTGGTACTTAGTTTCTGGATGCTCCAAACACATGACTGGACAAAAGGAGCTACTTGCCAATTACAAAGAGAAAAAGAACGGTTATGTCAAGTTAGGTAACAATCACTTAGCACCAATCCAAGGATATGGAGACATTATTCAAAACAACATCACAATTCCTGACGTCTCCTATGTTCAAGGCCTGAGCCATAATTTGCTAAGCATTGGCAAATTCTGTGACAAACAACTGGAAGTCAACTTCCGACCCGAATGATGTTGTGTACGTACTTTTGAAGAAAATGAATTACTAGCCGGCTCTCGCAACTCTAACCTTTACACTATCGATCTTTCTCAAGTACAAACACCCAAGGATGTATGTCTTCTTTCGAAAGTGGATAACGCAAAGAACTGGCTTTGGCATAGTCGTCTCTCCCATCTGAACTTCAAGAATATCAATCGACACTCGATTGGGGAATTAGTCACGGGATTACCAAAGATCAAATTTGACAAACCACACTTATGCGATGCATGTGAAAAGGGAAAGATGAAGAAGGTCTCCCACAAACCAAAAGTTGAACACAACACCTCACGACCTCTCCAACTCACTCATATGGATTTGTGCGGACCTATGCGGACACAAAGCATACATGGTAAGAAGTATGTCCTAGTCATGGTTGATGACTTCTCTCGTTTCACCTGGGTAAAATTTCTACGAACAAAGTATGAAGCTCCTGAAATGATCATAAATTTCTTGAAAGCCATTCAAGTTGAATTAGAGCTTACTTCACAAACCATTCGGACTGATAATGGAACCGAATTCAAGAACCATATACTTGACAATTTCCTTGAATCGGTTGGAATTACTCACACGTGACAATTTTGGCTCGTACACCTCAACAAAATGGTGTGGTTGATCGAAGTAATCGAACGTTGGTTCAAGCTACCCAGACTATGCTTTCATATTCCAACCTTCCACTCTATCTTTGGGCTGAAGCAATTAATACGACTTGCTATACTCAAAATCGCTCCATCATCAACAAGCTTTTCAACAAAACTCCATACGAGTTAATCTTCAATCGTATTCCATCCATCCATCATTTTCATATCTTTGGAGAGCATTGCTTCATCATGAATGAGAAAGAAGATAGTGAGAAACTCAAACCAAAATCCAATGAAGCATATTTTCTTGGTTACTCTCCAAATGCTGCCGCTTATCGGGTCTACATGAAACAAGCCAAATGTGTCACAGAAAGTGTCAATGTCAAGTTTGATACTAAGCTCGAAATGGCTCCTGTACATGACAGTTCAGGACCCGCACTTACCGGCGTATTAGCTTCCGGACAACTCAGTTCGGAACCTGTACCAAATCCGCCTCATCCAAATCAAACTTCCAAGCCCAAAACCGCCTTCTCCGATTTGGATGTCTTGTTCGAACATTTTTACTCAGATTACTTTGGCTCTTCTGTTGTACTTCCAAAGTCTCCATCACCCCCCGCGTTGGAGGTTGTCGAGACAACTAATCTTACTGGACCGCCAGTATCTACAGAAATCGTCTCAACTGTTGCAACTCCAAGCACATCCTCGCACGATGCTCCAAACTCCTCCCTCAAACACTATCAACTCGGAATCAACACCTCAAGCCATCCCCTCAAATAATGTATCGACTAATCCAATTCATGGAACTACCCCGACTTCACCAACGAGACCGGAACCGACATCCTCTCCCCCATCTACCCACTCTTCACCATTGGATGTTTCTAGTTCCTCTCGACCTTCTGGAGTGTCCCCATCTCTTGAATCCGTTCAAGATCTTCCTCTTGGCACATATGTGAACGATAACCCTGATCAGAATGCTCTACAACCGCTTCCGCACACCAACAAATGGGTCCGTTCACACACACCCGATCTGATAATCGGAGATCCGACAAAATCGGTCACAATGAGATTAGCCTCAGCCAACGATTGCATGTTCTCTTCTTTTCTCAGCAAAATCGAGCCCAACACCATTGACGAAGCCCTGTCTGATCCTGACTGGATTGTGGCCATGCAAGAAGAACTCAATCAGTTTGAAAGCTTGAAAGTTTGGCGTCTTGTTCCCCGTCCGCGAAACAAGATGAAGATGGGATTGTCATACGCAACAAAGCCCGACTTGTCGCAAAAGGATACCGTCAGCAAGAAGGGATTGACTATGACGAGACATTTGCACCTGTCGCTCGCATTGAAGCTATTTGCATGTTCCTAGCATATGCGGCACACAAAAACTTCGTGGTTTTCCAAATGGATGTAAAAACTGCCTTCCTCAATGGCGTTCTCCGTGAAGAAGTTTATGTCTCTCAACCTGATGGGTTTGTCGATCCTTCCAAACCAAATCACGTATATAGGCTCTCTACGGCTTAAAGCAAGCCCCGCGCGCATGGTATGATAGTCTTTCCGATTATTTGGTAAAGAACGGGTACTCCAAAGGTAAAATCGATCAAACCTTGTTCATTAAGAAGAAGATGGTCATATTATGCTTATACAGATTTATGTGGACGACATCATTTTTGGTTCGACTACCCGAATCAATGTAAGGCCTTCTCCGAACTCATGATTGCCAAGTTCAATATGAGTATGATGGGAGTCATGAATTTTTTCCTAGGACTTCATGTCAAACAATTTTCAACAGGAATATTCATCAACCAGTCCAAATTACATCTCGGATATGTTACATAAATATAACATGACGACTTGTACTCCGATTGGGACTCTCATGTCTCCTGGTTCTAAACTACACGCTGATCCTCTAGAAAAAGTGGTAGATTCCAAAGTGTATCGGGGAATGGTCGGTTCCTTAATGTACCTCACGGCTAGTCGACCGGACATTATGTTTGCCACATGCTTATGCGCTAGATATCAAGAATCTCCCAAAGAGTCTCACCTTAGTGTCGTTAAACGAATTTTTCGCTATTTAAAAGGTACTACTAATCTTGGCCTATGGTATCCTAAGGATACGGGTTTCGAGTTAACTACTTTTTCAGATGCTGATCATGCCGGATGCATGCTTGATCAAAAGAGCACAACGGGCCACATTCAGTTCTTAGGAGACAAATTGGTAAGTTGGTCCTCAAAGAAGCAAACGTGTGTTTCCACATCCACTGCGAAAGCCTAATACATTGTTGCCGCCAGCTGTTGCTCACAAGTCATATGGATGCGCACCCAACTCAAGGATTATGGCTTCTGGCTGGATAAAATTCCAATCTATTGTGATTCCAAAAGTGCAATCGCCATCTCAAGCAATCCTGTCCAACACACGAAAACTAAACATATCGACGTTCGGTATCATTTCATCAAAGACCATGTCGAAAGAGGTACGATTGAATTATACTTTGTCAATACAGAACTACAGCTTGCGGAACTGTTCACTAAGGCATTGGATGAGAAATGCTTCCAGTTCCTGGTGTCCAAGTTGGGCATGCTGAATCTTAAAACCTGATTTCCTAATTAGTCTTTTCAAAATACACAAAACGTCCATCCAAGTTTTTATGCACATTCACCTTTATTTTTAAAACGTGAATATACATCACTCTTGGTTTCTCGTTTTTTTGGATTTTGAATATTTTTACAGTTCTGTATTTTTCAATTTATTTCTTTCTTTTCTGTTATTTTCGTCACGTGTCTAACCCTTCCAGCCTTCAAGGGGGAGCGGCAAGGTAAGTTTTTCTTTACTCACGATTGTAGGAGGAGCAAAGTTTTTTTTTACCTTAAGCATTTTTTAAGGGGAGCGTTAAATTTTTAATTTTTACCATCATTTTTTTTAAACTCGAATCAAGGTTCTTGGCCCCAAAAGGCCCGATCATTTTTTTTTTCGACCTTAAGATCTTTCTTGTTATTGTCGGGTTTTGTTTGAAAGTTTGTGATGTCCACAGTTCATACAATGAAGATGATTCTTAAAAACTTTTAATATCTCATAACTTTTTCGCTACACGAACTCCTCAACAGAATGGAGTAGTTGAAAGAAAGAACAGAACCTTAGTAGAGGCTGCAAGAACCATGCTTGCCTATTCAGAATTACCTTTATCTCTTTGGGCAGAAGCCATAGCAACTGCCTGTTTTACTCAGAACAGAACCATTCTCAACAGAAAACTTCTTCAAACTCCTTATGAAATTATTAAAAAGAGAAAACCTTCTATTTATTACTTTAAAATATTTGGTTGCAGGTGTTTCTTCTGAATGATACACAACATTTGGATAAATTTGCACCTAAAGGTGTAGCTGGAATTTTTGTTGGCTATTCACAAAGATCCAAGGCATACAGAGTTCTCATCAAAGGCACTCAAAGGATCATTGAAACTTCAAATATAAGATTCCATGAGCCAACAATGACTTCTGAACAAAACAGTTCAGAATCAAGCTTAATTCGGTATCTGAAATTTTAGATTCAAAAAAGAGCATTACAGATCACACTTCTGAATCTAAATCTTTACTAAAGGTAAATTTAGACTCATTATGCCAAGATTTATTTGATATTTTGGTTAATGTTTCTGCAGATTATCAGAATCCATCTCTTCTCAGAAGTATACCAGAACAAGTTTCCATAGAAACAACCATATCAAATCTTTCGGCTCCACCAATCTCAACCTCAACTTCAGAAATTCCTACTTTTGAATCCGTACACGTTAATACTACCACATTTCCAGTCACTTTTGAACCACCCATACCTATTTCTGAACCAGTGACTGTTTCTTATGAACAAGTACATAATCTTCAATTTGAGGGGGAATCTTCAGATCTGCACTCAGTGCTAAATCAAATATCTGAATCACATGCAATCATTGATGACTATGACTCTTTAAATAATGTCTCATCTGTTCAGCCTTTGCCAAATGTGAACAAATGGACATCTAGTCATCCAATTCGTCAGATTATAGGTGATGCCTCAAAAGGTGTTCAGACCAGATCAACCACATCTAATGAATGCATGTATGTGAATTTTTTAAGCAGTATTGAAACCAAAAAGCCAACTGAAGCTCTTCAGGATCCAAATTGGATATTAGCCATGCAAGATGAACTAAATCAATTTGAAAGAAACAAAGTATGGAGACTAATTCCAAAACCTAAATGGAAGTCAATTATTGGTACAAAATGGGTTTTTAGAAATAAGAAAGATGAACATGGAATTGTTGTGAGAAATAAAGCAAGGCTTGTAGCAAAGGGATATTGTCAACAAGAAGGCATTGATTATGAAGAAACCTTTGCTCCTGTAGCTAGACTAGAAGCCATTAGAATCTTTCTAGCCTATGCAGCTCACAAAAACATGAAAGTTTTTCAAATGGATGTCAAGTGCGCATTTTTAAATGGAATTCTTTATGAAGAAGTATATGTTGAGCAACCAGAAGGTTTTGTAAGCTAAGACTTTCCAGATCATGTTTATATCTTAGACAACGCTTTATATGGACTTAAACAAGCACCAAGAGCATGGTATGACACTCTCACAACTTTTCTTTTGAATTCTAAATTCAAAAGAGGTACAGTGGATACAACTTTATTTCTGATAACTAAACTTGAACCAGATTTATCTGGTAACCCTGTTGATCAAAAAAAATACAGAGGCATTATTGGATCTTTGCTTTACTTAACAGCTAGTAGACCTGATATAATGTTTGCTACATGTATCTGTGCTAGATATCAAGCTAATCCCAAGGAATCTCATCTTCTTGCTGCTAAAAGAATCCTTAGATATTTCAAAGGCTCTCCTTCATTGGGGCTTTGGTATCCAAAGGATTCTGGATTTGAACTAACTGCTTTCACAGTTGCAGATCATAGTGGTTGTAAATTGGACAGGAAAAGTACATCTGGCTCATGTCAATTTCTAGGTGATAGGCTTGTGAGTTGGTCTTCAAAGAAGCAAAATTGTATTTCAACCACTACTGCAGAAGCTGAATATGTAGTTGCTGCAATATGTTGTTCTCAAGTAATCTGGATGCAGATTCAACTCAAAGACTATGGATACACATTCAGAAAGATTCTTCTGTATTGTGATTCAAAAAGTGCTATAGCTATCACATCTAATCCTGTTCAACATTCAAAGACCAAACATATTGATGTCAGGTATCATTTAATCAAAGATCATGTTGAGAAAGGTAATATTGAAATGTTTTTTGTTCAGATTGATTATCAGTTAGCAGATTTCATTACCAAAGCACTTGATGAAAAACGTTTTAATTTTTTGGTAAGCAAATTAAGCATGATGAATTTGTCTACTTAAGTATTTTACATTACCAAAGAAATAAGAATTAAGTTCTGAGCCTTATTCATTCAGAATTCTGAAAAACCTTAACTTCAGAAGTTCTAAGGTTAACCTTTCAGAAATCTATCTTTCATTACTTAGAAATACTAATTTTTTATTTCTGAAGTTGCTGTTTCATAATACTTATCTTTTTCTTCTTTATTATCTTCCTCAAACCTTGTTTATGATTAGCACTTTTCAAGGGGGAGAGATCTTATTACTCATGATTCAAGGGGGAGTGATATTCAAACATCACTATTTGATTCTTTCTTAAAATTCTGAAATGGTGGATACTGATCCCCAAAATTACAAATCTTAGAAGTATGGACAAACTTCTGAAGATAAAATCTGATTTAACTATTGTTCAAACTTACTTCTGACATATCAAACTCTTTTATATATATATATTCAGAAGTATGTGGTTTTAAATGATTTTCATGCATATTAAGTCATCACATTCAAGTTCTAAACGTCATTCAAAAGTTCTGAACTCTTTCTGCATCATTTCATATAACTTCTGAACTTGTTCTCAGAAGTTCTAAACTTCCCGTTATAAAATCTGATTTTATAAACGCGTGTGCCGTGTGTTTTAATTTCATTGGAGCCGCTATAATCACGTCGCAAAACGGTTCATTAATCCACATAAATGATGATTACTTTTTCTAATCATCATTACTTTTTCGCCCACATGTCCTTCCACGAACATCCATCTCATATAATCCATGGCTTCATCATCTTCTTCATCTTTTAGCAACTTTTCCCTCCGAAACTTAATTTATGCTTACCTTGAACTTCATTCAAACTCATATTCAGATTTCAAATTTTGATATGCCCATTTAAACTGCAAAATCGTGCCTTAGCAACAGTGATTCATCATCAAATGAAGGCTCTTTCAGAATTGTACCTAAGAATATCATGATTGGATCAATGGAAGTTAATCCGGATGTTGATCAAACGCTAGAAGACACTACTACTAAAGGAATTAATGAAGTTGGTCCTTCAAAGCCTAACCCTAACCCTCGCAGTATAAATATTGGGGATACTCAAATTGAACCAATCGAAGTGACTTCTGAATCTATTGGTGGTGTAGGTGATTCTCAATCGATTGTTGATTCTAATCCAAAAAGAAGTTATGGTCCAGATCTCACAAACATATATATCACAGACAACAAGCGTATGGAAATCAAGAGGAATAACTGTGCTCTTAATTTCAGATCAACTGACTTTAATGATGAACAAATGATTCTGCTTGAAATTCTGAAGAAGCATCCTATTCGAGCTTTGCTATCTAGAAAAAATTTAGTCCTGCTTCTTATCTTCAACAATGGTGGTATCATGCTGAAATTGATGAAGAAAGAGGTGATATTTCTTCATTTGTTCATGGTTACAGGTTCTATGTTATAGTTGATGACATTAGGAACATATTTGATCTGCCTAAATCAAATGCAGTTGTAGGCAAAAGTACTTTTGATGCAGTTCCATCTAATTCTGAACTCATTTCAGATTTCATGAAGTTAGGATACTCAGAAACTCTAACTGCTCTGAGTTCATTTAGAAGGAAGTGCTTACCTCCTATCTGGTATTGTCTTTTCACTATCCTCAACACTTGTTTCTCTGGTAAAAGCTCAAGTTTGGATCAAGCTTCTACAAATGGCAGGATAATTTTTCATGGTGTTGCTCACAACAAGCACTATGATTATGCTTCTCTTATGTTTAAAGAATTGAAGACAGCTGTCATGAAGAAGTCTACTTACACTTACATACCTTTTCAAAGGTTCTTTCAGATCTTCATCAAAGGAGCTACGAAGTCTGTTGAAGCTATTCCCACATTGGATCATGAGATATTTGTTCCACTTTTTGGTATGGATAGTTTAAGACCACCAAGTGCTAAACTTCGATTTCCTAATGCATTACCACTACCAGGAGAGCTTCTTGCTAATGTAAGTTCTGACAATTGGTATTTGAATGAGTATTGTGAATCAATGGGACTACCTAAGCCTGTAGTCTCTTCCCCTGATTCAAACCAAAGTGGTGAGCAAAGTGAGGGGTCTAGACTTCCTAGTGAGAGAGGGGAGGAAGTTCATGGTGGGGAACAACCTCAAAGGGCTAAGAGGAAAAATATATATGAGAGACAGGGTAAAAATGTGAGACAAAGAATTGATGAGGGAGATCACAAATAAAAGAAAAAGAGATATGTGCACTAGCTGATACAAGCCGGGCAGCCACACAATCTATTACTTCACAATCTTTGGCGGGTAATGTTGAACTAGCCAGTGAGCCCATGGCAACTCTTGTTAACCACCCCAACCACTCACCCATCTCTCAACAGAATGGTGTTTCAATAACACACATGGGGCAAGCAGCACATCTACCAATGAGTCCCCACTTGGAGGAGCCCATTGTTGAAACAGAAGGATATATATCCCCCTTTCATACATATGAGCAAATAGAGTTTGAGTGTCCACTCAATGTTGAGCCAAATGACCCACAGGACATGGGATTTCTTCACACTAGCACATAACTTTCAGATATTCAACAACAAAGTGTGTGTCACATTGCAACAACTTCAATAGATATACCTAATCTAGGATATCAAGGATTTGAAGGAAGTCCTGGTGGGGTGAATATCACTAAAGCCCCATTAACTGAATTAGTAATGATTCATGATGTGGTGACATCAACAGGCCAGCCTACTTCTGTAAGACTGCAAACAGGACCATTTGTTGGTCTTGGTTCTATTTCCCAATCTTCTGAACTTTCTGAGTTCAAAGATTTTTGTATTTCTGAATTTGCAAAGATTCAGAAGAACATAAAGGCACTAACAGAACAATCAACAAAGAATTTGGAGAATAGGGTGGCTAGTCAGGAGAAAAAGTTGGAGGATAGACTGAATGAGTTGAAGTATATGTCTGTTTCATCAAATGATCTTCAAGGTTTCCAAGCTGTTATTCTCAAGTCGTTTTCTGAGGTTGTTTCTTCTGTGGCAAGTCTTCAAACTTCTGTACCATCTTCCTCTGCTCAACCAGATTTATCTTCCTTGGTCACTAAAGATGATATCCAACAAGTTCTGAATAGATTGACTTTTGTTCAGAATACTCAAACACTTTTGAATCAAAGAGTTTCAGCTTTGGAATGCAGACCTCAATCAGCTACTTTGAAGAGAAGTCATGATGATCAGGACCCTGATGATCATGAGGGGAAGAAAAGAAGAAAAGTATCTGAGTCTGCTAAAGAAGACACTCTATTATTAAAATCACATACTTCTGAACCAACTTTTGAAGCAGTTTAGAAAGAAATTAATAATGAAAAAGTGTCGGAAGCAATTGACGAAATTCTAACTTCTGAACCTGCAGGTGTATGTTCTGAAGCTGATCCAGCTATAAGTGTGCAACTCATTTATGAAGGTGTTAATACAAAACAAGTTGTGTCTAAAGAAGGTGAGGAAGAATATGAAACATAAAATGTATCATTTAATTCTGAAGAATGCTGGAATAGATGAAACAGATCCAATAACTGATTCTAATGAAGAAATGCTCAATAAGTATTTGGCTTTTGAAGATGTAATTGGAGAGCCTGGTGATTTATCAGATGTTATCATGTTTGATGAAGAAGAGGAAGTAAATGAGGTAAGAGATATAATAGTCTGGAGACCACTTATTGTTGATAGAAGAGAAGATGAAGAGCTTCTGAATGCAATGTGGTATCTATTTTATCAGATGATTATGAAGTTTGTTTTTCTGAATTCACCAAGGAATCTGGAGTGTAGATTCTTGGATGAAAGATTATCTATCTTCAGAGAATTTGTTAATCAACAAGTTGAGTATGCATATGTGGAAGGTGATTTGAGTCACATGAGTGAAGTTGGTTTTCCCGAAAAAGTGAGAATGGACTATGATAGTTGGTTTGAAGTTAAATACAGAGAATGTATTTTAATTCCAAAATGCAGACTACCTCTTCTTGAAAAACCTTTAGTTGATAAAGTTTTCACTAAAGAAGCAATCTTTAATGAACTTAACCATACTACTACTGTCTTTCCTGAAGACACATACTGTTATCTGTATAAACAAATTCTGAAGTTTGCAACTCTGGAAAGCTATATAAGTGACAAATGGAATGAAGACTTTGTTTCAGAAGTTAAATCTTTTCAACAGAGACATGGCTTTCAAGATATTAAGAGATCAATTGAAGAAGATTTAGAGATTGTTAGATTTGGTGTTGAAAGAAGAGATGGGACTCTATTGAAATTTACTCAGTTTGATTTCTATAATCTGAGATTGCAAGACAAGCTTTCACTTCTGAATTTCCTTGTAAAAAGAGAAGACACAGAGATGGTGCAAGAATTAAGGAGAATAATTGTTGTGTACTTGAGGAACTTTATTAAGAATGATTTTCAACTTGCTTTGGAGCATAGATTAGTAAAAATAAATCTGTTGGAACCAACATTTGTATGCTTTGAAGGAATGTCAAATGTCTTCATCAGTCCAGAACTTGGTTTTCACTATGAAGCTGCAGGCTTAAACAAGAGAACTTTTCTTGTTTATGATATACCAAAATACTCTTCATCAACTTTGAAATGGTTGTGTGACTATATTTCTTTAATTGGTATGTCAAAAGAAATAGAAGATGAGATCAAATATTTGATAAAAGAAAGAATAATCGTCAGATAATTGGTAAGAAGAAGCATTTATGCTGGTCATCACCAGAAAAATACAAGAAGAGATTCAGATTACTTGCTAAGTAATGCATATGATTTTCATATACATGCTAAAGACCAAACAGTTGAATTTGAAGTGTTGAAAGAAAATCAACCTAAAATTTCTAAACATGCTAGTTTAAGTTTAGAAAAGAATGAAGGAAAGAGTACAGAAGTTATTGAAGAACAAGTGTAGTTATTCAAGTGTCTGAAGCTGAACAATTGCAAAAAAACAGAATTGTTGAACATGCACTTACTCTATTCCTTGAATATCTTCATCTTGAGACTTTCATGGAAAATGTGCAACCATTTGTTTATATTGATTGTTGGTTAAAAAAATCTTTTGGTTGGAAGCAATGGTACAGTAGAATTGTTCAGAAGTTAAAGCTGCCACTCATAGTGTTAAGGAAAGAAAGTCCTATTGTGAAGGTGATCAATGCTGACCAAAAGACAAAGCTGAATTATAAATACTCTTACTTCACTGTAGAAAGGGAAAATGGTGAAGTACGCACTTTTTCTGAAGCTGACTTTCAGAATGTCCACTTAAGAGACTTGGTCAAGATTTACAGAAGTATTAATCCATTTCATTATTATATTACCAGATTCAGAAAAGTGTTTCCTGTCATAAAAGGTGGGATTTATAGAGAATTCATCTGGGCAGCTAAAACTGACTTTCAAGTTGCATTTGTACTTGACAGAGAAAAGGTGAATATGAGCAGGCCAAACTTTGAGCTTCAAGGAACAAACTCAATCAACAAGGGTACTCTGATCCTCCTGGGTTTGTGTGCAAGTTCAATGAAGAAAAATTGTTTGTCAGATATAAAGAAATTCACAAGTGCAGCAATGGTACTTTACTTGCAGTAAGTGAAAGACTTGTAAAAAGACAGAAGCACATACCAAGAAATATGAATGATAATGAATGGAATGAGTACTTTAAGCTAGCCAAAAACATGCACAAAAGGATAGAATTGCTACTTGAATACAGAAAGCTGATTCTGGGTGAAGTCAGAGAAATGCTGATCAACTGGGGTTATAATTTGAATTTTTGAAGATAAGGGGGGAGATTGATAGAGTTCATAAGATAGCTTCAAAAAAAGCCCTAGTTCTGAAGAGTAGTTCTGAAGAAAGTCAGAAGAGATAAAGAAAGCCCAGAAGCTCAGAAGAACAAAGACAGGATGCTAAAGTGAAGATAAGCCTAAGGCATAACTTCTGAAGTGGCTAGTTTAGAAGTTCTGAAGATTCTCCTACTGTTCTAAAGAAGTTCTGAAGATTCTCATACTGTTCTGAAGAAGTTCTGAAGAACTTCTGAATTGTGTTCTGAAGATGTTCAGAAGTAGTTCTGAACTTACTTCTGTATGTCTGTCACTTAATGTACTGTTACTTTAGCAATTCCATATTGTATATAAATAGAAGGTTAGTTAGTTGGTTATAACTAACATTCATAGATCTTTGTACCGTAAAGACATATCTGTGTAACTCTGTTAAGATCAATACTACATCCGACTTCCTTGACATAATTTTTGTTTCTTATTCTATTTTCTTTCTATTTCTTGATATTTGGGATCTAACATCAAACTCTACAAATTGGGTCAAACCGAACAAACAATTCATCTAAATGCTCCAAAAGACTTGTGTTCGAAAGCGGGTCTCAGTTTCGAAAACCCTAAATGTTTAGCTAAGGCCTTCTACAACACTCCGACTCTTTACAAATTTGAGTATCAAGATCTTGGTCCTAAGTATAAAATTCAATTTATGAACTTTCCTACTAAAGTCGAGAGACGGGAAGATTGGAATAGGAAGAACAAGAACTTACATCAAATTCCATTCTGCTATCCAACGGTAGTGGAAAAGGAATCTTCAAAAGGATCCCTCCCTAAAGATTACATTCCTGCCTATACCGATGAGGAACTTCAAACTGAACCACCAGTTTTTAAACCTTATATACCCACTTTATTTTTGGAAAAAAAAATTCAATTGGAAACGGTGTTAGAAAATGAACATTCTTCCTCGGAAAAGGAATAAGAGGCACTATCACCAACATCCAAATGCTAGAAAACAAAGTTTTACAATCTCAAAACCCCGAAGTTGAACATTTTCAAATATTTCTTCTTGTAAAGCCTTTGTTAGCTTATATTTGGATGATTGTGATTTTTCCTATTATAAACTCGATCCTAATTATTATCCTCCCAAACACAAATCTTCCCTCATTCAAGAACAAATGGATAAAGAGTTGGACGAAATCGAAAGATTAGAACTTTCTAAACAAAACTCAACGGAGTATTCAAATGAGTCGGTTGATACTTTTGACTTCAATCTAATTCTTCCAAGTCATTAGGATTTTGTGGATAAAGGCAAGAAACCCATTGAGATAGATCAAAATTCTATTGTTGAGAATGACTGCTCTACCAATTCTTCAAAACCAAGCTCATCTCAAGAAAAGGAGAAAATCCACTTTTCACAAACAACTAAATCTCTACCCACTAACAAATGTCTGTTTCCTATTGCAGTTGTACGCCCTATAAAGCAAGTTTGGATTGCAAAAGGAACAACTCAAGCAAAGTCTTCACCCCACAATAAAAGAGAACATTTTAAACATTCGAATCATAGTTTTAAATTTCCAGTTACTATTTATTCTGTTAAACATTTAATTCGATTTTCAAGAAATAAAATTTGTTGCTCAAATTATGGTGTGACTGACTTTGCGCGCTTAAATTCTTATGGTTATGATTATTATTCTACTATGCATCATTCATATAACTTTCATCAACACAATTCGTTTATGCATTATCCTGTTTATAAATGGATTCCCAAGAGGCCCTTGGCTACGGCACCTTCGTCCCTTTTCAAATGGGTACCAAAAGTTGCCAAGTCAACTAACCCCGAAAGACCCATTTACAAATGGGTACCTAAATCTTCTTAATTGTTTTTGTAGAACGGTCATGTATGGTACTTAGATTCTGGATGCTCCAAACACATGACTGGTAGAAAGGAGCCTCTCGCCAACTACGTTGAAAAGAATGGCGGATCTGTACGGTTCGGGAACAATCATTTTTCCCCTATTCGAGGATACGGTGACATTATCAGCAACAATCTCACGATCTCAAAAGTTTCTTATGTTCAAGGTCTCAGTCACAACCTTCTAAGCATCGGCCAATTCTGTGACAAAGAACTTGAGGTGAATTTTCGATCCGAAAGATGTTGTGTTCGCACCTACGAAGGAAGTGAAATTTTGGCAGGATCTCGCAGGTCCAATCTCTACACTATCGATTTGTCTAAAGTTAATCCACCTACTGATGTGTGTCTCGTCTCGAAAGTCTCAAATGACAAAACCTGGATCATAGATATTAAATAAATGACTTCATTTTGGTCGGATAGCGAGAATCGAACCCGCGTCTTCTCCTTGGCAAACAGAAATTTTACTTAAAAGTTAAATCTCAAAAACATCAATGGTCTAGCAAGTGGAGTGTTGGTCACCTGGTTGCCCGAGATTAAATTTGAAGACCCATCTATGTGGAGCCTGCGAGATGAGCAAAATGAAGAAAGTTTCCCAGAAACCAAAGGTGGAACACAACACGACTCGTCCTCTTCAACTTATTCATATGGATCAATGCGGCCCCATGAGAACTCAAAGTATTCACGACAAGAAGTGCGTTCTTGTTATGGTGGATGACTATTTTCGATACACATGGGTGAAATTTCTTCGCACAAAAGACGAAGCTCCCGAGATGATCATTGCTTTCTTGATGAATATTCAAGTGAAATTGGAGCTTTCCGTCCAGACTATTCACACAAATAACGGAACCGAGTTCAAGAATCGCACACTCGACTCCTTCCTCACTTCGGTCGGTATCACTCATACATTCTATACGGCTCGTACTCTGCAACAAAATGGTTTGGTCGAACGACGTAACCGCACATTAGTTGAAGCTGCTCGCACAATGCTCGCTTATTCGAAATTACCACACTACCTTTAGGCTGAAGCAATCAATACCGCATGCTACACTCAAAACAGTTCAATTATAAACAAGCGATTCACAAAAACCCCATATGAGTTGATCAACAAACGTGTTCCGTCTATTCATCATCTTCACACGTTTGGAGGACGTTGCTTTGTGTTAAATGAAAAAGAAGATCGTGGCAAACTTCATACCAAATCCGACAAAGCATATTTTCTTGGATATTCACCAAACGCATCTGCCTATCGGATCTATATGAAAGGAGCCAAATGTGTCACCAATAGCGTAAATGTTCACTTCGATACAAAGGCTGAAATGCAATCCGAACCTCACGATTCTGTACCTGAACTTACTGGCGTTTTAGCTTTCAAACACCTCCGTTCGGAATCTGTTCTTAACCCATCTCCTCCAACTCAAGCTTCCACGTCCAAAAACGCTTCTTCTGATTTGGATGACCTTTTCGAGCATTTCTACTCAGATTATTTCTAACCTTACACTGCAATGCCGAAAACCATCTTAACCCCTATCACAGAAGTAGCCGAGACCACGACTCCTACTGTCTCGCCCTCATCCTCCGAAACGGTCTCACCACAAGCTACTTCACACACCTCTACACTACCTACAACTGCTCAAACCCCTAATGATAACCCCTTCCAATGGAACCACTTCCTCAAAACTCCACACCTTCATCTACAAACCCGGAATCAACATCCCCTCCCCCACCAGCGCATCACATTCAAAGGGATGTTTCTTGTTCCGCTCGACCTTCCGAAGTGGCTCCAGCCTTAGAATCCGTGCAAGATCTTCCACTTGGTACATATGTGAATGACAATCCCGAACTTACGGCACAACCACCACTTCCTCACACTAATAAGTGGATCCGATCTCACCTACCCGAATTAATTATTAGAGATCCTTCAACACCGGTCACAACAAGATCTGCCTCCGCCAACGATTGCTTATTCTCTTCTTTCTTGAGCAAACTAGAACCCAAAACTATAATGGAGGCCATGTATGATCCCGATTGGATCGTGGCTATGCAAGAAGAGCTCAATCAATTCGAAAGTCTAAAAGTTTGGCGACTTGTTCCACGACCGAAGAACAAAACCATTATTGGCACAAAATGGATCTTCAAGAATAAACAAGATGAGGATGGCATTGTCATACGTAACAAAGCTCGACTTGTTGCCAAAGGTTACCGTCAACAAGAAGACATCAACTCTGATGAGAAATTTGCACCGGTCGCTCGCATCGAAGCCATTCGCATGTTCTTGGTATAAAAACTTTGTTGTTTTTCAAATGGATGTCAAGACGGCGTTTTTGGATGGTGTGCTACGGGAAGAAGTGTATGTCTCTCAGCCTGACGGATTTGTCGACCCCGCCAAGCCAAATCATGTGTACATACTCGACAGAGCTCTATACGGCCTCAAGCAAGCTTCATGAGCCTGGTATGACAGCCTCTCTCAATACTTGGTCAAAATCGGGTACTCCAAAGGTAAGATTGATCCTACCCTTTTCATTAAAAAGGAAGATGGTGATATCATGCTAATTCAGATTTATGTAGACGACATTATTTTCGGTTCGACTAACCCACAACAATGCAAAAACTTCTCCGAACTCATGATTGCCAAGTTCAATATTAGTATGATGGGAGTAATGAATTTTTTCCTTGGTCTTCAAGTAAAATAATTTTCAACGGGAATATTCATTAACCAATTCAAATACATATCGGACATGTTACATAAATATATAATGACGACTTGTACTTCGATTGGCACTCCAATGTCACCTGGTTCAAAATTACACGCTGATCCTTTGGGGAAAGCGGTTGATTCTAAAACATATCGGGGAATGGTTGGATTGTTAATGTATTTAAAAGCTAGTCGACCAGACATAATGTTTGCTAGCTGCCTTTGTACGAGATATCAAGCCTCTCCAAAAGAATCCCACCTTAGTGCTATTAAAAGAATTTTCCGTTATTTAAAAGGTACTATTGATCTTGGCCTATGGTATCCTAAGGATACGGGTTTCGAGTTAACTGTCTTTTCAGATCCTGATCATGCCGGGCTGCATGCTTGATCGGAAACGCACGACGGGCCACATTCAATTCTTGGGAGACAAACTAGTCAGCTAGTCGTCAAAGAAACAAACATGCGCCTCCACATCCACTGCGGAAGCCGAATACATCACCGCCGCAAGTTGCTGCTCTCAAGTCATTTGGATGCGAACACAACTCAAAGACTATGGCTTCTGGTTCAACAAGATTCCTATCTACTATGACTCGAAGAGCGCCATTGCCATAGCCAGCAATCCTGTCCAACACCCCAAGACAAAACACATCGATGTCCGATACCATTTCATTAAAGACCATGTCGAAAGAGGTACAATCGAAATATACTTTGTCAATACGGAACTTTAGCTTGCTGACTTATTCACAAAATCATTGGATGAGAAATGCTTCCAATTCCTAGTGTCTAAGTTAGGCATGCTAAATCTTAAAACCTGACTTACAATAAGTACCGCTTAAACTTCACAAAATGCCCATACAAGTGTTAATGACGATTCTCTCTTCGAAGTGCATCCTCTTTATACTTGCATTCTCGTTTTGAGAATTTTAAATTTTTCAAAGTTCTGTATTTTTCACAAGTTTTTTTTTTCGTATTTGTACAATTTCTGTCATGTGTGTGTCTTTTAATCTTTTAGTTTTCGATGCTTGTCTATCTAACGATTTCAGTTGTGAAGGGAGAGCGATAAAGGTAAGATTTTCTCTTAAACTCACATCATCTTAGGGGGAGCTAGGTTTTCGTATTTAGGCACAATTCAAGGGGGAGCCCTTAATTTTTTGGATCCTTAGGACTAGACATCCCCCACTTGTCGGCACCATAGGACTCAACATCTGAGAATGTCGAGTGCCTAAGGCTCGACAAACCCGACTTTCGATTGTCCTCGCCCAAATCCGGACATGCCACGTGTCCATGCCCACTATTTAACTCGAGGACCCACTTTCACTGTTCCATTCTTCAAAAATTCATTTTCCTCTGTTTCTTTCACTTTCACCCGAGCAAACAGCCTTCTCGAATTTTTTTCCAACATCTTGGATTTTTGCAAATCAGTTCACATCACCAGGTTCGTAATTTCTTTTTTCACAACTTTAATTCTTGCACTTTTATGGTTTAACCATTGCATGTTAGTTGAATACTTGATTGACTGTTCGGTTTTTCAAAAACCCTTGGGTTTTCCGATTTTTATGCTTTTTGATGCTTGTGGATCATATCTGGCCCTATGACTAGTTTGAATATTGTTAGGCGATGTCCAACAATCTTAGGTTTACAATGGAATCTCTCTATTTTGCACTTTTTAGGTCTGGACTTCCAAACTGTTCTAAGTCCCTGTCTTGAAGTCTTGTCGAGTCCATATGACCCGACATCGCTTCTTCTCGAGTCCCTAAAGACCCGACATCCATTCTTATAGACTCCTAGAGTTGTTCAAAAAAAATTAAGTTTTCATATCGAGACTCCTTGACTCGACATGCAATTCTTGTCGACTCCAACCTTTTCGACTTCATCCTAAGGATTCTTGTTGAGTATCTTTGACTCGACAACATATCCTGTCGACTCTCAAAGACTCGACTTATGATCCTAAGGATTCTTATCGAGTGTCTTTGACTCGACCTCATATCATGTCGATTCTCAAAGACTCGACTTATGACCTAAGGATCCTTATCGAGTGTCTTTGACTCGACATCATATCTTGTCAATTCTCAAAGACTCGACTTATGATACTAAGGATTCTTGTCGAGTGTCTTTGACTTGACATCATATCTTGTCGACTCCCAAATATTCGACTTATAATCCTAAGGATTCTTGTCGAATTCTTTGACTCAACATCGTATCTTCTCGCCTCCTTGGTACTCGATAAATCTTCATTCAGGTTTGTTCGTCTCTTGACATAAATCTTATCGAGTACCTCTGTCTATTCATAACCCGACTTCTATACTTAAGCAATTTTTCCCAGCTTATGGCTCACATTGAACTGACTTTTTCTCTATGGTTTGCGAACATTTCGTTTCAGATTTCATGACGGCCATAAATGATCATGACTTGTCCGATGATGAACACCCCATGCCTTCTCAATTGTCAGATGCACCGAGCATAAACCTTCCAAATAGAGATGAAGTACTTCTGCCCCAGATTGAAAACAAGAGGCTTGACCCAAACAACCATCGCCTGGACTTAAGTATGGTTCTAGAACATCAAGTTAGAATGGAGATTCTGAAGCGTCATCCTCTACGCTTTGCCTTTTCATTGGAACACCGCGTCCCGGTCTTTTATCTGCGGCAATATTGGTACTCCATACAATATCATCCGGAGGAAGGCAATCATCATTTCACCGCGCAAATCGATGACTATGTCACCCGCTTAACTCCGTCCGGTCTTCGACGAGTTCTCCACCTCCCTGTCTCAGATAATTATGAAGACCCTGTGAATGAAGAGGAGCTAAGCCGAGACATTCGAGCCTTGGGCTTTAGCGAACCACTTTCCTTTATCGGTCAATTCAAACGCATATATCTACCACAGATCTGGTTCACCCTGTTTTCACTGATCAATCGCTACCTAACGGGGAAACACACTGGAATGGACAAAGCGAGTACGGCGGTACTAAGGATCTTTCATGGAATCATCTACAGTCACAACTACGACTATGCATCCCTTATATGGACTGACTTGGCAGAATTCGTCTCACAAAAAGGATCTGGACGAGACCGGCAATTCTTACCCTACCAACGGTTTCTTCAACTAGTCATCCATTCAATGATGACCTAATGCCAGGAGATTCCACGAAAAGTTGGCACACCTGTCGGACCATCCTTCCTCCAAAGGTACATCAAACTAAATGACCGAGATTTTCCTCATATTATGCACATACCTGAAGCCCTTCTAGCCCTTGCTGATCAGACTGCACCTAGTGTGATAGCGTATAAGGAAAGTATAGGCTTAATGGCTCCTCCAATACCGGTTAAGCCTGCCCAAGAGCCAAACCAAGAGGAACAAAATGAGGGAAGCGAGGGTATTAGACTAGACGAGCAGGTTCAGGATCAAGGGGATCCTGAACAGGGTGTTGAGAGAATAGATGAAGTGAGGGGATATGAAGTGCGAGGTGCATCTGATCAGCCGATCCATACTATTGCCAACCCTACCATTCCCATTCCTCCTCCATCCCGTACCACAATCTCCACCACATCTCAACCAAATGTTCGCCCGTAACGCTTAAAACGTCTAGTCAGCTGAAGCCGAGTAATTTCCTATTCCTCCTCATCCGAATCTAAATCCGATGAAAATTTGGAACTAGAAGACTCGTCCATAGATATCCGCCCGAGAAGACGACGCCGGCTTAACACTGAGGATGATGCTCTTACTCGTATTGGTAGGCAACCTTCTATACATGAGTCATCATCCGATGCAGCTGATTCTGTCAATGAACCCGCCGATACTGAACACACATTTGAACCCGTTTTTGGAGAAATAAGGAGAACGGAGGGAGATATAGTCGAAAATGTAAATGTGAGCATGAGTGAAGGGGAGAGACATATGAACGAGAGTGAGATACGTATTCCCCCTTTCTGGGTAACCGAGTCCTATATTGATACTCATTCGTTGGGTACCAATATCGGACAAGACGTTGTGGACCCAGCAACGTAAATGCACGCCACCACCGTCCACTCCGTAGCCTCACAACAGCTACGGTTTCATCACTTGTTGCGGGTTTGGCACCTTATCTAGCTCCCTTCCTTTCGGGAGGCATAGCTATTGAAAACCGAAGTAGTATCCCGCCTACTTCGACTTCACTTCAAAGCACACAAGGTCTAGAGCCCCTAGGTCACATGAGTATTTACACACCGTGGATCTTCGTGACCCGGTCGGAACTTCTATAGTGATGTCATCAATTGACACTTCACGAGGATTGGAAGGAAATTCTACCAGTGCTACCATATTGCCAACACTTAACATAGGTCATACAATTGATACAACTGTTATGTCAACGGATGTTCTACGTGACTCCGGTGTTACTATTACCCCTACAGGTGCTGTTTCACCATCCTTCACTGTTGATCCTCCTACGCAAGCTTATGTTGAAGCTAACTTTCAACAGGCACAAAATTCCCTGGATGAACATGAAAGACGCATGCGTGGCTTCTTTGCTACATTGTGTTCTACTTCAACACCTGCTCAAGCTTCACATGCAAGTACCTCTCGTCCGAGTACGAGTCGATCTCCACCCCCTCCTACACCGCCTGATTCTTCATCTGACTCCGAGCCTCAATCAACCCATGAACACCGCGCTAGGCCACATACCCCACGCCAGACTCAGTTCAATAATGATGAACTAATGTCTATGCTCCTGGACAATTTACTTTCCGAAGCCGAAGCTCGTGGTCTTCCTGAAGATGAGTTGATTGGTCTTCTACGAAGAAATCTAGTTATCCCAACGGTCACACGACAAGAGTTCGATGGCTTCAAAGCACATGTTGATCAAAGACTAGATACCATTGAAACTCGAATACAGCAAAGTGAAGACACTGTCCTAGGTGCAATTGCATCTCTTGGTCTGGAGATACAACAATCGTGTCAACTGACCGAACGATTCAAACGACGTCGACCTGATCAGGACAATCTAGATTCCGGTCCTAATCGCCCTGAGGGGAAGACATGTCGCCGAGTTACACGATCTCGACCTCCGGTAACACCAGCTTCAAATACAGCTCCGGGTACGTCATCTTCTGCTCCTCCGAAGTGCCAACAAGCTCAACCTCCTCCCATGAAACAAAAAGAAAATCAGCTAACGGTTGAAAAGCCTGCGGCCGATTTTAATTATGAAAGTATGTCCCGTACTATTGAACCAGAAACGATAAATGAAGAACTTGTAGATGTTTAGAATCTACGAACACAAGTAAAGAATTGGTTCAAAGATCCGTACGCTCCAGTTTTGACTGAAGAAGACTATGTGCATCTTCAGCATACAAGCAATAACTATACACCGGGAACGAGTATCACCACAGGATTATTACCCCATCAAATCCGATGGGAGAGACTACTAGAGAATCGAAAGTCAAAATGGGTAAACCAGCAGATTACCGTGCCCTATCTTGAAGAAACAATGAGTAAGATATTAGTTGAAGAAAAGAATCATGCTGATCTTTCACATATTCATCTAATCACATAAATGATTGCTGAAGAAGTTAATGAGTATGTATGGCTACTGAAGATGAAAGCACTAAAACCTGATGAAGTTATATCAAGGCACAAGATACTAGGAATACGCGAGATAAAATTTGACATGGTACTTCAAGTCAAATTTCCTACTTTCAAAGTGCTTCACGATAATGGTAAAGAATACTTCTTCATGGAAGCAGATTTTAATAATATTGATGTCGTTTGACTTTGAGACGTTATATACGGATCTACGAGACAAAGAAAAGAGATCTTTTGATAAGCAAAGAGCTTTAAGAGCAATTGTGCGGCATGTTCAGAAAGAGCTAAGATATTTCTATCTTCATGATTTACAAAGAGGCCTGAAAAGTAAACAAAAGAAGATATACTTGGCAAACCTAATCAATCAATCCCCGATCTGGAAAAGTTAAGCATGCTGAAATTTCTGACTATGCCTTCTTATGGTATGGTTTACTTAAAAGACACTGGGGAGAAAAGGTTTCTAAGGTTCTCTGAAGTTGCTGCTTATTCAGATGGAACTTTATGGGGAATTCGGAGAAGGTTAACTACTGAGATAAATGCTGAAATTAAGAAGCACATCAAGTTGAAAGTTGAACAACGGAACAACATTTTGAAAGCATTGAACATCATTGATAAACGTTTGATCTACCAGAAAACTCTACGAAGATTCGAAGGAATGTTTGAGCTACGGAAGTAAAGGCCTATTTTGATACAAAGGGGGAGATTGTTAGGAGATAGATTTTATTGTATTAAACAAGGAAAGGATAAATTTCAATGTAAATAAGGCAACTCTATAATGCCTTAATCTCTACCTTTCTTATAGTATTAGAACTCCTAGCAATATAAATAGAGGTGATGGATAGGTCATTCATGCGATTTTAGAGAGAGAAGTATTATTATTATTATTATTATTGTGAGCTTTCATTGTTACCAAATACACAAGTGAGATATTCAACTTATGTTCTTCTCTATATTCTTCATTGTTCTTTGCGATTTACATGCTTTATATCATACTTGATTGTGAATCTGGGATCTACACTGATGTTAAATGTGCAGTTTTTGAATAGAGTTCTTCATGAAGAAGTATATGTTGCACAACCAGAAGGCTTTGTCAGCAAGGACTTTCCAGATCATGTTTATATCTTAGATAAAGCTTTGTATGGACTCAAACAAGCACCAAGAGCATGGTATGAAACTCTCACAACATTCCTTCTGAATTCTGAGTTCAAAAGAGGTACAATAGATACAACCTTATTTATGAAAAAGGAAGGTGAGGACATGATATTAATACAAATCTATGTGGATGATATTATATTTGCCTCTACAAATCCAAAATTTTGTAAAAATTTTGAGAAAATCATGCAAACCAAATTTGAAATGAGTATGATGGGAGAGTTAACCTTCTTTCTTGGTTTACAAGTAAAATAACTTCCCACTGGCATATTCATTAATCAATCTAAGTATGTTTTTGACTTACTTAAAAAGTTTGACATGTCTGACTGTTCTAGTATTCAAACACCAATGGCTACTGCTACTAAACTTGAACCAGATTTATCTAGTAAATCTGTTGACCAAAAGAAGTATAGGGGCATTATTGGTTCTTTTCTTTACTTAACAGGAAGTAGACCTGATATAATGTTTGCCTCATGCATTTGTGCAAGAAATCAAGCTAATCTTAAAGAATCTCATATTCTTGCCGCGAAAAGGATTCTTAGATATCTAAAAGGTTCTCCTTCATTGGGACTTTGGTATCCTAAGGATTCTGGATTTGAACTAACTGCTTTTACAGATGCAGATCATGGTGGTTGTAAATTAGACAGGAAAAGCACATCAGGATCATGTCAATTTTTGGGTGATAGAATTGTAAGTTGGTCTCCCAAAAAGCAGAATTGTGTATCCACTTCTACTGCAGAAGCTAAATATGTAGCTGCTGCCATATGTTTCTCACAAGTCATCTAGATGCAAATACAACTCGCAAGTTCTGAGTTAGTTATGAACCATTCGCTCAAACTTCTGAACTTTTTCTCAGAAGTACTGAACTTCCGTTGAGAAGTTGATTTTATTCATGCGTGTGAAACGTGTTCTAATTTCATTTGAGGAGCCATAATCACGTCGGCAAACGGTTCGTTAATCAAAATTAATCATGATTACTTTGTTAATCGTCATTACTTTTTGCTCCTTTTCGGCCACGTGTCCTACCACGATCATCGACCTCATAAAACCCATGGATTCACCACTTTCTTGTTTTTTCAACGAATTTTCCTTCCGAAATTCGTTTTCTGATATTCTTGAACTTCTTTCTCACTTAAATCTTCAAATCCTTTAAACAATGTCGACTTCTAATGTTGAGCAGCCTATTCAAACTGCGAAATCGTGTTTCAGTGACAGTGATACATCGTCAAATGGAGATTCGTTCAAAATTGTTTCTAAAAATCTCATGATTAGTTCTATGGAAGTGATTTTGAATGATGATCCAATGCTAGAAGACACTGCCACGAAAATAAATACTGAAGCCGGTCCCTCATATCCCAACCCTAACCCTAATCCTAACCCTCATTCACCTACAATTGTGAGAGCCAATAGAAGTTCATTCTGAATTTGTTGCAGGTGTGAATGATTCTCAATCGGTTGCTGATACTGCTCAAGAAGAAGTTTATGGTCCTGATCTTACAAGACTGTATATTTTAGAGAACAAAAGGATAGAGATCAAGAAAAATAATTGTGATCTTAATCTTAAATCAACAGATTTCAATGATGAACAGAAGATTTTAATTGAAATATTGAAGAAACATCCTTTTCTTGCTCTGCTTACTAAAAAGTTTTTGGTTCCTGAGTCCTACTTACAACAATGGTGGTTCTATACGGAAATTGATGAAGAAGAAAATGATTTCTCTTCATATGTTCATGGTTACAGGTTTTCTATGAAGGATTTGGATATCAAGGATATATTTGATCTTCCGAAGGCTAATGCAGTAGTTGGTAAGACTACCTTTGATCCTATTCCTTCAAATTTTGAGCTTATTGTAGACATAATGAAGTTAGGATATTCAGAAAACCTCACTGCACTAAGTTCCTTCAGAAGAAAGTGTCTTCCACCAATTTGGTATTCCCTGTTTACCAATATAAATACTTGTTTATCTGGTAAGAATTCAAGTTTGGATCAAGCCTCAACAAATGTCAGAATCATCTTCCATGGGATTGCTCACAACAAGCATTATGATTATGCTTCTCTAATCTTTGAAGAATTGAAGACAACTATTTCAAAAAAATCTACCTATACTTATATTCCATACAAAAGATTCTTCCAAATCGTTATCAAAGGATCTATGAAGACCGCTGAAGACATTCCAAGACTGGATAATGAGGTATTTGTTCTACTCTTTCAATGGATAACTTAAGACCACCAAGTGCAAAACTCAGATTTCCTAATGCAGTGCCACTTCCAGTAGAACTTCTTGCTTATGTAAGTTCTAAAAATAGGTTCTTGATTGAGTATTGTGAATCAACGGGACTACCTAAACCTGTAGTCTCTTCCCATGATTCAACCCAGAGTGGTGAGTAAGATGAGGGGTCTAAACAAAATAGTGAGAGAGGGGAGGAAGTTCAAGGTGGGGAACAACCTCAGAGTGCCAAGAGGCAAAATGTAAATGAGAGACAGGGTAGAAATCTGAGAAAAAGAATTGATGAGTGGAGATCACAGAAAAAAGAAAAAGAGTCCTGTGCACTAACTGTTACAAGTCGGGCAACCACCCAATATATTAATCCACATTCTTTGGTGGGCAATATTGAACTAGCCAGTGAGCCCGTGGAAAATCTTGTTAACCCCCCTAGCCACTCACCCATCTCTCAACAGAAGGGTGTTTCAATAACACTTATGGGGCAAGCAGCTAATCTACCATTGGGTCCCCACATGGAGGAGCCTAATGTTGAAAATGAAGGATATATGTCCCCCTTTCACACATATGAGCACATAGAGTCTGAGAGTCCACTCAATGTTGAGCCTAATGCACCACAAGATGTGGGATTCCTTCACACAAGCACATATCTTTCAGATATACCAATGCAAAGTGTGTGTTACATTGCCACAACTTTAATAGATATATCTATATCAGGATATCAAGGATTTGAAGGAAGTCCTGGTGGGTTGAATATTTCCAAAGCCTCATTCCCTGAATCAGTAATGGTTCATGATGTGGTGACATCAACAGACTAGCCTACCTATGAACGGCTGCAAACAGCACCATCTGTTGGTCTTGGTTCATTTACCCGGTCTTCTGAATTCTCTGAATTCAAAGATTTTTGTACTTCTAAATTTGAAAAGATTCAGAAAGACATCAAGGAGTTGTCTGAAAAATCCACAGATATCATTCCTGATTCAAATGAAGAAATGCTTAATGAGTATTTAGCTTTTGAAGAAGAAATTGGAGAACCAAGTGATCTGTCAGATGTCATTATGTTTGATGGTGAAGAGGAAGTAAATGAAATAAGGGATATAGTTGTGTGGAGAGCTCTTGTGGTTAACAGAAGAGAAGATGAAGAACTTCTGAATATTATGTGGTGGTTGGTAAATCAAATGCTTATGAAGTTTGTATTTCTGAATTCACCAAGGAATCTGGAGTATAGATTCTTGGATGAAAGATTGTCTATATTCAGAGATTTTTACAATCAACAAAAAAATTACGCATATGTGATAGTTGACCTATGTCATATGAGTGATGTTGGATTCTCTGAAGAAGTGTTAATGACCTATGTTGGTGAAATTGAAGTCAAGTACAAAGAAAGCATTCAGATTTCCAGATTTAACTTACCACTTCTTGAAGAACCCATCATTGATCAAGTTTTCACAAAAGACACAATCTTTGATGAACTTGAACATATTATCATTGTCTTTCCTGAAGACACATATATTTTCTTGTACAAGAAGAGTTTGAAGTTTGCAACTCTTGAAAGTTATTTAAGCGATCAATGGGATGAAGAATTTCCTTCTGAAGTTCAATCTTTTCAGCAAAGACATGGTATTCAAGACATACATAATCCTATTTAAATCAAACATTTCAGAAGTGTTAAAAGATAAATTGATGAAGATTTAAATATTGTCAGGATTGGTGCTGAAAGAAGAGATGGAACTTTAATAGAGTTCACTCAATTTGATTTTTATAATCTAAGGCTGCAAGATAAACTTTCTCTTCTGAATTTCTTTGTGAAAAGACAGGATTCAGAAATGGTGCAAGAGCTAAGAAGAATAATTGGTGTCCATCTCAGAAACTTTGTGAAGCATGATTTCCAA
The DNA here is from genome assembly GCA_036898165.1 of Silybum marianum. Lineage (NCBI taxonomy): Eukaryota > Viridiplantae > Streptophyta > Magnoliopsida > Asterales > Asteraceae > Silybum > Silybum marianum. The sequence goes on along the minus strand of CM072531.1, from coordinate 17,382,859 downwards.
CTTGCATTGGAACATGGATTAAAGAAAGTGAACTTATTGGAACCAGCTACAGTGAATCTTGAAGGGATTTCTACTGTTTTCACTAAACCAGAACTTGGTTTTCAGTATGAAGCAGAAGGATTAAACAAAAGAACCTTTATTGTCTCTGACATTCCAAAGTACTATTCTGCAACTTTGAAATGTTTTTGTGAATGTATGGTTTGGATTGCTGGTCCTAAAGAGTTGAAAGATGAAATTCAGTATTTGATCAAAGAAAGAATAAATTTCAAAGAACTGGTGAGAAGAAGTATATCTGTTGGGCACAACAGATAAATACCAGAAGAGATGCAGATTATTTGTTGAGTAATGCTTATGATTTTCATATTCATGCCAAAGATCAAGTGGTTGAATTTGAAGTTTTAGAAGTAAATCAACCTTCAGAAGTTCCTGTTTCTGAACATGTTGGTACAAGTTCTGAGAAAAATGAAGGCAAAAGTGTGGAAGTTGCTGAGGAACAAGTGCAAATTACTCAAGTCTCTGAACTTGAACAGTTGCAAGTGAATAGAAATGCTGAACATGCTTATACTTTATTTCTTGAACATGTTCATCCTGAAATATTCATGGAACATGAGCAAAGGTTCAAAAACATAGATTGTTGGCTAGATAAATCTTTTGGATGGAAACAATGGTACATTAAAATAATTCAGAAGCTGAAATTGCCAATTTCTGAAGCTAGAAAAGAGAGTCCCATTGTAAAAGTGATAAATGCTGATTAGAAGACAAAGCTGAATTTTAATTATTCTTACTTCACCGTGGAAAGAGAAAGTGGAGAAGTGTGCACATTTTCTGAGGCAGATTTCCAAAATGTTCATCTAAGGGATTTAGTTAAGGTCTACAAAAGACTTAATCCATTTCATGACAACATTGCCAGATTCAAAAAGGTATTTCTTGTTATAAAAGGAGGAATTTACAGAGAATTCATTTGGGCAGCCAAGAAAGATTTTCAAGTAGCTTTTGTACTTGGTATAGAAAAGGGGAATCTGAGTAGACCAAATTTTGAACTTCAAGGAATTAATTCAATTAACAAGGGTAATTTAATAGTACATCCTCCTGGTTTTGTGTGCAAGTTCAACTCAGAGAAGCTATTTGTCAGATATGAAGAAATTCACAAATGATGTAGTGATACATTATTGGCAATCAGTGAAAGACTTGTCAAGAGACAGAAGCACAGGACAAAGAATCTAAATGATGATGAATGGAATGAATATAAAAAGCTTGCTAAAGATATGCACAAAAAAATAGATTTGTTGATTGAGTATAATAAATTAATTCTGGGTGAAGTCAGAGAAATTTTGACTTACTAGGTTATAACTTGAATTTTTGAAGCTAAGGGGGAGATTGATAGAGATCTTGAAATAGCTTCAAAGAAGAATGGGTTCTAAAGCTTCATAGTTCAGATTTTCTGAACTAGTTCTGAAGAGACAAAGGAAGAAAGCTTAGAAGTCTAAAGTCAGAAGTCAAGTAAAGAAGCCAAGGAAAGCCTAAGGCATACTTCTGAAGATGTTATGAAGAGGTTCTGAAGAACTTCTGAAGACAGTTCTTAATAAGTTCAGAAGTGGTTCTGAACTTTATGATGTACACTTGTATTGATTCTATTGGTCTGTCTTATAACTATCTGTTAGTTTAGAATCCTTTCTTGTATATATAAATAGAAGGTTAGTTAGTTTGTTAGAACTAACGTTCTTAGATCTTTTGTACTATAAAGATACATCTGTAACTTTGTTAATATCAATACTACATATGACTTCCTTGCTACATTTCTTGTTCTATATTCTACATTCTTTCTATATTTTGATACTTGGGATCTATCAGAGTGGATCATAAAAATGAGTTGTGAAAAAATATGAAAATTGGAATTTTGGACAGCCTCATGTCCAGTAGTTTGACGGTGCATAAATCTCAAACCGTAAGTCCAAAAAAGCTAATATTTTGTAGATGGAAATACCTTACTGTATACTATAACTAATATGAAGGATCGAAAATCTAGTTATGACTCTAAGTGACTCAAAACAACGAGTTTATATGGCTGTTTATTGTGCATACGGGATCATAGCTGTTGTTTTGTTTAATTCATATCTAATAGATGGATGGCCCAAATGAGTTTATTTCAAGGTTAAACCCACGGAGAGGATTGCTTGTGTTGTGCTCGCACCCCTTTCCTCACTTGTAACTCCCTCAAATTTCGAAAGAGCGTCTAATAATAATTCCTCAATATTACATTCAATAAATAAGATCCAACTAAAAACACCAACTACATTAAGAGACGGACGTTATAAAACTCACAAACAGACGCTAACTCCAATATTAGTATAGGCGACTCCCAAAAAGCTAAGTCCTCAACAAACCTTTAACTAGCACTCTTCACACTAAAGTGTTGCTAGAACCATAACCCGAAGGACCTGATGCACATGCTAATAAGAAAAAAGTGTTAGGTTTAACGCCTAGTGAGCTCAAGCAGTTTTCATAATAATTATAAAACAGTAAACATAAAAAATACTATTTGAATCACAATTTCTCAAAGTAAAATGTAATAAATATAAAAACGACATCTTTCCCAAAACCCACCATTTTTGTGATGGAATAACTTTAACCAAAACATCTATTTAACATGAGGCCAAAACCCAATACTCACACGACCAAGAATAAAGTTATAAGCATAAACGTAGAAAACATAGTTTTAAACAAAATATCTTTACTCTTTACTCATGCTTGCTCTTGGGAGAGCTTAACATTTTAAAGATAATGGGGGAGACCCGATATAGCATGAAGATCAACCACACTAGGTCTATAATTTAATGCGCAAATAAGCTCAACTACTCCAAGTCTTTTGCCTACAGGTAACAAGTTCAACAACACTAGGTCTATACATTGATATTTATAACCCAACAAGTTCAACCACACTAGGTCTATACCTTGCAATAATATAATATGCTCAACTACTCAAAGTTTTTTGCCTACGGGTAACAAGTTCAACCACACTAGGTCTATACCTTGATATTTATAACCCAACAAGTTCAACCACACTAGGTCTATACCCTGCAATAATATAATATGCCGACTTTTATGCCTATGGGTTCATTACATTCTAGCCATAAAATTACACGACGTTAAATGAATGACTAACGCACCCAAAACATGTAATATATCAAATAAATATGCCTTAATTGCATATAACTCAAAAAGCCTGACACAGAGCAATTTAAATCGGACAAATATCCCCAAGACTCTTTTGGGTTAAAAACCCGAATTAAAGGTTCAGTGAATCAAATAACTAATAATTAAAAGTCACTAAAAGTCAATAAACGTATTTATTTCAAGTTTATGCGACATATGTTATAAAAACAATATTTACCCAAAACCCGTTATCAGTTGACACAAACCATTTTCTAATGACATACATTTTTATGCATATGTCCACATGTCTCATAATATAACAATATGCATTTTCCCAAATGATTTATAATGTTAACTACGTCAAATAATATATATATATATAGAGAGAGAGGCAGGTTCATACGAGGATGGTATCAATTTACGAGAATACGAGGACAATCCTCGGCCAATCATTTTGTACATGAAAATTTTCATGTACAAAATCACATATGATTTTACGTACAAAATCATATGTGATTTTGTAAGCATCAAAAAGGACACGGGCGACTTTTCCCACGGGAAAAGTCGTGGCTAATCATATGTGATTTTGTACGTGAATCATATGTGATTTTGTACATGAATCATATGTGATTTTGTACATGAAAAATTTCATGTACAAAATGATTGGCTGAGAATTGTCCTCGTGTTCTCGTAAAAGGATATCATCCTCGCATGAACCTCCCTCTCTCTCTCTATATATATATATACATACATATATATCACCAACTAATTCCATTTTGAGATAAATCATTTAAAGGCCCCAACTCATAATTTATTTAACATGAGGTCTCTAAAATACGTATTTTCAAATTATGATAACTCTAAAAATAACGAATACGTAAATTGTACCAAATACCCAACACATTTGATAAATATTAAATAAAACACAATAACAATTAAAATACACATTTTGGTATTTACATCGTTTTCACAAAGCAAACTTGAATTCACCTTGTTATATTTGGCTAGATCTAGGGTTTACCCCAAACTTGAGCTTCCTTTGGTGAAGACTTGAATCCACCAAAACTACCACTGTAAAATTCATTTAAATCACCAATAACGCAAAATACAAAAGTTAATCTTAAGAATTAGATCTGAATCTAAAACCCTAAATATTATTCTAAATGCCCAAAATCTTACCTCAAAAGAACAAGTGAATGCTCTCATCCAAACTCTTAAAGATTCAGATTAGGTCTCTTCTCAAGATGCTTCACAAGATGTCAAAATCCGGTTTATGGGAAGATTTGGAGACAAGAGGAGGAAATGAGAAATGGTAAATAAAGATATTCTAAATAGAGTATGTGTGATGTATTTTTAAGAGATTGAAATAAAAATAAATACAGTGAGGGATGAGGGTCACCGGCCAAAGGGAAAAGGGGGAGGGGGAGGAGTTGCACCTTAGACGGTTTCCACACAGAATCCAGCCACCGGCTGGACACATCATCCCCTGTTGCCTCCTCCAAAACCTTGTTGCTAATGTTTACATCAACAAACCACAACACCAAGATCCTACTCCACGTGTAACTCATTAAGTTTAATAAAGTTTGATTAACTTTAGACAAAAATAACCCTTTACTTCCACAACTTATCCAAATAACCCTCATTCTATAATACCACTAAGGCTTGTTATTGATATAAATATATACTTATCATGTCTATATTAATATACCATTTATATATACGTCTAACACATATATAAATACTATACATATATTTATATATATATATACCTATATATTTATACACATATACATACGTCCTAAAAAACCAACCAAGACTGACGATAAAAATATTATTTCATTTACTCATCAAAATTTCGGGTGTTACATCACTAACGCCGAATGGACTGATCATCCGTTGGGAACAACGTATCCTCGTGATGCGGTTTGGACTTCAGACCTTTGATATGCCTTCGGACCATTTGTTCCTTAACTTTCTTTATCACTTAAAGATATGAATTCCTGTTGAACTTGTTATCTCATATTAACTGTTTAACTATTATTATTCGTTCACTGAGCGTTAAGCTCACCCGAGTTTTCTTTTTCCTCGACAGGTACATGACTTAGCTGGGATTATGGGAAAAGTGTTGTGGAGATAACATGACTGGAACTATCTACTTTTGTTAATTTGTTAAAAACTAATGTAGATGTTATATACTTGTACCTTGGGACCATATTTTGATGTACGATGTTATCTCCGTTTATGGTTATCTAAATATTATGTTGGGTAAATTATGTTGGTTGCTTTGCATTAACCAGTTGTTCTTTACTATTGTTCTAAACCATTGTGGCACCTTCCGTACTTAAACCACGCGGGACGGGGGTGTTACACCAAGACTGTCTTGATGATCAAGGCAAAGGAAGGGGTAACCAAAAGGAAAAGGGTGACTGGTAAGGGAAAGACAAAGGTTGGAAGCTCCAGCAAAAGCAAGAAGAATGAGGGAAAAGTAGTGAAAATCAAAAGCAAGAAGCGACGCGGAGCTCATATGTGTGCTTCTCCGCAGGGACTAAGAAGTGAAAAGCAACTGCGACCAGACCAGTTGAAGCTCAAGATACGCAATGGGGCAAAAGTTGATGTTGTGTCTCAAGGGAAATATGATATGCCCCTTCCTAATGGTCTAGTTATGAAACTAAATGATTGTCTTTACGTTCCGAGTATCGTTAGAAACATTGTTTCATTTGCACGTTTGAGACAAGATGGATTTATATTTAAATTTCTTGACGATAGATCTATTTCTGTATGTTTGCATGGTGTGTTATATTTTATTGCCAGGCCAGTTAATGGCATTTATGAAATAGATATTCATAGTGATCTCAATTCTAAATCGATATACAATGTGAATGCTACAAGACTTAAATCAAACATATTTGTGGCACTGTCGTCTTGGCCATATAAACAAGAAACACATTGCCAAACTCCAAGTGAACGGGATCTTGGAATCAACCGACGATTCGTTTGATAAATGTGAAGCATGTTTATTAGGGAAGATGACTAAGGCACCTTTCAAGGGAAAGCCCGAAATAGAAGTAAATTGTTGGGAGTGATACATACTGATGTATGTGGGCCCTTCAACCCAACCACAAGATATGGTTGCTACTACTTCATTGCATTTGGTACTGATGATTATAGTAGATATGGATATGTTTAGATAATGAAGCACAAGTCTGAAAGCTTTGAAGTTTTCAAAGAGTTTCAGAATGAGATAAAGAACCAACTTGGCAAGAAGATAAAGTCCCCTCGGTTTGACCGAGAGGTGAATATATGAGTCATGAATTCACTAAACATCTTAGCAAGTGTGGGATTATATCCCAACTAACTCCACCAAGAACACCACAACATAATGGTGTGTCTGAAAGGAGAAACCGTACCTTGTTAGATATGGTACCAAGTTTCCTAAGAGTTTTTGGGGATACGCTTTGGAAGTAGCCGCCAAAATACTAAAAAATGTACCAACCAAGAAGGTCGTTACGACCCCATATGGGATGTGGACTGGGAAGATCCCAAATCTATCTTACACGAGAGTCTGGGCTGCGATGCTTATGTTAAGCAAGAAGCTTCTACGAAGCTAGAGCCTAGATCTGATAAGTGCATCTTTGTAGGATATCCCAAGAAGACTATTGGGAATTATTTCTACAACCCCAGTGAGACCTAGGTGTCTATTTCACGCAAGGCTGAGTTCCTAGAAACTGATTTTCTAACTAAGCCAAGCAACGAGGATAGAACAGAACTTGAAGAAGTTCATGAAACATATACAGATGCATAGGTTGACACTGGCACTCAACAAGATATTGAACCTCAATAAGATGTTGAGGATACCAATGAGAGACAATTGATCCGAAGATCGGGGAGGATTCGTCAAGAGTCGTATAGATACCTAGGGTTTCCAATTGGCTATGACGATACGGTTGATGATGAACCGGAAAGCTACCGGCAGGTTGTGTTAAGTGCAAAATCTGACAAATGGCATGGTGCCAAGAAGGCCGAACTTCAATCCATGGCGGAAAACAAGGTCTGGTAGATGCGCCCAATGGCTACAAAGTCGTAGGGAGCAAATGGATTTTCAAGAAGAAAACCGACATGGATGGGATCGTGCACATATTCAAGGCTAGATTGGTAGCAAAGGGTTTCACTCAAACTCATGGTGTAAACTATGATGAAACCTTTTCTCCAGTAGCCATGATCAAATCCATTAGGATTTTGCTTGCGATAGTTGTATATCATGATTATGAGATATGGCAGATGGATGTCAAAACCGCGTTTCTTAACGGAATGCTAAGAGATGACGTGTACATGTACAACCAGAAAGTTTTGAAGATCCCAAGCATCCAAATACAGTGTGCAAGTTGTTTAAATCCATTTATGGACTGAAGCAAGCGCCTAGGAGTTGGAATCTTTATTTTGACGAGAAAATCAAAGAATTTGGATGCATCAAAAACGAAGATAAACCTTGTATATACAAGAAATCCAGTGGGAGCATTGTTGTGTTCCTAGTTCTGTATGATGATGACATACTGAACATTGGAAACGATATCCCGATGCTAAAAGGTGTAAAAACCTGGCTAGGGAAGTGTTTTTCAATGAAAGACCTAGGAGAAGCCGCCTTTTATCCTTGGAATAAAGATCTATCATGATAGATCAAGGCGCTTAATTGGATTAAGCCAAAGTACATATATTGACAAGATTTTGAAATGCTTCAAGATGGAGAGATCCAAGAGGGGAAACTTGCCAATGGTGCATGGTGTACGATTGAGTAAGTCTAAATGTCCTTCATCGAAGGAAGACATAGATCGCATGAAGGGTGTTCCCTATGCTTCAGCTATAGGATATATAATGTACGCGCTGACGTATCTTATGCTTTAAGCATGACTAGTAGATACCAGTCGAACCCTGGTGAAGTTCACTGGGTGGAAGTAAAGAATATCCTCAAGTACTTGAGAATGAGAAGGACTAAGGATATGTTTATGCTATATGGCGGTGAAGAGGGAGATCTGTGTGTTCGAGGATACTCAGGTGCTAGCATCCAAACCGACCGTGACAACTTTAGGTCATATCGGGTTTTGTGTTTACACTTAATGGTGGTGCAGTAAGTTGGAAGAGCTTCAAGCAAAGCACAATAGCAGACTCAACTACAGAGTCAGAATACCTGGCAGCTTAGGATACCGGGAAGGAGGTCGTGTGGATGAAGAAATTCATCACGGACCTAGGAGTAGTTCCTAACATAGATGGCCACACCGAGATCTACTGTAATAATGATGGTGCCATAGCACAAGCAAAGGAACCTAGGTCTCACCAACGGTCTAAGCACATTCTAAGGAAATATCACATCATCCGAGAGATTATCAATCGGGAAGATGTGAATATTTGCAAAGTTCATTCGGAAGATAATCTGACAGATCCATTCACTAGCAAGCATGATTGTCACACTAGCTCTATAGGTTTAAGAGTTTTAAGTGTTTGAATAGATCTGTTAATTTAGTATAACCTTTTGGAACATTAAGCAATAGAATTTTATCTGTTTTAGCATACTGGGTATGAGTTATTACATTAATTCGATTATGTTCTATATTAACATGTTTAAATCCAAAACTATATGATATCGTTTGAAATTGTCCATGGTCACTTGTCACTGGGGGACTGGGGATGAAATAAGATCATAGTTGAAGTTTGGTTAAGGTCAAGTTGGGTCAACATGGGATGCGATCAAAGTCAATTGCACTTGTAGGTTCAAGTGTTGGAAGACCCGCTTTCAAGGTCACTTCGTAGATAGGAGTAATTGAGTGAATCTTGAAGATGATAGTTATTCATTTATCTTTTGACCTAAGATGCCTATTGGGACCTCGAGCATGACGAGTGTTGTACTTTGATATATGTCTGACCGCCGCCTTTAACCGGGTGATTATAAGGACTATGTTGGGTCCAATACGAATTGTGTAAGGGTCGTATGCATGCAATATGGAATTTGCTCCTCTCAAGATGAGAGAGATTGCTAGACACCAAACCACTGTTTGTGTTTTATGTGGCGTGTGCAAGTGGGAGACTGTAGGATCTTATATGTCCACGTCATATGAAAATATTGCTGACATCAAATGAAGCTATGAGGGTCACACACATACAGTGTGTACATCACGAATTAACCAAGATGGTTATAAACCGATAAAAGTTACAAGTTGTAAAGTGTGAATTATTATTCTAGTAGAATAATAATAAAAGTGTTAGATTGTTTTCTTATGTAAAAAGTATGAATCAGAATTACTCTTTGAAGAACAAAGTACTCCTCTTCTGAAGTCAGCTTCTCCAGAAGAAAGCTATTTTCCAGAAGCTCTGTCCAGAAGACAGAAAGATACTCCAGAAGATGAAGCTTCTTCTAGATACTATACAAGGACCTATACACGTGCTTGATGATGTGGCGAGTCATGCTTCCTGTGCGTAACTAATTCCGTTACAGAATTTGCTCACGTGTCAATACGTGATAGGCTGGCTGATTGACTTTCTCTTTTGTATTCATATAAATAGAGTAAGCTACCCTTGTATTAGAATTCGATTGATCTGGAGAGAATCTAAGAGAGAAAAATTGTATTTCCTTATTGTAATATGGGGTACACTGAGTGAAATACAATTTATCTTCAATATGCATATGATTGTTTTCATCCATTTCAGTTTACTAATTCTAGCTTGGTTGTTGATCTAATTTGTTTCTACTTACTATTTAATGTCTTTCGTGATCAACATCTTGTAAGTATTGTGGGATCTGGATTCCAACAATTGGTATCAGAGCCTTATAATCAATCTATTGATCATTCGATCTAATCCAGTATGGAGAAATCCCCATTCAGCTAGAATTTCTTAATTTTTAAACTACTGTTTTTCATTTTACCCTGTTTTACGAATTTTTTTTAATCAATACAAATTTTCTCAAAATTCAGTGGTAATTCTAGTTTAAATCTGAGATCTGTTATTCATCGATTAAATTGTTTCAAGTTCAGTGAGATAAATCACATCAAATTCTCAATTTCTTCTCGAAGTTTTCAATACTCTGTTTTCTTACAAAATGGCAAATTCAAACTTAAACGCCATGTACAGTTCAGGCTCTCTAACTAAACCTTCGACTTTACTCAGGGATGAATATCCCAGTGGAAGATTCGTATGATTAACTTCTATGAAGGTCTAGATCTCGATCTATACTCTTCTGTGCTAAATGGATCCTATGTTCCAGTAACCACTATTCCTCATGTGCCTGCGCCTGCCACTACCACTACTGAAGAAATTCCAGCAAGGCAAGTCCCAAAGGATAGAAAAGACTGGAATGAAGAAGACAAGAAGGAAAACGAAGTTGATCAAAAGGAAAAACGACTTCTTATCATGGCCATTCCAAATGATATTTATCAATCTCTGGATCAATGTGATTTTGCAAAAGAGTTGTGGGATCAGTTAGCAAATCAACTTGAAGGTGGAGCTAAAATGAAGAAGAACAGAAGAGCCCAGGCTCTAAATGGTTACAATAGTTTTCAAGCTCTATCTGAAGAAAATCTAGAACAAACCTATCATAGGTTCAACACCTTGATCATTCAGTGCAAAAGATGTGATATCATGATCAAAGGAAGACAAAAATGTCTTATTTCTAAAGCGACTAAATGCTGAATGGTCAAATCTGTCAATGTCTCTTAAAGCGAATCAAGATCTAGAGCAGTGGTCTTTACATGATGTTTTTGGAACGTTGCAAGCCCATGAGAAGGAGGTACAACAAAAGAAGGTAAATGTTGGTGGTCTACTACAGATGTCGAAAACCGGGTCATTATTCAAAAGACTACAAAGGAGCTCTAATCAAAGATGACTTGTATTACAAAAACAAGTACAATAAAGACGAAAGAGCCAATTTTGATGAACATGAGAACTGGTGTTCAGACCAGTCAAGTGATGAAGAAGCCATGTTTTGTGGAATGGCAATGGAAGATCAAATCTCTGAAACTCCGGTTTGCACTACTTCTGAACCTTCTGAACTTGAATAAACCATTTTAAATTTAACTTTTGATTTCGAAACTCTGAAGCAGAAGCTCCGAGATGAAAAGAAAAAGAGAAAGAATCTAGAAATATCTTTTATTTTTACTGAAAAAGAAAGAAACATTTTTAAAAGAGAAATGGAGCTTCTGACATAGGAAAAACAAGAACTCTTTGTCGAAAATCAAAACATTTTAAAACAAAAAATTTCACTGAAAGTCATTTAAAAGGGGAAATTAATGAGCTTAACAAACTTCTGACAGTTAAGGACAAGGAGATTGAAGCAAAAAAAGTGACAGATTAAATTATGTTGCTCTTAAAAATTGTTTTCAAAAACAAAGGGAGTTTCTACACATCGATCTTCAAAAGAAGGAGCTCTTGATTAAAATTTATCAAGACGCTCAGAAAGTGGATGAACAGATAAATACACAAGTGAGAAAAACAGGTCTCGGGTTCAAGGATCTGGATCCTTTTACTTGTAAACAGAGATTTACTTTAGACTCTGTTTTTTGTATGGATAAAGAACAATAACCTGATTTTCCTGCTCTCTATGAACAATTTGTGTTCAAAAGATCGAAATATGAAAATGGTCATCAAGTTAGAAAACTAAAATATAAAATACGTTATTCTTCTGATAGAAAGAGTTGTAAAACTACACAAGTTGATTTAAACCAAATTCAGAAGAAGAGTCAAGTTTTCCACTTTGGTTCATTTACTCATTTGACTTTAAATCCAGAAGCAGATGTGTTCATCCTTATAAATACAGAAGAAGAATTAAGACTCAAATTTGAAAAAGATGTTCATGAGACTCTGGATATGCGTGTTTCTTTAAATCAAACTGAACATGAAAATCTTTCTTTAGAAAACTATCTAGAGATCACTCCCTGTTCATTTGTTGATTTAAACCTTTGTTAAGAAAAGGATGATGATAAAGTTGATGTATATCCTTGATAAACTGTACATCAAAATTGTGAAGATTTCTTTAATATAGAAAAATATCTTGAAAATTTCTAAAACAGTCTGCCCCCTACTTACGTCCCTATCAAAAATGTCAATTGTGTGAAGAATGCTTCTTCTGTTTTCATTAACACCGAAGAAAAGACAAACATTGACATACCAGAAGTAAAGGCAGTTGGACCAGAAGTCATTAGACTTACAAATGGTATACCCATGAGCTCTGTTTCTCCAACTGAACAGAAGAAAAGGGTTTCCATTCATCCAGACTTCCTAGGCATGTGCATTCAAGCTAAGTCTTGTCTTGATCCTGAAAAGAAGGCGGAAATCAAGAAAGAAGCAAAAATTATGCAACAACCTACAAAGCAACAACCTCAGAAGAATATGAAGTTTACACGGGAACAGAAAGCAAAATGGCATCAAAATAATCATGTTTACTCTTCTGATTCAGTGAAATCTCCTAAAGGTCAAAGGGAGTGGACAAATCAGAAGCACGTTTCAGAGAGGAATTCAGATGTTCCAGCTAATAAGTCTAGGCTAGATAAGAAGTTCTATGGAACTACTGATGCTAGAATAGGCAGAAATAAAAAAATTTGTAATTATCATTCGAAAAATGAAAATTCAATGAAATCTTTTATTTCATAGAACTCTGAATGTCTGTCTCTCTTACGTAAATTATAAAAATTCTTCTCAAGTCCACACTGTTTCTCTTCTGACTTCAAGAAAAACAAAAATATCTGAAGTCAGAAGGGACGGAAACCTAAACCTAATAATTCAGGCAAACCAGAAGCCTCTGGAAAACCTGAACCTTCGCATAAGCTAAAAGAAAATTCTAATGTTTATCCCAAGCCTAACTACAAAGGACCCATTAAGAACTGGGTACCTAAATCTCTTTAATTCTGTATTGCAGAAACAGCGTGTGCACATCTGGTATCTTGACTCTGGATGCTCGAGGCACATGACTGGAACCAGAAAGTTACTCTCCATGTTAAAAGACAAAGTTAGTGGAGTAGTAACGTTTGGAGATGATGGTAAAGGTCAAATAAAAGGTTATGGTACTGTACAAAAAGGAAACATCACTTTATCTAAAGTGGCTCATGTTTCTGGTTTAAAACATAACCTTCTTAGTGTAAGTCAACTCTGCGATGCTGATATGAAGGTTCTGTTCGACAAAAGGCATTGTTACTTACTAGCATAAACAGGAAAGGAGTTACTCAGAGCCAAAAGAAAAGGTAACATGTACATGATGAACTTCACTTCTAAAGATGGCATAGAAACCCTCTATCTTATCTCCAAGAAGAGTGAAGTAGCTTGGCTCTGGCATCATAAGCTTTCTCATCTTAACTTTCAAAATCTTGAATTGCTTGTGAATTGAATTGCTTGTGAAATATAACCTGGTTGAGGGTCTCCCAGAGGTTCACTTCCAGAAGGATCATCTTTGTTCAACATGTGAAATGGGTAAAATCAGAAGAGCGATCATTCGTGTAAGTCAGACCTCTGCACATGCTACAAATTGACCTCTGTGGTCCCATTGATGTGCAAAGTCTGTCTGGTAAAAAGTATATTCTTGTGCTTATTGATGAATTTTCTCGATATACTTGGCTTGCCTTTGTAAGACCGAAGTCAGAAGTCCCACTAGACTAATCAACATGATGAAGAGGATTCAAGTGCTTCTCCAAAGCAAAATTCAGAAGCTGAGAAGTGACAACGGTACTGAATTCAAGAATCCAAAACTTGAAGAGTATCTGAGCAATGAAGGAATTTCACAAAACTTGTCAGCTGCTAGAACTCCTCAACAAAATGGTGTGGTGGAAAGACGAAATCGTACTCTAGTTGAAGCCGTAAGAACGATGCAGCCTCTGGACTACCCACACACTCCTAGGGTGAGGCTGTCTTGACTGCTTGCTTTACACAAACCATGAGTTTATCAATGGTAGGAAACCTAATGTTAAATTCTTACACATCTTTGGATGCAGGTGCTATATTCTAAATGATCGAGAAAAACTTGGGAAATTCGACAAGAAATCTGATGAAGCCAAATTCTTGGGATATTCTCTGACCTCAAAGGTTTTCAGAGTTTAAAATCTCAGAACCAAGACGGTCATGGAAAGCATCAATGTAGACTTTGATGATTAGACACAATTGACTTCTGTTTATTCTGATTCAGAACTCAAGCTTAATAATGTTACTTCTAACTATCTCTCTAGTACTAGAGAATCTGAAATCGATGCTATATTGGAAGACTTTCTTGGAGAAGAAATACCCTCTGCAGAAATAGATAAAAGTACACAACTCACTCTATCAGAGGTACTTCGCGCTTCTGGTATTACCCTTTCAGGTCCCTCTGAGTCCCACACTGTTTCTGATGAAGAGCCTTCCAAAGTAAACATCCAGGCCTCCTCAAGGTTAAATGCAAGTCCAGAGGAACCTCTGTATCCTCCTGATGCAGAGAGCTCTAATCACAATCCCCTTTCCTCTAAACCTTCATTTGAGGGGGAGAAACTTGGCTCCACTTCTATTCAGAACCATGTACCAGAAGCTATCCCAATATATGAAACATAAATTGTATCCCATCCTGTCTCCCAAACTCGAAGGAAAAGATTGACAAAAGCTCATTCTACTGATCAAATCATTGGTGATCCTTCTGATGGTGTAAAAACTAGATCTGTCACTGCAAGTGAAGCCTTATTTGTCAACTTTCTGAGCATGGTCAAACCAAAGAAAGTTCATGAAGCCCAGCAAGATCCTAGTTGGATTGATGCAATGCAGGAAGAACTTCTTCAATTTGATAGAAATAAGATATGGAAGCTTGTACCTTTACCAAAAGATAAACAGGAATTGTTACAAAGTGGGTCTACAGAAATAAAAAGTATGAAGATGGAATTGTTGTCAGAAACAAAGCCAGACTAGTTGCAAACGGATATTGTCAAGAATAAGGCATTGATTATGATGAAATATTTGTTCCAGACTATGTCTATCTCTTAGACAAAGCTCTGTATGGATTAAAACAAGCTCCTCGTGCCTGGTATGAACGTCTATCGAAATTTCTGATTAATAATAAATATGAGAAAGGTAAAATTGACACCACTCTGTTTATCAAGCGTTGCAAAGGTGAGTTAACTATGGTTCAAATTTATGTGGATGACATTATATTTGGTTCTACTAATCAAGCAGAAGTTGAGTTGTTTTCAAAACTGATGGAAAGTGAATTTGAAATGAGCATGATGTGAGAACTAAACTTCTTCCTAGGGCTTCAAGTTAAACAGACTACAACTAGCATTTTTATAAATAAAGTCAAGTATGTCTCTGACATTTTAAAGAAATATAAACTTCACAACTCCACAACCATGAAAACTCCAATCTCACCTAATATGAAACTTGACTCTGATCCTTCTGGAAAACAAGTAGATGTCAAGAATTGTAGAGGTATGATTGGATCTCTTCTGTACTTAACTGCAAGAAGACCAGATATAATGTTTGCTACATGTCTTTGTGCAAGATATCAAGCCAATCACAAAGAATCATACTTGGCTGTTGTGAAAAGAATCTTTAGATACCTCAAAGGAACACCTTCATTAGATCTTTGGTATCCAAAGCATTCTCTCTTTAATTTAATTGCTTATACTGACTCAGATCATGCAGGATGTAAATTAGACAGGAAAAGTAACTCTCTAAGCTGTCAACTTCTTGGAAACATGCTTATTAGTTGGACATCTAAAAAGCAAAACTGTGCTTCCACTTCTACAGCAGAAGCAGAATATGTTGCGGCTGCATTGTTCACAAGTAATCTGGATGAAAACCTAACTCAGAGATTACGGCCTTCTGTATGACAAAAAAAATCCAGTTCGGCACTCTAAAACCAAGCACATTGATGTCGGTCATTTTATAAAGGATCATGTGGAAAAAGGTACAATTGAAATGTACTTTGTCCCCACTGATTACTAACTTGCTGATATTTTCACAAAAGCCTTCGATGAAAACAGAATTAATTTTCTAATCAGCAAGTTGGGCATGCTTAATATGTAAGAAGAAATCATAATCTATTTTTAATAGGTTTTCTGAAACGTCTCTCTAAGCATGTCTTTTCTCTTCTCTTTCCTTTTCATATTTTGTACTCATTTTTGCACATCAAGCATACCAGAAGCTTGTGACTACACTAGAAGAGTCTTTGCATCTCTAACTTTGCCTATTGCTCTTACGAATTTTTGATCCAAGCACAGTTTGAGGGGGAGCAGATAATAATGCACTAGTCAAGGGGAGCAAACATTAATGCATATTTCAAGGGGTAGCAATTTCTGATCTTATACGAAGAATATATTTTAAAGATAAACATCTAGAACCTCTGGTTTAACTCTTGCCGTCAAGGTTATCCAGGAGTCTCTACCATGTCTATCGTTATTTCTGGGTTACTACTTTTGCAAGTTCAAATGCCATCCAGAACTTCTGTACTAATTCGTGTCTTCAAGGTTATATAGAAGCCTCTAGATTGTCTAAGAAACCTGCTGAATGAATCTTTCTCTGAAAAATTATGCATGTCACTCCCTTATGTACCAACTCTTTCCGTCAAGGTTATACAGAAGCTTCTGACATGTCTATAATTTTCTCTGTAAAGTCATTCAAATTTCCTCAAACTTTCCATTGGTCCCAAAACGTTTTCACGCGACCAATTGATTGATTTTAAAGTTTTCTTGTGATCTACAAACTTTTGGAGCATAGCACAACTGAAGTAATGCTTCAGAAAACTTTTCACAAGTATCTTAGTCATCCAGAACTTCTGTACTAACTCTTGCCTCCAAGGTTATACAGAAGCCTCTGGTATGTCTATGAAACTTTCTGCAACATATTTTGTAAGAACATAAGTAGTAATAATATCTGAATAACTCTTGCTGCCAAGGTTATACAAAAGATTCTTTCTCACTTATTTCTTCTTCTGAAATATGTTCTTCACAAAACTCTCTTCTGATTCTAAAACGATTTTCATTAGACTAGATAGATTGATTTTTCAAATATTTTTTGGGATGTTCTTACAAAGTTTCAAGGGTGATAAATCGAAGAATGGTTTCTTTTTCTGACACATAGCCACGTGTCCAAATCTTAAACGATCAAAGATTGAACCGTCAGACACGCGTCAAAATCCTATGGACCGCATGCTGAATCGTTTTATAGCCCATGTCATCTACATCGATTCATTACCATTAGCACTCGAGTACATTTTCAAATCCGATTATTTAACCTTGATTTTTACTACCATTATTTCTTTTACCATCCCTGTTATCAGAATACCTTACATTCTACGAATCTCCATTGCTGCAAACCTGCAACTCTCAAAACCCTAACTGACCAAATGGCTGCTCAACAAGAAAATAAGGGGAGTGACAACGAAGAAGAAAATGTTCATCTGTCCCAAACCGCTGAAAGTGGTAATCGTATTCCTCCAAAACAAACCTAATAACTATCAAATCAATTTGAACCCAAGCAACTTTGACTCCGAGTTATGCGTTCTGATTGAGTTTCTTCAAACTCATTTCCTAAATCAAGCCCTAACTGCAACCGATCCATCTGTCCCTAAGGACTTTGTTCAAGAATTCTGGTATTCTCTTAAGGTATATGACCAAGGAAAGTCATTGAAAGGCGATTTTGACATGCCCAACTCCGAATATGCGTGTGAAGTGAAAATCACGAGGGCAAAGATTGAAAGGGTCTTCCAACTACCTACCCTGGTTGCACTTCAAATTGATGCATTAGAACCATTCCCCACATCTGATGTTCTTGTGGACTTTCTGAAAGATCTAAGGTACAACTCTGAAATCCACAGAGTTTCTGAATTCAAACGCCAGTATCTACCCCCAATCTGGAATATTTTAGTATCGATCTTGAACAAAGGTCTTACCTGCAAACTTGGCTCCATGGATCAAGCAAGCACCAATATTCTAACATTGATGTATGGAATCTACTTAAATCGCCCAATAGACTATGTTGAGCTCATATATCAAGAAATCAAAGGGGTTGTATACAACAAGGTTGCATCTCAAGACAAAGCAAAGCGTCTGCCCTCCTTGATGTTTCCACGATTTATTCCACTGTTGCTTCGAAGTGCAATCACCTTCAAGCAACTCGAATGCTCACCTCCTTTCTGTAAATTTCACATCATGAAAACTCATGGCCCAACCACTCTTGATGTTGGATATCCGAAATCCAGACCACTTTCAAGGTACATGCTTGCACTCTTAACTAACCCAACTCCTTCTCTCGAACTCTATAGAAACTTTGAGGTGTTCCTAGCACAAAGATCACCAACCCCATAGCATTTAGTATCCAGAATAGTGAGTGAGGGTCGAGTGAGCATGAGCATGAAAACAATATGAGTGACAACTAGAGTGCTTCTAACCATGCTGAGAGATTATTAAGAGAAAGTACACAAGATGTCCAAATGGACACAAATGTGAGATCACAGTTGGGTCCATCTCGAGCAACCACAACTCCTAGAACTGATGTTCAAGCATCAAGACCTATTGAAACAGGACGTACGCTCAGTCCGAACCCAAACCCAACCAACCGATCAGAAGCCATCTCAAATTCTTCTGAATGAAGCACCACAGAGGAAACCAGTTCATCTTCTTCCTCTCAATAGGAAAAAGACTATGAGATAAGAGTTCAGTTGCCCCAGAACTCGCCACCATACACAAAAAACATTGATTTGTCCGTGACCAATGGAGTAGATTGGATGGAGGTTACCAGGTCCATGGAAACTCCCAATCCAAATGCAAATGAAATCCCGTCACAGGGGTTATGGCAACTGTTAAAAAACATATTATGAAAGTATGGACCAGAATCGTGTTAAGTCCTGAACAATAGAAGATAGAATCCATAAGTTCATCTTCTGATCAAAGATGTCCAGAAGCGCCCAGAGGTTTGATGACCCTTTGGATTTCAACTGTCATACCACACGTGCTTCTAATGACGTGGCAAGTCACACCTTCCGTGCGTAACAAATTCTGTTAGAAGTACAGGTGACGTGTCACTCAGTGATAGGCTAGCTCGTTAACTTTCTATTTATAATAGTATAAATAGAGTTAGTTATCACTGTATTGAATGTCGATCAAC
The DNA here is from genome assembly GCA_036898165.1 of Silybum marianum. Taxonomy (NCBI): domain Eukaryota; kingdom Viridiplantae; phylum Streptophyta; class Magnoliopsida; order Asterales; family Asteraceae; genus Silybum; species Silybum marianum. The sequence goes on along the minus strand of CM072531.1, from coordinate 17,363,614 downwards.
TGAGAGAATTACGCTTATCATTCATCGTATTGTAATCGTTCATCAGGTTATTCAATACTTATTTCATTTGATCTTCATATTGTTTTCTTGATGAATTTCTTAATGTTCTACTATCTAATCATAGATTAATTTGCTTCCGCTCATATATCTTACACATAATATGTTGATTAATCGAGTATAAAAGGGATCTGGGTTCCAACAATTGGTATCAGAGCTGGATAATCAATCTATTGATTATTCGATCTCGTCCAGTTTGGATAAATCCCTACTCTACTAGAATTTAATTTCAGATCTTAAACAACTATTCTTCATTCTACCCTGTTTTCTGAGAATTTGTTAACTGCGTACAAATCTCTCAAAATTAGTGGTAATTCAAGTTTAATTCTGAAATTCGTAAGCTAATTACTTCGTTTTGATTATTGTGAAGTTTAATTGTTCTAAATTTCAAACCTATTTCCTGAAAACCGATACTATGTTTCTCTGAAAAATGGCGAATCAAAATTTGAATGCCATATACACTTATGGTTCCTTGACCAAACGTCCTACACTAATCCGAGACGAATATCCTCAATGGAAAATTCGAATGATCAACTTCTATGAAGGATTAGATGTAAATCTATACTCTACTATTCTAAATGGTCCTTTCGTACCAATGACCACTATTCCAAGAGTACCTCCTACAACTACTACTGAAGAAATTCATGCTCGCCAAGTTCCCAAATAAAGGGGAAATTGGACTGATGATGATAAGGCCAAAGTTGAAATTGCCAAAAAGGCAAAAAGTCTACTGATCATGGCAATTCCAAATGAGATTTTTCAATCTCTTGACTCCTATGAAACAGCCAAGGAATTAGGGGATGCACTCGCCAATCAATTAGAAGGAGGTGTCAAAATGAAGAAGTACAGAAGAGCTCAAGCCTTGAATGAGTACTACAGTTTTCAAGCACTTCCAGAAGAGACTCTGGAACAGACTTACCACAGATTCAACACTCTGATAAATCTGTGCAAAAAATGCGACATTATTCGTTCCAAGGAGGATAACAATGTCTTATTTCTCTAACGTCTGAATCCAGAGTGGTCAAATCTCTCTATGTCTCTACATGCTAATCAGGATCTGGAAATGTGGTCTTTACATGATGTGTTTGGTACCTTACAAGCACATGAGAAAGAAGTACAATAGAAGAAATCAAGTGTTGTTGGACCTCTGGCTCTTATTTCTGAATCCAGAGATTCAGACAGAAGAAGTAAAGAGACAGAGAAGAAAGGGAAGAGCAAGACATTTATCTCAGAGGCTGGTCCAGAAGATCTCTCTGATTCAGAAGATGATGAGATCAGAGAGATCAATTCATTTGTTGAATCCTTGGCTCTCATTACCAAATAGTTCACAAAGAAGTTTGGTAATCGTTCATTTCGAAGCAGAAGGTTTGAAAACAGAAGTGAACGTCCCAATCAAACCTATGTACCAAGGCAGGAAATACAGAGGATGGAAAAGTCAGAAGCTGAGAAGAAGGAAGAAGAGTTGAAAAAGAAGAAGGATGTGTGCTACAGATGCGGGAAACCAGGTCATTACTCCAAAGAATGCAAAAGTACTCTTGTCAAAGATAAGCAGTACTACAAGAATAAATATAAGTACAACAAGACAGAAAGAGCCAATTATGCAGAGAAAGAAAACTGGCTAGATGATCAATCAAGTGGAGATGAAGCCATGTTCTGTGGAATGGCTATGGCAGATGACTCAGAAGATCAACCTTCTGAAACCCGGTTTGTGCTATCTCTATTTCTTCTAAACTCGAACAAACAATTTTAAGTCTAACTGTTGATTTTGAAAATCTAAAACAGAAGCTTCTCATTGAAAAGAAACTAAGGAAAAATCTTAAACAATCATCCTCTATTATACAAAAAGAAAGAGATATTTTCAAAGAAGAGATGGAAATTTTAATGGAAGAGAAACTTGAACTCTCTGTCGAAAATGAAAAGATTTTAAAAATTCATAAATCAACAGAGGTTAAACTCAAAGACGAAATTAAAAATCTAGGTAAACTTCGGGAAGCAAAGAACAAAGAACCAAAAGAGAAGGAAAGTGACAGATTAAATTTTGTAGCACTCAAAAATTACTTTCAGAAGGAAAGGGAATATCTGCACTTTGAACTTCAAAAGAAAAAGCTCTTGATTAAAAATTATTTTGATGCTCAGAAGGTGCATGATAAGATAAACACACAAGTAGGGAAAACAGGCCTTGGTTTCGAGGATCTCGATCCTTACACGTCTAAAAGGAGATCTACTCTAGACTCTGTCTTCTGTATAGATGAAGAAAAGAAACCTGTTTTTCCAATGCTAAATGAACAATCAGTTTTTAAGAAATCAAAATATGAGAATGGACATGAAGTTAGAAAATTAAAATACAAAAACACAAAATACTCTTCCAGAAAGTTTACTCGGGTTGATCTTAAACTTGTCCAGAAGAAAGAAACGGTTTTGCATTTTGGTTCATTCACTCATATAACTTTAAATCCAGAAGCTGATGAGCTCATACCTATACAAGCAGAAGAAGAGCTTAGACTCAATTTTCAAAATGATATACTTAAAACTCTGGATGAGTGTTTTAAATCTGATCAAGCAAATTGTGAACACCAATTTTCTGAAATTCATCCAGAGATTCTCCCTTGTTCCTTCGTCGATTTAAATCTTTGTGACAACAAAGAAAATGATGAGTGTGTTACTTATCCCTGGGAAAATGATGATCAAAATGATGATGACTTCTTTGGGATATTAGAAAAATCAATGTCATATCTAGACTTCTGTTTGCCTACTAATTATGTAAAGGTTCCACAATGCAGAAAGGACAGCAATGCTCCCTTTATGTATACTAATGAATCTCCGGAGGTTAGAGCAGCTGGAAAGAAAGTTGAAAAACTTTCTAGTGGGATACCAAATATATCTGTAATTCAAAAAATACAGAAAAGAGAGGTACCCATACATCCAGATTTCCTTGAGATGTGCGTCAAAGCTAAATCTTGTCTTGATCTAGAAAAGGAAAATAAAATCAAAAAGAATGAAAATACTCAGAAACAGTATCAGAACCCCCAGCCACAAAAGTTTACTCGAGCTCAAAAATAAAAATGGAAAACTAATTATTATGCTCATGTTTCAGTATAATCAGGAGTCCCAGAGAAGTTTCCACAGAAGAAGCCTACAGAAAAGAGTTCGACTGTTCTGAAGCATAAGTCTAGGCTAGATAAGAAGTTCAACAGAACAACTGATGCTAGAATAGACAGAAATAAGAACTATTGTAATTATCATTCCATAAATGAAAATTCAATGAATTCTTTTATGTTTCAGAACTCTGAATGCTTCTCTTTATTTTTAAAACTAAAACAATTATTCTCACGGCCTTCTAGTTACTTCTCAAACAATTTTAAGCACTCAAATCAGAACAAAAAACAAGATTTAAATAAAACAGGCAAACCCGGAGCCTCTGGAAAACCTTAAAATTCTTCTGTTCATAAAGAAAAATCTAACCTAACACCAAAAGACCCATTATGAAATGGGTACCTAAATCTCTCTGATTCTGATTGCAGACACAGTGTGTGCACATCTGGTATCATGACTCTAGATGTAAGTCAACTCTGTGACTGGACTGAAGCATAATTTTTTGAGTGTAAGTCAACTCTGTGATTCAAAAATGTTAGTGGTATTCGATGAAAAACATTGTTACTTATTTTCTAAAGCAGCTGAAGAATTATGGAGAGCTGACAGAAAATGTAACTTATGCATGATGAATTTCACTTCTAAGGATGGTACAAAAACCCTCTGTCTTGTCTCAAAGAAGAGTGAAATAGCTTGACTCTGGCATCATAAATTCTCACACTTAAATTTTCAAAAACTTGAACTGCTTGTAAAACATAACCTGGTAAGGGGCCCCCCAGAGGTACACTTTCAGAAGGATCATCTCTGCCCAGCTTGTGAGATGGGAAAAATTAAAAGAGCTTCCCATAAAACAAAGAGTGATCATTTGTGTACAAGGCCTCTGCAAATGCTTCACGCTGACCTCTGTGGTCCCATATTAATTCAGAGCCTTTCTGGTAAAAAGTACATACTTCTGCTAATAGATGAATTTTCCAGGTGCACATGGCTTGCCTTTGTGCGCCAGAAGTCAGAAGTTCCAATAGTATTGAGGAACATGATGACGAGGATACAGGTACTTTTACAATAGAAGATAATACAACTAAGAAGTGACAATGGCACTGAATTCAAAAATGTCAAGCTTAATGAATATCTTGCAAATGAAGGAATCACTCAAAACTTATATGTTGTACGTACTCCTCAACAAAATGGTGTGGTAGAGAGAAGAAATCGCACTTTAGTCGAAGCAGCAAGAACAATGCTTGCAGCTTCTGGACTACCCACCAACTTCTGGGCTGAAGCTGTATCAATGGCGTGCTTTACTCAAAATCGAGCTATTATAGTCAAGAGGCATTTCAAAACTTCTTATGAACTAATAAATAAAAAAGTACCCTCAGTATTTTGAATGATCGAGAGAAGCTTGGAAAGTTTTTGGCTTCAGGTGCTTCATTTGAATGATCAAAAGAAGCTTGGGAAGTTTGACAAAAAGTCTGATGAAGCCAAATTCTTGGGTTACTCTTTAAATTTAAAAGCCTTCAGGGTTTTTAATTTGAGAACCAAGACTGTCATGGAAAGCATTAGCATAGACTTCGATGATCAAACCCAATTGACTTCTGACTATTCCAATTCAGAACCCAAACTTAATAATATTATATCTAACTATCTTTCAGGCTCCAGAGAATCCGAGATCGATGCAATATTTGATGAGTTTCTAGGAGAAGAAACACCATCAGAGAGGATATCAAATAATCCAATCTTGAATATTCCAGAGGTACTTCAAGCTTCTGGGATAACTATTTCTGGCCCATCTGCGTCTTCAGGTTAAACAAATGAAGGTCCAGTCAACTCCTCATCCTCTGTGCCTTCATTTGAGGTGGAGATACTCGGCTCCATTCCAGAACCAGAAGTTGTCCCAGAACCAATCCAAATCCCAAAGCCCCTGGACACAGAAATTCAAGCTCAGTCAATATCTCAAACACGAACGAAAAGATGGACCAAATCTCACTCTCCAGATTTAATCATTGCTAATCCATCTCAAGGGGTCAAAACTAGATCTGCAACTGCCAACGAAGCTTTCTTTGTAAATTTCTAAAGCACGGTAGAACCAAAGAAAGTTCACGAAGCCCTGCTAGACTCAAGTTGGGTGGATGCAATGCAAGAAGAACTTTTACAATTCGACAGAAACAAGGTATGAAAATTAGTCCCTCTACCTAAAGATAAAGTTGCGATTGGTACAAAATAGGTGTTCAAAAACAAGAAAGATGAAGATGGGATTGCCATCAAAAATAAAGCAAGACTGGTGGCTAAGGGATATTGTCAAGCAGAGGGCATTGACTATGATGAAACCTTTGCTCCAGTAGCAAGACTTGAAGCAATCAGAATTTTTCTGGCCTTCTCTGCATATAAAGACTTCAAAGTATATCAAATGGATGTCAAATGTGCATTTCTGAATGGGAAACTCAAAGAAGAAGTGTATATATGTTCTACAACCTCCTGGTTTTGAAGATGCAAGACATCCAGATCGTGTCTATCTTCTGGACAAAGCTCTGTACGACTTAAAGCAAGCTCCCAGCATGGTATGAACGATTATCAAGCTTTCTGATTGATCATTTGTACGAAAAAGGTAAAATAGATACTACTTTGTTCATCAAAAGAGGCAAAGGTACGTTAACTGTTGTTCAAACCTACGTGGATGACATTATATTTGGTTCAACTGATAAAGCAGAAGTTGAAATATTTTCAAAATTAATGGAAAGTGAGTTTGAAATGAGCATGATAGGAGAATTAAACTTCTTCCTAGGGCTTCAAGTCAAACAAACTACCTAAGGCAATTTTATAAATCAAGCCAAATACGTTTCTAACATGTTAAAGAAATTCAAACTTCACAATTGCACTTCTATGAAAACTCCAATATCTCCTAGTACAAGGCTTGATTCTGATCCCTCAGGGAAATCAGTTAATGTCACGAACCACAGAGGTATGATTGGATCACTTCTGTATTTAACAACCAGCAGACCAGATATTATGTTTGCCACATGTATCTATGCAAGGTATCAAGCCAATCTAAAAGAGTCTCATCTGGCGGTCGTTAAAAGAATTTTTAGATACTTAAAGGGAACACCCTCATTGGGCCTCTGGTATCCCAAAAATCCTGGCTTTGATTTGATTGCATACACGGACTCTGATCATGCAGGATGTAAGTTGGACAGAAAGAGCACCTCTGGTAGCTGTCAACTTCTGGGAAATAGACTAATACGTTGGACATCCATGAAGCAAAACTATGTGTCAACTTCCACAGCAGAAGTAGAATATGTTGTTGCTGCTAGTTGTTGTTCACAACTAATTTGGATGAAGACCCAACTCAGAGATTATGGTCTAGTTTATGACAAAATTCCCATCCTATGTGATTCAGATAGTGCAATTGCAATCACTGGAAATCCGGTTCAGCATTCTAAGACCAAACACATTGATGTCAGGTATCACTTTATAAAGGATCATGTGGAGAAAGGGACAATTGAGATATATTTTGTCTCCACTGATTACCAACTTGCAGACTTGTTCACCAAAGCTCTTGATGAGAAAATATTTAATTTTCTAATCAGCAAGTTGGGCATGCTAAACATGTAATTTATACAGAGCCTATGAGTATCTTATAAGTTTTTGTATAATTACTTATTTAGCATGTCTTTTATTTTACTTTTACTTAATTCAGAATTTTTAATAAACCAGAGCAGTGCAGAGGTCTCTGGGTGTCTCTGTCAGTCATAAGGATACTTGTTGCTCTTACATCTTATGATCCAAGCACATGTCAAGGGGGAGCATTAAATGCAGAAATCGAGGGGGAGCACAGAATCACGCATTATTCAAGGGGGAGAATTCATTTTTCCTTCAAAGTCAAGTCTAACTATACTCTGAGATATGTTAGCTGTGTCCTGGATAACTTTTTCCTTGAAATTTTCGCGAATTAGCTACTTTTGGACTAACTCTTACCGTCAAGGTTATTCAGAAATCTCTAATTCAACAAAATTTCTTCTAAAACGTTATTCATATGACATAAAACTTTCTTTTGGTCTCAAAACGTTTTATTTGACCAATTGATTGATTTTAAATATTTTAATATTACTCAAATAATTTATAAAATCGTTCCTTTAATCAACAATTCTTGTTGATTAATTGATTGTCTTTTATTTAATATTTGAAGGGAATACTCAAAATAACTAAAGCGGAACTGAATCTTGTCCAAAACCAACGAGAAAACCCTTGATTAACCCATTCCATCAGACACACGCCGCTTACCTTGAAACTTCGTCCATGTGTCATCAATCGATGGATTGCATGATTGCACGCCTAAAATCTGACATCAGCTTTAAGAAACTGTTTCTCATCCCAAGTCAGATAAACCCTTCATATTCAAAACCCCTTGAGTTCACTCTCCCAATTCCCACTATATAAACTCGAGATAACTCTCATTTCCACTTTTCACCATCTTCAATCTCTCGATTTCCCCTGAGCACTCCATTTTTACAAAAGATTTGAAAACCAGCAACTTCAAATCCAAAAACCCCCAAATTCGCAAATTGCGAATCCAAATGAAAATCTGAATGTACAAGATGAAGAAGATCGAGTGATCGATTCCACAGCTGAAAGTGCCCCAATCATTAAGTTACCCCTGAAACCAAACAATGTGCAGGTTTTACTTGATCCAAATACATACATCAAAGATTATCGAGAGATGATCGAGTTTCTGCAAAACCACTCCTTAAACCGAGCCCTAACCTTCACAAACCCAAATGTACCTGAGATATACATTCAAGAACCGTGGCAAACGATGTATATTCACGATGTGGAGACTCTTACTGGAAGTTTCAGCTACCCAAATGACGATGAACGAGCTGTCGAAGTACCAATCACCAAGAGGAAAATAGCACGATTTTTTCATCTACAAACTTCCGTCATGGAAGATGAAGGTCAAAATGTTCCTAATCTTGCTCTTTCACCAAATCCCTCATCTGACCATCTGATGGAGTTTCTGCGCTTTCTAGGTTACAACGAAAACATCAATAGAATATCATATTTCAAAAGGAAAAAGTTGCCACCTATGTGGAATGTTCTCGTCTCCATACTCAACAAAAGCTTAACTTGTAAGATTGGTTCTCTAGATCAAGCGAGCACTAACATCCTGACCATGATGTATGTGATGTTTTTCAACAGACCTCTGGATTACGCAAGTTTAATATTCCAAAAAATGTATGCAGCGGTCAATCTGAAGGTTATTCACCAGTCAAATGGCAAAGCTCTTCCAGCCCTAATGTTCCCTCGATTTTTGGCTCTGTTCATCTATCCAGCGATCTCTCGTTTGAAATTTCCATCGATTCAGCCATTTTGCAAAATCCCCATGATGAACTCTCACAAACCCACCATCGACACGGTCGGCTATTCCACTCAGAGAGAACTATCCACGTACATGCTTGGTCTAATACCTCCAACCTCTCCAATTCTAATCTCTTATAGAAGCTCTCTGGTATTTTCATGTAACACCCTTAAATCTGGAAAGAGCGACTAATTTAAAATTTCTAATATTACATCAATATATAACTTTCCTCAAACCACAATTAGTAAATAAGCCTCTACAACAAATAAATCAAGTCTTATACAAGACCTACATATGGTTGGGTGTTACTAAGCCAACAAGAGTCGCTATCTTCGAATGCGGAAAACGTCACCAAGAGTCCGATCTTTATCGTGCCACTTCCTCGCACTCAAATCCACACGTGTTGCTAGTACCAACCCCAACGACAACCTAATGCACATGCCGACAAAGAAAAAAAGGGTTAGGCTTAACGCCTAGTGAGCTCAAGAGTTTTATAACAATTTATAATTGATTTGAAACCAAAAGATCTGTTTGATAAAATAAAATTCTCAAAGGAAATAACCTTATTATAAAAACAACGTCTTTCCCCAAATTCAATAGTCCCATAATAAATGCTTTAGACCAAAATGACATTAGAAAAGAAAACTTTCAATAGAAATATTCTTTTAACGTAATACCAATTCCAATACTCACACGACCATGATTGAGTTTATAAAAGTGGAGATAGAAAACATAGCTTTGACCATATTTATAAACCATTAACTCACGCGTACCTTTGAAAGGGATAGAAATATCCGAATTCATGAGGGATTCCCGATCATACCATCTTTGGTGACGGATACAAAAGTAGGTCACTACTCGATGTTGAGCAACTATAAGAGTCAATGGCAACCGGCAACAACCAGCTATGCACCTTAGTACATGGCCCCCGATGACTCCTACGAAAGCCCGCGCAATGGATCAATGGCAACTGACAACAACCGATTATGCACCTTGGTACATGGCCCCCAATGACCCCTCCTAGCGGATACATAGAGTCAATGGCATCCGGTAATGATACGGCATAATACCCAACGGTACGAGGCCCCCGATGACAACTATGCAACCAAAAAGGGACAACAATCCCGCCTTTAAACCGACTATATGCCTATGGATCCATTACATACTAGTCCTACTACCGAATACATCAACGAGACGTATTACTAGTTTTCCAACCTTGAAAACCCCTTTCAATAAACCATTTCCTTCCAAATCCAAGTTTTACCAAAAACTAGGTCAAATAATTTTGAGTTTCAAAACCAAAGATTATTTCATTTTATAACCTTTCCAAGTATTTTTAAACCATTAATGATGCTCAACTCATCATCTACAACAAAATACTCAAAATCCTCATTTTGACCCAAAACCTCCAAACTTACCCAAATACACAACTACTTGAAATTAAGTTTAGGAATCAGTAAAATACTACATTTACAACAAGTATTTGAGTTTATAAGTTTAGACTTGAACTCACACTCATGCATTTACAAAATGACCCATAATGCAATAACCTGTATTTTTCAACGATTTATAAATTCCAATACTTTACAGATGCAAATACAACCAAATGGTTTTCATTTAAAGCCATTGAACCCAAACAACCCACACTTATACTTTATTTGCCAAAATGTCTAAAACCCAAGCATAAGCCTCTTTCATGATTTATAAATCTTTTTTATACCAAATATGCAACCTTACCCAAATACTCACACATTTGATAAATAACAAGTAAAACATGTTAATACTTTAAAATGGACGTTTTTGGCATGTACAAAGTTTTCACAGAGTATCTTGAACTCACCTTGCTAGATTTAGACTAAATCTAGGTTTTACCCCAAAAGCTCCATATGAAGAAATGTCCGGATCTGCAATATTTCTTCACTAGAAATCATCTCTAGTTCATAAGCAACCTAAATAAATCAAGAACAACTTCCAACAATAAGATCCATGAAAAACGCTAGTCAAAAACCACAAATCTTCCAAAACGGTCAAAACCCTAAAACAAGGAAGATATTTCCAAATAAGTTCTAGATAACTAAACATCAAGGTTTTTGACGAGAAATAAGATCTAAATGAAAGGAATAGCTTGCAAATCTCGATTTGGAGAGAAACCCCCAAAATAGCCAACAATGGAGAAGAGATGTTGGAGAAGATGAAGTAGTAGCTTGATCTTGGATCTTGAAGATGAACAAACACAATGGAATGGTTGGGGAAGATGAAGTATGCTCCAAAAATCGCAGCTATGGAGAAGAAATGGGAGAAAAACAAGTGAAGGTGAAGAAGATATGAGAAATGAGGTGAAAATCCCATTTTTTTGGTCTTTAAAAACGTTGAAAAGAGGCTGACGCCAGTTATGAAGTTGGTTACGTTTTCGTAACTGGCATTACAACCCATGCGAAGCATAAAAGCTTAGGGTTAGTTATGAAGTTGGTTACGTTTTCGTAACTGGCATTGCAACCAACGCGAAGCATAAAAGCTTAGGGCTAGTTATGAAGTTGGTTACCTTTTCGTAACTGGCATTGCAACCCACGCGAAGCATAAAAGCTTAGGGTTAGTTATGAAGTTGGTTACGTTTTCGTAACTGGCATTGCAACCCACGCGAAGCATAAAAGATTAAGGGTAGTTATGAAGTTGGTTACGTTTTCGTAACTGGCATTGCAACCCATGCGAAGCATAAAAGCTTAGGGGTAGTTATGAAGTTGGTTACGTTTTCGTAACTGGCATTGCAACCCACGCGAAGCATAAAAGCTTAGGGCTAGTCATGAAGTTGGTTACGTTTTTGTAACTGGCATTGCAACCCACGCTAGCCTTTGTTGAGTGTAAAGTCCCTTAGGCTAGTTATCAAGCTAGTTTCGGTTCCTAACCCACTTCATAACCAGCTTGACCGTTTTTTTCCTCCTTAACCAAACTTTACATTGAGTTTTGAAACGCAAATACTACAACACTTAAGAGCATTCAAAGGAGCTCAATTTAAACCTTAAAGAACTAATATTTAAAGACAGACCCACGATGAAAGATAGCAACGAAAATTTCGGGTGTGACATTTCAGAACAGAGGATACCTACCCCAGAGCACTTAGAAGCCAGACTAGTTGGTGAGGGGTCGAATGAGCCTGTGAATGAAAATAATTTGAGTGACCAACCGAGCACTTCTAACCACGCCGAGAGACTGTTAAGTAGGGATGAGCAAAACCCGAAAACCTCGAACCCGACCCGACCCAATAAGCACCTAAATATGAAAACCCGAAAACCCGAAACCCAAAAACCCGAACCCGAGATGTTAATCGGCTATAGTAGGATCGGGTTGGCTTTGTCCTACGCCACCCGAACAGAACCGATTAACCCGATTAAAGATGAACAAACACAATGGAATGGTTGGGGAAGATGAAGTATGCTCCAAAAATCGGAGCTATGGAGAAGAAATGGGAGAAAAACAAGTGAAGGTGAAGAAGATATGAGAAATGAGGTGAAAATCCCGTTTTTTTGCTCTTTAAAAACTTTGAACAGAGGCTGACGCCAGTTATGAAGTTGTTTATGTTTTCGTAACTGGCATTGCAACCCACGCGAAGCATAAAAGCTTAGGGCTAGTTATGAAGTTGGTTATGTTTTCGTAACTGGCATTGCAACCCACACTAGTCTTTGTTGAGTGTAAAGTCCCTTAGGCAAGTTATCAAGCTAGTTTCGGTTCCTAACCCACTTCGTAACTAGCTTGACCCATTTTTTTCCTCCTTAACCAAACTTTACCTTGAGTTTTGAAACGCAAATACTACAACACTTAAGAGCATTCAAAGGAGCTGAATTTAAACCTTAAAGAACTAATATTTAAAGACGGACCCACGATGAAAGATAGCAACGAAAATTCTGGGTGTTACAATCCTCCCAACCTTAAAAGAGATTTCGTCCTCGAAATCTATAAACGACCAAACATCCAAATAACCTTATTTCAGAAACCCGAATGGCTCCCTTCCCAAGAGAGTATCACTATAATGAATCAACTCTAAAAGGAGTTCAAAGATCTTTTATCGAGACTACCATGACGATTTACACGCTGATTCCCACATCTAGTCCTTGACTTAACATGCTACACCGCCCTCAGGGTGAACACTGAGCATTGTTGGAAAACTTTATTACAATACGATTGTGATTGACTCCCAACTTTAAGTGATTCATACAATCTCAAGGGTAGCTATTGATTTCAACTTCTCAATTCCGCGAAAATTGTCATAAGTGAATTTACTCTTAGCACTTTCAAACAACTTTTGCCAACTAGAATACGGTTCCCATATGTAATCAACCCTTCGATAATATTCCCAAAACTTTATTTGAACAAAACCACACACTCAAATTGGAGTACTCGTTACAACGTCGACCTTACCCGGGTGGTAAGCGAATCCTGCACAATATCCCAAAATATACCATCTGTTGACGCCCACGGTAAATCTTATACCTTGACAATCAAAGCCTCCTCGATAAAGCGACTTCCACTCAATGACTGCCTTAACCTTTCTACTAAAATTATCCAGTATTCAATATCATACAAGATTCATCATCCCTTCCATGACGAAACTCTTATTCAAAAAATTCGGTCCAAATCAACGCAACCGTAAAATCCAGGCCCAAACTTTCACCAAACACAAAACTCCAAAGTACTCTCAAACTTTCTTAGTAACACCATTGATCAAATCCATTCGTCACTGGATACCAAATCTAACCTCCTCAAATTTACCACTTATAACTGGCAAAAAATTTCTGAGGTTCAACTGAAGCAACCTAGGTACTCTTATAGTCCTTGACCTCGGAACCAATAGTTGACTCCTATGATCGCAAAACGACTATACCACATAATCTTCTTTATTCATGTTGACTTATCAAGTTGTTACACCACTAATATTTAGAATGATGTCGCCCGACTCCCCACCAACACTAAACCAGTCAGAAGCAAGCCATCACACAAGACTTTAACCCGTAGATCGTTGAAACAAAATATCGTTACTTAAATGACTGGATGATTCATAAATCTAATACCTCAATCGATCATACTCGAACCGACCCTTTTTTTTTAGGGAGAACCCCAAAATCCAAAACGGGCCACAAGTCGGGTCACCCGACACTTCAATTCCCAAAGACTTCTTTAGTCTTTAAATACTACTCCCACCACCAAATTGTACTTACTTCCAAGGTTTCCTAATGAGTTCAAGGTTTTACCAACATATGTCTAAGAAAATATGCCAATTTTATTTATCAAAGATTTAACAAACATAAAATCTTTATAGTCAATTGTACGCATGCCCAAAGTTTTTTACTACAATCAGGTAATCATGAAAAATGACTAGAACATCAGTATACAAATCAATTTAAAAGCTATGTGCTCGTTATTTAAACTAATGATGACAACAATGAGAATACAACTAGTAAACTTTTAAAATGAACCATGATAGTCTTGACAAACCCAAAAACCCGAACCCGACCCGACCCAAATAAGCACCTAAATATGAAAACCCGAAAACCCGAACCCGAGATGTTAATCGGCTATAGTAGGATCGGGTTGGGTTTGTCCTACGCCACCCGAACAGAACCGATTAACCCGATTAAGAATTTAAATATATATATATATATATATATATATATTTATAATAATATATATAAAACATAATTTTAAATTTTAACCTAAAACTTTATATATATATATTAATTTATAACCCGAAACCCGAAAACCCGAACCCGAACTTACCCGAAACCCGAAAACCCGAACCCGAGAATAACCCGAATATCATCGGACGGTTTCGTGGCATGTTTTATCCATCCGAAAACCCGCCCGATGCTCACCCCTACTATTAAGAAAGAGTGAAGAAGATGTTCATAGAGATACATATGAGCGAATTTCGCCGAGTCCAACCAGAGCAACCACAACTGCTGGGGTAGATGCCAACACATCTACACCCATTGAACAAGGACAGCTCAGTCCAAACCACCCTGAACCTAACCGATCAGAGGGTATTTTAAATACCTCTGCATCAAGCACAACAGGGGAAACCACATCATCATCATCATCCTCTCAAAAGGATGATGATGAAAATATAAGAGTTCAGGTGCCCCAAACCTCGCCACCTCCCACACATGTTGACGTCTCTATGACCAACATTATAGATAGACCAGAAGAAGGTACATCCATACCTTCTCCTAGAATAGAGGCCAACGAATTCCCATCAAAGGGGTTATGGCGTCAGGTTGCACAACGTACTTCTGTCTTTGACATATTCCAAGGTACGCACACGTTTATTGACTCTCCACCCTCTAATGCTGGAGATAAAGTAAATAACGTCAGAACATCTGAAGAGGTGCCTCTTAGGAGCTCTCGAAGACATGATGGAAGTCCCTCCATGCTCAACGTCTAAACAGGCTTGAACGAGTGCCTCTCTGAACACGACAGACAAGGGGCTCCATGTGTTGGAGATTCATCGGTTACCACTTCTGACTTTGTCACAAATACAGCGTTCAAGGCATTTTTTGATCAATTTCAGATATCTATGGTGGATCTAAAAGAAACCGTTCAAACCTCTGAATCTAACCTCAGATCAGAGATTACAGCTCAGAATTTCCTAATATGTCAAGTTCAAACCACACAAAAGGAACATTATAAAGCTCTGGAAGATCTCAAGGAACTAATCATCGATACAGTAGAAGCTCACCAGAATTCTGCCGCAGACCACTTCAACAAACTGGATACTGGAATCCAAGTAGATACAGAAGCCATCTTTCATATTCCAGATTATATCCCTCTACCAGAAGTTACCATCTCTACTTCAGAGTATGGGTCATTTGTTGCTGACATTCAGAAGTTAATTGCAGTAGTCGTTCCATCTGAAGCCTCAACTTCTGATGCCTCTGCTCTTATCAAACAATTGGACTTAGCTGCTTTCTAGAAGGCAATGCTGGACAAATTTAATGCAATAAATGCTAAGTTCTGTTCAAAATCAACACCACCTCCTCCTCTGAATTGGCCCAGAAGGTATCAACTCTGGATACCTCTGTATCCAAATTAGCTTCCATTGTTAGTTCAATCTCTGCAGATTTTGAATCGAAGAAGAAGGCTAAGGAAGCCAGGGCCTGCAAGAAAGATGAACTAAAGAGGAAAAGGTCTGAAGATCAGGATCCTAATTCTCAGAAGAGGAGAATATGGCCAAAAAGATAAAGATTGAGAAATTTGAAGCTTCTCAAAATGCCCAAGCCACAACAACCAAACAACAAGCCTCCGCTCCGCCAACAACTTCAACCAAACAAGCTGCTAATCCTACACCCCTGGTCGTTAGCTCTGGTACGCTTCCCAGATATCCAAGTATGGCCAAGTTTATACTCGAACTTCAACAGAACAATAGAAAGCCAGAAGCTCAAGCACAGAAACCCAGCCAACAACCTAAAGCTCAAACGACAAAGCCCGCATCTACCAGTTCAAGACCCAAAGATTCTCCTTCAACCTCTATCAATCTCTCTAAAGCACAACCTTCAACAAATCCTAAAGGTTAGAGCTCAAGCTCTAAAATCCCTGTCCCTATCTCTGAATCCCCTGTCTCTAATCCAATCAAAGATCAATCCAAACCTGACAAACCAAATCCAGAGGTCCAAGCCAATGAACATGACAAAGTTCTTACTGAATCAGAGAAAAGGTTGAAAAAGATAGCAGGAAAGAGACAGATGGATCCAGAGCAACTAAGTAGGGTTGCGCCATCTCAAATATCTACCACAAGGGAGACAGTGCAAAGATGTCTATATGCCATCACAGAAAAGAATGTTGATATGATTATTCCCAAATTTGCCAACAACTATGCAGTAAGTGATGAAGTCAAATCAAGGTTCATGTGCCATAGACAACAGAGAAAAGAAGCTTTCACAATCTCTCGTATCAGAAGACTAACTGGGTTCAAGCACTTAAAGTTTCAAAATACTGAAATAGTATATACCATCTATCAGGTAGAGAGAGCAGATAATCAAACCTCCTATTTCTGCGATAATTATTTGCTCTCCATAAATCCTTCTGATCTAGTTCCTCTAGAAGATTCATGAAGAAGAAGATGAGCTCTCACTAAGAAAGTCAAGACAAAGTAGCTTTCTTCAGAATCCTATCATGTATGGAAGACTTCGTGAAATACAGAATGCAGGTGGATTTTCAAACTGGCTTTGAACATCAAGTGTCTATTCTAAGCACTACTGCCCCTAATGAAGACTTTGAAGGAGTTGAGCACCTTCAACCCGGTCACATCATTCTTGAACCAAAAGAAGGAGTTGTCTTCATAAGACCAAACAGAAGAAGGCTGTTAAGAGTCAAATAAGCATTCTAATACTCTGAGGGAATTGTTGAGCTCATTAAAGGACTGGTATCTATTTAGAAGGATGACATAACCAAAGAATCAAAGATCAAAATTGCTGCTGAAAGGATTGAGAAGCGTTTCAATGAAGTTATAAAAATGAGAGAATTAACAAATCAATTTTACAAAGTGATTTATGGTCATCCTAAGGCTCCTTTCTGATTTATCCTTTGTAAATTGTTTTGTGTTTTTATTTTTACATGAAATGAACTTCTGTTTTCTTGTACTGTAATTTTTTATTCTTCTTTCATATTTAGGGGGAGATTGTTAGAAATCATATTATGAAAGTATGGACCAGAATCGTGTTAAGTCCTGAACAACAGAAGATACAATTCAGAAGTTCATCTTGTATTCAAAGATGTCCAGAAGCTCCCAGAGGTTTGATGACCCTCTGGATTTCAACTGTCATACCACACGCGCTTCTAATGACGTGGAAAGTCACACCTTCCATGCGTAACAAATTCTGTTAGAAGTACAGGTGACTTGTCACTCAGTGATAGGCTAGCTCGTTGACTCTTTATTTATAATAGTATAAATAGAGTTAGTTATCACTGTATTCAATGTCGATCAATTGAGAGAATTACGCTTATCGTTCATCAGGTTATTCAATACATATTTCATTTGATCTTCATATTGTTCTCTTGATGAATTGCTTACTGTTCTACTATCTAATCATAGATTAATATGCTTCCGCTCATATATCTTACACATAATCTGTTCATTAATCGAGTATAAAAGGGATCTGGGTTCCAACAGCAACAGGATAGACTAAGGACCTCTATACTTGAAATGCATCGAGGTACCCACATCTACATTGACTCTACAACCTCTGACGTTAGAGAACAAGTCATTGAGATGAGAACATCCGAAGAGGAAGCTCCTAGGAGCCCTCAAAGTCAGGATGGAAGTCCCTCTGAACTCAAAGCCAAAATAGGTACAAATGAGGGCCTCTCTGATTGAGAGAGACAAGTGGCCCCATGTGTTGAGGATACAGCCGTTACCCTCCCCCTCCTGAATTTGTCACGAATGTGGCGTTTCAAGCATTTGCTGATCAAATAAATGGATCCTTGAATGATCTTAAATTACAATTCAAAATACTGAGGCAAATCTCAATGCTGAGCTCATAATAGTAAATTCTTCTCTTGATAACATCTGAGCCACACTGAAAGAGCACACAGATAAGTTTTCTCAGTTCCATATCGAAATCTGATATGGAAAGTTTTCAAAAAGCTCTAGTTGACAAGTTCACAGACATCAACGCAAAATCCTTATCAAAAGCAGATGCCACATCCAAGAACTTCACCACTCTCCTAAGCAACCAAGCTCAGGTTCCTTCTTCTGAACTAAACCAAAAGGTAATTGCAAATGAATCCTCTGTCAATGAGTTGAAAACAACCGTGCAAACTCTATCTGATCTTCAAACCAAGAGGCCAGAGCCTGTAAAAAGGCTGAATTAAAAAGAAAGAGATCTGAGGATCGGGATCCAGATGCTTCTGATCCTCAGAATGGGAGAATAGCGTAAAAAGATAGAAGATTGGTCCATCTTCTGAACCTGCATCAACGTCAAATCAAGCTAACTCTCCACCACCACAGCCAGCTTTCAGCTAGAAGCAAACCCACCAGAAGCAAACCAGCAAGAGGCAAACCCATTAGCACAAAATCAGCAGCAAGCCTCTGTGTTCCCACTCCAACTCCTCAATTCCAAATTCCCTCTGGATCACAAACCCAACCTCCTCTCATAGTGAAACCTATCGCTATGATGACTCAAGCTGGAACATACTTGGTCCCTGGAAATCCCTCTGCTACAATACCCTCAACTTCTACTCCTCTACCCTCTGATCCAGAAATGGCTGGATTAGTACAAAAGTATATCCAAGAACTAGAAGGAAACAGAAGGCCAATTCCCAGAAGACCAAGGAATATAACCACAAGACCTAGAGCTCAAGGTTAGGCATCCACTTCTACCCCTACTGTTCAAACCACTGTTACTCATGCTCCAGAGGTAAATACTTCAGAAGTCCCATCGTTTGAAATACCAGAAGCTCCAACCTCTGAAAGTCAAGAAGCTCCTATCTCTGCAACTCAAGAAACCCAAGTTGTTTCAACAATTATGCCAAATCCTGAAGCTTCAACTAGCCACCAAGTTCAAACTCCTACTGATTAAAGGATGAAAGCTCCAATGGTTGATCAATCCGATGATCAAATCATTGCAGAACTAACAAACACAAACAGGGCTAATCTATTTTGGAGTGCTATGGAACCGGAACAACGTGAACGAGTTGCTAGTGCTCAAATTTCTGGAAGCAGAGAGATACATTTCAGTTACCTATATGCAGAGAGAGAAGAAAAGGAAATCTTGGTGACACCTGATTTTGCTGAAGGTGTAGATGAGCAAACCAAGGCATGTTTTTGCAAGATTCAGACAGCCCAGAAGAAATGTTTTTGCCTCATCCCTATCAGAAAAATAATTAGGTTGAGAACCAAGTATTTTGAAAATGCAAATATCATGTATACAACTTACAAAGTTGAAAGAGTTGATGGGCAAACTTATACCTTCTGTGACAATGATCTGCTGTCCCTGAATCCATCTGATCTAATACCTCTAGGGAGATACATGAAGCAAAGAAGGAACAGAAGTTCAGATAACAATATTGCTTATCTACGAATTCAGAGTTGTATGGAAGTTTTCGTTGATTACAGATCTAAAGTAGATTTTCAGATTGGCTTCGAAAGACATGTGGAACGCTTATGTATCATTGTTCCAAATGAAGAGTTAGAGGGAATAGAGACAAATAAGGTTGATCTCATAATTGAACCAGAACGGGAACAAGGTGTTGTCTTCAGAAGACCATTGGGAAAAAGATTCTTTAGACTAACATAAGCGTTCAAATATTCTGAAGATATGTTGAACCTCGTCAAAGGGCTGATAGTTGTGAAGAAGAATGATGTAAACATAGTTAACAAGAGAGTTGCATTTGATATGGAAATGTATATAAAAAAGGTGTTTAAGATTAGAGAGATTACTAATCAAATTTTCAAAGTAATCAGTGGACATCCAGAAGCTCCATTTTGAGTCATTACAGTACTTTGATTTATGTAATTCAAATTATGTAATGTAATGCAATTTCAACTTTGTTCTTTCTATGTTTATATGCTATTGTTTTGCATTCATACTTAGGGGGAGATTGTTAGAATGTTTTCTTATGTAAAAAGTATGAATCAGAATTACTCTTTGAAGAACAAAGTACTCCTCTCCAAAAATCAGCTTCTCCAGAAGAAAGTTGTTTCCCAGAAGCTCTATCCAGAAGACAGAAAGTTACTCAAGAAGATGAAGCTTCTTCTAGATACTATACAAGGACTTATACACATGCTTGATGACGTGGCGAGTCATGCTTCCTATACGTAACTAATTCCGTTAGGGAACTTGCTCACGTGTCAATACGTGATATGCTAGTTGATTGACTTTCTCTTTTGTATTCATATAAATAGTGTAAGCTACCCTTGTATTAGAATTCGATTGATCTGGAGAGAATCTAAGAGAGTAAATTGTATTTTCTTATTGTAATCTGTGGTACACTGAGTGAAATACAGTTTATCTTCAATATGCATATGATCGTGTTCATCCATTTCAGTTTACTAATTCTAGCCTGATTGTTGATCTAAATTGCTTCCGCTTACTGTTTAATATCTTTCGTGATCAACATCTTGTGAGTATTGTGGGATCTGGGTTCCAACAAAGATGTGTGAAATATAATTATGTTAATTATATGATTTAATTTCTAAGATAATAATTAAATTAGAATAAAAGCCCAAAGACTTAAGGTAATATTTATCCAAAGCCCAAAGGGTAAATTAATTATTAAGTTAATAATTAATTAATTAGTTTATTCTAATAAAGGTAATTAAGCCCATGAGGTTTAATTAGCCCGATCCACGATTAAGAGAAAAGTATATAAACCCATGTTACCTCATTTAACTCATAATACAATTTAGAAAACTTGAGAGCCAAGGAAAATTCTCTCCTTTCCTCTCCTCTCCCTTGTTCGTCGACCACAACACATACAACACCAAGAAATCGATTTTTTTGGTGTTTTTCGGTAATCCAGGCTAGCAACCATTTGTGATTGGATTCATACTCGTGTGGATACCGCTAGAGGAGAACTACTTCAATCTCTTACGCTCCGTGTTAATCAACCACTACAATCATTGAGGTATATTCCAAAAACATCCTATGGTTGTGTTCTTTAATCCTTCAAAGTTGTTAGTAACGGATCCGGGCTTCTAGGGTTTTCCGGTTATTGTTCTATTTCTACTGCATGTTTATGATCCCAGTGAAACCCTACAGAACCTTCGATCGCAGATCTATTCATGTACATATCTGAAGACGAAGAAGGCCTCGTTTAGAGGCGTGTACATAAAAAGACCATACCTGAACCAGAAAAAGAAGCTAGAATGGCTTTGTTAATAAAAGAGTTAGAGAGGACCAGAGTAAAAATTCCTTTTCGTACCTCTGGTCCTAAAAACTCTCTTCCTGTAATACTCCCCCGAAGAAGAATTCTCCTTCCTCTCAGCTGAAGAAAGAGAGGAAGCACTACAAGCTCAGCGACTAAGAGATGAGCAAATAAGAGAAGCACAAGAAAGCCTCAAAGTCGTTCAAGCCCTGGCAAGACAAGAAAGACTTAAAGCTCAGCGACTCAAAGATAATCAATTACGGGAAGCTCAAGAAAGCCTTAAAGTCGCTGAGGCAGTAGCATAAGAGGAACTCACCGAATCTAACTCAAGAATGAGAAATCCTCTCAGAGCCCAAGAAAGGTTTCTACAAGCAGCGAACAAAGACCTTCAGAAAGCCAAGGAAAAGAAGAATGAAGAACTCGAGTGGTGCAAATAGAAAGTCAATTCTCGTGTCCTCCCTGAACCGATTACCAATGTCACTATCTTTGGACTAAATTCTAAATCTGGTCCAAAGATAAAGGTAAACCTTTTCAGAGAACACAAAAGTCTAGAAGAAGCACCTCAGATTCTGAAGTTCTATGGTTTCTCTAAATGGTTGGAAATTAGAGATGGTATTCAACAATCAAAGTCCCAGTTCAAAGTTGTAGTAGAAGAACATCTTAATCGGCTTCTGCAAAGGATCTCTTAGCATGTAGCGGTTCCTCCTATCCCTCAAAAATCCAAATAGAAGAAATCAAAATCTGACACTGAAGAAGGTCCATCGTTCATAAATGAACATGAGACTAAATTTGATTTGGAAAGTCTCTTTGCTCACTTTGTTGTCCCTGATCTTTCAATGCTCAATACCTCCCTGCCTTCCCAAAGAAAATATGAAGAAAATGAAATATTTTAGGCAAACCTGAACCAGGGATGGTCTTTCTAGACAATGACAAGTAAACCAAATTTCTTAAAAATAAGGAGATCTCTCTTCCTCCAATAAAACTTCTCAAGATTCTGTACTACAGCTGCTCTAAGGAAAACGATCCATTCAACTTTTAGAGACAAAGAATTGAGAAAGAGTTACAAATAAGAAAATAAGCAACGAGTGCTTCCCAAGGCCCTAATTCCAAATTTTTCCTTTGTATTACTTCAGTGTATAGTACTTTACTTATTATTGTTTTTCATTTCCTTATGTAATTCTACAAATGATAAATCAATGAAAATCAATGAACTACTTTACTCCATCAATGTACTGAAAAGATCTCTGAAAATAGTAAAAGGGATAACGAACGTATGAGTTCTGTTAACTATTAAACCTTATTGATCACTGATAATGTTTCTTATATTTATTAGTGAATATGCTTTCTAGTTTATATACTTGTAAAAATTGTGATTTCATATCCTTAAATGAAACTCAATTCAGATAGTGAA
Organism: Silybum marianum; assembly: GCA_036898165.1. Taxonomy (NCBI): domain Eukaryota; kingdom Viridiplantae; phylum Streptophyta; class Magnoliopsida; order Asterales; family Asteraceae; genus Silybum; species Silybum marianum. The sequence goes on along the minus strand of CM072531.1, from coordinate 17,340,857 downwards.
CAATCTGAAAAAGATCTCACAGATTAGTCCTTAGGATTTTTACTTTAAATTTCCTTAGCTCTACTAATCCTTACAAGCAAGTTTTCCTATGTTGCTTAATCATAATCAAATCGGGGGAAATTGTTGATTCGAACTCCTTTTAGTGATTTGAATACGATTCCTCTATATACTTAGTGAAAATTCAAGTTTAAGTTACTGTTCAGATTCAACGATATCATACACTGATTGCACTCAGTGATCTTTGAAAATCAGGAACAACTATCTGAACTTAGAAGATCTGAAGAACAACTCTCTCACACCAAAGAATACTCAGAGATAGTCGAAGACCTATCTGAAGAAAGAGATGAATAGCTCGTGATCTGAAGCGGTTCAGTGATAGCAACGTTCATCTGATTAAAGTGTGAGAACTTGTGTATGCCTCAGTGATACCTGATGTATTCATCCTTGAAGACTCAGTATCAGCGATCAATATGAAGCCTACTCAACAAAATCAAAGTTGATCTTATCCTCGATGCACAAATGTCAAACCCTAATACCTTGTAAGAAAGTACGTACAGAGTTACTTGATTGTCTCTCCACATGCTTACCAAGTCTAACTAGGCTACTGCTTATACTCAGCTAAAATTATAGTTGCTTTATGAGCAAAGGACAAATCTCCTATAAAAACTTGACACATGGTGTTGGAACCCAGATCCCCATTTGACTCAATTAATCAATAGATTTATGAAAAATATAAGAGCGGAAGCAATTTAAATCTATGATTAAAGCTAGAACAGTTAATTGAATAATAAGAACAGTAAGAACAGTATTTGAAGATCAAATGAGAATTTGTATTCAATAACCTGAAGATTGGATTACAATACGTTTGAATAAAAAGCCCTAATTCTCTCCAAGATAATCACCTCTTTTACAGTGATAACTAACTCTATATATATACTACAAAGATAGAGAAAGTCAAAAAGCTAGTTTATTACTGAGTGACACGTCACTTGTACGACTAACAGAATTAGTTACGCAAGGAAAGTGTGACAGGCCACGTCATCAAGAGCGCGTGAGTAAAGCAGTTGATATCCAAAGGTCTTCAGAGGTCTCTGGGCGATTCTGATGAGAGAGAGATCAGAGGATGAGTCTCTGAGTTTCTTCTCTGATGCTTGAGACTTATCCATTTCTGGTTCATACTTTCATAATAAGTTCTAACAATCTCCTCCTAAGTATGAAATCCAGAACTAAGAATTACATGACAAAACAGAAGTTCATTTCATTATATTTCAGTAAGTACAATAAAGAGATTTACAAGATAAAAATCAAAAAGCAGCATCAGGATAGAATGTAGTGATCTTATGAAAATGATTAGTGATATGTCTTAGTTTTACAATCAAGTCCAGTTGTTGATACACCCTTTCAGCGGTGATTCTGATGTGAGCTCCTTTTTCTGTATCTTCCATCCGAAGGTATGCAAACCCTTTGACAATATCCACAATTCCAGAAGAGTATTTGTGAGTTAAAGAAGCTTTTTCTTTTTGGTCTTTTGAATACAATTCCATCCTCTGGATCTGTCAGAATTTACCCAGCAGGGATATGCTCAATCCCTTCTCTTTCTTCATTAGGTGCAGAGATACTTAAGATAGTTATTTTGAGATCCAACCCTGTTTGAAAGTCTACCTGCTTTCTGTATGTCACAAAAGCTTCCATACACCTTATGATTCTAAAGAAGGCCACTTTGTCTTGAGCATCTTTCCTCTGATTCATCTTGCTCTTCATAAATCTTCCTAAAGGTATCAAGTCAGAGGGAATGATTGATAGAAGATCATTATCACAGTAATAATGTTTCTCTTTATCTTCCCTTTCCACCTCATAAATGGTATACAGCAGCTCTGTATTTTCAAACCTTACATGTTTGACCCCTGTTATGTGTCTGATTGGGGAAACTGTGTAAGCTTCTTTCCTTATTTGCCTGTGGCTCATAAATCTTGTCTTGACTTCATCGCTCACATTGTAGTCATTGGCAAAGTCTGGAAGCATCATAAATACCTTGTGATCAGTTGTTGCGTATATATGCTTGTATTCAATTTCCGTTGAGGTGGGTACTTTGTATGCATCAAACTTCTTGATATCCTCTTTCAATTTCGCCTTCCTTCTGTCTGAAATCTCTTTCTTCACCTTTTCTGCTTCAGCTTTGAGTTTGGCTGCTTCAGAGATTGGGGGTTATTTAGGGATAGGTGGCTTAGAGAAGGGAATTTGTGAGCTTGAGCTCTGACCTTTGGATTTAAGGTTGCGGAGTCAGAAGGTGTAGGATATTCTCTGGTTCTGGCACTTGTAGAGATGGGTTCAGTTTGGGTTTTAGGTTTTCGGGGTTCGCTTGTTTGGCTTGGTTGCTTCTGGGTTTGACCTTCTGGCTTTCTTTTGTATCCCAAAAGATCGAGAATGAACTTAGCCATATCTGGATGTTTGGGAAGTGGGCCAGAATTGACAGCCAGAGGTGTTGGTGTAAAAGGTGTTTGTTTGGATGATGGTGGTGGTTCAGAAGGTGTAGAGGCAGAGGCTTTATCTTTACTCTAAGCTTGCATATTTTCAATGCCATCGGTTTTAGCCTTCTTTAACATGTTCTCCCCCTTCTGAGAATCAGGGCCCTGATCCTCATATCTCTTTCTCTTCATTTCTGCCCTTTTACAAGCCCTGGCCTCTTTGGTCTTTTTCTTCGCTTCAAAGTCTGCAGAAATGTGAACTTACCAGGGTCGTTGGCTTTGAAATAGAGGTATCTAAGGTAGATGCCTTCTGAGCTAAGTCATTTGAGCTTGTGTTGTTCTTGGAGGCGAACTTGGCATTTATTGCATTGAATCTATCCATCATTGCCTTCTAGAATTTGTCCAAATCTGATTGCCGAATTAAGGCAGAAGCATTTGAGGCAGAGGCTTCTGAGGGAACCACTGCATTAATCAACTTCTGTAAGTCTGCAACGAAGGATCCATATTTTGATACCGAGATGGTGACTTCTGGAGAGGGGGTGGCTTCTGGAATATTGAATATGGCTTCTGAGTTAGCTTTAATTCTAGCGTTCAACTTGTTGAAGTGATCAGAAGCAGAATTCTTTGTGTTTCAGCATTATCAGAAATAAGCTTCTTGAGAGCTTCCAGAGCTTGATTTTGTTCTCTTTGAGTATTTTGGACACTGCAGATTAGAGAATTTTGGGTTTGAAGGGATAGTTTTAGATCCTCCATAGATCTCTGAGTTTGTTCACCAAATGCCTGAAACGCTGCATTGGTTACAAATTCAGAAGAGGTAACCGGTGTATCCCCAACACATGTAGCCCCTTGTCTCTCGCATTCAGGGAGGCCCTCATTCACGCCTGTTTGGACGTTGAGCGTGAAGGGACTTACATCCTGTCTTCGAGGGCTATTAAAAATAGGCACCTCTTCGGATGTTCTGGCGGTATTGACTTTTTCTCCAACATCAGAGGGTGGAGAGTTAATTAATGTGTGCTTACCTTGAAAAAATCCGAAGACTCCGGTAAGTGGTGCAACCTCTGGCCTGAACCCCTCTGATAGGATTTCATAGGCATCTACACTAGTAGAAGGCATGGACGTACCTTCTGTATTTTCTAAGTTTGCGTTGGTCACAAAGACATCAACGAGTGTAGGAGGTGGCGAGTTCTGGGGCGATGGAACTCTTATATTTACATCATCATCCTTTTGAGACGATGATGAATATGTGGTTTCCCAGTAGTGCTTGAGTCAGAGGCAAAGGTACCCTCTGCTCAGTTAGTTTCAGGGTGGTTTGGACTGGGTTGTCCTGTTTCAATGAGTGTAGATGTGTTGGCATCTACCTCAGTATTGGTGGGTACCTTGGTTGGACTTGGCGAGGAACTCACAAATGTGACTCTATGGACATCTTCTTGGCTTTCTCTTAACAAACGCTCGACATCGTTAGAAGCACTCGGTTGTTCACTCGTATTATTTTCAGACTCATTCTCATTAGACCCCTCACTATCTAGAATAGGCTCTAAGTGCTTAGGGGTAGGTACCCTCTGTTATGAGAGTACCATAGAGCTTCTATAAGAAGTAAGATAAGGAGCGGTTTGAGGAATAAGAGCGAGCATGTACCTGGATAGTTCACGTTTTATAGTGTAGCCGGCGAGTTCGATGGTTGGTTTGTGGGAGTTCATGGTTGAAATTTTGCACAATGGTTGAATGATCAGGGCATTAAGTACATCGATGGCTCGATGAGAGAATAGCGCAAGAAACCTAGGAAACATGAGTGCAAGAAGAGCCTTACCATTTGTTTGATTCAGAACTTTTAGATGAACTGCTGCACTCATTTCTTGGAATATAAGACTTGCGAAATCCAAGGGTCGGTTAAAGTATATGCCATACATGATGGTGAGAATGTTTCTGTTCGCCTGATCCAGAGACCCTATTTTGCAAGTGAGGCTTATGTTGAGTATTGAAACTAATACATCCCACATTGGAGGTAACTTTTTCCTCCTAAATTCAGAAAGCTTTGTGAGATTTTCATTGTATCCCAGAAAATTGATAAATGCTAACAAAGCTTCTGTGGATGGATTTTGTTCAAGATCAGGATTGGGTACCATCTGGCCTTCGACGTTAATGAGAGGTTGGGGCAAATGAAAATATCTCACAATCTTCGTCTTGGTTATGGGTATTTCGACAGCATTTTCAGTGTTTTCAAGATGATTAAAACTTCCAGATAAAGTTTCATCGTTCTTGATATACAAAGTCTGCCATACTTCTTGAACATATACCTCCGGAACATTTGGATTTGTAAGAGTTAGGGCTCCGTTCAACTGATGGTGTTGCAAAAACTCTACCATCACTCGATAATCTGACAGATACGTGTTGGGATCCAAAAGAACTTGAACGTTGTTGGGTTTGATGGGCAATCGAATGAATGCAGCATTGTCTGCGGTTGAATCGATGAGCCTGTCTTCTTCGTCATGAACATTCATGTTTGCATTTGGGTTTGTGATTTGTGAGATTTAGGAAGTTTGAGAATTGGAATTTGTAGGTTTGTGATCGAGCACAGTAAAAGCTGGAGGTTGAAGATGGTGAAAAGTAAAATTGGGGATTTAGTCGAGTTTATATAGTAAGATTTGAGAATGCACTCGAGTATTTTTGAAGATTAAGGGTTTAATTGAGATTTGGGAAAGGGATTAGAATGGGAAGTGTTTAATTGGGAATTGGGGATTGAAACGGTTCTTGACTGCTAACATATGCCTAGAAGGCGTGCAAACATGCAAACCGTTGATTTATGACACGAGGAGGTTCACTTGCGTGTGTATAGAGGGATGAGGAACGCGTGTTAGAACAAGAAAATAAACCTATTCTATTGTAATTTAAGAAATCACACAGTTTGATGCACAAGGAAGTAAGAAAGAACAGAGCCAGAGGTTTGAGAAATAGAGAGTAGTATGTATGAAGATGGAGAACATATCTTCATCTTATTTATACCTGTTTGCCTTTAATGCAGGACAAAATATATATGTCACGTGTCAAGCTTTCGTAGGAAGCTTGTCCTTTGTTTAAAAGCAACCACGCTTTTGGCAGCGTGTGAATAGTACCATATCAGATATGATGGGGACATAAGAGACAATCCGTACGTCCTTCTCTGACATAGTATAAGGTTTGACTTTTGTGCATCGAGGATAAGATCAACATTAATATTGTTTGAGAGCTTCATTTGATCCCTGAACTTGAAACTTCAAGGATGAACTTTCATAGTATCGCTGAGGCTTGACAAGACTTCACACTTTGGTTTAGATAATCCTTGCTTTCACTAAACCGCTTCAGATCACTAGCTGATTATCTCTTTCTTCAGCTTGGTCTTCGACTTTCGCTGAATCTTCTTTTGGTGTGATGGTTGATCTTCAGAGGTAAACTTGAGGTTCCTGATTTTCAGCGACCGCTGATAGCAATCAGCGTATGCTATCGCTGAATTTGAACTTGAGTTTATGAATCGATTTTCACTAACTATACAGAGGAATCATATTCAAATCACTGTGAGGATTTATGATCAACAATCTCCCCCTATTTGATTATGATTGAGCAATATAGGAAGATTTCTTTGAGAAGGTTAGTAAGGACTTAAAAATCTTAAAGTAAAATTTCTAAGTACTAATCTGTGAAATCTTTTTCAGCTAATCTACTATTACCATTGAGTTTCATTTATAAGATATGAAACCACAATATTTACAATAGAAGCTTTAAGTACACTCACTGATTTGAATTTCAGAGAGAAATAGTAGTGAGTAAAGAGGTTTGTAAAAAAATTAGAACTCTTATGTTCATTGTCTCATTTACTGTTTTCAGGGATCTTTTCAGTACACAATTGGAGTAGAGTACTTCATTTGAAATTTCATTAAGGATAATCTGAAGAATTACATAGGAAATGAAATTATAATTTTGTAAGGTAAAGTACAAGACGATAAAGAGTACTACAAAGGAAATGAAGACTACAGATTAATCAGAGAGTCTTTCATGTCTTCTTCGTAGTTCATTTTCATAGATCATGTTTTGTCGATTCATCAGAGAATTATCTGACCGGCAGTAATGATGCATGATCTTTATGAAAGCTGATGGAGCCTTGTTGACTTCTCGGTTTCTGAAGAGTCCCAAGAATCCTTCATTATCCAAGTAAACAATACCAGGTTCAGGGAATGAGATGATTTAATTTTCTTCATATCTTCGATCCTGAGGGAGAGAGGAGTTCAGCATTGAGACGTCAGGGATTTCAAGATGACCAAGAATGCTTTCGTAATTGAATTTGGTTTCATGTTCGTTTTTAGAAGATGAACCTCCTTCAGCGTTTGATCTTTTTTTTCTTGTAGGCTCAGGGAGAGGAGGAACTTGCACATGATGTGACATCCTTTGAAGTAGCTGATCCAATACTCTTTCCACCACATCTTTGAACTTTGACTTGGAACCCTGAATGGCATCGCTGATTTCTAGCCACTTAGAGTATCCATAGAATTTTAAGAACTTGGCTTCTTCTTTTTCACACTTCGAATGTCTGTACATTCGTACATATACCTTCAGACCACTTCTTTTGGAAGGACGTCCTTCAATAGTTGCACGAATGATTTTTGAATCAGACAGTCGAAAATTGAATCGTTCAGTGCACCAGCGTAGTTCCTTTTCTCTGTGGCTTGTATCTTCATTTGTCAGCGCACTTAGGATCCTTTCTTGAGCAAGGATGAGATTCACATTTATATTTTCTTGAGTTGGCTCTCTTTGTGCCAGAGCTTCAGCGACTCTTTAACTTTTCTCGTTCAACTTTCTAGTCGCTTCATCTCTTGCAGCATCCTCCTTGAGTATCTTTCTTGCGAGCTCAAGATCATTCTCTGTTTGTTTCATCTTTTCATCCCTGATTCTCTGAGCTTCAAGTGCTTGTCCTCTCTCCTCTTTAGATAGAAAGTAAATTTATTCTGGTTCAGCAGTGAGCATCCTTATTCTTTTGGCTTCAAGTTCCTCTATAGATAGAAAGTAGATGTATTCCGCAGACGTCTGAAGATTGTCCACCCTGGCCCTTGTAAGAGCACATTCATTGACCAAAAAGTCAATAGCAGGGAATGTGGGGCTGGGAAGAACAATCTTCGGAATCTCAATAGGGAAGGGAGGAAGTTTGGAGGCAAACTTCTCCTGTTTTATCCTTCGCAGCTCTTCAGCGATTTTCGGCGGCTGTGGAGATTTTGCCTTGCTACCGCTGGAGGGAGCAGCAGCAGCCTTGGTGGTGGTAGTGGTGGTCGCGGAGGTGGAGAGAGGAGGTGCGATGCCTAATGACAACATAGACAGAGCAGCCAAAAAGAGCTCTTAGTTAGATGAAGGATGACAAGACATGTTATTTATCTTGAGAGTATCGTGAGGATTACTTACAGTGACATCGTGTACGACGGTAGTGTCATGTGGATCACTAGCTTGTGTCTTAGTATGTAAGAGACATGCTGAGGTCCTATTATACTGGCCTTCCAAAGTTCAGATTGTCGAAACAAAACTTAAGTTTGGACAGCGTGAGTTTCAACATCATCAGAGATAAGGACAACTATCTCTGAATCACATGTTTGTGTAAGGACCAAAGAAGGGATGGTGGAAGAAGAAGAGAAGGCTGTGAAAGTAGTACCTGATCCAACTTCAGCGAAGCTGGCTATAACACTTTCAGTGACCGGAGTCGCTGAAGGTGGTGGTAGTGCTGAAGAAACGGCAACGGATGCAGAGACCGTTGTTGTGGCTGTGGCTGAAGATGGCATTGGTAGTACGCCTGTATCAGAGAGGGAATTCTTTTGAGAGACTCCTTTCTTTGGTTTCTTTGTTGCAAGCTTGTGAGTGATGGTCTTTTTGTGACCATCGGTCGGTTCCTTTCCTTTCAGGGGGGAGGAGGTGTCTAGGATACTCACTGATGGGATGTTCAGTGAGACGGACAGAGGTGCTGCGGCTCTAATGAGTTGCTGCATACAAGGAGCGTAGGGAACATCATCTGGATGTTCATCGATATCCAAGGACTTCTTGCCAACCATGGAGAAATTTTGGTTGGCGACCTTTGGATACTCATCTTTGAAGGCAAACTCCATGATGGTAGCAAAGAATCTTAGATAGGGAATGAAGTTGTTCCTCTTTGCTGTTTTCATCCTGTTGTACATGTCACTGAAAATGTAGTCAGCGTAGTTCAGCTTGTAGTTGGTGCAAAGAGCAAAGCCAAGATCTTGGAAGTGCTTGTTGGCCTGATCGTGAGAGCCGATCTTGGAACCCAAGCACTGAATTACTTGGGTGAAGATGTATTGCCAGCGACCTGGGAGACATTTCTTCTCCATCTTTGAACCCATAGACTTCACCTTAGGGTTCTCCCATACATAGCCAATGGAGTTAAAGAACCCCTCTATTTGCTCCTTGAGGGGCTCAGAGGCCCATGCCTGATTCTTACCTCTTGAAGGGAGGTGAAGAGCTTTTCTGAGAAAACCAAAAGTGAAGGCGAAGTCGCCGAGAGTTGGGATTGTGAAGCCGATTGCAGGGAGCTTATTTCCTTTGTCTGTAGTAAGAGTCATGCAGTGAGCGGTGTACTAGAGAGCCTGTAAATGAGCAGTGATGCCAATGGGATTGTGCACAAAAGCATACATCAGCGGACAAGCCTTGATGAATGTTGCACCATCATTGAAGTGAGGTTTGTCAGCAGGAATGTCCACCAAAGCCATGTAGTTGCATGGCTTGAAAGTTGCTTGTTCCAAGAAGAAGGTGCAGGCAGGAGCTTTTGTAAGAACAATTGGTGCACTCTCGTCAGCTTAAGTGTTTTTGCTTGAAGAATCAATTTCTGTTTCAAAGATGGGAACACCAAAGAGGAAGATCATGGTTTAATACAGAAAGAATAAACCAGAATATGTTTTTGGTACAAAGAATACCAAAAGTGTAGAAGAAAGACAAGTGTTTTGATGAACAAAGATCAAAATACTTGTTATTAACACAAATTTAGAAAAGATTTTTAGAAGAATTTTTTTTTAAAACTTGGTTAAAGATACCAAAAATTGTCTTATGTTCTAAGTCGGAACCCATAACAGGTTTTGAGAAAGATTTAGGGTTTTAACACATTTATTTTAGATTTAAAAACAAAATATGCTTTATAACAAGAAGTTATAAAGGATTTAGAGATGTGATAAACAACATTGTTGTTTTAAATAAAGAATAAAGGGTTAGATCAAACCTTAAAAGTAATAAAAAAAAAACGCACAAGTGCGTGTTCTTGGTGTTCTTGAGGAAAACTTGAAGATTCGAGGGAGATTCTTGCTTTTAGAGAGTTATGAGCGCGTAAAGAATCAAATGAAGAGGAGATTTGCTTAAATAGCAAGAGGAGAGAGAAAGAGGATAGCTAAACAATGGTTTTAGCTTTTTGAAAAGTAATGACGACCTAGCGCACGTTCCTAAAAAAGAGTGGGAAAGGAAACGTCGTGGTCCGTCGTGTGTCAGATAAAGGTCTGATGTGTCCTTTTCTTATTTGAAAATTTAAAAATGATTATCATTTAAATAAATGTTAAACATTATCTTTAAATTCTTCATCAATAGACAATAAAGGATTGTCAGTGATGGGTTTTTAGTTTTAAGAACTATTCTCTGAAAAGAGAGACATTCAGAGAGTGTAGGGATTTAGGAATTCATGCCTGAGTGAGATAAATCAAGTATCGCTGAATCAGAGTTTAGAGAATGGAGAATTATTCGGCGTTTAACATACCAAGTTCGCTGATGAGTAGATTAAATCTAGTTTCATCAAGAGGCTTGGTGAAAAGATCAACGAGCTGATATTCAGTTGGTACAGAATTAAGTTCAACTTCACCATTCATCACATGATCTCTGATAAAGTGATATCGAATCTCAATGTGCTTGGTTTTGGAATGAAGTACAGGGTTGTTTGCAATTGTAATAGCACTAGTGCTATCACAATAGATAGGGATTTTGGAAAGTTTGAGATCGTAATCTCTCAGTTGATTTCTCATCCAAAGAATCTAAACACAACAGCTACCGGCGGCTACATACTCAGCTTTAGCGGTAGATATGGACACAGAGTTCTTTGGAGTTTAAAAACATAACCAGGATGGTTTGGGTCAATGAAACCAGGAGGTTGTTCAACATAAACTTCCTCACTGAGTTTACCATTTAAAAAAGCACTTTTAACATTCATTTGAAAAACTTTGAAGTCTTTATGGGCAACATAAGCTAAGAAAAGTCTTATGGCTTCTAATCTGGCAACAGGGGCGAAAGTCTCATCATAGTCAATACCTTCTTCCTGTCTATATCCCTGAGCAACAAATCTAGCCTTATTGTGAATAACAGTGTCATTTTCATCTAGCTTATTTCGAAAGACCCATTTGGTTCCTATCACAGTTTTATCAGATGGACGAGGAACAAGATTCCAAACTTTGTTTCTATGAAACTCAGTTAGTTCTTCTTGCATGGCAGAGACCCAACTAGGATCAGAGATAGCTTGATCTATCTTCTTAGGTTCAGAGAGAGAAATAAAATTAACATAGAGACAAATATTACCTATACCTCTACGAGTCTTGATACCTGCATTTGGATCACCAATAATTTGATTTATTGGATGATTTGCAGTCTATCGTTGAGCTGGAGGTTGAGGAGACTGATCAACAATAGATTTAGCGACTTGTTCTCTTTCAGGGATAACGTTGGTTGTTTCAGTAATAGGTACTTCATTATTTAATATCAATTCTGAGGTGATTCAGAGGATTGATCAGTAGAAGATGAAGCTTGGTTATTCACTAAAGAGTTTCCGAATGAGGTATCAGAGGGAGGAACCTGATTGAGAGGAGTGATGTTGACCCTGATGATGATGGATCATTGTTTGAGAATGGAAGATCAGGGATTCCATCATCATTAGTTTCAGCATTACGTTGGTTGCTGAAATAAGTTTCAGGTTCCCCGTAATGAGATTTCATCCATTCATTCAACTCTTCATCTTCTTCAGAGATAGGAGTAGAATTTGTTGGGCGAGATTCATCAAATTTGACGTGCATGGATTCTTCAACATGTTGTCTTCTTTTGTTGAAGATTCTGAAAGACTTGGATACAGAAGAGTATCCAAGAAATATCCCATCATCAGCTCTTGGATCAAATTTACCCAAATGATCTTTATCATTCAGAATGTAGCATCTGCATCCAAAAATGTGTGGATATTTCAGAGAGGGTCTTCTTCCATGAAATAGTTCATAGGAGGTCTTTTTGAATCGCTTCATTATCAAGGATCGATTCTAAGTAAAGCACGTTGTATTGACTGCTTCAGCCCAAAATTGAATAGGTAGATGCGATTCGCTGAGCATTGAGCGAGCTGCTTCAATGATCGTTCGATTTCTTCTTTCAACAACACCACTTTGCTGAGGATTTCTCACTGATGAGAAGTTGTGAGTGATGCCTTTTTCTTCAAAGAAGTTAATCAAGGTACTGCTTTTGAATTCAGTACCATGATCACTTCTCATGGAACGAACGGTGAGATTGTTCAGGACTTCCATTCTTTTGATAAAAGCAATAATTACATCAGGTGTATCACTTTTGGATCGAAGAAAAAAATACCCATGTATATCTGGAATATTCATCAACTATCACAAGAGTGTACTTCTTCCCAGATAGAGATTGGATATTGACAGGTCCAAATAGATCCATATGGAGAAGCTGAAGAGGTGAGGTCACTGAGGAAACTTGTTTAGATCTGAAAGAGGCTTTTATCAGTTTTCCCTTTCCACATGCTGAACAAAGAGATTACTTTGTAAAGGTATGGTTAGGCAGATCCCTGACAAATTCTTTTTGAGATAATTCATTGATCATCTTAAAGTTTAGATGAGCGAGTCTTTTGTGCCATAACCAGTTTATATTTGAGGAGGCTATGGAGATGAAGCACATGTTCTCAGAGTGAGAACTATTCATGTTAATGACATACACATTTTCAACTCTTTTGCCTGTTAAGGAAAGTTTACCATTAGAGTCAGTGACAACGCATCTATTCTTTAGAAATAGAACTTTGAAATCTTTGTCACACAACTGACTAACGCTCAATAAATTGTGTTTTAGTCCTTCAACATAAGTGACTCGACTGAATGAAGTTGCTCCATTGGATAGAATTCCATAACCTTTAGTGTATCCTTTGCCATTTCCACCGAAGGTCACTGAGGGACCAACTTCTTCCTTGTATTCAGAGAGCAGAGATTTTCTGGCAGTCATTTGCCTTGAGAATCCGCTATCAAGATACCAGATACCTTTGGCACTCTGCGTACAACAAAAGGATTAATTTTTCATAAGTACCCATATTACTATGGGTCCTGCTGTGTTAGTGGAAGGTGTGGTGGAAGAGCTACTAGCTGAAGAATTTTCTTCAATGGTCTTTTTTACCTTGGAAGTTTTACCAACCTTGGTGGATTTCGTTCTCGCTGATTTATCAGCTTGAGCTACTTTCTTACCATGAGCTAATTTTTTAGCTTTAGTAGCATTAGGACATTTGCTTTCAATGTTCGCGGTCTCACCATAATGATAGCATTTCCTATATTTGTAAACGGGTTTGGAATTTAAAGAGTTCAGAGAGCAGGAAGAAACATTTTCAGGAGCAGAACCAAGAATTCCTTTGTCCAATGTCCTTGGGGGTATAGCAATTTTTTCAGGGACAGGAGTAAGGTCGATCTTAATTCTGGGTGTAGATCTCTAAATAGATCCAGGGATTTTCCTCCCAGTTTTAGGATGACTCACTGAAGGAATAGAGGAGTTCTTTTTCTGTTTCTGAAAGTTTTTGATTTTAGGAACATGGTCAAGAACCTTGTTCTTGATCATTTTCTTAGAATCATTTGATTTAAGGACAGGCAACTCAGTTAAATGAGGTTTCTGATAAGAAGGATCAGGGATTGAGGAGACAAAAATTCCGAATTTTAACATGGAACGATCATTCTCTGATTCTTCTTTGTCAGGGTTATATCCTAACCCACTTTTGACCTTCATAGGGATTTGGGCATTGATGATCTCGCTGACTTTATCTGAAGCCTTGCACCATCCTTCAATGGTAGCTTTTTCAGCCTTAAGATCAGCGATGGCCTTTTCCCTTTCAGTGATAGCTTGTTATCTTTCAATGCTTATTGTTTGATTTACAAAGACTTGGTCAATTAGAGTTTCTTTAATCTTTGTAAGTTCTTTGATTTTTAAATGACATTTTTTCAATTGTTCAGATAGATCAATATTGATTTGTTCAGCTTTGATCTTTCCATTTAGAATATTGTAAAAATCAACAGTCATAACATCGAGAGCTGACAGGTTATCACTTTCAGGTATAGAGGAGTTTATAGGAATGTTTACCTGAGTTGAAGGAGATTCTGAGGATGATGTTTTAGAGACTTCTTCAACTTCCTCAATTCTGGCCATTAGATAGAGGAAGGCAAGAACTTCTTCTTCAGAGCCAGATTCGTCAGAGGTTTTGGCCCAATCATCTTCTTGATCATCTTCTTGATCCCAATTTACTTCTTCAGCAACTAGACCTTTGCCTTTTTTGTTGGTTTCTTTTCAAATCTCTGTATTTATTCTTTAGCTTAGAGTATTTCTCCTTTTTATCAGAGTTCTGAGAGGTGGTGGGAGCAGCCACTTTCTTAGATCTGCACTCACTAGCAAAGTGACCCTTTCGCTGACAGTTATAGCATATAGCAGATGCTTTTTCAGCGAGAGGAGTCTTTGACTTATCAGAGTCGGTGATAGCAGGGGTTTTTTGAAAGTTTCTCTTTCTAGCAAATCTTCTAAAATTGTTAGTTAAAAGAGTTAGAGAGTTATCAAACTCAGAGATGTCAGCGTCAGTGAGTTCTTCTGAATCAGTTTGATTTAATTAAGTAATAGAGGTGATAGAAGAAGAAACTTGTTTTGAAGGATATACCTCTGAAGTCACTAGTGCCAAAGAAGTACTTTTGGCACCCTTGATATCATTTATGAGGTTTTTCCTTAAAACCTGAGATTGTTCTTCATTTAAGAGGATTCCATATAAAGCACTAAGAGAGAGAGTTTCAAGATTCTTTGACAGTTTTAGACACATAGTGTACACTCCCCATTGTTCAGGTAGTGCCTCCATGAATTTTGTCAGTATTTCGGCATTAGAATATTCTCTGTTGACAGTTTTCATATCAATCAAGAGACAGTTAAACCTTTGGTGAATTTAAGAGAGAGTTTCACCTTTTAAGTGCATAAAACTTTCATATTGTCTTACCAGATTAATATATCTAGTGATTTGAACTTCATCAGTTCTTTCATATTGAATACATAAGGTATCCCACATGGCTTTAGATGTTCTCATCTTCATTATAGAATGATAGACTTCATCTGGTAAAGACATTGCAATTATGGATCTAGCTTTAGAATCTATAGCTACTTCCTTCTTCTCTTCTTCAGTCCATCGATCTGGAGTTTTGACAATCCTCCTTTCAGCGATGGCTGGAGTAGTAGTGGTGGCAGACGCGCTAGCTACCAGTACTGTAGGAACAAATGGTCCATTCTCTATATAGTAGGGGATCTTAGGATCTGACCCTTCTAGGAATAGAGTCATTCTTTCCTTCCATAATGGAAAGTTATCACGGCTAAACCTTGGAGGTTTCGCTAAAGATCCATTATTAATGTAGTTTGTAATAGTATTAATCATTTTAAAATAGTTTTGTGAACAAATATTTTAAAGATAAGCAAGAAACGTTGCTCTGATACCACTTGTTGGTCCAAAGGAGTCTACAAGAGTTCAAGGATATAGAAACAGTTTGTAGAAAGGGGGGGTTGAATACAAACACACAAATTTTTTGGTTTTTAAATTAGTTTATACTGAATAAACAAATTTACAGTTACAAGTGGAATTAGAACAAGTAAAATAAACCTATTCTTATGTAACATAATAAATCATACAGTTTGATGCACAAGGAAGTAAGAAAGAACAGAGCCAGAGGTTTGAGAAATAGAGAGTATTATGCATGAAAATGAAGAACATATCTTCATCTTATTTATACCCATTTGCATTTAATGCAAGACAAAAGGTATATGCCACGTGTCAAGCGTTCATAGGAAGCTTGTCCTTTGTTTAAAGGCAACCATGCTTTTGGCCGCGTGTGAACAGTACCATATCAGATATGATGGGGACATAAGAGACAATCCGTACGTCCTTCTCTGACATAGTATAAGGTTTGACTTTTGTGCATCAAGGATAAGATCAACATTAATCTTGTTTGAGAAGCTTCATTTGATCGTTGAACTTGAAACTTCAAGGATGAACTTTCATAGTATCGCTGAGGCTTTACAAGACTTCACACTTTGGTTTAGATAATCCTTGCTATCACTGAACCGCTTCAGATCACTAACTGATTATCTCTTTCTTCAGCTTGGTCCTCGACTTCCGTTGGATGTTCTTTTGGTGTGATGGTTGATCTTCAGATCTTCAGAGGTAAACTTGAGGTTCCTGATTTTCAGCGACCGCTGATAGCAATCAGCGTATGCTATCGCTGAATTTGAACTTAAGTTTATGAATGGATTTTCACTAAGTATACAGAGGAATCATATTCAAATCACTGCGAGGAGTTATGATCAACAATGAGTTCGATGAAAACATTGTTAAAAAATCATTTGGTCTATTGAAATCATTTTGGAACCAAATGAAAGTTTTATGTCAAGTGAAAGTCTTTTCAGAAAAACTTTGATTGAATTTGAGAATTCTAAATAACCTTGACGGCAAGAGTTAGTTCAAAAGTAACAAATTCGCAAAAATTTCTAAGGAAAAAAAAATCAGACGACAGCTAACATTTGTTAGACTTAATTTTGAGAATAGAAAATTCTCCCCCTTGAATCATGCACGAGTCTGTGCTCCCCCTTGATATCTGCATTTAGTGCTCCCCCTTGACCTGTGCTTGGATCATGAAATGTAATACCAAGTATTTTTTAGAAAGCAGAGGCAACCAGAGACCTCTGATGACTTCTGTAATGTGCGTCAGAGGCATTCAGAGGCTTCTGACCTGTTCTGGGGTATTGAATTTATGCAACCAAGTGTAAGATTAAAAAGACAAGCTAAATAAATAATCATATAAAACTATAAGAAGCTTATAGGTTCTGTATAAATTACATGTTTAACATGCCCAACTTGCTTGTCAGAAAATTGAATCTTTTCTCATCCAAAGCTTTTGTAAATATATCAGCAAGTTGGTAATTAGTGGAGACAAAATACATTTCAATTGTCCCTTTCTCCACATGATGTTTTATGAAATGATACCTGACATCAATGTGCTTGGTCTTTGAGTGCTGTACTGGATTTCCAGTGATGGCTATAGCACTTTCTGAGTCATAGAGGATGGGAGTTTTGTCATACACAGACCATAATCTTTGAGTTGAGTTTTCATCCAAGTAAACTTGTGAACAACAACTAGCAGCAGCAACGTATTCTGCTTCTGCTGTGGAAGTTGAAACACAGTTTTGCTTTTTGGATATCCAACTTATTCGCCTATTCCCCAGAAGTTGACAGCTACCAGAAATGCTTTTTATGTCTAACTTACATCCTACATGATCAGAGTCAGTATATGCAATTAAATCAAATCCATAATTTGTAGGATACCATAGACCAAGTGAAGGTGTTCCTTTTAGGTACCTAAAAATTCTTTTTACAGCAGTCTAATGAGATTCTTTTGGATTGGCTTGAAATCTCGCACAGAGGCAAGTGGAAAACATTATATCTGGTCTGCTGGCTGTCAAATATAGAAGGGATCCAATCATACCTCTATAGTTCGTAACATCAACTGATTTCCCAGAGGGATCAGGATCAAGTTTCGTACTAGGAGATATAGGAGTTTTCATAGTAGTGGAATTTTGAAGTTTGAACTTGTGTAAGATGTCAGAAACATACTTGGCTTGATTTATAAAGATGCCAGAGGTAGTTTGTTTGACTTGGAGTCCAAAGAAGAATGTTAGTTCTCCCATCAAACTCATTTCAAATTCACTCTCCATTAACTTAGAAAACAGATCAACTTCTTTGCCTCTTTTGATGAACAGTAGACCCAAATATAATGTCATCCACATAAATTTGAACTACAGTTAACGTACCTTTGCCTCTTTTGATGAACAGAGTTGTATCAATTTTACCTTTTTCGTATGAGTGCTTAATCAAAAAAATTGACAATCGTTCATACCAAGCTTGAGGAGCTTGCTTTAAGCCATACAAAGCTTTGTCCAGAAGATAGACGTGATCCAGATGTCTCAAGTCTTCAAAACCATAAGGTTGTTGAACATACACTTCTTTTTTTAGATCTCCATTCAAAAATGCACACTTGACATCCATTTGGTACACCTTGAAATATTTGTATGCTGAGAAGGCCAAAAAGAGTCTTATGTCTTCAAGTCTTGCAACTGGAGCAAAAGTTTCATCCTAGTCAATTCTTTCTTCTTGACAGTATCCTTTGGCCACCAACCTAGCCTTGTTTCTGATCAGGATTCCATCTTCATCCTTTTTTATTTCTAAACAGCCACTTAGTACTAATGGCAATCTTATCTTTAGGCAGAGGTACTAGTTTCCACACCTTCTTCCTGTCAAATTGAAGCAGCTCTTCTTGCATAGCTTCCACCCAGCTTGGTTCTTGTAAAACTTCATGAATCTTCTTTGGCTCTATCATGCTCAGAAAGTTTACAAAGAAGGCTTCATTAGCAGTTGCAGATCTGGTTTTAACCCTTTCAGATGGATCTCCAATAACTAGATCTGGAGTATGAGACTTTGTCCATCTTTTCATCCTTGTTTGAGGTATTTGTTGGGCTTGAACTTCTGTATCTTCTGGTATTGGAGTGGGTTCTGGTCCTGGAGATGCACCTAATGTCTCCCCCTCAAATGAAGGCACAGATGTTACCTCTGGACTGTCATTTGGTGATACAAGACCAGAAAGAGTTATCTTAAAAGCCTGAAGTACTTCGGGAATATTCAATGGTGGGTTATTGGGTATTCTTTCTGAAGGTATTTTCTTCTCCCAGAAAATCATCAAATAGAGCATCAATCTCGGATTCTCTGGAACCTGAAAGATAATCAGAGGTGATAGTATTAAGTTTGAGCTTTAAATCAGAATAGTCAGAAGTCAATTGAGTTTGATCATCAAAATCGATGTTTATGCTCTCCATTACAGTCTTGGTTCGTAAATTAAAAACCCTAAAAGCTTTTGAATTTAATGAATATCCCAAGAATTTGGCTTCATCAGATTTCTTGTCAAACTTTCCAAGTTTGTCTCGATCATTTAGAATAAAGCACCTGCAGCCAAAAATATGAAAAAATTTAACTGAGGGTATTCTTTTGTTAATAAGCTCCTAAGAGAATTTGAAATGCCTCTTAATTATGATTGATCGATTCAAAGTGAAACATGTTGTGGCTACAGCTTCTGCCCAGAAGTTGGTGGGTAGTCCAGAAGCTGCAAGCATTGTTCTTGCTGCTTCAACTAAGGTTCTGTTTCTTCTTTCTACAACACCATTTTGCCGTGGAGTGCGTATAGCAGAAAAGTTTTAAATAATGCCATTTTCAACAAGGTATTCTTCAAGCTTGGCATTCTTGAATTCAGTACCATTGTCACTTCTGAGTTGCTGTATTTTCTGTTGCAGAAGCACTTGTATTCTTGTCATCATATTTTTCAATACTATTGGAACTTCTTATTTTTGTCATACAAAAGCAAGCCATGTATACCTGGAAAATTCATCTATTAGTACCAAGAAATACTTTTTGCCAGACAGGCTCGAAGAATTGCAATGGGACCATAGAGGTCAACATGTAGCATTTGCAGAGGTCTTGTGCACGAATGATCACTTTTCGTTTTGTGAGATGCTCTTTTTATTTTGCCCATCTCACAAGCAGGGCAGAGGTGATCCTTCTGGAAGTGTACCTTTGGGAAACCCTTGACAAGGTTATGTTTTACAAGAAGTTCAAGATTTTCAAAGTTTAAGTGTGAAAGTTTATGATGTCAAAGTCATGCCACTTCACTCTTTTTAGAGATAAGACAGAGAGTTTCCTTACCATCCTTGGATGTAAAGTTCATTATATATAGATTACCTTTTCTATCAGCTCTCCATAATTATTCACCTGCCTTAGAGAATAAGTAACAATGTTTTTCATTAAATACTACTAGCATCTTAGAATAACAGAGTTAACTTACACTTAACAGGTTATGTTTCAATCCTGAAACATGAGCTACTTTGGATAAGGTAATACTACCTTCTTGAAGAGCACCGTAGCCCTTTATTTGATCCTTACCATCATCACCAAACGTTACTGCTCCACCAATTTTATCTTTGAATTTGGAGAGTAAGTTTTTCGTTCTAGTCATGTGCCTCGAGCATCCAGAGTCAAGATACCAGATATGCACACGCTGCTTCTACAATCAAAATCAGAGAGATTTAGGTACCCATTTCATAATGGGTCCTTTGTTGTTAGGTTTAGGTATTTGATTTATCTTTTCCTTTAGAACAGAAGGATGTACAAGTTTTCCAGATTTACCAGAGACTATTGGTTTGCCTGTTTTGTTTGCATTATTTCTCAGGTTTTGATTTTTTGAGTGTCTGCGATTGTTAGAGAAGTAACCAGAAGGCTTTGAGAAAAATTGTTTTAAGTTTTAAGAACAAAGAGAAGCATTCAGAGTTCTGAAACATAAAAGAATTCATTGAATTTTCATTACAAGAATGATAATTACAATTGTTCTTATTTTTGTCTATTCTAGCATTAGTTGTTCGATTGAACTTCTTATCTAGTCTAGACTTATGCTTTGGAACATTTGAATTCTTCTATAGGAGCTTCTTCTGTGGAGACTTCTCTGGAACCTTTGGTTTTACTGAAACAGAAGTGTAAGAGTTAGCTTTCCATTTTCCTTTTTCAAAGCAAGTAAATTCTGTGATTGAGATTTCAGAGGTTGGTGCTTAAGATTTGCTTTCTCTTTTAGATTTGCTTCCTTTTCTAATTCAAGACAAGTTTTAGCTTGTAAACACATTCCAAGGAAATCTGGATGAATAGGAACCTCTTTTCTTTGTTCTTTTGGAGGAACATAGATTATTGGTATTCCATTTGAGAGTTTAGCAACGTTTGAGTCAGCTGCTCTAATTTCCATAGGTTCATTGGTATATAAAAATGGAGCATTTGCATTCTTGATAACCTCTGGAACTTTTGAAAAGACTAGAGGCAATGGATCCTCAAGATTTGAAAAATAGTTTTCAGAACATTCTAAAAATTCATCATTAGTTTGATTATCATTTTCCCAAGGATAAGCAACAAACTCATGTTTTATCTTCAACTCCACAAGGATTTAAATCTACAAAGGAACAGGGAAAAATCTCTGGATTGTTTTCAGAGATTTGTTTGTTCTGATTTGAAACATTCATCCAGAGTTGTGAGAATGTCATTTTGAAACTTGAGTCTAAGATCTTCTTCTGCTTGTATGGGTACGAACTCATCAGCCTCTGGATTTAAAGTTATATGAGTGAATGAACCAAAATTAAAAACACTTTTCTTCTTCTGGATAAGCTTAAGATCAATTTGACTTGCCTTTTCTGAAGAATATGTAATATTTTTGTACTTTAGTTTTCTAACTTGATGTCCATTCTCATGTTTTGATTTTTTAAGAACAAATTGTTCATATAAAGTGGGAAAACTAGGTTTCTGTTCTTTGCCCATACAGAACACAGAATCAAGAGTAGATCTCTATTTACAGGTATAAGGATCCAGATCCTCGAAACCATGGCCTGTTTCCCTACTTGTGTATTTATCTTTTCATGCACCTTCTGAGCATCCATATATTTTTTGATCTGTAGCTCTTTGTTTTGAAGCTCAATATGTAGAAATTCTCTTTTCTTTTGAAAATAATTTTGAAGTGCTAAGGAGTTTAATCTGTCACTTTCTTTAGCACTTATCTCCTTATCCTTAGATTCCAGAAGTTTACAAAAGTTTTGATTCTCTTCTCTTAGTTTGACTTCTGTTCATTTTAAACGTTTTGAGATCTTCTCATTCTCAACAGATAGTTCAAGTTTCTCATCAGTTAAACTTTCCATTTCTCTTTTGAAGATATCTCTTTCCTTTTGGATTGTAGAAACATATAGTTCAATATTTTTCCTTAATTTCTTTTCAACAAAAAGCTTTTGTTTTAGATTTTCAAAGTCAAGAGTTAGATTTAAGATAGTTTGCTCGAGTCAGAAGAATTGGAGTTAGTACATACCGGAGTTTCAGAAGATTGATCTTCTGAGTCATTTGCCATCGCCATTCCACAGAACATAGCTTCATCTTCACTTGATTGATCATCAAGCCAGTTTTCTCTTTCAGCATAGTGTGCTCTTTCATCTACATTATACTTATATTTGTTTTTGTAATAAGATTTGTCTTTTACAAGAGCACCTCTGCAGTCTTTTGACTAATGGCCTGACTTTCTACATCTATAACAGACATCTTTCTTTTTCTTTAACTCCTCCTCTTTCTTCTCGGCTTCTGACTTTTCCACCTTCTGTACTTCTTGCCTTTGAACGTAGGTCGGAGTAGGGCGTTCATTT
Source organism: Silybum marianum (assembly GCA_036898165.1). Taxonomy (NCBI): domain Eukaryota; kingdom Viridiplantae; phylum Streptophyta; class Magnoliopsida; order Asterales; family Asteraceae; genus Silybum; species Silybum marianum. Next base: position 17,318,820 of record CM072531.1, on the reverse strand, counting down.
CTGTTATCAAACCTTCTGCTTTGAAATGGATGATTACCAAACTTCTTTGTGAACTGTTTGGTAATTAGAGCTAAAGATGCGGCAAAAGAATCGATCTCATCATCTTCAGAATCAGAATCTTCTGGATTGGTCTCCGAAATGAGTGTTTTACTCTTCCCTTTCTTTTCTGTCTCTCTGCTTCTTCTGCCTGACCCTCTGGATTCAGAGATTAGGGCCAGAGGTCCACCTACACTTGTCTTCTTCTGTATTACTTCTTTCTCATGTGCTTGGAGAGTTCCAAAAACATCATGTAGTGACCACATCTCCAGATCTTGATTAGCTTGAAGAGACATAGACAAATTTGACTATTCTGGATTCAAGCGTTTTAGAAACAGAACATTATTGTCTTACTTTGATCTGATGATATAACATTTCTTACACAGATTTATCAGAGTGTTAAATCTGTTGTAAGTCTGTTCCAGAGTTTCTTCTGGGAGTGCTTGAAAACTGTTGTATTCATTTAGAGCTTGAGCTCTTCTGTTCTTTTTCATCTTAGCACCTCCCTCCAGTGGATAAGTAAGTTGATCTCATAGTTCCTTTGCTGTCTCACAAGAATCAAGAGATTGAAAAATCTCATTGGGAATTGCCATGATAAGTAGACTTTTTGCCTTTTTGGCAATTTCTACTTTGGCATTTTCATCATCAGTCCAATTTTCCCTTTCCTTGGGAACATGACGAGCAGGAATTTCATCAGTGGTGGCAGTAGGAGGTACTCTAGGAATGATAGTCATTGGTTTGCATCTAACCCTTCGTAGAAATTTATTATACGAATTTTCCATTGAGGATATTCGTCTCGAATTAGAGTAGGAGGTTTGGTTAGAGATCCGGATGTGTAAATAACGTTCAAAATTTTGATTCGCCATTTATGCAGAAAACGAGGATTCAAAAATTTGCAGGAAATACTGTTGAAATTTAGAACAAATAAACTTCAAATGAATCGAAATGAAACGATTTACTTACTGATCTCAGAATTAAACTAAAATTACCACTAGTTTAGAGAAAATTGTATTAAACCAACAAAATCTCGAAAAACAGGGTAGAATGAAGAACAGTAGTTTAAAAGCTGAAATTAACTGCTAGTTGAGTAGAGATTTCTCCAAACTAGACGAGATCTAATAATCAATAAATTGATTATCTAGCTCTGATACCAATTGTTGGAACTCATATCCCTATTTGACTCAATTAATCAATAGATTTAAGAGAAATATAAGAGCGGAAGCAATTTAAATCTATGATTAAAGCTAGAACAGTTAATTGAATAATAAGAACAGTAAGAACAGTATTTGAAGATTAAATGAGAATTTGTATTCAATAACCTGAAGATCAATTACAATACGTTTGAATAAAAAGCCCTTATTCTCTCCAAGATAATCACCTCTTTTATAGTGATAACTAACTCTATATATACTACAAAGAGAGAGAAAGTCAACAAGCCAGCTTATCACTGAGTGACACATCACTTGTATGACTAACAGAATTAGTTACCACAGAAAGTGTGACAGGCCACGTCAACAAGTTCTAACATGTGGCATGTACCCTTTGACTTGAACGAGTATAAATAGACGAAGACCTCCCTCTTCATCTTCATGCATGCTTATCTCTCCTTCAAACCTCTGATCTTATTTATGTCCTTATCTTGTGCATCAAATTACTTAGTGATTCTAAAGTTGTAATAGAATAGGTTTAATCACTTGTTCTTATTCCGCTTACAACTTGTAAATTTGTTTATCTTAATAAACTCATTTAAAAACCTATTCTACCCCCCCTAAAAGCTGTGTTTGTATTCAACCCCCCTCAACAAACTCTTTCTATACTTATACATTCTTGTAGACTCCTTTGGGACCAACAACCTCTCTTCTCCGACGCGCACACCCCCTACAACCAGCCTTCTTCTCTGACGCCTCTATTCACCAACGCACCCACTCGTGCAACTGTCTTCTTCTTCTTCGACTCCTCTCTTAGCCGACCTCTCTTTCCGACGCACCCACCCCCTGCAACTGCTACACCAATGGTAACTCATCTTGCACGACAAGATGTCACCCTTCCCCCACGCCGTGCACCTCCCCCTGCATCTTCGATCTTCATCCACAATGCAGAAACAATCGGTGATGACTTGGGTTCACGATCTATAACGGCTGTTTTGCACCTCCGAAGACCTATGTTTCACGATTTGCACCTTCGATATGCATCTCGTAAGACTTGGGTTTAACAAGTTCATCTAGTCCGATTTCAACTCCTCCATCATTAGATTTTGATTTATGGTTTGGATTTTAGATGAAGATGAAGATGTAAGGATGAAGATTAAGAAACCTGTTTTGATTTTTGAACATGAACATGAAGATCTGGATTCATGGTTTTATTTGGTCTAAGCCCTTCGTTTTATTTAGGGTTAAGGCTTTATTGTTTTGATTCTAAATATTGCATCAATTTTTGTGTGTGAATAAACTTTGATGTTGGATTTGGATTTTGGTTTGGATCTTGATTTTGGTTTTCATTTTGATGTGGGTTTGGGTTTCAGGTTATAGTTTGTGTATATGTGTATGTATATACATATAGATATACTAGTTGTGTTTGTATAATTAAAAAGTTACCTCTTTTGTATATATATTAGAGTAAGTTACGTTTTTGGTCCCTGTAATTTATATATACATCTATTTATTGAATAAAAATGAGATAAAAGTAGAAAAAAGACTAGAATACCCCTGGTTTTAACGAACCCTTTTAACGAACGTTAGAGACAGGGATCAAATACGGTCTTTTTTGCAAACCACGATGGTTAAACAACATTTTCAAAACTACATGGATGAAAAAAAAGTGTTACTTTCAACAAAACACGGGGACCAAAATTGTAATTTACTCTTAGAAAAAACAATTTAGAAAACCAAATAACTTGTACCAAATAACCTGGAAACCGGTTCAATAGAGGTGTTCACGGTCCAGTTTGAAACCCCTCAAATCAGATACCAAACTGCTATGGCGGTTTAGAATATTTTTAGACCGAGCGGTTTGGTAGCAATTGACCACACCAATCAAACCAGACCACAAAAAGCGGTCTGGTCTGGCCGGTTTAAGCGGTTTAAGTCTCCTATGTGATTTAAACTAAAAAAATGACATCTATATCCAAAATGAAAATCGGAATTACAAAAAAACGTATATCTCTAAAATTACAAAAAGATATTGAACAAATGAAAAAAAAAAGTTAAACAAATCTACCAACAATAGCTGGAATTTTGGACAAACATCGAGCAAGACGAATATGATTTGAAATTTGATTTTTAACGCTGTGTTCTCGAAACTCATTTAACGAAGGAAAGGAAAGGAAAGGAAAGCGAGGGAAAGCGGAGGAAAGTGGAAAAAACTCGTGTTCTCGAAAAAAGTTTAGGAGAGAAAGGAAAGGGAGGCAAAATAAAGCTTACTTTCCTTCCAAATATTTCCTCCCAGGAAAGGAAAGAAAATGAAATAAATTAAAATCATTTAAAAAGTTAACAAAATTACAAAACTATCCAATCTTTCATCCTAAATTATATTATTTTAAAAGGCATTTTAGTAAAAATGACATTTTTCCTTTCCTTTCTCTCTTCTTCAAGAACATGAAAATTGTTTTCTTTCCTTTCCTTTCCTTTCTTTTACTTCACTTTCGAGAACACAAATATTTGTTTTATTTTCCTCTCCTTTCTTTTCCTTCCCTTTCTTTTCCATCCCCTTTTTTTCCTTTCTTTTCTCTCCAAATTCGAGAACACAGCGTAAAGGATTTCAGAAATTTGCCAATTTAGAAATGAAAACTAAAAAAACATAACGTTTTTTGACGAATTCTTTATAACTGAACTATAGTAAAACCTGCAACATAAAAAAATAAATACAATGTATATATATTTTTTGACGGTCGGTTTGCTTTAGACCGTTCAAAAAAATGTTCAAACCGCAGATCGGACCAGATCAAACCGAATAGTTTGACTATTTTTAAGTTGAGACTGAACCGGACTGTAAAACCGCTTAAACGGTAAAAAACGATCCGATTCGAAGGGTCTAATGGTTATTTTGAACACCCTACGGTTGAGTCCGAAACCGGTTTAAATGAACGAATAATTATACTTTTGTCTGTCGTTGTATTTACATCGCTGCCCTCATCACAAAACCTCTTTTTTGTTCACATCGCACTCCTTCTCAACGGCGCCATTGACTGCTTTCCCAGAACTTTCATCATAAACCTCCTCACAAAATCCATAATTGGAATCGTAAATTGATTCTCAGAGTGCTGAAATTCTGATTGATCCACTGACGAGATGCAATTTTGTTCGAACCGGAAGTAGAAAAAAGGAATTTCAAACCCTATGGCGATGAGGTCATCTTCCGGAACAATCAATGTAGCTGCCAGCGCACAGAAGATAACTGTTGATAATCGAATTTCTCTCCGTTACTACTACCGGATCGCCGATAATATTCTGCGACAGGTTCTTACTTCCCCACCTTCATATACCCCTAACCCCTTGGTTCGAAATTGACTATTTTGATCGAACCAACTGCTTTTTGATTCATTCATGTGGATGATCTTAAAAGGGTTGATGTTGAAAATTTTCTACTTCTTTGTATTTGTAAAGAATACCAATATTTTCTTAACAATTTTTGAAGTGTTAACTGAGGATCAGCGTTATGCCCATAACGTTGGAACGAGGGGTGTTAGATGCGAATTGTGTAGCCTCATTGCTATAGCTTACTTATTTCCTGCTGGATGCACTTTTGTCCTTTCAATTCAATTGCTGCTGGTGGAAGTGATACATATATAGCTTATAAGGCACTTCACATGTGCAACACTCCTTCAAAACATCCACTAGGATATTGAATGTAGTTGTATCTGTGAATGAAGGTCTTATTGTTCCCCTAGAATTACAGTAGACATGTAGATAGCCATTATATACCGATGTTGCAATGAAAGTGTAAAAGGATTGTTATCGATCTCTGGTTTTGTAGAAACGTAAGTGGAAAAAAGTTGGTACTAATAATTGTATTCTATCAAGTGGTCAGTTAATTGATAAAGTTGATTTTGGAGGTTGAAGGTATCTGAAGTGCATGAACCATGTAGTTGACTGTATGCACACTGGGGAATGGGGATGATGTGTGTGATAAGCAGATTTACATGTATGTTTGTTTAGGGAAGCTACAGTAAGGGTATAGTGGAGGCTTAAAACTAAAACTAGGCCAATTGTTCAGATTTATCTTCATTTCTAGAAGTCTTAGGTTTTTTGAGTGTTACATGTGATTTCTTGTTGGTGCATATGAGCAAATAAGCGGCATCGTGCATTTACTTAGGACCATAGGGAGCAATGCATCTTACATCATTAGGATGGAGTAGGAGATCATTTTTTACCAAGTGCAATTATAGCATCTCTCCGCTGACAACATTGCAGCTGTGTGAGGAAGTGATTAAAAGGATAAAGAGGGAATACTATGAATGAATGATGAAGCCTGAAGGAACATGACACACAGTGCGTAATGAGGGAAAAACTAGAGTGGAGTAATATAATTTTAGACGAATGAAAAGCCACCACCAAGGCACCAATTAGGTGAGATTTCTTTAGAGTTGAGAGGTTTGTGTTGCAGTTTGTGTAACATGAAAGAGTAGCTAGATTTCCTAGACATTTAGGGCATGTTTGTTAGCAACTTAATGAGCTTAATGGGACTCACAACTTATTCGGTCAACTATACATGACTGTTTGGTAGTGACTTAATGATATAGAAAGTGGCTTATTCATTAAGCTTCTAGGAGGGAGCTTTATGCAGAAAGCCAAGTTTTTCCAAACCGCCCATCCTGATTAAAATACACGATCCTTCCATCTATGAAAAAACTCTTCCAAACGAAAACTTTCCCAGTCTATACAGACAGATTAATCCACACAGACGGTTTTATCCATAAAGGACTTAATGGAAAACCAACCAAACAGCCCCTTAGATGTCTTTGTGATTCAGTTAGGTTAGGGTGCAAAGAAACAAACATCTTTCTCTCTTTGTGTGATCAGTGATATTAATTCCCGGGAAATCTTTCTCCCTTTATCTCTTCTTCATGAAAAAATTTTGGATAAAAAGAGGGTTCCTTGAAAATGAAATTGATGGACATGGGCAACATAGTAGAGTTTATGGTGGTGTTCATAATGACCAACCATACAAGCAAATGTTCATAACTTCATATGTAAATCATTGATAAGTTTTAATATCATTAAACCATTGAGATTACAATATTTATTCTAAAGAAATAAGCGTAATTTAACTAGGAAGACAACTGATAATAAGTATAGCCTAAGCTAGATGGCATCAAAGTTGAAATTTTTATTCAACCGACCGAACTGACTACTGAGTAGTGATGAGCAACAATAACAAAATAGAAAAGAGAGGAGTTCTGGAGAGATGAAAAAGAGTTGCAATAAGAGTCGTAGAAGAAAGGCATTTGTGGGAGAAGTGGTTGCTAGTTTTTACATATTAAGCTTAAGTACATTGGCACGTCTAATTATGATACTAAAGATAACAGAACTAGCTGTCTATATGACACATGAATTAATTACATGAACTAGAATATGAAAGCACATGCTGACATTTGCGAATTTTGAAGACAGAATTTCAACTACATTGACTTCTGTTATGACTAGTTGTGACATACCTGGTAAAAAGCTTTAGAGATAACCATCTCATATGTATAGGGGCTTTAGTTTGACGAATTGGAAAGGAAGAGAAAAAGAAGTCAAAAGCATTTAATTATGTTCCAAATGTGATTGTGCTTTGGAGGTTTCCAAGCTTTCTTTACAAGCAACTTTATCCAGTAGTAAATAGATCAAAGCAGTAGTTCGATTGACCTTTTAGCGCTCAAGCATCTAAACAAGGATTAAGCAGAACCATAGGCAGTTCATTTCAGTGTTTAAATAAAAGTTATTTTGGTAAACACATGAGGAGAGATCATTTTTGTCCGATTACTTATCTAAGAGGATTAGGAAAATTATCTCCAAATTCAGAGAAGTTGATTGATAATCACAAGCTTAGAAATGTTTATTGATCTTTACTAGTTTTGAAATGCTTAGTTCAACAGTTAGTTGCCAATCAAAGTGGTAAATGATACTTAACTCCTAGGCTAGGCGGCCGATTTAGTTGCCTTAACCAGTTGAAGCGGTGAGGGAACTCTTAAGCCTACATGGCTGCTTAATCGAGCCTAAGCGGCGATTTTTAAAGCACTGTGTTAAAGAGATTCTCTTCTAACTTAATTATCAAACACCTAAATCTGCATGATGAAACATTTAGGATTTTTATTCCTTTGGTGTTTACATCTTGATTAATTACATACAATACATATCTTCCACCATTAATATGTTGGAGGTTCCATCATATTCTTTTCGTCATTCCCATTGTTAGGCTTGTTCACATGAGGTGAGTGAGACCAAATATTGAACACTTGGTTTTGTCATTTGAACTGCAGGCATACAACACCAAGTGAATATGGGAGTTTTCTTTCAATATGGAGAATTAAGCCATAGGTTTTCTCAATTCCTCAAAATCCAAAAGCAAAAGAAATGATTTTTTTTGTCATTCACCCAAACATAAAACAAGTCTGGATGTTCAGTTTTTCATGTTCCTCCACCCCACCCCACCCCCACCCCCACATCTGTACGAAGCCTGGCAGCCTTCAATCATCAGAGAATAAGTGTATACCAGGGGAGGAGGCATTTTCATCTAGCATTTGCAGAGAAGTATGGAAATAGAATACAAAAAATCTAATCGTAGAAGAGCACTATCTCATAGAAACTTGGAGACCTAATATCTCTAGATACCCAGATTCATTAAGAAAATAGTCTGCAAGGGAAATAAAACTGATCACACAAGTTTTTTTCATTCTTTTGTGCTGAAGTAATAAAGTCAAACTTCACATGAACATAAAACATGTCATTCTTTGTCTGACCGACCTAAATCCTAATGGTAGGAAGGCAAGGTTATTTTGGAGGAAAAGATACCAAATAACCCCCAAGCTGATGGTTTAAATAGTAAAGCTCCTAAATTGGTTCCGGGAGAAAATATGTGCTGAATTTTCTTCAGAGTCTTTTAACTGTTAGATGTGTGATGATGTTTTATCTGATTGGAATGCACTTGTGTCACAAATTTCATCATCAATCATAAAATATATTAAAAATGTAATCTTTGTGTCAACTGTACTCTTAGTAAAGCTGTATATTAGGGCATGCAAGTTCTTATTCTGTGATTCACTTTTTGGTCAAATCTGTTTGTTATTGTTCTCACGATTGTGGCATAAGTTTTAATGGTACAATCATCTTTTCTCCGAGCTGTTTTAAACTTTAAGGTAACTGTGCTGCTGCAGGCTGCCATCTTCCGAGCAGAGAAGAATATTATCGATCTATATGTCATGCTTCTCAGGTTTTCAAGGTAAGAAAATATACTGGTTTGATATGAATCTGGCCTCTGGTAAGCTGGCAGATTTTCTATTTGCTTGTGGAAACATTTCAAACTGTAGAAAATTTGATGTGGGAGTGAGGGGGATTCTCAGTTATTCCAAGTCTTCCAATGAATCTGAAATGAAATTAGCTTCTCTTCTTTAGTTTGGCTACAGAAACAATACCATTCCATCGAGATTATAGAGCATCCCTTCAGGGAGATAAGCTTTCTCTCAAGAAGGTACAATCTTTTAATTTTTGTTCTCTGACCAATAGGATGCCTTCGTTTCATCATCATCAATTTTCAGTACCAGTTTTTCTAATATTTGAATTACAGAAATCATTGAGTGCTCTAACTGAGCTGGAGGAGTTGAAGCCAGCTGTACGACAGAAGCTTGATGATTTATCCAGAAAACATGCATATCAATCAAATGGGTGGAGTCATCTTCCTCAAACAAAATTGTTGGAACCATCAAAACCTTTACCAGAGAGATCTTCTGTTAGGAATCAAACCTTGATGAACAGTTATACCATTGATAAGGTACATATAACATTATACTATGCCAGATAATTTGTACGTATACTTGCAACTTGACCAGGCACTGGCGATTTGGCATATTAAGGAGCTGCTTATGATGGAATAATGTAGTCCTTTGTTCATGAGAGGCTCTTCTTCTATACCTCTGATATTTCTAGATTAATTGCACTTATAGTCATCATGATTTTACTGGTTTGAATTGATAATCTTTATAAAGAACTTTTCTTGCAACAATCATCATACTAATACAATATATAGCATGAATTATTGTTCATATGCATTTTTGACTATGTGCCAAACATATCTCTGTTGTTAAGGGGCATAACAAATAAAACTTCGCAAGAAGTCCATCTCTTGCTCTTTATAGATTCCCTTTTCATTTCTCTTGCCTTATTAACTCTTCAATCCACTCTGACATCGAGATCTTTAGAGATGTGTGAAATCTCCATCTCTATCTTCCACCATCTACATACACAAAATAAGTACACAGGAAATTCAGATGAACATCTGGTAGCCCGGTCTATCCTCAGATGTCTAAACTCAGCAAAAACACATATATATCAAATTATATCACCAACATAAGAAATGTGTCTCCCAAGAAGGTTGATTAAGAGGCACAACTATAAAATCACCAGTTTAGTTTAAATCACATTTATAAAAAGTTAACTAAGATCTCATTTTGTTAATGTGGTAAAGAGCAAGCTGTAAAATTGTAGAACACTGAAAGAGAGCAGGAGTAACAAATTCACAATCAATTGCATATTGTAACCGCAGCAGCAGCTTTGGCCACCATGGCTACTTCGCTGGCCATGTCTGTCTTGAAAAGCTTGCATGCCGCAATGAAGCCACCACCTTTTAATCTGGTTAAGTGCAGGTAGGAAGATGTAAACCACCCAATAACAGAACCTCATCTATAATTTAGCCAAACTTCCATTTTCTTGTACAATTTTACTGGCAATTAAATAACTGTTGATGAATCACTTACAACAATTTAACCCAACTAAGATTAACCTAAAACCCAATCGTCGATTTGGTCATTGTGGTTGTTGACTTGACCATGATCATTATTGACTTCTTGCGAATAATTTGGTGTTGCGATGGAGAAGCTAGAATGGCAGGATTGTTGCATATGATCAGCGTGTTCAAGTGTAAAGGGATGAAAGATAGAGAGCATTGTGATGAATGAAGCTGGCACTATAATCTTGGATTCAAAAGTATATCATCGTAGAAAATTGGTTTCACTTAGTTTGTGAATGTTAAGGTGATGGTTGGATGTAGATGCATTGAAAGAACAAGCATGCGAACATGCATAAATGGTAGTTCATGTAAAGTTTTGAAAATATGATAATATTTGCCACAAGTTTTGATATGATGATTATTGGTGTAAAAATAGGTTAAAGTATGAAATGACAATTACTGATGCACATAACCTTGTACTTCTTGTATAGTGGTTATTTTAATGAAGTTTGGAAAGTATATCTTTTGAAGTTCTGTAACAATTTGAGACAAACTTTCTATGAAATCTTAAAAACAGCAGGCACCACAAGTTAATGCTCATGGGTATGTGCATCAAGATAGTCGGCTTCAGATGAGCGCACATGCTAATCCCCTGGAAGAGCAAGCTAGGCGATTGTAAGTGTTATTATTATGGCTTAACCTCATTTATTATCAAATTGTCATGCAATTCTCATCTCTCTCTCTCTCTATATATATATATACACATGTATATGTATTCCATTATTTCCTCCTCTAGCTTGAGAGTCCATTACCCAGATTACAGGTAGGTTGCACAAAACCTGATACAAAGAAATGTGATGTTGAAGTAGCCCTCTATGAAATTAACAGCCATTTCAAGATAATGGCGAAGACACAAGAATCACCCTGTTATGGGTTGTTGGAGAAGGTAGATGAACAAATAATATTATGAGGATATATATATATATATCATATTTCAGCTAGGACCAAGTTTAAGTTGAATTGCTGATAATATTTATCAAATTCTGTTTGAGGTGAAGCATGGTGACTGTCAGTCCTAACGTAGTGTTATGAGGCTTTGGCTTCAATTTTTTGCAGGCTCCCATTTCTCTTTCTTGGTTTGTATTTCATCAACTTTGAGATGTGCCCAACAAACAAAAAAGAACTGAAAGATGAAAATAAAGCAACTAGATTGATTGGAGGTAGTAAATGCGAAGTCTAGTTATAGTATACTACTGACCCACCAGGGAAGAGAAATTGCTTATGCTTTTAAATTGTATGACGTAAACCAATGAGGCAATGATCATGCTATATGGCAAGTATCAAACATAGCATCGATGGATGGGTATAAGGCTGATAATTTAATGGATAAAGAACATCTTTTGGTTTCCGTTCTTATGGAACAAAAAGAAGACAAAAACATAGAGGAAAAGTACAATGAAAGTGTCTTCTAGTAAATGTTGGATCGAAAGTAAAAATCAACAAAGATAATCAACCAAAGTTTATGTATTATTTCTGAGAAATCACACTTTGAAATTGTTACATAGGATTCCTATTTATAAACTATGAAAAGGTGTCTTTGAACCATTGTGACTATTCGAACGGTGGTGTTGATTTGTGAACTATCACACCCCTTCGTGAATAGTCATACCTTTTCACTAAAATAACTACCTATACAATACATATATATACTCTATTTACATACTAATCGAGATTAATCTAACATTCACCCCCTTAATCTCGATAATGCTGAAAAGACTGTTTGCACCAAGCAGTTTTCTTCCATGTAGCTTGAGTCTTCATTTCTTCATATAAGTACATATTCTTGAGTTCTCGCAACATTCTTTATCATTGTGTTCTTCAATCCTTGTGTAGTAGTATCACATAACTCCACTATGTCTTCATTCTTGGGCAGTCTTCTCACATGACTCCACTTGGTCTTCGTTTTGTATCAGAGCCGAAGGTTATAATCAAATCAAGGCCTTCATCATCTACCGAGGAAATCACCACAAAATCCGGCACCAAAGATTCAACAGAAGAACACCGCAGAAAGGGTGTTGATTGAATCAGCGGGGGTTACCCAGAGTGACCGGAAAACCACAAACTAAAACCGAAATAAGGATACTCACCAAATCGATACCGGAGAAGGACATCCGGAGAAATCGATACCGGAGAAGACAACCGGAGAACATCGAACGGTCAGTCAGACCATCGATCGAAGACAAGAGCAGCAGCAAGCATCGTGACCGCCGATTGAAAAAGATCAGAGGACCCCTCGGTAGCACGTGATTTGAGATTTGTCTTGTGTATCTTCTTCACAAGATGCTTGTTCTTCTCTTTTATATTGATAATTGTTCCTGTTTTGGCCTCGGCCTCGTGATTGGTTAAATCTACCACGACCACGTCCTCTGTAAGATTGGCCACGATTTTCGTGCCGTGTGAACATCAATCCTTCTTGAGTGTCTCACATGACTCCACTCACTGTTTCTTTTGTATAGTCGTCTCACATGACTCCACTCACTGTTCGTTCTTGTGTCGTCGTCTCACATGACTCCACTTGTTGTCTCACACAAATCCTTTTCATTTATGATCCAATCACAGGATTTATTTACACATATCACATGTTGTTAACCGCACCATACGGTTATTTGTTCCTTGATCGTATCACGCGATCAAAGTTCTGCTTTGCATTGTTTTCCTTGATTCTTTGTAATAGTCGCCATAAGCAATGTTGGCTCCAAGTCTTCTTCAATAAGATTGGACTGTTCTATGGCTTGATTCTTGCATTTGTTTGGACATTCATAGGCATAGTGACCAAGTTTGTGACATCGGTAGCACGTGATTTGAGATTTGTCTTGTGTATCTTCTTCACAAGATGCTTGTTCTTCTCTTTTATATTGATAATTGTTCCTGTCTTGGCCTCGGCTTCGTGATCGGTTAAATCTACCTTGACCACGTCCTCTGTAAGATTGGCCTCGATCTTCATGTCGTGTGAACATCAATCCTTCTTGAATGTCCACAACTCTTTCTTTTTTATACTTGAGTCTTTCTTCAAAAGTCTTCAGTCTCCCGATTGCTTCGTCTAGAGACATAGTATCTAAGTCCGAGTATTGTTCAATGGATGCAACAATTTGAAGAAATCTGTCAGGTACGGCATTTAATAATTTCCGCACGAGAGTAGAATCTGATACGACCCGTTTTGGTCGAGTTTACAACCGGCGCAAGTTCAAGGGGCCAAAGTGAATAATTGGTTTAAGAGGATTTCCTTAATTAATGTTTCCTTATTTAGTTTGATTTGTTTTCCTTATTTAGGTTTCCTTAATTAATGATTTGTTTTCCTTATTTAGGTTTATTTGTTTTCCTTATTTAGGTTTATTTGCGTTCCTTAATTAATTTTGCATTAGTGGTATAAAAAGGGGAGGGGAGTGTCGATTAGGATCATCAGATCAATTAAGTCTTTTCAGTTTTTCTTTTTCTAGTGGAGACCCCTGCATCTCGAATCGCAGGCACTATCTTGTAACCCAAGCTTTTGAGTAATAATATCCCGTTTATCAATTTGAACCTATCAAATCCGAGTTAATCCTAAGTCCGAGTATTGTTCAATGGATGCAACAATTTGAAGAAATCTGTCAGGTACGGCATTTAATAATTTCCGCACGAGAGTAGAATCTTCATATGTTAATCCTAAGCTTGCTGCTTTGTTAATAGTACTCGTCAGTCTTGCAGTAAATGAATCGATTGATTCATTTTCTTTCATTTGTAACATCTCAAATTCTGTCTTGAGTGTTTGTAATCTTGCTTTTTGGACACTGTTTACTCCAACGTGTCTTGTCTTCAAGGCATCCCAAACTTCCTTTGCAGTTTTATATTTTGAAATGAGAAGTAGTTGATCTTCCGGTAGTGATTGATAAAGGTAGGCGATTGCGGTTTTATCCTTCTTTACATCAGTTTGTGTTGTTGGTTGTGGGTCAATCATTTCCCAAAGACCATTTGCTTCCAGTATTATTTGCATTCGAATTGCCCAAGTGGTGTAATTCGTTGATTTTAACATTGGGCACTGAAAATGGGTAGTAGAACCCATTTCTTTGCAAATTTTGGAACTATCTCCTTGTTCCTTATTTTCTTTCCCCGTCATTTAAAAAACTTTTATAGCAAAAATTTAGATTATTTATAAAAATCACTTTTATAATTTTCCTAAAAATAATATATATAAATCCCTTTTTTTAATATATTTACAAAAATTTATCTCCTTAAAAACGTTTTTGATTTTTTTATCTATATTAATAAAATCTCTTTATTAAAACGTTTTTCTTTCTTTCTTTTGTTTAAAAAAAATATACAAGGATTTTCCTTTTTATAAAAGGGGCTTTAATTTTGGGCTTTATTATTATAAGAAAGGGAAAAAGAATTAGGGCTTTATCATAAAATGGGAAAGAAAAAGGAAAACGTAGAGAGAGAACAGTTTTTGCCTTATGAGGGTGTGGGTTCAAACAGGCGCCGCTCCTCTTCTTGTGTTGTTTCTTTGCTTGTTCAAATCAGAGTACCCCTCTGATCTTTTTCAATCGGCGGTCGCGATGCTTGCTGCTGCTCTTGTCTTCGATCGATGGTCTGACTGACCGTTCGATGTTCTCCGGTTGTCTTCTCCGGTATCAATTTCTCCGGATGTCCTTCTCCGGTATCAGATTTGGTGAGTATCCTTATTTCGGTTTTAGTTTGTGGTTTTCCGGTCACTCTGGGTAACCCCCGCTGATTCAATCAACATCCTTTCTGCGGTGTTCTTCTGTTGAATCTTTGGTACCGGATTTTGTGGTGATTTCTTGGTAGATGATGAAAGCCTTGGTTTTATTTTAACCTTCGGCTCTGATACCAATTGTTGGATCGAAAGTAAAAATCAACAAAGATAATCAACCAAAGTTTATGTATTATTTTTGAGAAATCACACTTTGAAATTGTTACATAGGATTCCTATTTATAAACTATGAAAAGGTGTCTTTGAACCATTGTGACTATTCGAACGGTGGTGTTGATTTGTGAACTATCACACCCCTTCGTGAATAGTCATACCTTTTCACTAAAATAACTACCTATACAATACATATATATACTCTATTTACATACTAATCGAGATTAATCTAACAGTAAATTCACACCTGACACCACAATCGGTATTAGTCCTTGTTGCTTTGTAGGTGTATGCATCGGAAACACAGGGAAAAGTGTTTGCCACTCTATAGTTCTTTTGTTTAATAATATTTACCTCCTAATGTGCTTCAGTATGTGGTATGTTATCTTTGTTATGTATTTTATTTTCTTACAAATGCTAAGTCGCAACTTATGATTGTGATAAATGTCTTTGTTCTTTATCAGGCCTCAGTTAAGTTCACGTCGGACAAGTTGTTGCTACTGTGTTGAGAATTGGGATTAGGGTATCACAAGTTTGATCTGTTGTGATTCTGTTAGGGTAGGATATGGTAAGTAGCTAGAGAAACATAGTCTGTGAAGTCTGAAATGCATATAAAACATGGTCTCGAGTTCCCATTGATGGGAAACTATATTGGTTTACAATCCTTTTATAATAGTATTTAGGCTCATTGAGGATCTCCAAATTGGAAGGAATAACCAGAAACCATAAGAAGAACCTGAAGATGGAGATATACTATGTATATGTATATATATTTGTAGGGTTGGGTTCTCGTGAGACCAGCCTGTTTTCGTGAGACCTGTGAGACCACATTTTACGGTTGAAACTTCACAGCAAATAACTGTGAAGGTAAAAAAATTTGAACCTTCACAGCAAATCACTTGTTTGTCGAGAAGAGATTAGGAACATTCTCAAAGAGATCTGATTCAACAGTTGATCTATCCCCTTGTTGTTTGAAAACTCTCCACTTGAATTGGTATTTTCACAAAAAAAGTGGACATCAAATAACACATCCTATGTTTCACTAGGATTTCAGGCAGTGGGCTTGAATTCAAGTTGATTTTATGTATCATTTTACTTAAAGTACCTTATGTGTGTTCTTGTATTCATTTTTCCGGAGGTAATTTTGTAATTTTATTAAGGCACTATGCTTTAATTTGTTAAGGTTTACACGACGAGTGTAATTTGTATTTCTTAGGTTTAAATGTGGTAAAAGTTCATTAAAGGGTCCGACAGGTGGGTGTAGGGTATAAGGAAAGTGGTGGCAGGATAAATATGGACGAATGGACAATTGTAGCAATAAACTGTTATATGTCAAAACCTATCTCATCATAATGCACGCTGATTTGCTGAGATGACATTATTTGATCTTATCTACACTTCCATTTACTATAGCTGTAGTAATCTTGACATCTGTAATTTCCGTTATATGAGTTTGTTGCAGTACTTATCTGAAGACGAACTTAAGTTTTGTGTTACCCTTTTATTTCCCACCCTTAGCTAGAGAGAAGGAACACTTTTTCAATTCGTTCTTCATTCAAGGGTTTCTTCTTGGACTTCTGCATGAAGATGCTTTAATTTTTATTTTGTCTTCCGAGTCTTGCTTAGTTCATTGGGTTTTTTTTTGGAAGTATATACGGCAAATGAAACAGATAAACTCTCACACCCCCCTCACCTTTGGTGAGGTTTGAACTCCCAACCTCCTAGGAAGCCAAAGTCTCACATACCGCTAGGCCAAAGGCCCTTTGGTAGTTCATTGGGTTTTTATTAAATTAGGCCCATTTGTAATTCGACTCTTATTGTTATTGGGGTGATTGGTCCATCAATTTACTATATTACTGTATCATGCAATTGATGTACATGTGATTCACAAAATATATTGGGCTTTTATTTTCTCGTCTTTCTTGTTATTGTTCTCAGCTGTTTCAGTTGTATTTCGTGAATGGTTTTAAGATGGAATGTTTGAGGAGGTTGGATAGAGCAATCATTTATAGTTGTTCTTGAGGAGAGGGGTGTTTCATGCTTATTCATAAGAAGAAACTCTCTTGTTATTGCGTGGTTGCTTGCTTGAAAGATACTTCTGTTCAGTGGAAAAATAAACCCATATATTCTTGTAGGACAGTAGGAGTGTCGGTAAGGAGCCTTTGTAAGGAGGAATCGTGTCACTCTGTTTGCTTGGTTTCCTGGAGTTCGCTTGGTCTATGACTTCTTAGCTCTTAAACCTTTAAATTGGATTCTAGATGAATACTAAGCACTCCAATTGGAATATTATCTTTTATATTTGTAATAATATTACATTACTTTTATGAGTTTATGACACAATCAGTAAATTATTGAACAAGTCTATAGGTACAATTACAAATTTGAAAAACAAAGACAAGTAATTCAACTATTGATGTAGATAAAACAAGTTAACCTTTGTAATTGACTGAATATGGCTTTACTGTTTTAGTCTTGTGGAACTCAAGAAATAAAAATATAGTAAGGCAAATTGTGGCTCTGTGGATGTTGTTAGTCAATACAAGAGAAGAGAACCTTGTAATTTTGTTTCTACAACAATAAAGTAGATGTTAGTATTATAATATGATGCTGATAGTTTAATTAGTTTGATTTATTTATGAATTGTTTTATCACTCTCTTAGAAAATGTTGTAGCCTCTTAATCGACAACTTAGCCTCATAATAGCCCACATAGGCACTTAATCTTTTGGGAGGAGAACTAAAAGCCGATATGAGGGATTAGAGTGGATTGGACAACATCAATGTCTAGGCAACTGCTGAATTTATTTCTTAGTAGTTAGAACAGTCATGTTATCCTGTTGATCTTAGAGGTGCTTGAAAGAGCATTGTCATTGGGGATTATGTTTTCATACCCTGTTAATTACTTTTTATTTTATTTCAAGAACGTGTTTCTCAATCTTTTGGAGGTCGTTTGGATCGAGTTGTCATCATGATTTATTCTTAAGTATTACTTTTAGCTCTTTCCATGTTTGCTCTTGGGGAGGAACTTTCAGCAATTCATTAAGGCTAGTAATAGTTTATAACTCCTTGATATTGACATTATTTCATGTTAATCATCATCAATGAACGCCCTAGTACAAGTTACACCTGGATTTCCTGCCCTTGTTTCTGGTGTTCTGCTTGTTCTCCCCTGTGCCCTCTTGCAATAACAACACTCAACGATTCTCTTCCTGAAACGTGGAATGTAGAAGATTAGCATTCATCCTTTCCCTCCACCCTATAATCTATATCCCTCTATGCTACACCTTATACCTTATACCCTTTATTATATCATCACCCCAAGGACCCTGTTACGAAGATGCCTTATTTATTTTCCTTTTTGACATCAGTCTTCTACATTATAAGGTCTTAGAAGTTGATATTTCGATGATCAGTGAGCTGAGTTTTCTTTTTGAGTTTTCTTTTTCTTTTTTGCATGCTATTCTCACACAAAATATTTCTTTTACTTTTCTTGCTGCTTTAGATATCTGAATATTCCTCGTGCAAAGGAGGAAACTCTCTCCAGGCATTCTATTTTGGGCCCGAATGGACTTCGTGGGCAATGGCAAGCCCCTAGCATCAATATTGGGGTATCATAATCTTACCTTCCCCTCTCTTTTATTCAGTAATACAGAGGCTTATACTCTTATATGTACCTCAGGTTCGTTATCCGAGCAATATAGATTTGACACCCGTTGAAATTCCGAGGTTAGGCTCTTTGCAGATAAAGAATTTCCATTTCACTATTCTTTTTGTAATTCTAACCCAATTAAGATGTTACTAGAACTGAAGTTGCTGCTCCCTTTATATGATTTTTGCTTTTTAGAAGGTACTAATAGCACTTTTTGGTATTTTGATGTTGCAAGGGAGAACAAGCTGCATCTTGTGGAGGATGGTGTTTCGATTGAAAAGATTACTAGCAACTTGGAGCAAGAAAAATCAAGTCTAGAATCAATTATTTTACCAAACAATAACAATAAACCATGTGTTGACGAACCCGGTTCTTTGATTTCGTTTGAGGAAAAACTAGAAACCCCTATTCAGTTGGACATAATAAGACAACCCTCCCCACCTCCCGTTCTAGCAGAGGTCCAAGATTTGGTTCCTACAACATCACCACTGGTCAAGGATACAGGGCCTGGATCTGGAAATCCCACTGATGGTGTTGTTTCTCCCCTTGAGTTACACATTGTGAGATATTCCATCTTTCTATTTTTCATCTCTACATTTTAGATTTTGCAAGTATATAATTGCTTGATCAGCTGTGTTGGTTGAGGTGAAACTGTTTTTCTTATATATGCTAACTATGGTCTTTTGCAGTCCACAAAACTGATGGACCACTTCATGAAAATGGCAAAGTCAAATACGGACAAAAATTTGGAGACATGTGGTATTCTTGCTGGGTCACTTGTACGTGCCATTAATTTCCATTATGACTATTTCTTCTTTTAGTTCCCATCTAATTGTTTTTTTATTTCTTGCTTGCTAGAAAAACCGAAAATTCTATGTTACAGCACTCATCATCCCAAAGCAAGAAGCAACATCGGACTCGGTAAGGCGTCATCACCTTATTCTTTTTATTCTTATGTGACCTATGTGCTGATGCTGATGTTGTTGGCAAAGTCATATTGGCTTTTGCCTCATTGCAGATATTTTCACTAGCTGCCCTGCATGGCAGATTAGCCATAGCATGGTTGCATACTTGCATTGGCTGGTTTTTTTATGATCTTTCTAAATATATATTTCTGGTACAGTGTCAGGCTACCCATGAGGAGGAAATATTTGAAGTGCAGGACAAACGATCGCTATTCGCCCTTGGATGGATACATGTGAGTTATATGATTAGGATTCTAATAGAATGCGT
Organism: Silybum marianum; assembly: GCA_036898165.1. NCBI lineage: Eukaryota > Viridiplantae > Streptophyta > Magnoliopsida > Asterales > Asteraceae > Silybum > Silybum marianum. Next base: position 17,299,061 of record CM072531.1, on the reverse strand, counting down.
GATGCCTTTACTGTTGTAGTTAGTTTTTCTAGGATCAACTTCGCCTTAAATTGTTTGCTCAAATGTAATACCTCTGATTTCTGTCTTATCAGCTTTCTCAATGTTCTAAAAAACTTGGTTTTATTCTTTGGCCTCTTGATACTAAGCTTTTCTTTATGATAAAAAATGACTTTACATATTTCTTGGAAAGAATACCCAGAAATAACGTACTTGGTACTCCCCTGTCTCATGGATTGCAAAAATTTCCGAATTCGGATGTCCCATATTAATTGTGATGTTTTTAAGCTAGAATTCACTAATTTGCCCCATTGTCATGACTGCCAAATATTTATAGGTTCTGATCCACAACCTTTACTTTAATTTGAAAACACAGTTTGTTTGAAAGTATTTACCCTACTTTGTCTTGAAGTGCATTTTTAGTGTTTTATTGATCTTACACATTTATATGTATGCATGTTTTGATATGATGGGTGTACAAAGACGATAAGTGAGGTCACAGTTCGAGGGCTGTAAAAGCCTTGATTTAAACATTAATGTTGAGTCCACTATCTACACAATCATAGGGTTTAGATGATTTGGTAATGTTATGTTGTCTTATTATGGGTTCAAGTCGCCTCACTTTCGTATGTAACACCTGAATATGTATAAGTGAGAGTTCAGTCTGTTTGATTTGTGCACAGATAAAAAACCTGTGTTGCCTTCCACTTGTTTGCATATGAAGTAAATTTCGTATGATTAAAGAATCATCAATTATAACCTGCTTTGGATTGAGAGTGTGGATAAATGAAAATCCAAACGATAGGCAAAACCAATACCTGAGTTCAAGTTTGATGGATATCAAATTAGTTGGGTGTCATTTGAATGCAGTTAAAGAAGCAACATTCTGATTCTAGAGCAACCAAAGTTAGAGAAGTAATTCGATTCTGGTTTTGTATTCAAATCCAAGTCCAAAAGCATTGGCAGTTTCTAGTTTTTAATTCCATAACAAAGCCATATATTGAAGAACTTCATAAATACCACATTTCACATGGAAACAATGATCATCTTTGTTAGGGAAAAGGTACACCGTACACATTTTTATGGTTCATAACCAAAATGTAGAAACACAATCTGACCAATAGTATACATATATACATGTATATATATATATAGATTAATTATATCGTATTTACTTTTTTATTTGGGTTATATAATTATATCTTGTACATGCCAATTAAATTTATAGTATATGCAGACATAGTTATTTTATATGTAAACCTAAAAATTTATGTACAATTTATTCGGAGTATAAATGACTCCCTCAGTTCTCCCTTATGTATGTCCTGTGTTACTATCATTTGTAGGTCATTATTTTCAATGATTTGAAAATTTGCTTCATCATCCTTTGTTCATTATATACCATATAGAAATCTATTTGTTATCCTTAAAATGTCTGGAGAGTTTTATCTGCTCAATGTACTACATGCTGATCCTTGTTTCCTTTTTGCAGACACATCCAACACAATCTTGTTTCATGTCATCTATTGATGTTCATACACACTACGCATATCAGGTGACATTACTACCTCCATCGTCCTTTTTTAGTAACTTCTAAAGCCATTAAATTTTTTGGTCTTGGATTGCAAGGAACCTATTGGGACCAACATGCAGGTTCCGTCACCAGAATGTCTCACGTCCCTTTTTATAGTAATTTCTAAAACGATAAAAAGATTGTACACGGACATTGGAATAGATGAACCTCCGATATGGAGCTCATCGTAATGCGTCCTCTTAAAGTTCTGTCTTTATGGTAGTGGTCAAGCCCACGTACATCCCCCACCCCACCTCCAGATATACAAGGCTCATTTGGTTTTCAAGTTTTCTCCGTCTTTTCTCCAACCCTTCCATCTTTTTAGACAAGAAATTGCTAAGAATCCTTATCTAGTTAAGGATTTTTATGATTTTAATGTACAATTATAAAATGTTATATTCTAGTTGTCACCAGTTGTATTTGTCTGGGTTAGCATACGGGTGGGGTTCTCTGATTCTCTCTTTTTTTTTTTGAAATGCAAGACGAGAATTGCATACAAAAGCTTCCCTCCCAACCCTCAAAAAGCCTAGAAACCTTGGTGTAATTTGATTCTTGTGGTGTGTCATTATTTACTTTTTGTAGTCCCATGCAAATTGCATTATTTAACTTAACATTCAGTTTAAGGAGATTGGTTAACTGTCATCAAACATCAAAATTACCCACTCACAAAAGATGGCAATTAATGTGAGAAGTGCCTTTATGGAAATTGCAATATTGCATCAGTTTATTATTGTATTTACGGTTTATATTGTAATATAAGGGGTTCATTCTCTTTGGGAGGGAGTCCCTCGCCATTTAGATGTACTTTGTTTTTTCTGTTATAAATTGCCAGGAGTGCCGCCTCCTTTCCAAAAAAAAAAGAGGATCATTCTCTAAGATGTGGCTTTTATCCTTTAAGATTTGGTTTTTCATTCCCAATTTATCGCCAATTTGTAAAATTATTTCACCGTTTCTAGTTGTGCATTACCAATGTATAGAATTTTATAGACAAGTTCAATTATGCTGGGATTTTAGACAAGAATTGAGGTTAAGGTTGGTTTAGGATAACGTTGTGCGCTTTGCATAAAAATGTATATCAACCACCTGGAATTTTTGTTCCAAAATTTGGATGGATTATAGAGGTATTAATTCAGCAATAGCATGTTGGTATTTCTTGCTGGTTATATTGGAATCTTAGCTTAATCGTACAACATTCTTTAATGTCTGCATAAATTCAGGCATTTCATTTCTGAGGATTTTTTTTGTTCATCCTTCAGATTATGTTGCCGGAGGCCATAGCAATCGTCATGGCACCAAAAGACAGTTCAAGGTATTCATTGGCATCATTTGCTATCATACCAATATATAGTGCCTTTTTGTTTAATATTCTTTTGTTTTTGCTCCGACCGTTCTAATTTTAATGCTTCACAAAATATAGTTTCAGGAAAGTGTGCGACTATTACACAAACATCTGTCTAACGACAAAATAATAAATCTTGTGGAACAAAAGCAACAACACCGATATTTGTGATAACGAAACCAAACTAAATGATCCCAATATATCTCATACAAATGTTTTTTTTTTGGAGTGAGGGGAGGGGGGGAGGTAGGATGTATGTAGATATTTGTTTCCGTGGCTTGTAAAAACAAAAATACAAGGAGATATGTGAGAAGTAGTATAGTAACATGGGAGTATGTGCAAAAGCAACTGGCACATTGAATGAAAAAGTAGGACATAAGATGAATCAAACAAGGAGTTGCAAACAAAACGTAATACTAACAACTAGCAAAGCAGGAAAAAATACTAAGGGGATGTTTGGTTGGTTTTCCATCAGGGATAAAGCTGACTATGTGGATTAATCTGTTTGTATAAATTGGGAGGGTTTTTGTTTGGGAGGTTTTTTCATAGATGGAAGGAGCATGTTCTTTAGTTAGGAAGAGCTTGTTGGGAAAAACTTGGCTTTCTGCATAAAGCTCCCACTAGAAACTTACTAAATAAGCCACTGTTTATATCATTAAGTCACTACCAAACCGTCATGTATAGCTGACTGAATAAGTTGTTAGTTCTATTAAGCTCATTAAGCTGTTAACAAACAGGATGACTCTGTACAGTAAAAACAGGAAAAACCAAGACCAACATAAGTAAGACATAAAAATATGAAAAACTAAAAACTCTATCTATTTAAGACTTTAGTAACAATGGAAAAGGGAAAAGTTTTGATTGTAGTTTCAAAGTATGCTTGAAAAGGGAACATTGCAATTCTCGGGACGAAGGGAGCCTTTCTCTCGTTTTCTCTGGATGAACACTATAATACAAATACCACATATATATATACATCCTTTTTTCATGTACAAAATCACATATGATTTTGTACTAACATGAGAAAATGGACACGGGCGACTTTTGCCGCGGGTTAAGCCGCGGGAAAAGTCGCGGCTAATCATATATGATTTTATATGTGAATCATATATGATTTTGTACATGAAAAAAGTTTTCTTGTTTTCTTAAATGGGTAGTGTTTTCATTTGAACCTGCCCCTATATATATATATATATATATATATATTTGTTTCCTGATTCACCATCGTGTTTACAGAACTCATGGAATTTTCCGTTTGACAACACCCGGTGGAATGGGAGTCATTAGAAATTGTCCTCATCGGGGTTTCCATGCACATGATGCACCTTCAGACGGCAGCCCAATTTATAAGCAATGTACAGATGTTTATATTAACCCGAAGTTGAAGTTTGACGTGATTGATCTGCGGTGATCTCCTACGGACACCAAAGGGTACGTATTTCATCCTGATGCAAATACTTTGTATATACTGAAGAATTTACAAAGAAACATTTCCATCGACGATCTGAAAAACCGAAATCAGAATGCTCGTCTTTGAGCCAAAGACTTTGAGAATTTTTCTTAGGGAACAAACAATTACGGTGATATTTGAAAATAGAAATCCGACTTTGAAGAAGCATGTAATTTTGCATTGAACATTTATATTGCAAGTATGGTTTGAAATACTGGTCTGTAATCGACTTATTATTTTGTATATACTGTGTGGGATTTACTGGTTATGTCTGGTTTGAAAGTCCAATCATCCGTCGACAGTTGATCCTTCAATTCTTGCCGTCATTTGATGAGTGGGTCGAGTTTTCGAGAAACAGTTGTGTCATTTCTAAGCACTTAACGTAGCAAGGGATGACCTACTAAGAGGATACGGAGTGTATGGCTACAACTCAATTGTCTTGTCGCAATGGAATTTTTTTAGGGGCCTCAAAGGTGCACTTGCTTAATTTTGAGGGGTGTCGGTCAAATGTTTTAAAACTAAACTTCTAAAAGAAATCGAAAATGGCTCAGATGGTCTAAATCATCGGGATTAACACTTTACCTTTGAGAAGTTGCAAGTTCGACTTTTGTTTATAGTGAATATCCAGTTTTTCACCTTTTGAGTTTTTGTTTCTGATACTTTTGTGAATAAAAAATGAAGGAAAGTAGCAAGGAGAAAGGTCGAATCCATGACCTTCGCCTTACCTAGTGAAATATAACAACAAAGCAACTAATCAACCATCGTATTATGTAAATCTTTTATAGCTTTCACTCATATAATCTAATGGTGTCACCATTTGAAAAAAAATTTACAGGTTCACCTTTTATATTTGGGCTTATTTCTTGTATTGATGTTGTATGGTATTGTTTGTTAAACACATTTTGAAGTTGGGACACTTGGAAAATGTTGTTAACTACTTAAGTAGTTGTTTTCACATATTGTTAAATGACCAATAATCCTCCGACTTTAGGTTATTTTATAAGACATGTCAATAGTTTTTGCGTCGTTTCGAGAAATAAGGATAGTTCTACTTTTACCCTTGTTAAGATGTTCTGTGGATACTCGAGTAGATTGAGTTCTCTTTTACAGAAACCGGAAAGCCCAATCTTTGTGATGCTATGTTTTTATTTAAAACTCAAAGTTGAAACGGAATAATCTTGAAACGATATATTTTTGAATAATAAAATATATCCAAACGGAAAACATAAATTGTAAACCTGAGAGGAACCAAGAGAGAGAGAGAGAGAGAAGTAAAAAATCTCATACAAAACTTTTATTGTGTTAAAGTAAAAACAAACAAAATAACAATAAAATAGGGAATGAATCAATAGTAATTCTCATTAATCATAAACCTGTTAAATAGAGATGTGTTTACAATGAATAGGAAATATTCGTTATGGTAGTTTCTAATACTTGGAAAGTATTCTATCAGTCACTTCCTTTTGATGATGACATAATCCTTCAACGCTTCCCCTTGTGCCGAGTCAAAGGAGTATTAGTGCACAACTGTTGCCTCGTTAAAACCTTATGTCCAAATAAAATCAGTGGGAAAAAATAAAAATAGGATGAAGGAAAGAGTACAACGCACTAGCTTCTTTGCAATAAATAAACTTTTCCTTTAGTCTAACATTCTTATATATTCGTACATTAATCATAAGAGTTAAGAAAGTAGGTGTAACAACCGTGATTCTAAAATAACGGTAAACCATGACATTGCTCTAAAAATAGCAATTACATAACCAATTGGTCCCAAAGTATAAACTTAATCTCACAAGATTTCAGCGGAAATAAACAACTATTGAGATTATTACATTTCAACTACTAAATTAGGCAGCTAACTAAACAAGTAGCGCCTCACTTCTATCCTTCCCAAGCTCACAACTTTCCTTTCCCTTTACTTGTGCTTTCTATCATATGCCTTCCTGAAAATGGTTTTCAGTTTATAAAAGAGAGGGTTAGACCAAAAGGCCTAGTGAATTTCCCCAATCAACAGTTAATATGCATGACAGTTATAAGAGAAAACGGTTAGTCATGAATATCAACTCACACTTTTCAAAAACACTTTACACGTACCTGTTGCAACAGTACACATACCTTTGTCACACACACTGTGACTAGTGCTGGTCACACACACCGTGACCTTAAATGGGCACACACCGCCCAAAAAGTCAGGCACACGCCGCCCAATTTGAATGATTTAAAACATTTCAATTTTAAAACATTCATTTATAAAGTTTAGCACACGAAAGGGAACTCACCTGAATTGCCAAGCACTTAGCTCCCTTTCCAACCACAATCACACCAACCGAACACCTGATTGAGATCAATTAACTACGAGTTAATGATCCAATTATACTTCCACACATCCTACCTATTAACCCCCTAGGCTAGGACACCACTTAACGCCCTTAAAAGACTTTCCATCAAAAACCGAAAATCGGAAAAAACAGTGAGTTGCACGAGTTTTTGCGCGACCTGAAGCCGCGGGACAAGTCGCGGGAACTCACTATTGTTCATGCACTTTCCTTCTCTAACATCAAGACCTCAAATCCACATTTCTACTGATTTCCACCTCAAAACTGATATGAAACTTGCCCAAAACACTTATAAAACCAACATTAACAACTAACAAACCATTCCTTCCATTGATTCATGGATTGACACTCACATGGATGAACATATTGTCATCCATGGAGGTTTTCATTGATTTCAAACCCTTGAAATGAAATATGAATCCCACTACTTGAGAAACACTTTCATACATACTCTATTGACCCAACCATTACTGATTTGAAGGTTTATTCAAACATTCAAGAATCTATAACCATAAAACCCAACCTTAAATCATCCAAATGACTCAACAAGGCAAAGGAGATGAAGAAGATGAAGTTTTATACCTGAACTTGTTGATTGCTTCTTGCCCTCATGAAATTCCTTCTCTTCTTCCTTCCTTCCTCTCAATCGCACCACCAGGAGCACACACACTCCTCAGCCGCTTTCTCCCAAAATGAGAGTGTTTCCAAACCCTTATTGATTCACTTTTCACTAATTACACCTTCAGCCCCTGATGTTAGGAAAATTAGGTTCCAACCATCCAAACTGCTAGTATTATTACAACAATAGATTTCGGGTTATTACAGTAGGATGATATATAATTGTTGCCTCACTAAAACCTTACGCCAAGGAACAAAGTCCCAATAGGAAAAATAAAACCTTGAATGAAGGAAAAAGCAAAACATACCAATATTACATATAAAATAGACTCCCCCTTTTGTCTACTGCTTCCCCTGATTCGTGTATTAATCAAGGGAGTATGGAAAACATTTACATTTCTAATACTTTCTATATGTTTCCCAAATATGATTTTAGATAATGATTTGGTAAACAAGTATGTCACATTCTCCTCACATCTTACTTGATTCACTTGAATATAGACGAGAGTTTGTTATTGCTGATTGTATATAAATTCAAAGCAGAATACGCTTTGTGTTATCACCTTTAATATATTGTACTTTCATTTCTTTGATAGATGGTGCATTATTTTCATATATGTAGGTGGGATATTGTATTAACTCAAAACACTAGCTCATCTGATATGTGTAATGATAGTCCTTAACCATGTACACTATTGAATAGTCTCATGTAGAGTAATATTCTTAGAATAGTTCGAAGAGGTAGCTACAAGGGTTTGCCTAGTTTACTTCCAAGCAATTGGCATGTTCCCTATGGTAATTCCTTATCCAACTTGTGAATGTGTTTTGTATGAGTCAGATAGATATTTAATATCAGCAAAGACATATCAAGACAATATTTTATGTTTCTCTATAAGGGTTGATATTTTAGGTATTGAAATTCCATCATCAATTCTATTTTTCACTTTGTACGGAAAGTATAAGCACATATCAATGGTTCCAAAAGATCAATTTGATATCATTCCAATGATGTTGCGTTGGCAGGAGCTAAATCTAGCTAACAAGTTCATTGAGAAATACAATACACGGTCAAGTGTATTATGCTAAGAACAATAATACGCATATTATACTTAGATACGGAATTCCAGCTCCTAACATCTCTTCGTCATTATCCTTTAAACGAAATGGATCTTTCCTTATATCCAACACTATGACCGATCATGGGAGTGCTAGCCAGATGCGTTTTGTCCATATTAAATCGCATGATCATTTGAACTTATGCGGATCGGTGGATCAATACTCCACGAGCTCGGTGTCCTAGTTCATATAAATAGTAAACACGAGTTTCAAGATCTTTTACCTCAACTTTAGATTTTAAGTAGTTTATGGTTTCTCTTATTTCATCAAAAGTGTCCATTAAGTTCATAACATCGACATATAAAGGAAAAGAATATAATTAATTAGCAAGATGTTATAACGTCAGAGATAAGTATTCTCGTGGTCAATCAAGGGCGTAATGAGAAACCTTGCGTCAAAGGGAAGCCTTATACATTATGACTTAATTATTCTCATTACGCTTTCTGACAAATGATTTATCTATGTCTTACAGGCTTTACACTTGGTAGGTTAACACTACCTGACCAAATACCCGTTCATTTGTATAATTTTCCTGGATTGGTCATTTTCATTTAGGTCAATATGCTCTTTGTGTGACATTTTTCAACTGAGCATGGTTCGATATCATCGTGCTCTATCCTCTCATAAGCAACAGTATATGTGATATATCATTAACGAGTATGTACGATCTATCCAATGACTCGTATGCACTTTCATAATTCTTTTGAGATTTATTTGATCTCTGGAATCAATATTAACTTCAGAGCGTCCTCAAGTGATGATTCATAGACATAGAAAATCTCATTAAAGGTTTATGAGTTGATGATAAATAGTTGTGCCTCACTCATCTCTTTCTTTAGATGAGTATCTATCGAACCAAGTAGCTTCCCCCATTTCCTTTTGGGAGCCACGACCTCAAAACACATCCACCATGTATGATTGCTATGCACTTTCTAGCGACGTTGTACCCTTGTTTGGGGACTTTTAATCTTACGGTTATATTTGCAGCTCGTATATGTGATCTAGTCACTTTTGGAATAACATTAAACGTATCAGATATCGAGTCTGATTCATTTGACTTCAACTTTACTTTGTGAAGTTTGGGGATCAGAATGAGACAGAGTGAGAATATTCTATGACACTTTCTGTATTTCCCATGGAAAATCCTTTTTCCTATCTCCCCCTAACGACGGGAAAACTATCTCATTAAAGTGACGACTCGCAAATCTAGCGGTAAAAAGATCACCCGCCAAAGGTTTTAATTAGCAGATAATTGTTGGGGATTCATATCCAACTTGTATTAAATTGTATTTACGGATCCATTTGGGTGCCCTGTGGGGGCGCAATTGACACATATACCACACAACAAAACATGCGTAAATATAAAATATCAGGCTTATATCCAGTTACCAACTGGTATGCATGAAACTGGTTGGCTAGTAGTGGGTCTAAAAACGAATAAGTAAGGTTGCATGTAATATTTGCATAACCCCAGACAAATGCGAGTAAATTGGTGCACATAACCAATACCATATATACCATCTATATTCTTTTGATGACAACTTCTACCAGACCATTTTATATATATACATGGGGTATTGGAAACTCTACATTGATCCCAATACATATGCAATAATTATCAAATTCTTATGATGTAAAATTCTCCAGCATTCCAAGTCATGTAGACTTGATGAGATAATCAGGGTGGTGAGCCCTTGAACGTGTAGTTAGTTCTAGGATTGCAACATTTCATGTGGACACTAATACGACTTGCTTTCATCGTGTCGAAACCAGAACCATAAAGTAGTCTAATGGCCCACATTCTAGATGTTTATATCCATAAATATCACTTTGTATTCGTTTGTAGGAATGAAATGTTTTCGTATTATGTCCTTAGCATTAGGATGGTCTTATTGACTAAGGATCACGATTTACTAAAGTTCTAGGTATTCAAGATGACATATTATGATGGTGGTGTTACTTCTTGTGCTGCAGAAGTCAACGATTGCAATTTGGTTAATTGCCTCATTTTGCATTTCACTCGAAAAAGAGCGTGTCTATGTGTATTTTTCAGTACATAGATCATTATGTCATGACCATGGTGTCCCACGTGGTCATATCGAAACATATATGCATCATTGTCCCAATTTTTTTTATTGGTGACAAAATATGATTTAATGACCTTGATAATCCATGTCTCTAATATATGTTCCTTTTATACCATTAGAGTTGATGTACATATATACACATTTCCATATATATATATATATATATATATATATATATATTAATAAGATACTAGTTGTGTACCCGCGCAATGCGGCGGGATGTAAAGAGTATATCAAGATACATTTAATTTTTAAAGATCAAAATTTTACAAAATATCTTTTAAATACCTTGTGGTTCACATGTTTTTTTGCAAAACAAAAATAATCCTGAATGCAAATTCAGTTTAAACGACTCAAAAGATTGAAAATTCTAATAGTAGCAACAACAAAAGGCAACTACTCATACAACCTAGAAAGGTGGACCATTAACTATGCATCATAACAAAGTAAAGTGGTTCAAACCACATATAACATCTTTCAGTATCAACATGCAAAAAATGTAAAATATATGGTGTCTAACTGTCTATTACAACCACCATTACCATCGTTACCTAATTCAAATCAAATTTGTACAACCCATATGCAAACTGCTAAATATAAATCAGACCAGTACTAAACAACCACCGTAAAAAGATGAATGGTGGCATGTCTCTTTTATTCATCTAAAAAAGTAATCCATATCCTTCTGCTACATAACAAAGAAAGAAAACCAGATCTCTCTCTCTCTCTCTCACACACACAACTTTATGCGCATGTTTTGCTTTGCTCGGCAACCACAAACAGGCAAGTGTTGGAGGTTAATTGCTTTCCTTTGGAAGGACTCATAGATTGCCTTCCTCTATCTTTTAGATGACCGATTGCTTTTATTCAAATAAACATGTCCGTCCTTCATTGTAAACAGCGATGACTTTTGTGCATATATGATAAGGTGTACAATAGAAACAATTATGTACATAGCTGATGACTTTTGTGCAGGAAATGCAGTGTTTTAAAATCCGAGTCAACCCGGCCGGTCGAACCGGGACCCGGTCTACTCACCGGGTTAATAATCACCGGGTTAAAGCTTCTAACCGGCCCGGTACAACCCGGCCGGGTTTCTCGATTTTCCCGGTTGAACCGGTCTCACACCCATTTTCAAAACCCGGTTTTTACTAAAATTTAAAAAACTTAAAAACAAAAAAAAGTTCTCTTTCTGCTCTTAAATCCTAATCGACGTCTGCTCCCAAAGACTCAAACCCTAAACCGCTAAGAAACGAGCCGACCAAAAAAACTCAAGAAATCGATCTCGTGACTTATCTACTCCCATCGATCTTGCTCAACCATCTCAAGAAATCGATCTTACTCAGCCTTCTATCTCATCTCATCTCCCTCGGCTCTCGATCTCTAGTTCTCCACAGGTAACTTTGTTTGGAAAATCTTGTGTAAATGTGTAGAAAACTAATAAATGTTTGGAAAATCATGAATATAATCGAATTTGTGTCTTGTGTTGCTCTCGAATTTATCTTTGTGTTGCTCAAATAACTCCAAAACAGAATTCATCAACTAAAGAATTCATCAACTAAAATTGTTATGTCTCGTAATCATAAAGAAGTACCTTATTTCCTTCAAGAATGTGGTTTACAGACTTTTGTATTTGATGCCAAAACAGAAATATTGTATATTTATATGGATAGAAATTGATGCCGACTTGCCAAGATTATTGATTTTCAACTTATTAGAAAGTTTAATTAAAGATGGAACTTGTTTTTATCTACGTATGTACACAGGAAAATGAAAAAAATACAACAAAATTATTGAAACCGGTTGAACCAGTTAACCCGGAACCCGGTCATCACACCGGGTCAACTTGAAACCCGGGTTTTAAAACATTGAGGAAATGCAATGTCGTGTGAGATTCTATCATTAAATAGAAAGAAATATATATATGTTAGATACAAAATTCGGCCTCTGCAGTGTTACCTTCCTTATCAATCAAACAACTCACTTATTGAGCTTAATGGGGGTCTGGGACTGTTTGAGGCTGCTTATTGAGCTTAATGGGGGTCTGGGACTGTTTGAGGCAGCTTATTGAGCTTAATGGGGGTCTGGGACTGTTTGAGGCAGCTTATTGAGCTTAATGGGGGTCTAAGACTGTTTGAGGCAGCTTATTGAGCTTAATAGGGGTCTGGGACTGTTTGAGGCAGCTTATTGAGCTTAATGGGGGCTGGGACTGTTTGAGGCAGCTTATTGAGCTTAATAGGGGTCTGGGACTGTTTGAGGCAGCTTATTGAGCTTAATGGGGGTATGGGACTGTTTGAGGCAGCTTATTGAGCTTAATAGGGGTCTGGGACTGTTTGAGACAGCTTGTGAACGTCTTCCTAATCTTTACATATTAATGAATTTTAAATATTAACACATTTTGAATGAAGAGTTATGGATTCAATTGCAATGTATCAATAAAAGATGATTATATGCAGCCATATCAATTTCTCTGTGTTGTAACCTCATTCAAATGCTAAATATGATTATCAATCAAAATCTTAATATTTGTCTGAAAAAATATTATCAAACCAAAATTCTCTCTCATAATCATTTTCCGTCACAAATCCAATATGAGTTATATATAAATGTTGATACAAAGCCTAAAATGTTATTATAGGAAAAACATAGGACAAAATGCAATGTATACATTAAATTAAATTGAAATTTAAAGAAAGTATGATATGGAGTAGGAGGAGAAACCCTGTTGTACAGAACTTTCTAGTAATATATCCCACATCAATTTCCAAAGCTAACAACAAATGACCTCTCTCTCTCTCACATGTATTTACTCAAACATGAATTCTAAAACATCAAAATATACTATTACCACTACTACGTACTACAATGTAAACCATCAGTCTTGTGCCTTATCTTCACAACAATTCCTGGCTACACAGGAGCACACCCTTGGTTTGGAACGAAAAGAAAGTAGTTTGTCATGGCTTTCCTGAATCTCTTCATCATTCATTCAAAACTGATTCAAACAACAAGGTTAGATGGAATTCAAATTTAGATTTGGACAACATCCATGGTTCAAATTCTTTAGTGATGCTCAGGATGCTTCCAGCTAAGATTTCCTAAAAGAAAAGAGATCATTTTTTCACAATGAAATCAATAAATCATTAATCAAAATTCGGGATAGTTCTTTCAATCCTATAGTTCATTCTACAATATAACTGTACGGGGAAATTTTTTTTCCTATTAGGCACATTAAAAATAATTAAGAATTCTTATATTGAAAAGGTTAGTTCCGAAGAGAAGTAAAGTTATGGTGAGAAGGGTTAGAAGAGATCTCTACCATTGGATACACATTAAGATGAGATGCACCAACATAAGATTCACCAAGATGCACCGGTAAATCCCCATATCAAGCGTCATTCATGGGTGTGTTTGAGATTAAAAGTGATCAAGGGTCAAGATCCTTTCTTAAACTTCTCACCTCAACTTCACTTCCCACAAGATCCCACACTTATAGTGAAAATTGCTATAAAGATTTAATACCCTGTCAGAAAACCATATGTCCACACACACCCAAACGAATATGTTATCAGAATGTGATCAATTTAAAAGCATTAAGGAGTAGGCATGAAAGTGAATGGCAATATTAAAATTAATAAAGGCATCATAAATAATGTTTTAGAGTAAGCTTTAAGAATCGAAGACAAAAAGTAGCATGAAAATAAAACTATGTTACATGCAACTCTACCCTGATTATAAAGACTGAACAATTAAGGTACATGCATTTTTGACAAATAACAAGCATTAGAAATTTGGTTGAAGAAAAGCCTATAACCTTGTGCCAGCTAATGCATAACCTCCATCACTCCTCAGAGCATATGCAACCATATCATCAATTGGTAGGTGTTCATAATTGTGAATGACTTGCAAGAAGATCCTAAGATAACTTATTGAAAACTTTAACATAGTGTTTGATTTGAGATCCATGGCCGAAATATCAAACCTGTCATAGAATCAAGACAGAAAAAAGAACAATAATCATGTCGATTGAATAAAAATATCAAACCGTACTCAAATACCCCAAAAATTTCAACCACCAAACCAAATTTTGGAGCATGCTCAATATAAAAATGGCTGTGTCTGCCTTCTGCCCGTGTACTTGAGATTAAGAAATTCAATAAATTACAAAAAGGGAATGGAGATTTATATAAGCAAAAACAAGTGATTTGGATAGAAATCTTAAAAACAGGTACACATACGAAGCAAGGATTGGGAAAAAAAAGATAATGACACAAATCAAATATGAATATTAAAGTGATACTTGAATTGAGAACCAATGAATCCAAAAGGTTCAAATACTCTTTGACACATTTAAGAAGCTACATATATTTTTTTTCTAAAAGATTTTCACTGAACATATATCTTACATAGTTACATGCTTACATAACAAAAAAGAAAGATTGTTCAAGAAAACCATATGGACTAAAATTTAAGTTAACTTATTCGATTCTAAAAAATAAACAGCATGAGGGGAGGATGACTTACAGAGGGTGTCAAAGCTCTTTCTCCATTTGCTCTTAAGTTTTCCTCGATACATTCCTACACGGAACGAGGAATATTTAGAGTTTCGTATATGTAATTTTAATGTATTTCTTTACATGTTTAAAAGTTATAAATTAGGTTTTTAATTAGCAAATGAAATTAATTTAATACTTAAAATAAATTTCAAATAAATATGTACTTAACAAATCTTTAAGTATGATTTTATTCATTTTCAACATGTTACCTTTTTGGAATGAGTCGTAATTGATATATTTTGACTATCCATTATCAATTGGGCAGTAGTTGTATCTCTGCTCCAAGGATTGTGAAATTCTTCCCAACTATTTCAATGACCATGACCCTTTCCACGGTCGTTTCCAAGTGGTACATGGATGCCACGTGTGACAAATTGTCTTTAACTTACTATTATTTGAAGTTGTTTCCATCTCTAACACTTTCATTATTGACATAGAGAATTTCCTTTGTCCCAACATGTCTAGTGAGTAGGTTTATAAGTTTATCTAAATGTTACATTCCAATTTAGTTATATTGGTTCATTATTATTTACTGATATATGAAAAGATGGAAATAATGTTATGAATCATGTCTTCTTTTATGAGTTACTTGCCACAAAGATTGAGATGCACTTTGAGACACAACATTTCTTTGATGAAATCAATCACCTTCTTGTAATTGAGTGAGTTTCATTTCACGGTATGACTAGTTTGGGGAGTACATGGTAATGAAAGCTTTTGCTTTTCCTTTTCAGGGCGTCCCATAGTTTTTGGGGGATTCTAGTTAACGATATCCCCTATGAAATTTGTGACTGATATGGCGTCTCAAAAAATCTCGAGGTATTTACTTGTACCTTTTCAAGAGGATGGTTTTTGGGCTCAATGGGGGAGTTGATGGGTTTAAGTTGTATTCTTGTACCTTTCCAACAAGCGTATTATTTACATTGGATAATCATATTTGTACTCAAGTTCTTGTGAGTTTAGGACATCGAATAACATATAATATATGAACTTTTTTTATAAGACAATAAATTATGAGGCACGCAAAATTTCATCATCATAACAATATTGGATTTTTACATGTTTACATTTTGTTGATAATACCTTATCAATATTTAAAATTTTAAAAATAAGTCACTCAATCTATTGGATTTCCAGGTAATAAGGGAATCAAATGGATTTCTTAAATCCCTACAAACCCTAGGGTTATTTACACCCTTCTGATATCTTGCGATTTATTTAATTTGAAGATACAATAATAGTTAAATGTTTTTGGCATGAGGCCATAAATAATAATACGAGTTGGCATATGAAGCTAACTTCAATGTTTTAATACCATAATGGTATTTTGAGAAATTATGTCATGAGACATATAAATGTTGTTTTTGACATAAAGTCAAATTCAAACTTTGAACATCTTAATAGATTTTTGGAACTTTAGGTAAAGACCAAAATATATATACGAGGATTGGAAGTGTAACTTCCAAAACTTATTCTAAGATTGGAAATTATAAGTAGAAACTTATAATTAAGGTAAATATTTAAATATATTAAGTACAAATATAAATTTAAAGGCTAAATACAATATAAAAAATAGACGATTAAATTAAATTTGAATAGAGTAACACATCTAGAAAATGGCAATCATCTACAAATAAATAAATCAATATTGATCTAAATAAATAAATTAAATTGAAGAATTAAATTAATCAAGTAAAGAATCCCAATATGTACAATAATTCTTAAAATAAAAAAATTATTATTAATTAAAATATATTAAGATGTTATTATGATAATTTTTATGATTAAGATATTGTTATTATAAAAAGAAAAGCAACTTTATAAAAGTAAACAACTATAATTTAATAAAAAAATTTTAGTAACATCAAGATACTAATAAATCAGTAACAATAAAATAAATAATCATTTAATATTTATAAACTTAAATAATTTAACAGCATAAATATAAATTACTTGTATCGTAAACCTATATAAGCTATGCAACAACAATAGTAATTAATGAAAACTTGATACATAATATGAATTTTTTGTAATTATAGGGAGGTTGAAATATAACTTTCCAAAAATTCAATTATAAAATATAAACTGAAATAAAATGTGGACGAATCAATTCATAATATTAAAACCATAACTAGATAAACACCTGTATAAATATATGACAGTAGCAATTTTAAATTAATCGACGTTTTACCAATTTCAATTTTAATAAAATGATGTAAAATAACAATTAATTCATATCCATATGTAAAGTTGTATATTTAATTAATAAAGTATTAGACTTTAGATTTAAGTAAAAAAAACATGAGTTTCATAGATCACCATCAAAATCAAAAGATAAAAAAACTTAAAATTTAACTATCTTTCTTTCTCCTTACATCTGCTAAACATGGATCTATGTAAATTTTTTTTCAATAAGAAACATAGTTAAAAGATAATTAATTGTATGTCGGTTGTAATCAGGGGTGGAGCTAGAAATCTAAGTTGGGGGGGGTCTATCGTCTTACGGTCGTATTTTGTTCTATTTGTTGTGTATCTGTGTAATGTTGTGAGATGCACTATTGCTTTGTAAAATGAAAATGAAAAAGTAATTAGATTTCTCATACTAAAAACAAAAATCCGGTTTTAACATATTTTGCTTATTAAAAAACTTGATAAAAGAACGAGAAGAAAAGTATCAAACTAAAGATTAATTATTTTTTAGTTTAATTTGTTTAATTCAAAATTTTATTTTAATTTAAATATTTTTAAATTTTAAAGTAGAGATGTAATTTGTTTTAGTTTTGATGACGTGATATTTTTTAAATAAAGATAATGATTAAACATATTTTGTTAGACTAATTATTATTTTGTATTTGAACGTAGTTATTAGTGGATTTTTAATTAGCGGCTGTTTACCAAATCTTACCCTGATAAGCGCTTACCGGCAAAAATCAACACCATCACTTACTTACTATGTAAGATTTTAGTCCACCAAAACGACATCGTATGCAACAATTTACCCGGTAAACGCTTACCGTGGTAAGAGTTGTCGCACCCACTTACCGGGTAAGACTTTTGGTTTTTGCTTTTCTTGTCTTCGCTCTTACTTGGGGTAAGATTTTTGGTACTTGTCATATTCCTCTGGTAAGATAATATGACTTGGTAAACGCTTACCCAAATTAAGTAAGCGTTTGATAAATGGCCGTTTAGTTTAAAAAGCTTTAAGAATAATACATATATTAATTACGTTTTATATACATTTTAACAGTTTTAATTAAAGAATTTATTGTATAAAAATATATCCAAAAAAAATGTATAACATCGGAGGCAAAAAAGATATTGTTTTAAAATAAAAATAATATTTTAAATAATATGTGGTTTGTTGAAGGTGGCTTTGATTTTCATATCTCCAAATCATATTAGAGGTTTAGTTGTGAGTTAGGGAAGGTGGCTTTGATTTTTCATATCTCCAAAACATTATGCAAATCATGTATATTGTTGTTAATCTAAACAACGTTGTATCCTATGATCAAATAAGCATAAGAACAAAGAAAAAAAAAAACTAGAACCATAAATTAGAAACAAAAACAAAACAAAACATTATGCAAATCATGCTTACTTGAATCACAGTTGGAACATCAAATAACGAAAACAAAGAGTCGTTTCGCAATTCCAAGCTTACGTGCTGATAACGTGTTAAAGTAAAAACAAACAAAATATCAATAAAATAGAGAGAATGAATTCGTAGTAATTCTCATTAATTATAAATCCTTTAAATAGGGATGTGTTTATAATGAAAAGAAAATATTCGTTATGGTATTTTCTAATACTTCAAAAGTATTCTATCAATCCCTTCCTTTTGATGATGACACATAATCCTTCATGTTAGTCCCCAAGGAGAGATGGCTAACTAAGAGAGGGTTTTGTAGAAAAGGGGGGGGGGGGGGGTGAATATAAAACACACAGAATATACCATTTTTAAATTTTTTAATATAAATATCAAAAATTTACACACAGGTAGTTTGATGCGGAAAAGAACAGGCACACTATTCTATCAAACTAAACACACAGATAACAGTAATTAACTTATACACTAAGGAAGTTAAAACAATATTGTTATAGCACACAGCTTTGCCACAGTCAACAAAATATCACTTTGAAGATTTGTTGAAAGCGTGAGATTTCTGGGAAGGACTTCATCTCCTTTTATAGTGCCCATGCATGGGATGCATGTGGACAGCTGTCAAGGTTTCATTAGCTGGAAGTGTATCTGCTGGACAAAGGAAGAGACCACTCC
The DNA here is from genome assembly GCA_036898165.1 of Silybum marianum. Taxonomy (NCBI): domain Eukaryota; kingdom Viridiplantae; phylum Streptophyta; class Magnoliopsida; order Asterales; family Asteraceae; genus Silybum; species Silybum marianum. The sequence goes on along the minus strand of CM072531.1, from coordinate 17,279,713 downwards.
CTTTGTACTATAATAATGGATGAACCATTCCTTGTAGCACGTAATGTCAGATAACTTTATCTTCTTTTCTTCATGCTCTGTGAAGTCCCATCAAACCTTTTAGCTAAAAGACAAATATTCCTTTTATAAGAATAAAAGAGAATGTCTTTATTTAAGGCTTGATGCCCAAGTTCTTGCTGGCTCACGTGTCTTGCATTTGATGTGAGTCAAGAACTTATCTCTTTGAAATTGCTAAGTGATACATCAAACTATGTATCACATCGGTGGATACCTTGTAAGGCTGGAATTGATAAGTGTACACTTTTCTTGATAAACTTCATTTTTCACTAAGTGTTGAAAGTGTACACCCTTGAACTTGTGACTTGATATCACAGCCTTAGAAAAGATACCTGCAATTTCGGTGACCAAGATTATAGTGTCGGTGACCATGACTACAAACTTGATGACCACATCTTGTTTGATGTCCTTAGTACTTTTGATGACTTTTAAGTGTACCATCGGTGACCCACTATATTGGTGACCCAATCTTGACTTTGGCAAAATGATCTGAATATTGAAGTTAGTTGATACATCCAAAATTCCACTTTTTGATGTACAACCCTTGATTGAATAGTCTTTGACTTTTCAATGCTTGAAGCATATTTTAGACCTTCAAAAGAACCTGTAAAAAATCAATCAGACAAAGGAAGGTGGTTCATCACCAAATCATCGGTGACCCAACAATCTCCCCCTATTTGATGATGATACCTGTAAGTTAGAAAAGAATTCTTTTGACCCTTTCTATTTTTCTTTTGGGTTCTTTTGACTCAGATTTCTTTTTTTTTTTGACTGAGTATGTACAGTATAAGTATAAGTATAAGTGTAAGTATAAGTATGTGCAAGAAAAAAATAAAGATATTAACAAGAATTTTTAAGAAAGAAGAGTATGAACTTTTATTAATCAACACACAACTTTGAAAAATAAAGTTCACACTATATGAAGAATATTCAAGGAGTGGGTTCTCTTCTTTTTAGCTCATCCAAGATAAGCCTAGTGATTCCATGGTCTTCAACCGGAGGTACTCCTAGAATAGCAGAGAGGGAAGAGCTGTGAGCCCTGGGGATATGAGAAGCTCTGAAGAAACCGATGTTTCCAAAGATGTCTTCAAAGAAAACCCCAAGCTCAGGAGTAGTCAGCATGGTTTGCTCCGGGTAAGCAATAGGAGTAGGAATGGAAAGATATATACCCGAAGCATTTATCTGGATGCCTCTTTCATGAAGCATAACAAAGTGTCCATTCTTCTTGTTTAGGAGCTGTGATGACCTCTCCTTTAAGACCCTGTTGTATGAAGTACATTTGTTGTGCTTCAAGATATGTCACAAGAATATCATTCTCCTTTTGGATGTTGAGCATCTTAATGAACAGTTTTCTGAGAATATTAAGTACCAGCTCCTTGTACTTGCTTTTGCTCTTGGAGATACATTTGCCAACTTCCATCCATTCAGTTATCCCAAGCACTTCCAACCATTCAGCTTCATAGACTTTTGAGAGAGTGTCAACTCTCTTAAGGGTGACAAGTAACTTGGGAGAATTTTTGGTTGGAGGTTGGATAGTGGCACTGATAATCTTGGACTCATCTTTTCTTGTTTTCAGCCTTCTTTTGAACCATTCCACTTCCTTGGTCTTCTTGGCCTCATCAACCATTTTTGCAGCTTCAGATTTCTTCTTTATATTTTCAAGCTCATCTTTCTGAGCTTGAAGAGCATCCTTTACCATTGCATGAGTGGCTTCATCTTGAGCCAACTTGAGTACATTTGTCTAGGTTGGGTTAACTGGTCCTTGGGTCGGGTAGGAATCTTTTCAACACTTACTAACTTTTGGGAGTTAGTAGGTGGCTTGTGAGGTGAGACCCTTTGGGTACCCTTAGACTTCTTTGAGGAAGTCTTTGGGGCTTTTTAGAGTGTCTCCGCTTTTGGGACTTAGATGCTTGGGTAGAAGCCAAAGGTTCTTTTGGCTTCGTAGCATCGGTGGGTGCGGAGGTAGATGTGCCCGACGCTTTGGATCTCTTACGAGATTTGGGCACATCAGTTACTCTAGGTGTAGAAGGGATAGAAGACATACCTGAGGTCCTTTGGAGACAGGGTTCATTTTCTCCCCAAGATAGAGTTGCATTCCTTGCAAACTCAACCATAGAAGGTCGGAGAGGGTTGTCTGATGCTAAGACAGTCTTTTTCATAATCTGATTTCCCACTTGATGAAGAGGGAGATCATATATGATGTCATCCCTTTTCTCAAGTTTATCAGCCAATTTAGCATTAATGATTAGGGAGAAAAGGCGCTGAAAAGGTACCTGAGGACGTCGGATGGTAGAGAAGGAGGAGATCATTTCATTAAAGAAATAGCTTGCAAAGTGTATCCTCCTTTGAAAAATTAAAGCATGTGCCAATTCAGTCACTTGGGAAGGTGACTGATCCGGGCCACCTATCTTTTTGCTTAGGCACAGAATCAGATGAGCAAAAAGGAAGTTCCATATGTTTCCCATATTCTTGCGCAGTAAAGTACCTGGACCCTTTGACTTTGAGCCCTTCTTTTCTTCCAAATAGTTCATCACATCAACCACCATTTGATGTTCATTTCCAAGAGGAAAAGGTTCATAGGAATCATAGGAAGGAAGCTTGAGAATGCTTCGAACATCTTCCACATTAAAAACCACATCATGTTCATCATTACTTAGAACAGATGCAAGAATTTGATCTGATGAAGCATCAAATGTGCATGTCAACCAAAAGTTTCCAAGAAGAAACTTACTCATTTTAGGTTTAGCTGTGAGTGCATATTGTAGAGGACACCTTTGAAGAAACCAACACACATCATTATACTCAAGATGAGCATTGTCACTTCCAATGCGTCCAAAGTAGTTGCATGCTGGAAAGGAGAGAGATCCAAAGGTAATGGTCTGTTCTTCAGAAGTTCTTGAGGGAGAAGCCATTGAAGAAGAAATGAAGTTGCAGGTTGTTTTTGCTTTTGTAAGTAGGAGAGAAGGGTGCGAGAAAGGTGGTGAGGTAGTGGGGAAGAAGGTTATATATGAGAGGGAATTTCAATTTTCAAAAATAATGATTACTTTTGGTGATTGAAAGGTCAGAATTTTAAGGGTTTTTAGGGTTGAATTCAGCGCATGTTCTGACATTGATGATGTCATTTGGGATAAGAACAAATAATCTTGCTCACCTAGAGTGGTAAGTCAAGGGTTATCTTTAAGGGGTTAAGAAAGTGAAGGGTTGTAACGGTTACCTCGGTGACTTGTACAACGTCGGTGGCTTTATGAAAAGGGCAAACGTCGGTGGCTCAATAGAGAGGTTTACGTCGGTGGCTAAGAAAAGTAAACGTCGGTGGATGAGATTTGAGAGAGAGGGAGAACATCGGTGGGTGTATCCACGGTGGAAGTCGGAAAGTGACGTAATCACGACGTCGGCGTCGGTGGGTGATTGGTCACGGCGAAGGGCGAACGTCGGTGGACGACCGTCGGTGGTTGGTGGTTTGATAGTGGTTCCGTCGGTGGCTGAGAACAGGGATTGCCGTCGGAAAGTGAATTGTCGGTGGATAGTTTACGGTGGCTTGTGCTGGTGGTCGACGATGGTTTGTCGGTGGATGGTGGCCGTGGGTCGGTGGCTCAATGGTTGATGTCGGTGGCTTATCGGAAAGTGGATGGTGGCGGTGAATAGGGTTAGGGTTTTGAAACTTATAGAGAGGAGAGAGAGAGAGAGGGGTTCGTCGGTGACCCTGTCACCGACATTATATATATATATATTATTTATTTTATTATTATTTATATATATATATATATAACATATATAATATATAAGTTATAAATTATATAAATGTATATGATATATATATATAGAATATATATATATAAAACATATATTTATATAAAATTTATAAAATATATATTAGTCTATGTTTATCATACCTAATTCACCGATGAGGAACTTGAACCTTGTTTCATCAAGGGGCTTTGTGAATAGATCAGCTAATTGATAATCAGTGGGAATGAAATGAAGCTCCACATCACCTTTAGAGACATGATCTCTTATAAAGTGATATCTGATATCGATGTGCTTAGATCTTGAATGAAGCACAGGGTTGTTGGCAATGGCTATTGCACTTGAGTTGTCACACATTATTGGGATCTTTGAGAAAATCTGATTGTAATCACACAGCTGATTTTTCATCCACAATATTTGTGCACAACAACTTCCAACAGCCACATATTCTGCTTCAGCAGTAGAAGTAGACACCGAATGTTGTTTCTTACTTGACCAGCTCACAAGCTTTCCACCAAGTAACTGACAACTTCTAGTTGTACTTTTTCTGTCTATTTTTGAACCTGCAAAATCAGAATCAGAGTACCTGATGAGATCGAAACCTGAGTCTTTGGGATACCAAAGACCCAGATTTATGGTTGTAGGAACCCAAATCTCATATTGAATCAATGATCTAATGAAAATATGTAAAGCGGAAGCAATTTAGATCAAACAGTTTATAAATGGAAGAACGATTAATCAAAATGAAGAACAATATTAAGATAGAAGCGTAGTCATATGATTAATCGTGATCATATATCTTACATGATTGGAATGAGGGTATTTGGAGATGGAGAGTTTCAAAGAAACAATCTCACATTCACAATTACAAATGGGGAAGGGAATCCCTATTTATAGCCTAAAATAAGGAAAGTCAAATGACTAGTCTATTACAATAAGACACGTCACAAGGAATCACTAACAAATCTTGTTATACGGTTATCATGTCATTTAACACGTGAAAGAATGTGTTACTGTTAAAGCATCCTCCAATATAAAGGCTCCACGTGTAAATGATGAAATCGTTCCTTGCTAAGTTATCGGGCTATGATGAGAAGAGCAACCAGACAGAAGTTCTGTCTATTCATACAGAAGCTTCTGTGGTCTTCTGACCTTCGTACTTCTAAAGTCTTCACTCCAGACTTCTGAAGTCTCTTCTTCTGAACGATCTCTGATCTTCCATACTTGAATCATAGGTTTTCCTTTTTACACTTTCAACACTAAAATTAGGGCTAACAATCTCCCCCTAAGTGTTAAAAGGAAAACAATAAAAGGAAAAACCATTGAAAGTCATTGGTCGTCTTCCCATCGAGCTTTGAAAGCTTGGAGATCACCTTAGATAAACATGTAGCTCCCCTTGATGTAGTAACCCCATTCCAAATATATGCACACGATTTTATTCAAGTCCAAGATATTCTCTCGTATGTAGATCAAAAAGAAGCTCGACCATAAGAAGCTTATCCGCGAAGCTGCGGGTGTGCAACCGAAGCTTCCGGATGAAAAAGATTGCTTCTTCGATCTTCAAGGCATGGAATCTTCAGAGGACAGTATGGACTTAAAAGGTATTTCAAGCTCCCCCTCAACATGATGCTCTTTTTCTTCATTCTCAACTTTAAAATCAGATTCAATGTGCCATAAACACCACTGATTGCACCAAAAACAGCTTTAACCTGTAGAAACTCAACACACCTGTTAGCCTCGTAATCTCAGCCAACCCCATAGCATATCGATTCATCCAAACGTGGATAGATAGAGTGTGAGTTGCGTGACAATGTTGTGCATAATCAGTCTAATAACAAAGAATGTGTCTGTGAACCATGAGTTGAGTGGACATTCAGCACAAGAACTTGTTCAGATAATCTTCACCTTGATGCTGCGGTGAAGAAATCATCCATAGATTGAGGAGCTCGAAATAATATCAACCGTGAATATCCGTTCCAAAAATAGAACTCGAAACCACCAAGATTAATTCGAGAGCCCCGATGTGAGATCAAAGGATGAAAATTATGCTCGGTAGTTCTTGATCATTGACAGGATTTCAACAGCCTATCTCTGGTTGAAAGAAGAAATCTCTCGATGAAGTGTCGGTTCGAACCGTACTTCTTGGTTCTTTGATGTTCGAAGCAATACTTGTTAAGAGCGGGTCCGTAGCCGAGATGAACCGAAGCCGTGGCTAATTTAAACTTCAACGAAAAGAATTCTAAAGTTTGACGTGATATAGAACAAGCCACAATACCACTCATCAACCTATAAGATATAAAATCAAGAAAAGAAAGTTTCGTCCAGCACCATTACAGTGACTTCTACGCTGCTTCTGGACGTGAAATATTTGGAGTTTGGGAAAACTCAAAACATAAACATTGTAGCTCAGTGTGTTAGCTTTCCACAGAAATTGGATTCACCTTCTTTGGAGCTCGGACGAATGAGATATGATCGTTTCCGTACAGTCGCGCAGATCTATCCAGCAGCCTTCTAGTTTAACATGTAACTTCGATTATGTGAGTCTTCGGGGTAAGGCATGTAATAATCCAGAAGCTCGGTTCGTAATTCCAGAAGTCTCTGGATGCCTCTAGTCCAAAACCTCTCGGTCCTTAGTCCGGAAGCTCGGGTCGTTCTTACAAGAAGCGAGATCTAACTCGATGCGTAACAACTTTGCTTCGGCACACTACCGTCAACTTCGACGATTTAATGGGCCTTCTACAGATCGAATCACTGAAAACTCAAAACATGAAACTTGTAGATCCTTCTGTTTTCTATCCAGAGGCTTTTGAATCGCATGAATTGGTGATGGTATGAGAGAGATATGACCGATATGGCACAGCATCGCAAATCTGTCAGCATCCTGATTTTTATTCAATGCCACAAAAATTGAATATGGGTTTGCATAACCAAATCACAACCAAAGCGTTGATTTCCAAACATTGGTTCTTGACATCGAAAATAACTCTTCATGACGTTATTTTAAGAGACCAAGTCTCTCATAAACATTTTATCAAACACCTTGTGTGCATAATCAATTTTTACCCAATTGGCAATGAATTTTCTTCCCAATAACCATCCGCATTTCAGATCTAATGAGAATAAATTTGTAGAATCGAATATAAATGAAATCAAAACTGAATTTGAATATAAATAAATTCAAACACAGATTTGAATGATATCTTCGAGAACAATTCGAAAACAAAGTATAAAAAGATGAATGTTATAGATCTAAAAATAAGATGAAATAAACTAGATTCAATGAGATAAAATCAACAGATTGGATCGTTTGATTTAAGCAAATCAATAGGCTCTGATACCAATTGTTGGTTCCAGATTCCTTTAAACCGATTGTTAATTGAGAGTATTGAATCAAAGTGAAATGCGGAAGCAGATCAATTAACAATTTAAATCAATAGAACAGTAAACAGAATGAAGAACAAAGATTATGAAATAATAACTATGAATCAAAGTAGACAAAGTTATGAATTACGCACAGTATTCTTCAAAATGTAAATGTATTAATCGACATCTTTTACAAACACAATACAATGCTATTTATACAGATACAAAAACAGAAAGTCAAAATGCTAGCCAATTACAAAGTGCCATGTGTCTAAAAGGGAGCGTCTAACAAGAATTAGTTATAACAAGAATAGTGTGTTGACTTTTGTAGACATCTCTTCTTTGACTCATACTTTAATTTCTAACATTCTCCCCCTAAGTATGAAGTCAAAAAAAAACTTTCTTCAGAGAGGATCAACAGCAGCAATGATACTTGAAATATTATTGATAAGCTCTCTGTTCTTCTGAAGTCCATCAAGTCTTTTCTCTACTTTCTTTGCAACTTCTGGATTTGTCGTGTCTAAGCCAGCATAGCACTTGATAATGTAGACTACCTCAGAAGAGTATTTGTGAGCTTCTTTGATGCGAAAGAAGCTCTTTCCATTTGGTCTTTTGAAGATGATTCCCTCTTCTGGTTCAGTAAGAAGTCTACCCGCTCTGAATTTGCTTATCCCTTCAAGTTCCTCATTTGGTGCAGATAGCCGGATTATCCATTTTGAAATTTAAGCCAATGCGGAAGTCGACCTCGCCTTTTGTATCTAATGTATGATTTCATACATAGAATAATTCTAGTGTAGGCAACATGGTCTTGTGGATCTTTGCGTTCGTAAAGCCGAGTCTTCATAAATTCTTCCGGAAAAATGAGATCGACTGGATGAATGGACAACGAATCATTATCACATATGTAATAACTCTTGTTGTTTGATCCGACTATCTCGTAGATTGTGTACCAAATGGGTGTATCTTGAAACTCGCTTATGTTTCATGGCCGTGATCTTTATAATTGGAGCAGAGTGAAAACCGTCTTTTCTCGTCTTGTTTATGAGCCATGAAGTTATCTTTAACTTCATTGCTTACATTGTATTGGTTTGCGAAGTTAGGCATCATGAGATAAATCTTCTGATCTGTTGGAGCATACATGTGCCTTTTCTCAACTTCAAGTGTTGGAAGTTCAATGTTTCCAACTTTATTTAATTTTTCTTCAAATTCTCCTCTTCTCGATCTCTTTCTCGCTTCTCGAGCGGCCTCTCGCTTCCGACTCTTGCTCTTTCTTCACTTCAAAATTTTGTCTCTGTAGTTCTTCTTCAAGTCTAGCTTTCTCTCTTTCCAGATTCTCTCTTTCAGCCCTCTCTATCTCTATTTGTTCTTCAACAATTAGCCTCTGGCGTATTATCTCTTCTTCTTTTTCTTTTTCAGCTCTGAACACTTCCTCATCCTCCTCTCTGGCCCTTTCTTCTTTTTCAGCTTTAGCTCTTTCCTTTGCAGCTTTAGCTCGTTCTCGTTCTTCGTGAGCTCTGACTATTTCAGCCCTTTCACCGAGAGCTCGGGATTCTCGCTTTTTCCCATAAGATCCGTAATGAACTTAGCTAGATCTGGATCTCTGGGTAGAGGCCCAGAATGCGTAGCCAGAGGTGTTGGAGTGATTGGCACTTGTTTTGAAGAAGAAGGTTGCTGTGAAGGTGTTGGAGTTGATGAGTCAGCGGTGGTCGTGTTTGGTTCTGGTGGTGTTTGTTTGGCTTGCTTAGGCTCAGGACCTTTCTCCCCCTTCTGAGAATCAGGATCCTGATCCTCAGAACGTTTTCTTTTCAGCTCTGCCTTTTTGCAAGCCCTTTCTTCCTTGGCTTTCTTCTTGGCATTAAACGCCTCAGCAATAGAAGAAACCAGAGGCACAAGTTGAGATAGAGTAGATTCGATTGCAGCAATTTTCTGGCCTGTTGAGGATGTGGAGGGCTTTGAAGAGTACTTTGAAGCGATGGAAGACATTCGCTCAAGAATAATCTTCTGGAAAGAGGCGAGATCAGATTTCGTGACGAGCGTAGACCCAGAGGGATTATCAGAAGGAATGATGGTCTTGATAATCTTCTGTACATCGGCCACCAGAGAGCTGTAGTCAGAGGCACGAAGAGATTCTAGACGTTGAGAGATTGCCTCTGCATTTGCTTGAAGACTATTATTCAATAGCAAAAATTGTTCAGCAAAATAGGCCTTCTGATCTTCTTGAGAGGTACTCATTTGGCACTGAAGATCTGCTAAGAGAGAGTTCTGACTTTCAATTTTAAATTGAAGGCTCAGAAGAAGAGAATTGTTAGTGGTCACGGATAATTTTAGATCTTCCACAGATCTCTGAATTTGATCAAGAAATGCCAAGAACGCCGCATTTGTGACGAAATCGAAGATGTAACCGGTGCATCTCCAACACATGGAGCCCCTTTACCCTCGCGTTCGCAGGGGCCTTCTACACCTGTTTTGACGTTGAGTGTAGAAGGACTTCCAACTGGGCCTTGAGGGCCGTTATTCACAGTGCTCCTCTTCGGTTGTTCGATCGTTTCAACATTATCCTCATCATCAGAGGATGAGGTGTTCAAGACAGTATGCTTACCTTGGTGAAGTGTAAACACTCCGGTAAGAGGTGCATTCCTAGGCTGTAACCCCTCTGATGGGAATTCATTAGCATCTATCCTAGGAGAGGATGTGGACTCATCCTCTGTGCGTAGTGGTATGTCGACCACGGAGACATGAACATGTGGTGAAGGAAGTGGCGAGTTCGGGGCGAATGAACTCTTATATTATCATCATCATCCTTTTGGGAGGATGATGAAGAGGAGGTGCTTTCCCCAGATGAATTTGATTCAGAAGAAGAAGTGTCCTCTGAACGGCTGGTTTCTTGGTGGTTTGAACTGGGCTGTTCTAAGTCAATGAGTGGAGACGTGGTGACATCAACCTCAGAAGTTGTGGTTGCCCTTTGGGGAATAGGAGAGGAACACTCATATGTGTCTCTGAGGACATCTTCTGTACCTTCATTTAATAGAAGGTCGGCATGGGTAGAAGCACTCGGATGTTCACTCCTATTTTTTTTCAAGCTCATGCTCACCAGACCCCTGACCACCTACACCTGGCTCTAAGTGCTCTGGGGTAGGAATTCTCTGTTCTGAGAAAACCATAGAGCTTCTATAGATTTGGAGATTAGAAGAGCTAGATGGGATTAGGTTTAGCATGTACCCGGATAATTCTCTGGGTGCAGAGTAGCCGATGCTGTCGATGGTTGATCTATGGGAGCTCATTGATGCAATTTTGCAGAATGGCTGAATCAGGGGAGCTTCGATTGCCCCAATTGCAGGATGAATGATGAGAGATAGAAATCTTGGGAACATGAGTGCTGGTAGTGGCTTTCCCTGACTCTGATGGATCACCATAGTGTGCACAGCTGCTTTGATCTCTTGGAAGATGAGACTTGCATAGTCCAAGGGTCGATTGAAGAACATCCCATACATTATAGTCAGAATGTTTCGGCTAGCCTGATCCAGAGAACCTATTTTGCAGGTTAGGCTCTTGTTGAGAATGGAGACGAGTAGATTCCACATTGGGGGCAACTTCTTCCTCTTGAATTCGGACAGCCTTGTAAGAGGTTCATTGTAACCCAGAAGATTTATGAAGGCTAGGAGGGCTTCTGTGGAAGGGTTTTCTTCTAGGGCAGGATTGGGAATGGTTTGCCCATCCACTTCGATCACAGAAAGGGGAAGATGGAAATATTTGGCAAGTTTTCTTTTGGTGATGGGGATTTGAACAGCAATTTCCACTTGTTCAGGATGGGTGAAAGAACCGGCGAGTGTTTCATCAGTTTCGATGATCATTGTTTGCCACAGCTCTTGGACATAGATTTCAGGGATGTTTGGGTTGGTTAGGGTTAGGGTTCGATTCAACTGGTGTTGTTGTAGAAACTCGATCATGATGCGAAATTCTAGTTGATAAGTGTTAGGGTTGAGCAGTACCTGCACATTGTTCGCCTTCAATGGCAGTTTCACAATGGGAGTACTATCCGCAGTGGAATCGATGATTCTTTCTTCATCATTGTTGGAAGGACGGGCACAGTTGGAAGCCATTTTGAAATGTCGAATGCTTGACAATAGAAAACTTTGTCTTTGCAAAGAGAATGAATTTGCGAGGAAGAAGATGAAGGTTGAAATTGGGGGTTTTATGTGAGAGAGAAACTGTAGAATGGGAAGGGGTTATTAAGTTTGGGGAAAAACAAAAAAACGGTTCATTTGAGCTGATGTAAGCACGCGGGTATACACATGCAGTGTTTCGATTGGGGACACGTGTACGACGAGACACATGTATGATGATGATTTAGTAGCAGATGCTATTTTTCTTAAAAGCAGAAATAAACAAAAGTAATAAAAAAATCTGTTTAATTAATCAATTAATTTTGAATTAATTGAATAAACACAGATTTTAATCTTAATTTTATTTATTTAAGTTTAAAAATCAGTCAAGTGAAAACAAAAATCACATGAGAGTTTAGTTTCTATAAAAGAATAATAAAGAAGAATTTGCATTAAACATATAGATTTAAACAACCTTGGAGGCAAGAGTTGATTGAATTTATATATTTAATGGAAATTATAAGAAATATCAATTTATAGAAAATTTAGTTGAAAAACATGTCGACTTGATTTATATTTTAAAAAAAATTCGAAATGAATCAAAAGTCTAAGAGACCTTGGCGGCAAGAGAAACTCAGAGCAGATAGATTCAAATAAAATTTAAGTGAAATAGCAAATCAGAAGACAAAGCTAACCGTAGTTAGACTTAGACGAATATCTTCTCGCATTGTGAAACTCCCCCTTGAATGGTAAACTCCCCCTTGAATGGTGAACTCCCCCGTAGTAGCTTCTTTACCTCGTTTCTCAATCGCACTTTATGATTTCTCTTGAAAGAAAAATATTATTATGAAACGAGAAAATCGCAGTAACTCGGAGGCTTCGAAGTGTTACGAAGAGTTCGTAAAGCATCGGAGACTTCGATGACTTCGAAGTATCGTCGAGAATAGTTCGGAGGCTTCGGATGCTTCGAAGAAATCATTGTTACATATTAAGCATTCCCAACTTGCTAATTAAGAAGTTAAAACGTCTCTCATCAAGAGCTTTTGTGAAAATATCGGCAAGTTGATAATCGGTAGAAACAAAATACATTTCGATTGTACCCTTTTCGACATGATCCTTGATGAAATGATACCCGACATCGATATGCTTTGTTTTGGAATGCCGAACCGGATTTTTCCGTAATGGCGATAGCACTTTTAGAATCACGAGAGGATGGGAATCTTATCGTATATCGGACCATAATCTCGAGTTGGGTCTTCATCCAAATAACTTGTGAACAACAACTAGCGAAGAACATATTCAAATTTTCCTCGTAGATGTGGATACGCGAGCTTTGTTTCTTGGATGTCCAACTTATAAGTCGATTTCCCGAAGTTGACAAACTACGATGTACTTTTTCTGTCAAGCTTACAACCTGCATGATCAGAATCTGTATACGCCATTAAATCAAATCCAGAATTTTTAGGATACCAAAGGCCCAACGATGGTGAACCTTTTAAGTACCTAAAAATTCTTTTACAAAGAACCAAATGAGACTCTTTAGGATTGGCTTGATAACGAGCACAAAGACAAGTGGCAAACATAATATCAAAGTTCTACTTGCCGTTAAATATAAAAGAGAACCAATCATTCCTCCGTAGCCGGTAATATCAACGGATTTATCAGAGGAGTCAGGTCCTAATTTCATACCAGGAGAGATAGGTGTTTTCATGGATGATGAGTTTTGAAGATGAAACTTTTTAAGCATGTCAGAAACATATTTTGCCTGATTTATAAAGATACCAGAGGTGCTTTGTTTAACTTGAAGTCCTAGGAAGAAAGTTAATTCTCCCATCATACTCATTTCAAATTCAGTTTCCATCAACTTAGAAAACAAATCAACTTCTGTTTGATGAGTAGAACCAAATATTATGTCATCCACGTAAATTTGAACTATAGTTAACATACCTTTGCCTCTTTTGATGAACGAGTTGTATCGATTTTACCTTTTTCATAACTTTTGCTGATCAGAAATTCGATAGTCGTTCATACCAGGCTCTTGGGGCTTGCTTTAGACCATACAAAGCTTTGTCAAGAAGATAAACATATTCTGGATGTCTTGCATCTTTGAAACCATCAGGTTGTTCAACATATACTTCTTCTTTTAGACATCCATTAAGAAATGCACATTTAACATCCATTTGGTAGACTTTGAAGTTTTTGTATGCAGAGAAAGCCAAGAATAATCTTATTGCTTCTAGTCTTGCAACAGGAGCAAAGGTTTCATCATAATCGATACCTTCCTCTTGACAAGAATCCTTTAGCCACCAAACGAGCTTTATTTCTGACAACAATTCCATCTTCATCCTTTTTGTTCCTAAATACCCATTTTGTGCCAATAGCAACTTTGCCTTTTGGTAAAGGAACAAGACGCCAAACTTTATTTCTTTCGAATTGAAGTAGTTCTTCCTGCATAGCATCCACCCAGCTTGGTTCAACTAAGGCTTCATGTACACGTTTAGGTTCGATCATACTAAGAAAATTAACAAAGAATGCTTCATTTGCAGTAGCAGATCGTGTTCTGACCCCCTCAGAAGGACTACCAATTATAAGATCTGGTTTGTGAGATTTAGTCCATTTCGTCATTCTGGGTTGAGAAATTGATTGGGTTGTTTTATTTGACGAAATGATTTCATCTGGAAACACAAAATCTTCTTTATTTTCTTCTGTATGTCCTTCTGGTATCTGTTTTGTCACCTGTCCTTGTGTCTCCCCCTCAGATGATGGAACAGAAGAAGCAGATGTAGGAGTAGTGGGAACTTCTGGACAAATAGACGTGACAGATGAAACAGAAGAAGCAGGACCAGAGAGAGTAATGCCTGAGGCTTGGAGAATATCTGGTATCTGCAAATGTGGAGGTGACATAGCTTCTGATACAACTTCGTCGCCCAGAAAATCTTGAAAAATAGCATCAATCTCGGATTCTCTGAAACCTGAAAGATAGTCAGAAGTAACAGTATTAAGCTTGAGTTCGGAAGTAGAGTGTTCGGAAGTCAGTTGGGTGTTATCATCGAAGTCAATGTTGATGCTTTCCATAACAGTTTTTGTTCGTAAGTTAAAAACTCGGAAAGCTCTTGAATTTAACGAGTAGCCTAAAAATTTAGCTTCATCGGACTTCGGATCAAATTTGCCAAGATTATCTCTGTCGTTTAAGATAAAACATCTGCAACCAAAGATATGAAAAAATTTTACAGATGGTTTTCTTTTATTAATCAGCTCATAAGAGGTTTTGAGATGCCTCTTGACAATAATTGAACGGTTTTGAGTGAAACAAGCAGTAGCAACAGCTTCGGCCCAGAAGTGAATTGGGAGACCGTCGCGAGCATCGTTCGGTCGCTTCAACCAAGGTTCTCGTTGCGACGTTCAACTACACCGTTTTGTTGTGGAGTGCGAACGGCGAGAGAAGTTTTGAGTAATTCCTTGTTCAACAAGATACGATTCAAGCTTGGCGTTCTTGAATTCTGTACCATTATCACTTCGAAGCTGCTGAATCTTCTGATGTAGAAGAACTTGAATTCTGGTCATCATATTCTGTAGTACCACTGGGACTTCTGACTTTTGACGAACGAAAGCAAGCCAAGTATATCTGGAAAATTCATCGATTAGTACCAGAATATACTTTTTACCAGATAGACTCTGAATTGCAATTGGACCACAGAGATCCACATGTAATAATTGCAGAGGTCTAGTACAAGAATGATCACTTTTTGTTTTATGAGATGCTCGTTTAATTTTGCCCATTTCACATGCAGGGCAGAGGTGATCTTTTTGAAAATGAATATCTGGAAGTCCAGATACCAGTTTGTTTTTAACAAGCATCTCAAGATTATTAAAATTTAAGTGAGACATTTTATGATGCCAGAGCCACGCAACTTCACTCTTTTTGGAGATGAGACATAAAGTTTCCTTACCATCCTTAGAGATAAAATTCATCATATACAAGTTACCTTTCCTGTCTGCTCTCCAAAGTTCTTCACCTGCCTTAGAGAATAAATAACAATGTTTTTCATCAAATACTACTAGTATTTCACAAAGTTGACTTACACTAAGGAGGTTATGTTTCAAGCCAGAAACATGAGCTACCTTTGATAAGGTGATATTACCTTCTTGTAGAGTACCGTAGCCTTTTATTTGACCCTTACCATTATCACCAAAAGTTACTACTCCACCTGATTTGTCCTTGAATTGGGATAGTAAATTTTGGGATCCAGTCATGTGCCTCGAGCATCCAGAGTCAAGATACCAGATATGCACACGCTGTTTCTGCAATCAAAAATCAGAATTTCTTAGGTACCCATCGCATAATGGGTTCTTTTATATTAGCTTTTGGAGTATGCTCGTTTTTTGATTTAACAGAAGGTAAAGACTTTATTTTTGGTTTTTGGTTTTTTTGAGTTTTATTCTTTTTGTGACAAACATACTGTGAATTGGAATGATCAGAGGTTTGCGAGAAAAATTGTTTTAACTTTAAGAACAGTGAAAAACATTCAGAAGACTGAAACATAGAAGATTGAATTGAATTTTCATTGCGAGAATGGTAATTACAATTATTCTTTCTAAAGTCTTTTCTAGTATCAGTTGTTCTAGAGAACCTATCTAGACTAGACTTTTGTTTTAGTTCTGGCTTTTTCTTCTCTGTGTTCTTCCTCTGATCTACTTTTGCAGAAGCTCTATTATTTACTGAAAAAGGAACATAAGAATTAGAGGATTTCCATTTGCCTTTTTGAATATTAGTAAACTTCGGAAGAGTATAGTTTAAAATCTTTTGATTTTGCACTTTGTTTTTGAGTTCTGCCTCTTTCTCAAGTTCAAGACATGTTTTGGCTTTGAGACACATATCTAAGAAGTCTGGATGTATAGATACTGATTTTCTCGGTTCTGGAACAGAAACAGGAAGAATAGGTATACCACTTGAAAGTTTAGCACAATCTCTATCAGAAGCTCTGATTTCTTGAGATTTATCAGTATACAAATAATCATCCTTTTTATCACTAATTTCTGAATTATTTGTGATAACTTTTGATGATTTAAAAGAATTAATTTCTAAATTTGAAAGGTAATTTTCAGAGTTATCAAAAAATTCTTCATCATTATTGTCATTCTCCCATGGATACGTAATCTCGCCCAAGCTTTCTTGAGTTTCGTAAAGATGTAAATCTTCAAATGAACAGGGAGAGATCTCTGGATGATTCTCACAAAGAGTTTCATTTCTAAAACACTTATCCAGAGTAGAGAGAATATCGTTTTCAAACATAAGTCGTAGATCTTCCTCTGCCTGACTTGGAACAAAAATATCTGCCTCTGGATTCAAAATTGTATGTTTATTTGAACCAAAATTGAAAATATCATCTTTCTTCGAACTTTATTTAGATCAACATTTGTTTTACAACAATATTCAATATTTTCGAATTTAAGTTTGCTTTTTTATGATGGTTTTCATATCTAGATTTTTTAAAAATAGATTTTTCATACAAAATTGGAAACTTTGGCTTCTGTATTTGTCCAACACAAAAAACAGATTTCAGATCTGACCTTTTCTTACACGTGTAGGGATCTAGGTCCTCGAAACCAAGTCCAGATCTTCCTACTTGTGTGTTAATTTTGTCATGAACCTTCTCCGTGCATCCGGATATGTTATAATCTGTAGCTTTTTCTGTTGAAGTTCAATGTGTAAAAATTCTCTCTCTTTCTGAAAATAGTTTTTAAGTGCTACAGAGTTGAGTCTATCACTCTCTTTGTCTCTGATTTCTTTCTCTTTTCCTTCCAGAAGTTTATTGAGATTCAAAATTTCCTTTTTAAGTTTTTCTTCGTAAAGTTTTAAACTCATGGAAATCGTTTCCTTTGCGTATTTAATTCGAGTTTTTCTTCTGTAAGTAAATCCATTTCTCTTTTGAAAATATCTCTTTCCCTTTTGATTGTAGAAAGAGTTTTCTCAGTACTTTTTCGTAATTTCTTTTCGATTGTGAGTTTCAGTTTTAGTTCCTCAAAATTGTTTGATAACATCACAATCGTTTGTTCAAGCTCAGATGATCCAGAAATTACTAACCGGTGACTCGAAGGGTTGATCCTCCGATTCGTTTGTGTTTGCCATTCCACGTAACATGGCTTCATCACCGCCGGATTCATCTTGCACCCGCTTTCTTTTTACGCAAAGTGTGCTCTTTCGGTGACATTGTACTTATATTTGTTTTTGTAATAAGTCTTATCCTTTTCCGCAGCTCCTCTCGCAATCTCTCGAGTAATGTCCGGGCTTGCCACATCCGTAGCGTACATCTTTCTTCCTTTTTAATTCTTCTTCTTTCTTCTCTTCTTCTCGTTTTCTCTACTCTCGTACTTCTTGTTTAGGAACATAGGGACGATCAAATCGTTTATTTCCTTTCAAAGACCTATTTCCAAAACGATTAGTAAATTGCTTGGTTATTAAAGCCGTAGAGTCGCAAACGCTTTAATTTCATCATCCGATTCGAGTCATCTTCCGGAGCATCTCGATATGAAGGCCTTCGATTTCTTCCGTCATCACTTCGTCTTCTCGATTCCTTTTGTTTCGAGATCAAAGCCGTAGGACCTCCGATGTTTGTTCTTTTCGAACAACTTCTTTTTCATGAGCTTGCGGTGTACCGAATACATCATGCGGCGACCATTGTTCAAGGTCCCGATTGGCTTGTAGTGACATGGATAGATTTGACCATTCGGGGTTTAACCTTTTGAGAAATAGAACATTGTTGTCTTCCTTTGATCTAACAATGTCACATCTCTTGCGGAGATTAATCGTATTGTTGAATCGATGAAATGTTTGTTCCGCAGATTCATCGATCGCCGCTTGAAAACTATTATATTCATTTAGAGCTTGGGCTCTTCGTTCTTTTTCATTTTCGCACCACCTTCTAAGAGATTCTCCAGTTGATCCCATAAATCTTTTCTTGTGTCACATGAGTCCGAGAGATTGAAAAATCTCATTTGGAATGGCCATTATCAACGAGAGACTTAGCTTTCTTAGCTAATTCCACCTTAGCCTTTTCTTCATCGGTCAGTTATTCCTTGACTTCGAACCGCCTTCTTGGTACCTCATCTGTATTTGCAGTGGCTGGAATTCTGGGAATAGTAGTGGTGGGAACAAACGAACCGTTTTGAATAATTGGATATAACTCAGCATCCAATCCCTCATAGAAGTTAACCATTCGAATCTTCCATTGTGGGTATTCATCACGTACAAGAGTTGGAGGTTTAGTCAGGGACCCAGACGTATAAACAGCATTCAAGCTCGAATTTGCCATTTGAGTAGGATAGAAGAGAAAATTTGAAGATTTGAAAGAAATTTAGAACAATTAAATCTCAATTTGATAGAAGAGCAGGTCGATAATATCACTGTTTCTTCAGATTACAAAATGAATGACTCAATTTAAGAGAAGATTGTTAACAATTTAACAAAATCTCGTAAAACAGAGTGGATTAATAAACAAATTTTGAATCTGAGAAAATACTGTTCGATCGAAAGGAATTTCTTCAATGGAAGAGATCTAATAATCAATAGATTGATTAGAAGGCTCTGATACCAATTGTAGGAACCCAAATCTCATATTGAATCAATGATCTAATGAAAATATGTAAAGCGGAAGCAATTTAGATCAAACAGTTTATAAATGGAAGAACGATTAATCAAAATGAAGAACAATATTAAGATAGAAGCGTAGTCATATGATTAATCGTGATCATATATGTTACATGATTGGAATGAGGGTATTTGGAGATGGAGAGTTTCAAAGAAACAATCTCACATTCACAATTACAAATGGGGAAGGGAATCCCTATTTATAGCCTAAAATAAGGAAAGTCAAATGACTAGTCTATTACAATAAGACACGTCACAAGGAATCACTAACAAATCTTGTTATACGGTTATCATGTCATTTAACACGTGAAAGAATGTGTTACTGTTAAAGCATCCTCCAATATAAAGGCTCCACGTGTAAATGATGAAATCGTTCCTTGCTAAGTTATCGGGCTATGATGAGAAGAGCAACCAGACAGAAGTTCTGTCTATTCATACAGAAGCTTCTGTGGTCTTCTGACCTTCAGACTTCTAAAGTCTTCACTCCAGACTTCTGAAGTCTCTTCTTCTGAACGATCTCTGATCTTCCATACTTGAATCATAGGTTTTCCTTTTTACACTTTCAACACTAAAATTAGGGCTAACAATGGTGCCTTTCAGATACCTAAAAATCCTTTTCACAGCAGCCAGATGTGATTCTTTAGGATTTGCTTGGTATCGGGCACATAAACAAGTAGCAAACATAATGTCAGGTCTACTTGCAGTCAGATAAAGAAGGGATCCTATCATGGCTCTATAATTTGTAATATTAACAGAAATGTCATCAGGATCAGAAAAGAGTCTAAGAGGAGGAGCCATAGGAGTTTTCATGGTAGAGCAAGTATCAAATTGAAACTTTTTCAGAAGATCTTTAATGTATTTACTTTTATTTATGAAAATACCTTCTGGAGACTGTTTTACTTGCAAACCAAGAAAGAAAGTTAACTCCCCCATCATGCTCATTTCATACTCTTTTTGCATGAGGGAGCTAAACTCATCACACAAGGATTCATCGGTGGCTCCAAAAATAATATCATCAACATAGATTTGAACAAGAATGATATTACCTAGTGATTTCTTGAAGAAGAGTTTGTTGTCAACCTTGCCTCGTATATACTTATTTCTAAGTAGATATTCTGAGAGAGTATCATACCAGGCACGAGGAGCTTGCTTCAGTCCATACAAAGCTTTATCCAGCCGATACACATGATATGGATGGACTGGATCTTCAAACCCAGGAGGTTGCTTCACATACACTTCTTCAGCTAATTCACCATTCAGGAAGGCACTTTTGACATCCATTTGGAATACCCGAAAATTCTTGTAAGCTGCATGGGCAAGAAATATTCGGATAGCTTCCAATCTGGGAACAGGAGCAAAAGTTTCATCATAATCAATTCCTTCCTCTTGTCGATATCCTTGAGCAACCAGTCTTGCTTTGTTTCGTATGACAGTTCCTTCTTCATCCATCTTGTTTCGAAACACCCACTTTGTTCCAATAATAGTTTTGTTGGATGGACGAGGAACTAACTTCCAGACTTTGTTTCTCTCAAACAGTGAGAGTTCTTCTTGCATGGCAATTACCCAGCTAGGATCAGCTAGGGCTTCATTTATCAGCTTAGGCTCAACAATAGAAACAAAGTTGACATATAAGCACCAATTGCTTATGCCTCTTCTTGTTTTTACACCAACTTGTGGATCACCTATGATTTGATCTATTGGATGATCCATGGTCCACTTTAGTGCAGGAGGTAAGGTAGGAGGTAGAGAAGAGGATGAGGTAGGAATTTGAGATGGTGAAGGTAGGTTTGTGGGAGATATGGTGTTTTGGTGGGTAAGGTCTTCTGTAGAGTTAGTTTCAGAAGGTGGAGAAGAAAGAGAGGGTTATGAAGATAAGGAGGTGTGAGAAGAAAGAGAGGGTTGAGAGGAGGTGGAGAAGAAAGAGAGGGTTGAGAGGAGGATGGAATTTCACCAACACATGAATTTATCCATAGGTTTAATTCTTCTTCATCACAAGATAATGAAGAAGTTTCAAACTCATCAAACTTCACATGCATGGATTCATCTATGCATTGTCTTCTTAGGTTGAAGATTCTGAAGGCTCTTGAGGAGAGAGAATAGCCCATGAAAATTCCATCTTCAGACTTTGGATCAAATTTTCCAAGTTGTTCCCTGTCATTTAGCATGTGACAAGCACAACCAAACACATGGAAGAAGTCAACTGCAGTTTTCTACCATGGAAAACTTCATAAGGAGTCTTGTCATGCCTTTTGACTATGATAGACCTATATTGAGTAAAGCATGCAATGTTAACTGCTTCTGCCCAAAAATAGGTTGGCAACTTGGATTCACTCAGCATTGACCTTGCAGCTTCACACAGTGTTCTATTCTTTCTTTCAACAACACCATTTTGCTGAGGAGTGCGTACGGTAGAAAAGTTCTGAGAAATTCCTTTTAGGTCAAAGAAATCTTCCAGAGCAGCAGTCTTGAATTCTGTGCCATTATCACTTCTGAAGGACTTCACCAGTTTACCATTCAAATTTTCAATCTTTCTTGTAAACCTGATGATTTCTTCAGCAGCATCACTCTTGTGTTTCAGAAAGAACACCCAAGTATATCTAGAGAATTTATCGACGATTACTAGCATATACTTTTTACCACCCAGACTGGGTGTGCTTACTGGACCGCACAGATCCATGTGAAGCATTTGAAGAGGTTGAGAGATAGATGAGCATTGTTTTGTTTTAAAGGAAGTTCTGGTGAGTTTTCCTTTTTCACATGCTCCACACAGCTTTTCTTTTTCAAAAACTATTTTTGGCATTCCAACAACCAGCTCCTTGTTGGAGAGTTTGTTCAAGGTTTTAAAGTTTAGATGAGAGAACCTTTTATGCCACAGCCAACTTTGTTTGGCTAGTTCTTGAGAGAGGAGACACACAGCTTCTCCTATTGCACTTTCCTTCATGTTGATTATGTATACGTCATTCAGTCGGGTTCCTGCTAGTACAATATTATTCTATACATCAAAGACCAAGCATACACACAGCTGGAACATGACCTTATAGCCCAAATCACATATTTGGCTGATGCTTAGAAGATTGTACATTAGCCCTTCAACATGAGCTACTCTAGAGAAAGTGATGGTTCCATTTGATATGGTACCATATCCTTTGGTGACCCCTTTTCCATTTCCTCCAAAGGAAACAGTGGGTCCCTTTTCTTTTGAGAAGTTAGAGAGAAGAAGTTTGTTTCCAGTCATGTGTCTTGAACACCCGCAGTCCATGTACCATATGTGATCTTTGTTTGGTACCTGCACCCAGAAACAAATTTAGACTTTTAGTACCCATTTTGAGGTGGGTCCTTTGGGATTAGAAGGCATTTTACTTTTGCAAAGATCCAAACCTTTTGGGCAACTTTTAGCAAGATGAAGAGTATTGCCACAATTATAGCACTTCTTTAAAGAAAAGTCCCTTTTAAAATCCATATTATCAAAACTTTGGACAGAGGTTGACGACTGAGAAGAGGAGGGGTGACCGATACCTGGTCTTGGTCCAAGGATACCTTTACCAGAATTTCTTGATTTCTTCAAGGTCACTAACCGTGGAGTAAAATCAGTAACTATTTGAGATTTCCTTTTAGATGAAAAATTTGATTTAGAAATTTTTTTCTTTTGAGGAGAAAATCTTTTTGGAGAGGGATACTCAGCAACACACTAGATGGCTGCTCCTGGGAGTAACTTGACTCATGAAGACTTAAAGAGTTTAAAAGTCTTTGGATAGGTTTGGGAGAAGAAGAAGAGCTTGGAAGAGTTGAAACTTTTGAAGACTCAGAAGAGATTTCTTTAGCTTTAACAAAGACTCCAAACTTCTTAGAACTAGATTCTACTTTGAGCATGTCAAGTAGATCTATAGAGTGAACGGAGGTAGAGTCCTCAGATGAGTAACCGAAGAGATCATCATCGTCATCGGAAAGGAAGCCAGCAGGAAAACCTTGACACTCAGAAGAAGGAAGTGGAAGGTCGAAAGGTTGAGGAACATATTTTCCATAACCAAGGCCAGACTTATCCTTGCTAGTGATTTGATCTTGAAGAATCCTTTCAAGATTCTTAGAGGATTTAGTCCATTTAGACAGAACCTCTTGTTCCTTTTCAAGAGTGGAAGAGATTTTTGATTTTTCCGCATAAAGGCTGTCGTTTAAATACCTTAGGTTTTCTAGATCAACTTTCATTTTATCAAAATATTTTAGTTTGGAAAAGCAAGAGAGGAGTTGATCATTTAGACATTTTATATGCATATCAGCCTTTTTCTTTTGAATCTTTAAGTCACAGAAGTCAACAGTTAAAGAATCAAAGGCATCAGCCTTTTGATCATCAGAGAGAAAGGTAAAAGGATGTACCTGAGGCTTTGTTCCTGAAGTGGATCCCTCAGCAGATACAAGGGTAGTGTAGAGTGACTTTTCCATGTCTTCCAGATCATCGATTTTGGCCATGAGGCATTTAGTGATATACTCACTCTCACTCTTAGAGGTTTGCTCATCCTCCCAGCAATGAGCCTCAGCAACCAAAGTTTTATTTTTACTTTGGTTTCTTTCTTTTTCCCTCTTGTATTTGGCTTTGTACTTCTTATATCTGGAGGTTTCTTTTGATTCAGAATTTTCTTTAGAGGATTGGCTACTTCTCTCTTCATGCTTCCTAGAAGCTGATTTTGAGAAGTCATGGCCATAAGAAGAAGAAGGTTTGATAGAAGAGGAAGCTTTTGATCTGCACTCAGAAGCAAAATGACCTTTCTTTCCACAATTGAAGCATTCTTCATTTGCTTTATCAGAAGAGGATTTTTGAGAAAAAGGTTTTCTATTAAATTTAGAGCGGTTTGAAGAAATTCTTTTATTCTTAAGGTTTCCAGCAATCATTGCCATACTATCAGAAAGTATGTCAATGGCTGATTCTTCTCCTTCATCATCAGCAGCACTATAGTATGCATCTGACAGATGAGAAGAGTCTTCCTTAATATCTTTTTCAGAATCAGAAGAAGGATAGGTGATTCTAGGAACACAAGAAGATTTTGAATCACCTATCAAAGCAACAGAGGAGGATTTGATATCCTTTATAAGAGATTTTCTCTGGTTCTTAGTTTGTTCATAGTGGAGAAGAGTTCCATAGAGAGCAGTTAAAGGCATTATTTCTAAGTCCTTGGTTTTCTTGATGCAAGTACAGATAGTTTCCCAGAAGTCTGGGAGACAATCCATGAACTTGCAGAGAACTTCTTCATTATCATAAACTCGTCCAAGAACTTTGAGATCATTGAGAAGACAGTTAAAACGATTGAAGTAGGTAGAGAGAGATTCTCCTTTTCATGGGAGAAGAGTTCATACTTTCTAACAAGACAGATCCTGTTAGATTTTTTGACTTCTTTGGTGCCTTCATATAAGACACTCAAAGTATCCCACATTTCTTTAGCAGTGGGAAGGTTAAGAAGAGAGTGATACACTTCATCAGGAAGGGATACAGCAAGAGCAGATTTGACTTTAGTGTCTAAAGCAACTAGGCGTTTATCATCTTCACTAAATTTGTTTGAAGGTTTGATGATATATCTACCAGTTTTCTCACTTGTTTCATCATCTGACTCTATGTCCTTTCCTTCAGCGTCCTTTTGAGGGCCAAAACGAGCCCATATTTTAGGAACAATAGGTCCCTCACTGAGAATGTTAGGATACCTGCAATCGATCCCTTCCAAGAATAATAACATGCGATTTTTCCATAACCCAAAGTTACTTGGGTTGAACCTTGGAGGTTTGGCCAAGGATCCTAAATCATATGTATTACTGGAAGAGGTCTGCAAGGTACCATCAACATTTGAGGTAGTTGCCATCACAGATCTGGTTTATTGAATTAAACCAACTGCTCTGGTACCACTTGTTAGTCCCCAAGGAGAGATGGCTAACTAAGAGAGGGTTTTGTAGAGGGGGGGGGGGGGTTGAATATAAAACACACAGAATATACTCTTTTTAAATTTTTTAATATAAATATAAAAAATTTACACACAGGTAGTTTGATGCGGAAAAGAACAGGCACACTATTCTATCAAACTAAACACACAGATAACAGTAATTAACTTATACACTAAGGAAGTTAAAACAATACTGTTATAGCACACAGCTTTGCCACAGTCAAACAAATAATCACTTTGAAGATTTGTTGAAAGCGTGAGATTTCTGGGAAGGACCTCATCTCCTTTTATAGTGCCCATGCATGGGATGCATGTGGACAGCTGTCAAGGTTTCATTAGCTGGAAGTGTATCTGCTGGACAAAGGAAGAGACCACTCCCTTTGTACTAGAATAATGGATGAACCATTCCTTGTAGCACGTAATGTTAGATAACTTTATCTTCTTTTCTTCATGCTCTGTGAAGTCTCATCAAACCTTTTAGCTAAAAGACAAATATTCCTTTTATAAGAATAAAAGAGAATGTCTTTATTTAAGGCTTGATGCCCAAGTTCTTGCTGGCTCACGTGTCTTGCATTTGATGTGAGTCAAGAACTTATCTCTTTGAAATTGCTAAGTGATACATTAAACTATGTATCAATCGGTGGATACCTTGTAAGGCTGGAATTGATAAGTGTACACTTTTCTTGATAAACTTCATTTTTCACTAAGTGTTGAAAGTGTACACCCTTGAACTTGTGACTTGATATCACAGCCTTAGAAAAGATACCTGCAATTTCGGTGACCAAGATTATAGTGTCGGTGACCATGACTTCAAACTTGATGACCTCATCTTGTTTGATGTCCTTAGTACTTTTGATGACTTTTAAGTGTACCATCGGTGACCCACTATATTGGTGACCCAATCTTGACTTTGGCAAAATGATCTGAATATTGAAGTTAGTTGATACATCCAAAATTCCACTTTTTGATGTACAACCCTTGATTGAATAGTCTTTGACTTTTCAATGCTTGAAGCATATTTCAGACCTTCAAAAGAACCTGTAAAAAATCAAACAGACAAAGGAAGGTGGTTCATCACCAAATCATCGGTGACCCAACACTTCAACATATTGGTAAATAATTGGATGACAATTTGGTAAATAAAAAAGGGAAAAGTTACACAGATTCAAATCCTTCTGTTGATCCAAAACTCCTCTCAGTGATTTGAATGTGATTCATCTCTGTACTTAGTGAAAATTCCATATATGAGTTATAGTTCAGGTTCAACGATAGCATACGCTGATTGCACTCAGCGATCGCTGAACATCAGGAACTCTAATCTTACCTCTGATGATCTGAAGAACAATAGTCACACCACAAGTCTAGTCAGCGACAGTCGAAGACCAAGCTGAAGATAGAGATGAACAACTAGTGATCTGAAGCGGTTCAGTGATAGCAAATCTCATCTAATCAGAAGTGTGAAATCTTGTAAGGCCTCAGCGATACCTCAGTGACTTCATCCTTGAAGTCTCCGTTTCAGCAATCAAATGAAGCTTTCAACAAGATTATTGTTGATCTTATCCTCGATGCACAAAAGTCAAAACTTCAACACCTTGTCAGAAAAGGACATACGAATTGTCTCTTATGTCCCCATAAAATCTGATTTGGTACTGTTCATAGGTGGCTAAAAGCATGGCCATCCTATGAACCAAAGGACAAACATCCTCCACATGTTTGACACATGACATGTACCTTTTGCTTTGCATTAAATGCAAACGGGTATAAATATATGGGAAACCCCTTTCCATCTTCATGCATGCTATATTCTTTCTTAAACCCTCTACAACTATTTCTTTCTTTCCTTGTGCATCAACTAAGTGTTTTCTTTAGTTACAATAGAATATGTTTTATACTTGTTTTTATTCCGCTTGTAACTGTAAATTTGTTTATTTATATAAACTAATTTAAAAACGAAAAAATCTACTTGTGTTTGTATTCACCCCCCCTCTACAAACTGTTCTATATCTTTGAACTCTTGTAGACCCCTTTGGAACCAACCTTCTTTGTTTATGCCGCGGACTTCCCGAACGGACTTATAAGGCAAGCTTCAAAAGTCATATTTGAAGGCTAGATAATCGCAAGAAACGAATTGGTTACTACAGACAGATCGGATGAAATAGTTACGCTCACTCTTGCAGCTGTTATTGCTAACATAGGAAGTCTCACTCCAACAAACTATTCCATTTTGAATGATTAAGTCACTAAACTATTTTTTTGAATGGAAAAACATTAAACTTTCTTATTTTAAATGATTAAGGCGCGAAGCTATTGTTTTGAATGTAAAAACCGTTAAACTTTCTCATTTTAAATGATTAAGTCCTTAAACATTTTTTTGATTAAATAAACCATCAAACTTTTAACAAATGTTTATCTACATCTTTTTTTAGATAAGCTACTTATAATTGACTAGGAAAGTTTTAAAGTAATAATAAAATTAAATCGATTTTACCATTCCCAATCCCTATGCAATTAAAACCTCTCACAAACAACGGTATTGCTCCCCCTCGTTACTCCCCATTACCCCCAACATCTTGTTCATTCTCCATTTCACCTGACACGCTGTTGGCTCCTACCATCGATCTCCTTCTTTTCGATATATATTTTTATTCATCATAAGAGGGAGAATCAAAAGGTAACTTGTTACTTTGAGTTAAAAAGATGCAAGTAACCAATTTTTAAAAATTCGATAAATTACTTTCTTAGAAAAAATGTTCAAAATGAAAAATTTTAATGATTTTTTCATTTAAAAAAATAGTTTAAAGACTTAATCATCCAAAATAGAATAGTTTGTTGCGTTTTTATGAACTTTTCCCAATAAAAAAGGGTCAATACAGAAAAGACAAAAAGAACGACAATCTCAACGGATGAACCGTTGACCAATAATAGCCTGCCATGTGCAAAATTCAAATTCAAGAACATGATTGTTTCAGATTTTTGTAATAATCAATCCAATCGGTTTGTTATAGGAGCATTTTACCAAACACTTATCTGCTGAGCGTTTCTAGGGTAAAATTCAATACTACCATTTATTTACCGAGTAAGATTTTAGTCCATAAAATTGGCATTGTATGCAACAATTTACCTGGTAAGCGCTTACTGTGGTAAAAATCATAGCCCTCACTTATTGTGTAAGACTCTTGGTCCTTGCCTCGCTCTTATCAGGTATGTTCGGAAATGATTTTGATTGTGACAAAATAAGGAAAGTATCATTTGTAAAATAAAAGGCAAGTGTATAATACCTTATTCTTTAGTTTCCTTATCTTATGTTTTCCTAGCATAAATAGAGGGTAAGGGGTTCATTAGAAAAGAGAGAGAGAATAGCCTTGTAATCAATTCTATAGTCTTGTGCGACAACTTTGTAATTTGATTACCTAAGTGAGATATATGACATCCGTTCTCTCTTATTCATTATGTTCTTGATTCTATGCTCAACATATTCAATCGTACTTGATAATCTGGGATCCACAATTGGTATCAGAGCAGAAGATTATATCGATTTGGATTAATTCGTGAAGATTTCTTGAAGAAAAAGGTATACACGTTTGCTTTGTGTTTTTGGACGTTTCAAGGTAAACTTTTTGTTTTTCTTTGTTGAATATATTCGATTTTGATATTGATTTTTTTAGTAAATCGATTTCGTCAAAAAGGGTTTTGATTTTTAAAGATTTTTTTCGAAGTTGTTGTTACTGTTTCACTCACTATCGCATTAATTTTGGGTTTTTTTTGCCAAAACTCCAAACTTTAAAGTTGTTTGTATTTGTCTGACGAACAACATGCTAAAATTTCATTAAATTTGGAAAATTTTTAGTCACACGTCAAAGTTCTCGCGTCCTAAAGACCCGTGAACAGTAAACTTCTCGCATCCCAAAGGCCATGAACAGTAAACTAATCGGGTCCCAAAGACCCAAGAACAGTAACTTCTCAAATGAATCGTGTTTTCTCAGATGAACAGTAATTTTCTCAGATAAATAGTAATTTTCTCGGGTGAATAGTAAATTTTTTTAAAAGTTATTTACTTATCCAATATTGATTACTTAGACATTCTTGTCATTAGAAAAACTCAAGAACACTATTTCTTGCAACTTTTTCTAGTCAAGAAACTTTAGTAGTTGTTTTGGATTTTGATAAAATTTGTCATATTTATTTCGGATTGCTTAGACATTCTTATCAATAGAAAGACTCAAGAACGTTTTTCCTTCCAGTGTTTTCTAGTGAAGATACTTTAGCAATTGGTTTGAATTTTGACAAAAAATTTTATATTCAAACACATATTAGTATTTTGGAAAATTTGATAACCATAGCCATTCTCTTCCATAAAAAAACTCGAGAACTTTGTTCCTCGCAACTCTTTTTAGTCAAGAAAACTGCATTATCGTTTTCTTTAACTTCTAATCGGAATTTTAGAGGAATAATTTTTTTTTGGTTGTTCTTAAATTTATTTTGGCGTTCTTGGGAAAATTGAAAACTTAACTATTCTCGTCAACAAAAAGACTCGAGAACTCTATTACTCGCAACTATTTTTAGTCAAGAAACCTCAATTATCTTTTCTCTTAGAACATTAATTGTTTTTCTCATCAAAGGAAATTAATCAGCTTGGACATCGATTTTGACCCGAGAAACTCTTGTCCTCGCATCCACTCAATCCGAGATTTTTTTTCTCAAATCCTTTTGACCCGAGTTTCCTACTGCTCGCATCCGTATGACCCGAGAACTTTGGTCCTCGCACTTGCTTGACCCGAGAACATCTCTTCTTGCACTCGCTTGACCCGAGGACCTTGTTTCTTGCATCTCCTTGACCCAGGAACCTTGTTGCTCTCATCTCTTCGACCCGAGAACCTTGTTTCTCGCATCTACTTGACCCAAGAACCTAGTTTCTCGCATCCGTTGAACCCAAGAACAGTTGTGTGAATTGATTCAAACCATTGATATACGATCAATTCGTCAGGTAACTGTGCTTACATTTCTTATATACAAGAACTAATTGTGTGATTTGAGCTATGCAGGATTTCATTTCAAGATGACCTCTCAAAACCAAATTTCTGAGTTGAATATGACGATCTGCTAAACTCAAAGAAAGACATACGAATAACATGAAAGTGCTTGATGAATTATTAATAGAAATTGTTTATCTTTGTCAGTCAGAACAAAGAATAAAAGTTTTAAGAAATAAAAATGAGTTTATCGAAGAGCAAGTAAGGAATCCACATCGTATGATGCATGAAACCTTTTGTAAAAAGAAAGTCTTGATCAGATAAAAATAAATTTTGAACTGAAAAACAAGATTTCGGAGTTAGAGAGGATGAAAGCTTTTGCAACTAATAGTGATGCACTTGAAAAGTTTTTAAGTTCTGAAAGAACAGACTTTGAAGAAAAAAGAAAGATCTTTTCTGATGAGAAACACAAGTTTGAAACTGAGCAAAAAGCTTTTGAAAGCAAAATTAAAACTTGTGAGTTGACGATTAGAAAATTTTCTAAATAAGTGTCAAATTTTGAGCAATTGTGGTTTTAGAGCAAAAATCTTCTGAAACAAAAGGCTTGGAGGTTTCAAAACAAATTTCTGAACTGCAGAAACTTTTAAAAGATGAAAAAAAAGTGTTTGACTGATAAGACTAATGTAATGAAGAAAAGTGCTTTGATCGTTGCTAAAAGAAAATATTTGGAAACCGAGAGGAAAGTTTTTGAAGTGAAAATTAATAAACTTTCAAATAAATTATCTGTTTTAGAAACAAATCTTGTGAATGAACAGAAAATGATATTTGAATTTCAAACAAAATATGATTTGCTTATGGAGGAAAAAAATTATTTATCTGACAAACTCAAGAACCTTGAAAAAGTTCTTCAAGCTAAAACAAATTTAAATTTTAGCTTGTCTGATAATGAAAAAAATCATCTTTTGTGCAAAATCAGAGAACTTGAAGGTTATAAAACTACTTCAAGTTCAATTCATAAGATGAATCATCTTTCTCCAACAAGTGTTTGTAAGAATAACTACTTTTCAAGTGTTAAGTCAAATAGTTATTCTAACAACTCCAAATCATATAGTTCTCCAACTTCTCAGACTCATAGCTCTATTTTATCTCACAATGATTATGTTGCTAATTCCGACAATTTTAAGAAGTTTAAAATGGTTTGGAGAAAGAAGTCAACTATAGATGATAGTGTTGGAAACATGCCACATACATCTCCTGTAGTTGACGCAAATCATTTGTTTCCAAAATTGACTTGCCTTATTTTTCAGGTCAACCAATCATCTAATCAGTCTAAGCGTCACAAAGATTTGTTGTTCTACTTGAGGAACAACTGATTTTGTTGATCAAAGGTACGTTCATAAGTACTTATAGTATCCCTAATTCCCCATTTGTTGTCTTTAAAGCTAACCTCCAAGGACCCAACAAAGCTTGGGTACCAAAATCTTTTTAATCTGTTTTGTAGGTGTGTCATGTGTGTTCTAAATACAGAATATTGGCATCACATGACACAATCATTCAAAAGGTTATGCTACATTTGAGGGGGAGTACCATATATTATTCTTTATTGTTTTAGCTTCATAGTACATCATCTATGAATCTGCTCTTACTGTCGACTTCTGAATACATCAGTTCAGAACTCGGATTTCAATATTTCAACTCTTTGTGTGTTAGCAATTATAAGTTTGTTAGGATCATAAGTCCTAATGTTTAGAAAGTTTTATAGAGAAGGAAACGATTGATTGTAATAATCTTTATTATGTTAAATATCTTATGGGCTTGAGCTTATAATGTAATAGACCCTACTATATAAAGGAGTCTAGGGTAGCGGATTTGTTAATGAGTGTCGTTTAGTTACATTCGCATTTGTAATTCTTTAATGCTTTCATCAATAAAACAGCCGAATCGATGATTTCCATATGATTCCTCTTTTGATCTTGTTGAATCAGACCTAACAAGTGGTATCAGAGCCGAAATCGAATCTATCTGATTTGATACGATCATCGTATTCATCAAGATCAAGGTATTATCGAGTATTTTTTCTTCTCATTGTGCGTCTTTTATTTCGGGACTGCAAAAAGTCGATTTTTCTGGTTTAACAAAGTCTATATGTTCTAATCGATTTCTTGGAGGTTAAGGTATTCTTTTCTCGGATCTCAAAGCATACTGTTTCATTCGATAATTTGAATATTGCGATCTTAATGAATATTCTGAGTTTGCTTGAATCAATTCTTCATTAATATCTAATCTGCAAACTCTCTCTTTATCAATTTTAGTCCATAAAATTCAAATATTGGTTCTGGGCGTTCATCATATTTTGCATCCGACTTAAATTCTTATCGGACCTATAGGACCCGACATAAATTCTTATCGGACCTATAGGACCCGACATCTTTTTTTATCGAGTCCACACTACCCGACATCTTTTCTTGTCGACTCTTTAAGGCCCGACATACAATCTTCTCGGGTCATTCATGCCCATTTGACACTCGACATCCTTGAATGTCGCACTCCATACAGCCGAGAACTTCGTACAGATCCCGAACAAAACTTATCTCGTCGACCATAGTTGAGTTTCAACCCAAGATTCCTTATGGTGTACAAAGAAAATATTCAAGAGCCCCGCATCATATTTTTATATAGAGAAAAATTTTCTCTTAGAGCGCTGCCCCTAGACCCCGCAAGGGCGGTCCCCCTTGACCATAAGTCCTAAATTTTAGAAAGTTTTATAAAAAGGAAACGATTGATTGTAATATTATTTATGATGTTACATATCTTATGGGCTTGGGCCTTTAATGTAATAGACCATGCTATATAAAGGAGCTTAGGGTAGAGGATTCGTTAATAATAGTCGTTTAGTTACATTCGCGTTTGTAATTCTTTAATGCTTTCATCAATAAAACATCCGACTCCATGATTTCCATATGATTTCTCTTTTGATCTTGTTGAATCGGACCTAACAAAGTTTCAACGGTAAATCCAGAGCCGGAAGGACCTACCTATGGAACACATCCCTAGGTTAGATATTTTGAAATGGTGTGAATGAGATAAAATTGAGTGATTGTGAGATAAAAGAAAATGGTCTCTTTCATTATGCGACAAGGTTTACTTGAAGAAAGATTTTACCCTACGACATCACGACTCCTTCGACAGTCTATTATTGAACTTTATGGTAATGTTAAGGAGGAGCTATAGATCTTATTATGTGATCATATTCGTAGGGGGAGCAAAAGATTCAAGATGAAGTTTTGTTGACAAAAGTTTCATCGTCTTCAAAAGAAGAAGATTGTTAGTGTGCTGATTTGCTGAATTGTAATCTCGAATACAAAGGAGATTGTTAGGTATGAAAATATTGTATCCGAGATCACAAATATTAAAGACATGAAGGGCCAAGACATAAAGTCAATAAAGTCATCAATATGGAAGGTTTAGTTATTAGGAAAGGTTTAAGGATTAAGAAGGTTTAATTATAGGAAAAGATGTTATTGTAAATAAGGCAAGTGTATAATGCCTTTTATCATTGTTTCCTTATTGCGATAATGTCAAGCATATATATAGAGGCTTAGGGTATGCATTATAGAGATGAGAGAGCTTATATAGAGAAGAATTAGAGAGAGCTTAGAGGTGAAATAGCCATTATAGTCGTGAGTTAATGCGTTTCATTCCATTCATTATAACCACGATTATACAAGTGAGATATATGACATAAGGTGTTACAATATTGTTCTTGTTATTACTACGTTACCTAATTGATCTGGGATCCACAATTGGTATCAGAGCCTCTGATCAGAGTTTTGAGTAGCTTCTAATCGATTTCTTAGACTTAAAGATAAAGCATCGATTTTTTTTTCTCGGCCATAAAAATTCTGTTTCATTTGATAACCCTGAAAATTGCAATCTTGGTAGTTATTCTTAGTTCAATAGATTCGTATCATCATTAAAATAGGATTTGCAAGTTTTCTCATCGTTTCAATCAATTTTAGTCCATAAAAATCGAATCTTTGTTCTTATCGCATCCTTAGTTAATCTAAAATCGAGATTTCTGTTTTAATCACATCCATTCGATTTATGTTTAGAAAATTATATCTGCCATAGTGACTTAAGTTTGCGTTTTGATTTGTGTGGGTTTTCTTTAAGTTTCTTATTGTTCATCATATTTATCACATCAATCTTCATAGTTTTTGGACCCTTTAAGATCCGAGAACCGAGGTTATCGGACCTAACTATAAGTGAACAATAAACTTATCGGATCATACACACCCGACAAAATTGTTTCTCGCATCCTTAAATTCATCAAAACTTAAGTTTTAATTACTCTTATTTATCTTGATTACTTAAGACCTTCTTGTCCATAGAAAAACTCAAGAACTTTGTTTCTTGCAGCTTTTTCTAGTCAAGAAACTTTTAGTAATTATTATATATCTTGGTAGTTATTTATCATATTCATTCTACATTGTGTAGACCTTCTTGTTCATAGAAAAACTCAAGAACTTTGTTACTTGCCGCTTTTTCTAGTCAAGAAACTTTCACAATTGGGTTGAATTTTGATAAATTTGTCATTATTTTTCTAAAATATTTAATCTTGACGGTTTTGGAAAATTGAAACTTTGTCATTCTTGTCCATAAAAAGACTCCAGAAGTCTGTTCCTCCCAGCTATTTTTAGTCAAGAAACCTTTATTTTCGTTTTCTTTAGACTCAAGTTCTAAACTAATCTCTGTTTTGTCCTCATCTAATTTTTCTAATATTTTTGGGAAATTGATAAATTTGGCCATTCTTGTCCATAAAAAGACCCGTGAACTCTGTTACTCGCAGCTCTTTTTAGTCAAGAAACCCTAGTTATCTATCCTTTCGAATATTAGTTAATTTTTTTTTCAAAACCAAAGTTGAAAATTTTTCGGATCTCGCACCTAAGGACTCGATAAACTATATTTCACGGGTTTGCATAATTCGAGAAGGAAACTTGTTCTCGATAAAGTTTCATGTGAGAAACCCAGTTCCCGAATCCAAGTGATTCGAGCAACTCGTTCCTCACACTCCTCCACTTCTTGCTCGTCGAGATATAAAACCAAGATCCAAATATGACGTCGACGAAGAACGTATTGCAAAAGGAGATCAACTTGCCAAATCCTTCCTTCTCCAAAGTCTTCCAAATGAAATATACATGAGCATTGATAGCCATGGAGCAACGGCTAAAGGAATGTGAGAACAAATTGAAAAGCTCATGCTTGACACAAAGATTGGCACTTAACTCAAGATCACCAACTACATCTCTCAATATGAAGAGTTCAAAGCCAAAGAAGGGGATAGTCTTTCGGACACTTACAAGAGGTTCGTTAATCAACTCAACGAACTTAGCAAGAATGATATCCGAAAAACAAAGATCAAATTAAGTGTCCAAAACCTACGACCTGAATGGCGACACTTTGTTAATCAAATTAAGCATAGCAAATTCCTTGCTGAACTTGACCTTCACGAGGTTTACGAAACACTGAAACAAGATGAAGAAGAAGTACTTCAAGTCATGGCTGCAAACAAGAAAACTTTCAAATCTTCCGGCCCACTTGCCCTTCTTGCCAAAGAACCAAACGACGAGAGACAGATCGCCATTCCTCCTAAAACTCTCAACAAGACAACCACATTCGTCACACTACGGAAGAAGAAGGTGAATGATATGAATCTGATCCCGAGATTGAGCAACTCAAGCAATCCTTGGTATTTCTCACTCAAGCCTTTCAAAAGAAATTCTTTCGTCGCCCTTCATCTAACAAAAAAAGGTTTGCTTCGGGATCCAAAAACCAAGAGCGCAAAGAGTTGTTTGAAATGAGTGTTTTCTACAACTGTGGCAAATCTGGTCACTATGTTCGTGAATGCAAGAAACCAGTGGTCAAAGATTCAAGCTACTATGCATACAAGCTAATGCTCGAAAAGCAAGAAGAAACCGGAAAAATACTCATGGCGGAAGATGAACACTGGCTTCACAAGGACGATCATGAAAACGAACCTCTAGCACATTTTAGTCTAATGGAAAGAACCATCGATGCGGATCACTCTGATGATGACACAAAATCTCACGCTTCCGACAACGCATCCAAGGTAACTAATTCTGAATATGCTCAATTTGTTGCTCAAATGCACGATTTAATGATTCAATTACAAGATCTGCAATCTAAATTGAAAAGCGAAAAACTCTCGGTTTCCAAATTAGAAGCACAATTAGAGAATAATCACAATCAAGCCTTAATTATCACAATCGAACTTGCATATACTAGGAATGAGTCTAAAATTATTTGTCAAGCAAAAATCAATCTTGAAACCAAAAATCAAGATTTACAAACAAAAATTACGGACCTCACGAAAATTCTTGAAAAATCCGAACGTAAGGCCCTAGATTTTTCATCAAAATTTGAGTTTTCCACCATCCAACGAAATGATCTTCTTGAAAAACTCAAGTCTTTGGAACTCAAATTACATAAACTAAGTCAAAGGAAAAAATGATTCACCTAAACGCACCTAAAGAGTTATGTTTAAAAGCTGGTTTAGGGTTTGAAAATCCTAAATGTTTAGCAAACGCACTCTACAACACTCCAACCCTTTATAAATTTGAATATCTAGACCTTGGTCCAGAATATAAAATTCAATTTATGAAGTCATCCAACAAAGTAGAGAGAAGGGAAGAGTGGAATAGGAAGAAAAAAAAGTATCATCAAATACCATATTTGGTATCCTCAAAAAGTCGAGAAGGAAACATCTCACTATACTCTTCCAAAAGACTATTTTCCTAGTTACACAGAAGAAGAACTTCACACCGAACCTCCAACCAATAAACCATATATTCCCTCTTTATTTCTCGAAGAAAAAATCATTCAACTTGAAGAAGTGTTGGAATCCGAATGTTCTTCTTCGAAAAAGGAAAAAGAAGCCTTGATCACTAAAATACAAAAACTCGAAAACACATAATACTCCCAAAGTTGATACAACTTCCAAAGTATCCTCGTGTAAAGCTTTTGTTAGCAATTATCAATCAAACTGTGTTCTCGATGAATTTCTACAAATTGAAAATAACATTTCTTCACCATGTGACATGGCTAATTTTTTCCCTTGTGATTTCAATCCAAGTAACTATCGCCCTTCGACCTATCAAACTTCTCTTTTCCAGAACAAATAGATGCCGAACTCGAGGCCGATGAAGAGGAAATCTTGGCCAATGCACAACTCAATTTTTCAAAATTGCTTAACTCTAAAGTGTGTCCAAATGACTCGGTTGATCAATTTAACTTCAATCCTACACTTCCAAGCCATGAGGAATTTTTGGACAAAGGCAAACAACCAATACACTCAGTATTGATTCCTGATGTTGAAAATGAATGTTCTACTAGTTCTTACCAACCTCCGGTTTCTAAAACTAAGGATCATACTGTGTATTTTCAAAATACCAATTTGCATCCTTCTACAAATTCTAATCATGGTCCATCTGATGTTTAAGCTCTACGCCCTCTAAAGATAAAGCAAGTTTGAGTCGAAAAAGGCACGGGTCAATCAAAGTCATCGCCACACACTAAGAAATCTAGATTTAATTTCTCAAATGTCAAAAATCCGAATCAAAGTGTTAAATTTCCATACACTATTCATTCATTTCGACATTTATTGCAATTTTCTCGAAATAAAATGTGTTGCTCAAATTATGGTGTGAATGACTTTGTGTGCCTGAATGATTATGGTTATGACTATCCCTCTAATTCGCATGCATCTTATAATTATCATCCATATTTTCCTTATGCTTCTAATCCCATTTTCAAGTGGGTTCCCAAAAGGCCCTTGGTTTTTGAAACTAAGTCCCGATCCAAATGGGTACCAAAGTTCGCAAAACCAGCTAACCCTGAAGGACCCATTTTTAAATGGGTACCTAAATCTGCCTGATTTTTGCAGGCCAGTCATGTGTGGTACTTAGATTCCGGATGCTCCAAACACATGACTGAACAAAAGGAGCTGCTCGCCATGTACACAACTAAATATGGTGGCGAAGTCCGTTTTGGAAACAATCACTTTGCATCGATAAGAGGATATCACGACATAGTCCGAGACAACCTAACCATCTCCAAAGTATCATATGTCCAAGGACTCGGTCACAATCTCTTAAGCATTGGACAATTCTGTGGCAAAGAACTTGAGGTCAACTTTCAATACGAGGGACAAGAATTATTGGCCGGCTCTCGCAAATCTAACTTATACAACATTAACTTTTCCAACGTTAAAATGACAACCATCGTGTGTCTTCTATCAAAAATTTCAAACGAGAAAAATTGGCTTTGGCATCGCAGTCTCTCCCTGCACCTCAACTTTAGGAACATCAACAAAGTCATTAGTGGAGGGTTAGTCACGGGTTTACCAAGAGTGAAGTTTGAAAAGATACATCTCTGCGACGCTTGTGAGATGGGAAAAATGAAGAAAACCTCCCACAATCCCAAGTTGGAACGCGACACGGCATGCATACTTCAACTCATCCATATGGATCTATGCGGCCCGATGCGGACTCAAAGCATCCACGGCAAGAAGTATGTTCTTGTCATGGTTGATGATTTTTCACGCTACACATGGTTCAAATTTCTTCATACAAAGGACGAGACCCCCGAGCTCATTATCACCTTCATCAAAAGTATACAAGTCAAATTAGAGCTTACCGTTCAGACCATTCGAACGAACAATGGCACGGAGTTCAAGAACCATACTCTCATCAATTTTCTCATCTCAGTCGGCATCACTCAAACTTTTTCAGCCACACGAACTCCATAACAAAATGGGGTGGTCAAACGACGTAACCGTACGTTGGCCGAAGCCGCTCGCACCATGCTCGTCCATTCCAAACTCCCGCATTCTCTATGGGCCGAAGCCAACAATACGAATTGTTACACTCAAAACCGATCCATTATCAACAAGCGATTCAACAAAACCCCTTAAGAGTTTATTAACAAGCGCATCCCCACTATTCATTTCCTTCACACGTTCGGATGTCACTGTTTCATTCTAAATGATAAGGATGATCGTGGCAAACCTCATTCAAAAGCCGATGAAGGATACTTCCTCGGATATTCCCCAAATGTCGCCGCCTATCGGGTCTACCTCAAAAACTCCAGATGTGTCATGGAAAGTGTCAATGTCCATTTTGATGACAAGTCCGAATTGGCTCCCGAACAACTCAGTTCTGGAGCCGCGCTC
Organism: Silybum marianum; assembly: GCA_036898165.1. NCBI lineage: Eukaryota > Viridiplantae > Streptophyta > Magnoliopsida > Asterales > Asteraceae > Silybum > Silybum marianum. Next base: position 17,240,654 of record CM072531.1, on the reverse strand, counting down.
ACCGGTGTTTTAGCTTCTGAACACCTCGGTTCAGTACCTGTTCCTAACCCGGACCATCCAAATCCAGCATCCACCTCCAAAACTGCAACTTTTGATTTGGACGACCTGTTCAAGTACTTTTACACGGAATACTTTAGACCTTATGCTACAAAGAGCAACCCAATGGTCCCATCGACTTTGGAAGTCGCCAATACCACTACTGTTTCCGAGCCACAACCATCATCTGAAACCATTTCAACAACCGCGACTTCAAACCCTACCTCTATACCCACGACTGTCATAGAACCTATTCTCTCTGAATCAAGAAGTTAGAAGCTGGTTTAGAGACTCGTATGCTGCGGTACCCGGATATAAATACTATAAAAGCATCCATCAACAAAACATCTCTATCATACCCGGATCATCAGCAAGACGATTATTGCCTCATCAAGCCAGATGGGAGAAGATCATCGGAAATCATAACCCTAAATGGAAAAGAGAGAAAATCCGAGTTCCCTATCTAGAAGAGACAAAACATAAGCTATTCGCATAAAAGATAACTTCTGAAGACTTGGCTCACATTCACTACGTCACTGAAAATGTTGTCTCGAGAACTGATCGAGTACGTATTTATGCTTAAAACGGTTGAAAAGCCAAGAGAAGAGGTGAATTCAAAGAAAAATATTGTTCTCATCAAGGAAATCAATTATGATTCACTCAGTCAAGTCAAGTTTCCGACATTCAGGGTTATACGCGATGATGCAAAAGAATGGACTTTCTCTGAAGCCGATTTTCCAAACTTGGAAATCGATGATCTGGAATTCTTTTACATTGAGCTAAGAGATAAAAGAAGAAGATCGAGAGACGAACAAAGAGCTTTGAGATCCATCGTCAGATTTGTCCAAAAAGAAATATGATTCAGTTATCTGCACGATTTTCAACGACATCTCGACAGCAAACAGAAAAAGATCTTCATCACTAAACCAAATCAAGAGATTCATGGCTTAGAAAAACTCAAGATTCTCACCAAGCCAACACACAAAATCGTCTACATCAATCACTCCGGTACTAGACGGTTCATGCGCTTCAACGAAACTGCTGCCTACAGTGATGGAACGCTAAAAGCTGTTCGAATGCGACTATCTGCAGGGATATGTTCTGACAGAAAAGGAATAATCAAGCTCAATCCAATTCAGCGATAAAAGATCATTGAGGCTATGGAAATCATCTACAAACGGTTTATCTAGCGACAGACTCTGCGCAGATTTGAAGGGATGTTCGAAATCCGGTAACGAGCTCATTTTTCCACAAAGGGGGAGATTGTTAGGAAATGATTTTGATTGCGACGAAATAAGGAATGTATTCATTGTAAAAGAAAAGTCAAGTGTATAATGCATTATTCTCTGGTTTCCTTATCTTATGTTTTCCTAGCATAAATAGAGGGTAAGGGTTTCATTAGAAAAGAGAGAGAGAATAGCCTTATAATCAATTCTATAGTCTTGTGCGACAACTTTGTAACTTGATTACCTAAGTGAGATATATGACATCCATTCTCTCTTATTCATTGTGTTCTTGATTCTATGCTCAACATATTCAATCGTACTTGATAATCTGGGATCCACAGGGTAAGATTCTTGTTCTTTACCATATTCATTCGATAACGTAATATGAGTTGGTAAGATCTTACCTGGCTAAGTTGTAATCGATAACTGATTTGCTATAAAATATCCATAATCAGTTGGGGCTAATCCTTCCTACATCGATTGTTTCCTTACCGGTTCATGAGTAGTCATAACCGGTCCTTCATGGGACCTCTCCCTTGTAATCAGTTACTCATGTTCATCTCCACTAGAAAACAAATGCATCTAAAACAATTAGCGATTTAACAAATTTACTCTTGCCAATGTGTAGAACTTCAAGCGTCTCCGATGGAGGTTTTTATAAGAACTCACTTTTTTGTACTTTTTATTGTTATATCATTTCTAACTTACCAAATTAAAAACCTACATAAAACTCCAAAATGGTAGTTCCAAAAAGAACCCTTTTTGTGAGTACCATATATTTTTTTCTACATCAATAATTATATAAAAAACTAATAAAATGTCATTTGACACAAAGTTCAAAGTAAGAACCAAGGTTCTCGTACAAGAACTCGAAGGACGTGATTGTCTCATAAGAACACTTTCTAATGGTAGTTCTTATAAGAACCTACACCTCTTGCTTGTAAGATACTAGATGCGGATGTAGGAATTTTTTTGAGTGTTGACAACATTTGACTAAAAAAACGAAGTTATAAATATTGTACAAAAAATCATTGTTAAGTGTGTTGGTTAGCGTTTTCTTTTTGTATGTAAGGTTCTATGTTCGAGTCTATTATCGTAATAATTTTTTTCCAGAAACATAATAAATGTGAAACTAACAGTTAAAAACTAAGAAAATGATGGAAACAAAATTCAAACATGCGGTTGGAATTGGAGAAAAGTTGTCCAAACCATCTCTGCCAATACTAACTTGTATTATTACTGTAGTTTGAAATATATATTGTCGTACCCAAGATTATAATATGGTAACATCTTTCATGACTATAAGTCTTTTTATCTTACGACGAAGGAACGAAACTGTGGCCTATGCCACCGTGGCTTATACATTGGGTCCACTCCTATAAGAACCTTGCATAGGTTGTAAATAAGTTAAGGGTTTTTATTATTAAATAGTGTTTGGCACCGCGCATTGCATGATGACAATAAACTTTTTAGTGTATTGTATATTAAACTAATAAGAATCAATATTATATTTAACATATAAATCCACCATATCATCATTGGTTGTTATTCTAATATAAATATAATTAATAAGTCATATAGAAATCTTTTATTATATCAAACTTTGTAATTGGTTCAAAATAATAAATAAAATATGTGTGACTATTGAGGTGTATAATAAAGAATATTTTGTCATTATTATATGTAGTAAGCAACACAGTGTGATTACCTACTTTTGTATGATTGGCGAATATTTTTGTAATTTATTTATATTTGTATCTTAAAACCTCCTTAAAGAAACCCCTCCTTTCGTATCCGTGATTGCATGAAGATGAAAAATAATCGACAATATCTGATCACTTCAAAAACAAAGATATTGTTAATTTTTTATTTGACTTGTTCAAGTTTATTTAGACTATTTTTCATAGTTTGGTTTGTTTCTGTAAATAATCTTGAAGAAAAAGATTTTAATAATTTTATGTAAGTAAAAAGATATATATTATATTAATTCTAATTTTATTTATATATAGTTTGATTTATGTCGATCCAATTTCATTTATATATATATATATATATATATATAAATAGTTGGGTTCAGGTGAGACCACATTTTTACACTTGAAATTTCACAGCAAATCACTATGAAGGTAAAAAAAAAATGAACCTTCACAGCAAAAACACTATGAATGTTACCTTCACAGTGTTTTGCTGTGATGTTTGAAGTGTAAAAAAATGGTCTCACGAAAACATCGAATTTGTTTTACCTTCACAATGATTTGCTGTGAAGTTTCAAGATATTCATCCAAATCACTTGATTTTTCTTCTGGAATTTAATTTAATGAGTTATCTTTCAAATGCCACTGGTTTCACTCAAAAATATGTATTATCTTTTGTTTGCAAGTGGAATCACATGAAAATATGGAGTTTTGACCCTCCAAACACCTAAAACATTTTAGATGTGCAAACTGTAAAACCACCAGTAGGTAAACCCTACTTTGCATGTTAATATCTCTTTGAATATTTGTCCATAATGCATAATTCTTCTTCTGGAGTTTTGTTTTTTGAGTTAGGGTTCATATGAATCCAGTTTCATTCAAAAATATGAAGTTTGTGGCATTAACCAATTTATTAAAGTTAAGTGTGCAATCTGTCAACTAATGACAGAAGTGTGTGTGCAATTTTATGGTGCCATATCTCCTTCATAACTCATTCAAAATGAGTGATTCTTATTTCAAAAGTTTCCTTTGTGTGTTATGCTTAAAATCCAACTGGAATTTCTGAAAAATATTAGGTAGAACTCCTCAAATGATTGTTTTACTAACAGTGTGTAATCTGCCTTGCTTGTTGTGACACACTGTTTGATATAAATTATTTGAACCCTTTTTATATGTCTAAAATGCATGAAATTTGGTCACAATGACCTTAACTTAGTAATGCATCACATATAAAAAGATGAGAAATTTTATCTGTTAGAACTCATTTTGGGAAAGTATGAAACATAATTAGGCAACTACTAAGATCAGATGACGTGGCAAAACCATCCTTTGCATGTCTATTAGTTAGTTACTTTCTTGCTTACGTGTCTCATTGTAATAGGTCCAATAGTTGACTTTTATTGTTGTATTCGTATAAATAGCTCTATTCACTGATTGTAAACTATCGATTGAGAATACAAAATAGAGAGCTATTACTTTGTGCACACTGTGGTGAATTATTGAATATCAATTACGATTGTTCTTCCTATTTTGTTCTTACTAATCATACTGTTAATCTTAGATCTCTGCTTCCGCTCATACTTTCACTTTTGATCTGTTGATTACTTAATAGAAAGGGATTTGGGTTCCAACAATTGGTATCAGAGCCTGATAATCAATCTATTGATTATTAGATCTCTTCCATTTGGAGAAATCTCTTTTCTATTCGACAGTATTTTTCCATTTTTAAGCACCTGTTCTTCACTCTGCCCTGTTTTACGAGATTTTGTTAAATCCATTATAATTTTCTCTAAATCTGTGGTAATTTCTGCTTAAAATTAAGTTTAGTAAGTATTTTGTCTCATTTTCATTTTGAAATTAATTTGGTTCAAATTTCAACAAATCTTCAGTCATTTTCAAAATCTCTGTTTCTAACAGTATGGCGAATTCAAATCTGAACGCTGTATACACATCTGGTTCTCTGACTAAACCTCCCACTCTAATACGTGATGAATATCCACAATGGAAAATTCGAATGATCAACTTTTTTGAAGGATTAGATGCTGATCTATATCCTATTGTTCAAAATGGTCCATTCGTTCCAATGACAACTATCCCAAGGGTACCTGCTACAGCAGTTTCTAATGAAGTCCCTGCTAGGAGTATTCCAAAATCAAGGGATAATTGGACGGATCCAGAGAAAGCTAAGGTTGAATTGTCCAGAAAAGCTAAAAGTCTGTTAATCATGGCTATTCCGAATGATATATTTCAATCTCTGGACTCCTGTGATAGTGCCAAGTAACTATGGGATTAATTGGAAAACATACTGGAAGGTGGGGCAAAGATGAAGAAAAAACAGAAGAGCCCAAGCTCTAAATGAATACAACAGTTTCCAAGCCATCCCTGAAGAATCTCTGGAACAAACTTTTCATAGATTTCATACTCTGATAAATCTATGTAAAAGGTGTGACATCATCAGATCCAGAGGACAATAATGTCTTATTTCTCAAAAGACTAAATCCTGAATGGTCAAATCTCTCTATGTCGTTACAAGCAAATCATGATATGGAACAATGGTCTCTTCATGATATCTTTGGAACTCTTCAAGCCCATGAAAAAGAAGTTATTCAGACGAAAAGCACTGTCAGTGGACCTTTGGCTTTAATCTCTGAGTCCAGAGGATCAGTCAGAAGAAGTAGGGAAGTTGAAAAGAAAGGGAAAAACAAGGCTCTCATGTCAGAAGAAATCTTAGAAGATGATTCTGACTCTGATGACGATATCAAAGCTTTTGCTGATTCATTGGCACTTATTACCTAACAATTTACAAAAAGATTTGGTAATAGAAATATTCAAGGAAGCAAAAAGTTTGATCGCCCTGTTCCCAATTATGCACCTCGACAAGAGATCCAGAGGTCTGAAAAAACAGATACAGAGAAGAAGGATGAAGAATTGAAGAGAAAGAAGGATGTGTGCTACAGATGTGGCAAGCCAGGGCACTACCCAAAGAACTGCAGAGGACCTCTGAACAAAGACAATCTGTACTACAAGAATAAATACAAGTACAATGTTTATGAAAGAGCTCACTTTGCAGAAAAGGAAAACTAGCTAGGAGATGAATCAAGTGGTGATGAAGCTATGTTCTGTGGAATGGCCAGAACAAATGAATCAGAAGATCAGCCTTCTGAAACACCTGTATGTAATCTCTCTGACACATCTGAACTTGAAAACACCATTTTTGAAATATCAAAGAATTTTGAAGAACTTAAGCATAAGCTTACAGTCGAAAAGAAATTGAGAAAACAAATTGAAAAAACTCTCGTCGAGACTCAAAGAGAGAGAGAGAGATTTATAAAAGAGAAATGAATCATCTAACTGGAGAAAAACTGGAACTAAATGTTGAAAATGAAAGGATTTCTGAAAATTTAAGAAATACAGAAGTCAAGTTTAAAGAAGAAAAATTGAGATTAAATTATGTACTAAGGAAAGTGACAGTACTAAGGAAAGAGAGTTTTTCAGAAGGCAGATGTTTTTATACAAAGAAAATGAGATCAGTACTAAGGAAAGTGACAGATTAAATTCTGTTGCACTTAAAAATTATTTTCAGAAGGAAAGAGAGTTTTTGCATATTGAACTACAAAAGACAAAGCTACAGATTAAAACATATCTGGATGCTCAAAAAGTTCATGACAAGATAAATACACAGGTAGGGAGATCTGGACTAAGCTTTGAAAAAAATATTTTATCCAAAGGCAGATGTTTTTATACCTTTACATGTAGAAGAAGAGCTACGTTTAAACTTTGAAAAAGATATTTTATCCAATCTGGATAAATGTTTTGAACTTGAAAATGTTCAGAAACGTCCTTCAGAAAATAAGCCTGAAATAGTTCCATGTTCCTTTGTAGACTTAAATCCTTCTAAGTCTCAAGACTGTTTTGAAACTATTACATATTCTTGGGAGAACGATGATCAGGATGATGAGTTCTTTAACTCAGAAAAATATCTTTTAAATCTAGAAAATCATTTTCCCTCATAATACAAAAAGGTTCCAGAAGTAACTAAGAATAAGGAAACTCCTTTCTTATTTACTAATGAATCTCTGGAAATCAAAGCTTCTGTTTACATATCGAAAGACATCCTAGTGGAATACCTACTTTTTCTGTTCCCCCAACAGGACAAAGAAAATCTGTGATCATTCATCCAGATTTTATTGGGATGTGTCTTAAAGCCAAATCTTGTCTTGAACTTGAAAAGGAAGAAAGTCTTAAAAAGAACTATTCTGATCAGACAAAATCATCTCAATCTTGTTATCCAAAGTTTACTTCTGTTTAGAAAGGAAAATGGAAATCTAATCTTTCTACTATTGTTTCAGTAAGGCAGAAATCTCCAGAGAAGGTTTATCAGAGGAAGCCTCAACAGAAGACACTTATGATTCTAAGCATAAGTCTAGCCTAGCTAAGAAGTTCAACAGAACTACTGATACTAGTATAGACAGGAATAAGAAGAATTGTAATTATCATTATTCTAATGAAAATTCAATAAAATCTTTTATGTTTCAGAATTCTGAATGTTTTTCTCTGTTTTTAAAACTAAAGGAATTTTTCTCGAGGTCCTCTGATCGTTCTTATAATAATTTCTCATTTAAAGCTAAACCAAAGAAAATCAACAATACTACAAACAAAACTGTGAGATCTTCAAATTCTACAATATCCAGTCATGCTCAAATTAAAAAGAATGAAAAGATTAAAACTAACACTAAAGGACCCATAATGAGATGGGTACCTAAAACAATCTGATTGTGATTGTAGAAGCAGCGTGTGCATATCTGGTATCTTGACTCTGGATGCTCGAGGCACATGACTGGCTCGAAAAACTTACTCTCCCAATTCAAAGACAAATCTGGTGGGGCTGTAACGTTTGGAGACAACGGTAAGGGTCAAATAAAAGGCTACAGTACTTTACAAGAAGGTAATATTACCTTATCAAAAGTAGCTCATGTTTCTGTACTGAAACATAATCTATTAAGTGTAAGACAACTTTGTGATTCTAAGATACTTGTTGTATTTGATGAAAAGAACTGTTACTTAATTTCTAAGGCAGGAGAAGAACTCTGGAGAGCAGACAGAAAAGGTAATCTGTATATGATGAACTTCACATCAAAAGATGGTAAAGAATCCCTCTGTCTTATCTCCAAAAAGAGTGAAATTGCTTGGGTATGGCATCATAAAATGTCTCACTTAAATTTTGAAAATCTTGAGATGCTTGTTAAACATAAACTGGTGGCTGGCCTTCCAGAAGTCCAATTTCAAAAAGATCACCTCTGCCCCGCATGTGAAATGGGAAAAATAAAGCGAGCATCTCATAAAACAAAAAGTGATCATTCTTGTATACGACCTCTGCAACTATTACATGTTGATCTCTGTGGTCCTATTGCAACTCAAAGCTTGTCTGGCAAAAAGTATATATTGGTACTCATTGATGAATTTTCCAGGTATACATGGCTTGCATTTGTCAGACAGAAATCAAAGGTACCCATTGTACTACAAAATATGATGACCAAAATTCAAGTTCTTCTAATTCAAAAAATTCAACAGCTAAGGAGTGACAATGGTACCGAATTCAAGAATGCCAAGCTTAAAGCATACCTTGTTGAAAATGGAATTACACAGAACTTCTCTGCTGTACGAACTCCTCATCAAAATGGGGTTGTAGAGTGGCACAACAGAACCTTGGTCGAAGCTGCCAGAACAATGCTTGCTGCCTCTGGACTACCCATCCACTTCTGGGCTGAAGCTATTGCTACTGCCTGTTTTACCCAGAATCGTTCGATAATTGTCAAGAGGCATCTCAAAACCTCTTATGAGCTAATTAACAATCGAAAACCCTGTGTTAAATTCTTTCACATTTTTGGATGCAGGTGTTTTATTTTAAATGACAGAGACAAACTTGGCAAGTTTGACAAGAAATCAGATGAAGCTAAATTCTTGGGATATTTCCCTGTCTGGCCCTGTCTCCAAGTATTGCAGCAGTTCTTCAATCTTCTGGCATTTCCCTGTCTGGCCCTGAATCGACTGCTGAGAGCACTACAGACCCCTCTGTCCTCCCTGATTTCACAAGTGAATGTTTAGAAGCTACTCATATGCCTTCTATTTCTAACTCTCTTCCAACAGATGAAATTCCATCCTCTGAAACAGAAGTACATGCTCAACCAGTAACACAATCTCGGATAACAAAATGGACCAAGTCTCACACTCCAGACCTCATTATTGGCAATCCTTCTGAAGGTGTTAAAACTAGATCTGCTACTGCAAATGAAGCATTCTTTGTAAATTTTCTTAGCATGATCAAACTAAAACATGTTCATGAAGCTTTACAAGAACCTAGTTGGGTATCCGCTATGCAAGAAGAATTGCTACAATTTGAAAGAAACAAAGTCTGGAATCTTGTTCCTCTGCCAAAGAACAAAGTTGCTATTGGAACTAAATGGGTTTTTCGAAACAAGAAAGATGAAGATGGCATAGTGATCAGAAATAAAACTCGGTTGGTTGCCAAGGGGTATTGTCAAGAAGAAGGGACCGATTACGATGAAACCTTTGCCCCAGTAGCAAGACTTGAGGCGATAAGACTATTTCTGGCTTTTTCTACTTACAAAAACTTTAAAGTCTATCGAATGGATGTTAAATGTGCATTTTTAAATGGATATCTAAAAGAAAAATTGTATGTTGAACAACCTGCTGGATTTAAAGATGCTAAACATCCAAAATATGTCTATCTCCTTGATAAAGCTTTATATGGTCTAAAACAAGCACCCAGAGCATGATACGAACGCCTATCTACGTTTCTGATCAGTAAAGGCTATGAGAAAGGTAAAATCGATACAACTCTGTTCATCAAAAGAGGCAAAGGTATGTTAATTGTGGTTCAAATTTATGTGGATGACATAATATTTGGTTCTACTCATCATTCAGAACTTGATCTGTTTTCTAAGTTAATGTAACAAGAATTTGAAATGAGTATGATGGGAGAACTAACGTTCTTTCTAGGACTCCAGGTTAAACAAAATACCTCTGGCATTTTCATAAATCAAGCTAAGTATGTGTCTGATATGCTAAAAAAATTTCATCTTCAAAATTCCTCTCCAATGAAAACTCTTATCTCTACTAGCGCGAAGCTAGGCCTTGATCCTTATGGAAATTCAGGGGATGTTAAGAGTTATCGAGGTATGATTGGATCACTTCTGTACCTAACTGCCAGTAGACCAAATATTATGTTTGCCACATGCCTCTGTGCTCGCTATCAAGCAAATCCCAAAGAATCTCATTTGGCTGCTGTTAAACGAATTTCTCGATATCTCAAGGGATCTCCATCACTCGGTCTCTGGTATCCAAAAAATTCTGAATTTGATTTAATGGCATATACAGATTCTGATCATGCAGGTTGCAAATTGGATCGCAAAAGCACCTGTGTGTAACAAACTTATAAGCTGGACTTCTAAGAAGCAAAACTGTGAGTCAACATCCACAGCAGAAGATGAGTATGTTGCCGCTGCAAGTTGCTGCTCACAAGTTATCTGGATGAAAACTCAGCTCAGAGACTATGGACTCGTATACGACAAAATTCCAATTTTGTGTGACTCAGAAAGTGCCATTGCCATTACTGAAAATCCACTTCAGCATTCCAAAACAAAGCACATTGATGTCAGGTATCATTTCATCAAAGATCATATAAAGAAAGGAACAATTGAGATGTATTTTGTCCCTACTGACTTTCAGTTGGCTGATATCTTCACGAAGGCTTTGGATGAAACTCGTTTTAATTTGTTAATTAGCAAATTGGGCATGATTAATATGTAATTTTACTCAATTCTTTGCTTCTCTTAGAATTTTGTCAAATTGTTTATTTTTGTCTCAATTTTTGTTCGATACATCTCAGAATCAGCCAAAAGTCTCTGGTTGCTTCTGTAGATTCCTTAGAGGCACACAGAAGGCTCTGGACACCTCTGTATCAATTTTTTACCTTGTTTGATTCAAGTGTTTACAGAAAGGTCCAACTCTTACACTTGCGAGGGGGAGAAAAGTGCTATCTTCAAGGGGGAGCAATATGCAATTTTTGAGGTGGAGCACATCTTACAAGCTCCAGGGGGAGCTTATCAAGTCTAACTCCGGTTAGCTGTCTTCTGAACCTCTCTTTACTTAATAACTTTATTTGAATTTGCTTCTTCTGACTAACTCTTGCCGTCAAGGTTACAAAGATATTTCAGATTCAACTTAAATTCTTCTGAAAATATGTTCTTCTGACTAACTCTGTGTTTCTTTTTGAAAAAATTTATTTAATAAGCCTATTTTAATTAACTCTTGCCTTCAAAGTTACTTAAAATTTTCTTATTACTGTTTCATTTTTCAAATAAATACTTGGTTTCGAATATTAAACTTTCATTTGGTAAAAACCGATTTCTATCTAAATGTCTGATTTTTAAATACAATTTTAATTGGAATTAATTACTCTAAAGTCTTTTTTAATCAACAAATTATCTGTCTTAAAAATTGATTTTATTTTAATTAATTTCTTTTTTTTTTAATTTTCTTTTTGAGGGAACACTTAATCGTCGTTGAGCGCCAAAACCTTTCGCTTGTCAGTTCTACTTTACACATTTCACTCATCGTGCCCTTGCATGTTGACACGCCTGCGCGCACTCCTCTAACCCGAACCGTTTTAGGCAAGGGTCGTGAACTCTACTAAGTCTGTTGAGAAGTTAGGTTCAAATCCAGGATCGCGAGAGAGCAGAGCGTACCGCCCTGCCATAATCGCGAGTCTGTTTATAGTCAGATATATATCCAGTAGAAAGAACTATTCCCAAGCTGGAGAGGTGGGAGAGGAGAGAAATTGAAGTGATTTTAATCGACTTAAGACGAAGCTCTAATAACTTCTTTCTGAGATTGACCAGCCAGCTGGGTTGGTTTGGCTATGGTTATCCCCAAATTAAAACCCTTCCCATTCAAAAAATCACTCAAGATGCTCTTTCTCTCTCATATATAACCCTCGATTTAGAACCTTCATACTACTGTGCGTTATCTTCCTTCTCAAGTTCCTCATATTTCCTAATTGGCGTTTGCAAATCCACAAGCTTTCTTCATCAATGGCGTCTCCACAACTCGAAGATGTAACTTTGGTTGATTCCACAGGTGATAGTGCTCCTGTTATCAAGCTACCATTGAAATCAAACAATGTTCAGGTTTTACTTGATCCTAATACTTATCTCTCATAGTTCCGAATCATGATTGAATTTCTACAAAACCACTCCCTGAACCGAGCCCTAACTCTGACAAACCCAAATGTCCCTGAAATTTATGTTCAAGAGGTATGGCAAACAATGTTTATAAAGGATGAACACACCCTAATTGGAGTTTTTGGACACCCTAATGAATCTGAATCTGCAGTCCAAATACCAATCACCCGCAGGAAAATTGCTAAATATTTCCATCTTCCTCAATCATTCCTTGAAACTGAAGGCCAAACCATTCCTAACCCTGCCCTTGAACCCAATCCCACTCCTGAAGCTCTGTTGGACTTTATTCGTTTTTTGGGCTACAATGAACATATCCATCGGCTATCCGAGTTCAAAAGAAAGCAGCTACCCCCGATGTGGAACGTCCTTGTTTCAATACTGAATAAAATTCTTACTTGCAAGATTGGGTCTGTCGATCAAGCCAGTAAGAACATTCTCACCATCATGTATGGGATGTTCTTTAACAAACCTCTGGATTACGCCAGTCTCCTCTTCCTGGAAATGAAAGCTGCCGTTCAGACCAAGACTTCTCTGCAAAGCCAAGGGAAACCATTACCTGCACTGATGTTCCCACGGTTTTTATCACTCTTCACCTTCCCAGCGACTGGTGCACTGAAAGCTCCTTTGGTTCAACCTTTCTGCAAAATAGCCTCGATGAGCTCTCACAAGCCAACCATCGACGTCAACGGTTATCCTGCTGCCAAAGAATTTTCCAGGTACATGCTTGACCTTATACCTTCAACCTCTCTTATTCTCATTTCTTATAGACGCTTTGTGGTATTCTCAGAACAGAGAGTACCTACCCCAGAGCAGTTAGAGCCCAGAATAGAAAGTGAGGGGTCAGGTGAGACTGAGTCTGAAAAGAATTCGAGTGCCAACTAGAGAGAATCTACCCATCACGACCTCTTAATACAAGAGGTTACAGAAGATGTCCATAGAGACACATTTGAGCGATTCTCTCCAAGATCCCCAAGGGTACCCACATCTCCTGAGGTAGTTGTCACCACCTCTACACTCACTGAAAAAGGACAACCCAGTCCAAACCATCCAGAGCCAAACCGATCAGAGGGAATTCTTTGCACCTCTGACTCAAGCACCACAGGGGAATCCACATCTTCATCATCCTCTCAAAAGGGTGATGATGAAAATATAAGAGTTCATTCACCCCAGAACTCGCCACCACTCACACAGAACGTTGATGTCTTTGTGACCAACGATGTCATAGGGCAACGAGAGGGTACGTCCATGCCCTCTGTTAGTTTAGATGCTGATGAAATCCCATCAGAGGGGTTATAGCCACAGGATGGACCACTTACTGAAGTGTTTTCACTTCATCAAGGTAAGCACATCGTGTTCAGCTCCCCATCCTCTGATGATTGGGATAAAGCTAAACCTTTCAGAACAACCGAAGAGGTGTATGTGAATAACATCCCTCGATGATAGGTTGGAAGTCCCTCCACACTCAACATCAATACAGGTGTGAAAGAGGGCCTTTTTGAACGTGTGAGACAAGAGGCTCCATTCGTTGGAGATGCACCGGTTACCCCTTCTGACTTTGTCACCAATGCAACGTTCAAGGCGTTTGGTGATCAAATTCAGAGATCTGTGGAAGATCTAAAATTATCACTGGTTTCTCAGCAACAACTTCTCACTGTTATTCAAGCTCAGCAAGCAACGCAAAGTCAATCATTGGAGGCGATCATAAAGCTTCTTTCTGACAATGCAGAGGCTCAACAAAACTCTGCTCATTCTTACTTTCAGGCTCTGGACGCCGGCATCAAATCAAATGCAGAGGCCATTTTCAATCTTCCTTCAGAGATACCTACTCCTGAAGTCACCATCACAGCTGAAGAATATGGGTCTTTCGTTGCTGACATCAACAAAATAATCAAGGATGTTTTCCCTTCAGAAGATGCGTCTACTTCTGTTTCGTCTTTGGTCAAGAAGTCGGATATGGCCCAGTTTCAGAAGGCAATGATTGATCGCATTAACTCTCTGACCTCCAAGTATGTCTCTAAAACCAATTCCAGCAACGCTCATATGGATCAGAAGCCTACCACCTTTGAAACCACAGTGTCAAAGCTTTGGTAAGTGCTCTGTCCTCCTCCTTTGAAGATAAAAAGAAAGCTAAAGAAGCACGGGCTTGCAAGAAGGCAGAGCTAAAGCGTAAAAGGTCTGAGGATCAGGATCCTGATTCTCAGAAGGGGGAGAACATGGAGAAAATCAAGAAAATGAAAGCTGAAATGGGTCAAAAGATGGACCAAGAAAAAGGTAAAGCATCATCCTCCTCACCTTCTGCACCTCCTCCCACAAAGCAAACTCCATTAACTCCCACTCCTCTAGCTACTCATAAGGGTCCTCTGCCCAAGGATCCAGAAATTGCCAAATTTCTTTTGGAGGTAATGGGGAATACAAGAACACAGAATCACCCATCCAAAGTAGATGCTGCCAGAGCAGAGGCAGCTAAAGCAGAATCCAGAGAACAAGCAAATAGAACAGAAGAAGCCAGAGCTAAGACATCGAGAGCCGAGGCAGCCAGAAAAGAAGAAGAAATTCGACCAAAAGCTGAGGCTAAACAAAAGGCTAAATCTGAAGCTGAAAAAGCTAAGGAAGAGGCCCTAAAAGCTAAAGCTGAAGCAGAGCATGCCTTGGCTCAGGCAGAAAAGGAAAGAGCAGAAGCTGAGAAGGCAAAAGAAGCTGCTGAAAGGGCTCGTGAAAACTTTGAAGAAGCAAAAAGGAAAGAATCTGCAAAGTTTAAAGCTGCAAACGAAGAAAGAATGCAGAAGTTGGGAAGAATTGAGCTACCCGTTTTGGAAATCAAGAATAAGCATCTATATACTCCTGTAGATCAGAAAATATATCTGATGATGCAAAAAATTTCAAACGAGTATCAAGTTAGTGATGAAGTCAAAGACAAGTTTATAACTCAGTGGCTATCAAGAATAGAGGCTTATTCCATAATCCCAATCAAAACTATCTCCATCAGGCATACACAATTCGAACAAACTCCAATTTGGTTTACAATTTATAAGGTGGTCAGAGAAGATAACAAGGCATCATTTTTCTGTGATAATGATATTCTGTCAATAAATCCTTCTGATTTGCTTACTCTGGAGAAATTCATGAAGACTCAGATGAACAGAGAAAGTGAAGATCAAAACAGAAGTGCTTACCTTCGTATCATTGAATGTATGAAGTCGTTCATCAGATATCAAAGGCAAGTAGACTTTCAAGCGGGTTTAAACTACAATGTTGATATCTTGTGTATCGCTGCACCAAATGAAGGCATCATTTTTCTGTGATAATGATATTCTGTCAATAAATCCTTCTGATTTGCTTACTCTGGAGAAATTCATGAAGACTCAGATGAACAGAGAAAGTGAAGATCAAAACAGAAGTGCTTACCTTCGTATCATTGAATGTATGAAGTCGTTCATCAGATATCAAAGGCAAGTAGACTTTCAAGCGGGTTTAAACTACAATGTTGATATCTTGTGTATCGCTGCACCAAAGGATTGGGAAAGTAATAACCAAACCAGAAGTTGGAGTTGTATTCAAAAGGCCTAACAAAAAAAGTTTCTTCAGAATCAAAGATGCTCACAGATACTCTACAGAGGTTGTCTTCATCGCAAAATGTTTTGCTTCTGCAACAAATGACAACCAAGATGAAGAAATCAGAGAAAAAATTGGTAAGATACTTGACAAACTCATGAAGCTCAGAGAAGTTACTGATGCTATCTACAAAGTCATTTCTCATACAGTTCCCTTCTGATACACGTGCAACATTCTGTTTTTCATACTTAGGGGGAGATTGTTAGAACTCATTTTGGAAAAGTATGAAACAGAATTAAGCAACTACTAAGATCAGATGACGTGGCAAGAGCATCCTTCCCATGTCTATTAGTTAGTTACTTCCTTGCTTACGTGTCTCATTGTAATAGGTCCAGTAGTTGACTTTTATTGTTGTATTCGTATAAATAGCTCTATTCACTGATTATAAAACTATCGATTGAGAATACAAAATAGAGAGCTATTACTTTGTGCACACTATGGTGAATTATTGAATATCAATTACGATTGTTCTTCCTATTTTGTTCTTACTAATCATACCGTTAATCTTAGATCTTACTGCTTACGCTCATACTTTCACTTTTGATCTGTTGATTACTTAATAGAAAGGCATCTGGGTTCCAACATTATCATTTTTGATGTTACATTAAATTGATCATTTTTGGGACTTATAGTTTACGTCGTAAAATGAAATTCTGAAACTATTTGATTTCATAAATTAGGATCACTTAAAAGAATATACATTACATTTTCGGTATAAATTATTTCTTTAAAGAGCATGTGTGCATTATGTATAACGGACAATAGTAGACCAAGTTGGACATATAAGGACTTATAAGCACTCTCATATTAATCATTAGACATATAAGTGACCGTTTTGGGTATTTCTCTTTGATAGGGAAACGTTAGGCCGACGAGTATGTGCGGATCGTGCTTTGTTGATTGGAGCTTTTTGCTATAAGGTGAGTATTCACAGCCTCACTTTTAAAGTATTTTATAATTTTTGGGGTGGAAAGCATGATTAAATGAAATATTTGAGCTATTTGCATTACCGAATGTGAAACAATATGAAATTGTTGTTTTTGGGCACTAAGGCATGTAGACTAATAGATTGTATTGAGTAAAATGTTCCATAAAAGTTTGTACACTACTATTAACTCAAGTGAGGAGCCGAGGGTATTTGTGGATAGCGCTATTGGACGGACAATCCCACCTAAAAACCGAAAAGAAGGGTGTGGATAGCAATCCCACCTGGAAACTACAGGTAGGGGTGCACTATACTTAAAAGAAAGGTTCTACACATCTACACTCACTGAAAAAGGACAACCCAGTCCAAACCATCCAGAGCCAAACCGATCAGAGGGAATTCTTTGCACCTCTGACTCAAGCACCACAGGGGAATCCACATCTTCATCATCCTCTCAAAAGGGTGATGATGAAAATATAAGAGTTCATTCACCCCAGAACTCGCCACCACTCACACAGAACGTTGATGTCTTTGTGACCAACGATGTCATAGGGCAACGAGAGGGTACGTCCATGCCCTCTGTTAGTTTAGATGCTGATGAAATCCCATCAGAGGGGTTATAGCCACAGGATGGACCACTTACTGGAGTGTTTTCACTTCATCAAGGTAAGCACATTGTGTTCAGCTCCCCATCCTCTGATGATTGGGATAAAGCTAAACCTTTCAGAACAACCGAAGAGGTGTATGTGAATAACATCCCTCGATGATAGGTTGGAAGTCCCTCCACACTCAACATCAATACAGGTGTGAAAGAGGGCCTTTTTGAACGTGTGAGACAAGAGGCTCCATTCGTTGGAGATGCACCGGTTACCCCTTCTGACTTTGTCACCAATGCAACGTTCAAGGCGTTTGGTGATCAAATTCAGAGATCTGTGGAAGATCTAAAATTATCACTGGTTTCTCAGCAACAACTTCTCACTGTTATTCAAGCTCAGCAAGCAACGCAAAGTCAATCATTGGAGGCGATCATAAAGCTTCTTTCTGACAATGCAGAGGCTCAACAAAACTATGCTCATTCTTACTTTCAGGCTCTGGACGCCGGCATCAAATCAAATGCAAAGGCCATTTTCAATCTTCCTTCAGAGATACCTACTCCTGAAGTCACCATCACAGCTGAAGAATATGGGTCTTTCGTTGCTGACATCAACAAAATAATCAAGGATGTTTTCCCTTCAGAAGATGCGTCTACTTCTGTTTCGTCTTTGGTCAAGAAGTCGGATATGGCCCAGTTTC
This sequence comes from Silybum marianum, assembly GCA_036898165.1. Classification (NCBI taxonomy): domain Eukaryota; kingdom Viridiplantae; phylum Streptophyta; class Magnoliopsida; order Asterales; family Asteraceae; genus Silybum; species Silybum marianum. The sequence continues at coordinate 17,222,605 of CM072531.1, read as the reverse complement.
AGAAGGCAATGATTGATCGCATTAACTCTCTGACCTCCAAGTATGTCTCTAAAACCAATTCCAGCAACGCTCATATGGATCAGAAGCCTACCACCTTTGAAACCACAGTGTCAATGCTTTGGTAAGTGCTCTGTCCTCCTCCTTTGAAGATAAAAAGAAAGCTAAAGAAGCACGGGCTTGCAAGAAGGCAGAGCTAAAGCGCAAAAGGTCTGAGGATCAGGATCCTGATTCTCAGAAGGGGGAGAACATGGAGAAAATCAAGAAAATGAAAGCTGAAATGGGTCAAAAGATGGACCAAGAAAAAGGTAAAGCATCATCCTCCTCACCTTCTGCACCTCCTCCCACAAAGCAAACTCCATTAACTCCCACTCCTCTAGCTACTCATAAGGGTCCTCTGCCCAAGGATCCAGAAATTGCCAAATTTCTTTTGGAGGTAATGGGGAATACAAGAACACAGAATCACCCATCCAAAGTAGATGCTGCCAGAGCAGAGGCAGCTAAAGCAGAATCCAGAGAACAAGCAAATAGAACAGAAGAAGCCAGAGCTAAGACATCGAGAGCCGAGGCAGCCAGAAAAGAAGAAGAAATTCGACCAAAAGGCGAGGCTAAACAAAAGGCTAAATGCGGAAGGCCCGAAAAAGCTAAGGAAGAGGCCCTAAAAGCTAAGGCGAAGCGAGCATGCCTTGGCTCGGGCGAGAAAAGGAAAGAGCGAGAAGGCGAGAAGGCAAAAGAAGGCTGTGAAAGGGCTCGTGAAAACTTTGAAGAAGCAAAAAGGAAAGAATACGCAAAGTTTAAAGGTAACCAAACGAAGAAAGAATGCAGAAGTTGGGAAGAATTGAGCTACCCGTTTTGGAAATCAAGAATAAGCATCTATATACTCCTGTAGATCAGAAAATATATCTGATGATGCAAAAAATTTCAAACGAGTATCAAGTTAGTGATGAAGTCAAAGACAAGTTTATAACTCAGTGGCTATCAAGAATAGAGGCTTATTCCATAATCCCAATCAAAACTATCTCCATCAGGCATACACAATTCGAACAAACTCCAATTTGGTTTACAATTTATAAGGTGGTCAGAGAAGATAACAAGGCATCATTTTTAACGTGATAATGATATTACGTCAATAAATCCTTCGATTTGCTTACTGCGGAGAAATTCATGAAGACTCGGATGAACAGAGAAAGTGAAGATCAAAACAGAAGTGCTTACCTTCGTATCATTGAATGTATGAAGTCGTTCATCAGATATCAAAGGCAAGTAGACTTTCAAGCGGGTTTAAACTACAATGTTGATATCTTGTGTATCGCTGCACCAAATGAAGGCATCATTTTTCTGTGATAATGATATTCTGTCAATAAATCCTTCTGATTTGCTTACTCTGGAGAAATTCATGAAGACTCAGATGAACAGAGAAAGTGAAGATCAAAACAGAAGTGCTTACCTTCGTATCATTGAATGTATGAAGTCGTTCATCAGATATCAAAGGCAAGTAGACTTTCAAGCGGGTTTAAACTACAATGTTGATATCTTGTGTATCGCTGCACCAAAGGATTGGGAAAGTAATAACCAAACCAGAAGTTGGAGTTGTATTCAAAAGGCCTAACAAAAAAGTTTCTTCAGAATCAAAGATGCTCACAGATACTCTACAGAGGTTGTCTTCATCGCAAAATGTTTTGCTTCTGCAACAAATGACAACCAAGATGAAGAAATCAGAGAAAAAATTGGTAAGATACTTGACAAACTCATGAAGCTCAGAGAAGTTACTGATGCTATCTACAAAGTCATTTCTCATACAGTTCCCTTCTGATACACGTGCAACATTCTGTTTTTCATACTTAGGGGGAGATTGTTAGAACTCATTTTGGAAAAGTATGAAACAGAATTAAGCAACTACTAAGATCAGATGACGTGGCAAGAGCATCCTTCCCATGTCTATTAGTTAGTTACTTCCTTGCTTACGTGTCTCATTGTAATAGGTCCAGTAGTTGACTTTTATTGTTGTATTCGTATAAATAGCTCTATTCACTGATTATAAAACTATCGATTGAGAATACAAAATAGAGAGCTATTACTTTGTGCACACTATGGTGAATTATTGAATATCAATTACGATTGTTCTTCCTATTTTGTTCTTACTAATCATACCGTTAATCTTAGATCTTACTGCTTACGCTCATACTTTCACTTTTGATCTGTTGATTACTTAATAGAAAGGCATCTGGGTTCCAACATTATCATTTTTGATGTTACATTAAATTGATCATTTTTGGGACTTATAGTTTCTGTCAGAAAATGAAATTCTGAAACTATTTGATTTCATAAATTAGGATCACTTAAAAGAATATACATTACATTTTCGGTATAAATTATTTCTTTAAAGAGCATGTGTGCATTATGTATAACGGACAATAGTAGACCAAGTTGGACATATAAGGACTTATAAGCACTCTCATATTAATCATTAGACATATAAGTGACCGTTTTGGGTATTTCTCTTTGATAGGGAAACGTTAGGCCGACGAGTATGTGCGGATCGTGCTTTGTTGATTGGAGCTTTTTGCTATAAGGTGAGTATTCACAGCCTCACTTTTAAAGTATTTTATAATTTTTGGGGTGGAAAGCATGATTAAATGAAATATTTGAGCTATTTGCATTACCGAATGTGAAACAATATGAAATTGTTGTTTTTGGGCACTAAGGCATGTAGACTAATAGATTGTATTGAGTAAAATGTTCCATAAAAGTTTGTACACTACTATTAACTCAAGTGAGGAGCCGAGGGTATTTGTGGATAGCGCTATTGGACGGACAATCCCACCTAAAAACCGAAAAGAAGGGTGTGGATAGCAATCCCACCTGGAAACTACAGGTAGGGGTGCACTATACTTAAAAGAAAGGTTCTACACATCTACACTCACTGAAAAAGGACAACCCAGTCCAAACCATCCAGAGCCAAACCGATCAGAGGGAATTCTTTGCACCTCTGACTCAAGCACCACAGGGGAATCCACATCTTCATCATCCTCTCAAAAGGGTGATGATGAAAATATAAGAGTTCATTCACCCCAGAACTCGCCACCACTCACACAGAACGTTGATGTCTTTGTGACCAACGATGTCATAGGGCAACGAGAGGGTACGTCCATGCCCTCTGTTAGTTTAGATGCTGATGAAATCCCATCAGAGGGGTTATAGCCACAGGATGGACCACTTGCGGAGTGTTTTCACTTCATCAAGGTAAGCACATTGTGTTCAGCTCCCCATCCTCTGATGATTGGGATAAAGCTAAACCTTTCAGAACAACCGAAGAGGTGTATGTGAATAACATCCCTCGATGATAGGTTGAAAGTCCCTCCACACTCAACATCAATACAGGTGTGAAAGAGGGCCTTTTTGAACGTGTGAGACAAGAGGCTCCATTCGTTGGAGATGCACCGGTTACCCCTTCTGACTTTGTCACCAATGCAACGTTCAAGGCGTTTGGTGATCAAATTCAGAGATCTGTGGAAGATCTAAAATTATCACTGGTTTCTCAGCAACAACTTCTCAGCATTATTCAAGCTCGCCAGCAACGCAAAGTCAATCATTGGAGGCGATCATAAAGCTTCTTTCTGACAATGCAGAGGCTCAACAAAACTCTGCTCATTCTTACTTTCAGGCTCTGGACGCCGGCATCAAATCAAATGCAAAGGCCATTTTCAATCTTCCTTCAGAGATACCTACTCCTGAAGTCACCATCACAGCTGAAGAATATGGGTCTTTCGTTGCTGACATCAACAAAATAATCAAGGATGTTTTCCCTTCAGAAGATGCGTCTACTTCTGTTTCGTCTTTGGTCAAGAAGTCGGATATGGCCCAGTTTCAGAAGGCAATGATTGATCGCATTAACTCTCTGACCTCCAAGTATGTCTCTAAAACCAATTCCAGCAACGCTCATATGGATCAGAAGCCTACCACCTTTGAAACCACAGTGTCAATGCTTTGGTAAGTGCTCTGTCCTCCTCCTTTGAAGATAAAAAGAAAGCTAAAGAAGCACGGGCTTGCAAGAAGGCAGAGCTAAAGCGCAAAAGGTCTGAGGATCAGGATCCTGATTCTCAGAAGGGGGAGAACATGGAGAAAATCAAGAAAATGAAAGCTGAAATGGGTCAAAAGATGGACCAAGAAAAAGGTAAAGCATCATCCTCCTCACCTTCTGCACCTCCTCCCACAAAGCAAACTCCATTAACTCCCACTCCTCTAGCTACTCATAAGGGTCCTCTGCCCAAGGATCCAGAAATTGCCAAATTTCTTTTGGAGGTAATGGGGAATACAAGAACACAGAATCACCCATCCAAAGTAGATGCTGCCAGAGCAGAGGCAGCTAAAGCAGAATCCAGAGAACAAGCAAATAGAACAGAAGAAGCCAGAGCTAAGACATCGAGAGCCGAGGCAGCCAGAAAAGAAGAAGAAATTCGACCAAAAGCTGAGGCTAAACAAAAGGCTAAATCTGAAGCTGAAAAAGCTAAGGAAGAGGCCCTAAAAGCTAAAGCTGAAGCAGAGCATGCCTTGGCTCAGGCAGAAAAGGAAAGAGCAGAAGCTGAGAAGGCAAAAGAAGCTGCTGAAAGGGCTCGTGAAAACTTTGAAGAAGCAAAAAGGAAAGAATCTGCAAAGTTTAAAGCTGCAAACGAAGAAAGAATGCAGAAGTTGGGAAGAATTGAGCTACCCGTTTTGGAAATCAAGAATAAGCATCTATATACTCCTGTAGATCAGAAAATATATCTGATGATGCAAAAAATTTCAAACGAGTATCAAGTTAGTGATGAAGTCAAAGACAAGTTTATAACTCAGTGGCTATCAAGAATAGAGGCTTATTCCATAATCCCAATCAAAACTATCTCCATCAGGCATACACAATTCGAACAAACTCCAATTTGGTTTACAATTTATAAGGTGGTCAGAGAAGATAACAAGGCATCATTTTTCTGTGATAATGATATTCTGTCAATAAATCCTTCTGATTTGCTTACTCTGGAGAAATTCATGAAGACTCAGATGAACAGAGAAAGTGAAGATCAAAACAGAAGTGCTTACCTTCGTATCATTGAATGTATGAAGTCGTTCATCAGATATCAAAGGCAAGTAGACTTTCAAGCGGGTTTAAACTACAATGTTGATATCTTGTGTATCGCTGCACCAAATGAAGGCATCATTTTTCTGTGATAATGATATTCTGTCAATAAATCCTTCTGATTTGCTTACTCTGGAGAAATTCATGAAGACTCAGATGAACAGAGAAAGTGAAGATCAAAACAGAAGTGCTTACCTTCGTATCATTGAATGTATGAAGTCGTTCATCAGATATCAAAGGCAAGTAGACTTTCAAGCGGGTTTAAACTACAATGTTGATATCTTGTGTATCGCTGCACCAAAGGATTGGGAAAGTAATAACCAAACCAGAAGTTGGAGTTGTATTCAAAAGGCCTAACAAAAAAGTTTCTTCGTAATCAAAGATGCTCACGGATACTCTACAGAGGTTGTCTTCATCGCAAAATGTTTTGCTTCTGCAACAAATGACAACCAAGATGAAGAAATCAGAGAAAAAATTGGTAAGATACTTGACAAACTCATGAAGCTCAGAGAAGTTACTGATGCTATCTACAAAGTCATTTCTCATACAGTTCCCTTCTGATACACGTGCAACATTCTGTTTTTCATACTTAGGGGGAGATTGTTAGAACTCATTTTGGAAAAGTATGAAACAGAATTAAGCAACTACTAAGATCAGATGACGTGGCAAGAGCATCCTTCGCATGTCTATTAGTTAGTTACTTCCTTGCTTACGTGTCTCATTGTAATAGGTCCAGTAGTTGACTTTTATTGTTGTATTCGTATAAATAGCTCTATTCACTGATTATAAAACTATCGATTGAGAATACAAAATAGAGAGCTATTACTTTGTGCACACTGTGGTGAATTATTGAATATCAATTACGATTGTTCTTCCTATTTTGTTCTTACTAATCATACCGTTAATCTTAGATCTTACTGCTTACGCTCATACTTTCACTTTTGATCTGTTGATTACTTAATAGAAAGGCATCTGGGTTCCAACATTATCATTTTTGATGTTACATTAAATTGATCATTTTTGGGACTTATAGTTTCTGTCAGAAAATGAAATTCTGAAACTATTTGATTTCATAAATTAGGATCACTTAAAAGAATATACATTACATTTTCGGTATAAATTATTTCTTTAAAGAGCATGTGTGCATTATGTATAACGGACAATAGTAGACCAAGTTGGACATATAAGGACTTATAAGCACTCTCATATTAATCATTAGACATATAAGTGACCGTTTTGGGTATTTCTCTTTGATAGGGAAACGTTAGGCCGACGAGTATGTGCGGATCGTGCTTTGTTGATTGGAGCTTTTTGCTATAAGGTGAGTATTCACAGCCTCACTTTTAAAGTATTTTATACGTTTTGGGGTGGAAAGCATGATTAAATGAAATATTTGAGCTATTTGCATTACCGAATGTGAAACAATATGAAATTGTTGTTTTTGGGCACTAAGGCATGTAGACTAATAGATTGTATTGAGTAAAATGTTCCATAAAAGTTTGTACACTACTATTAACTCAAGTGAGGAGCCGAGGGTATTTGTGGATAGCGCTATTGGACGGACAATCCCACCTAAAAACCGAAAAGAAGGGTGTGGATAGCAATCCCACCTGGAAACTACAGGTAGGGGTGCACTATACTTAAAAGAAAGGTTCTACACATGTGGACTTTAGGTCCACCGCTGAGGTAGAAAAAAAAATATTTTTATGGTCGAAGGTTTAGTGGTGGCTCATTACTTACTAATAATTAGGGTACAAAAATGCCTTGAACCTTTTATGATGTAAAGATTTATTAAGTGCCATAAAAGTATTTTGCTCAATATTCATTTATGCAAAAGATGTTTATAATATTTAAAACCTGTGAACTCACCAACTATTTGTAGTTGACCTTGTTTTATTCATGCTTTTCAGGGGTAAGAAAGATGAACTGAAACGCTTATTAATTGGGCGCGTCAACATCAATCATGTTTTACAAATTCAAATCGTTTTGTTTGAACACTTGTTTCCTTTATTTTTGTTTTAAACTACGGACTTGCATGATGTAAATTTCGGGTTTAAGTTGTTATGTATTTGAATGGATTATTGGTGTTATTTTTGCCCTATTGCTATGAAATCTTGAACTATCATGCCTCGTGTTTCCGTTTTAGCGGGGTGTGACAGACTTGGTATCAGAGCCATAGGTTATAGAGAACCCCGGTTTTAGAAAACTATTTTCTAAACTAATTTAATTAAATTTAAAAAAAAAAAAAGCTTACTACTGGTATAATTGGATTAAGTACCGACTTAGCATATTAAAATTAGGCAAAGCCTGATCACCTATGTCTAATTTAATATGTATAACGATGGACATGAAAAGCATGGTCATAAGTGTGAGTTTGCATAAGTATTTTCTTTTTGTGAACTGATTATTTACTAAGTGCATTTTATAATTTTGTTAGTGCCGCAGTTTAAAAATGTCTCACTCTTCCTCACACCCTGATCACTCCCCTGATGAGTCTGGTTACTATACTAGCATTCCTAGGAGAAACCAACCCGTTCATGAAGAAAGTGGCCCGTTAGAGGAAAGTGACGCGACCACTCAAGACTCCACTACCGAATCTTCCGTACCTGTGCCACCTCCGGTCGATGTGGTTGGTCCGTCGCGAGGGCCTAGAATCATGAGGGCCGCCCGAAAGCGTGTTCTCCCTCCAAGGTGAGTGACCCTCACAGTTCCCACCGAGCCTTCAGACGAGCCATCTAGATCCCGAACCAGATTGCGGAGTGTGACCACTCCTCCACCAGCAGTTTGAGTTCCTGTGCCCCAGCCTCAGGGAATGACTGTAGCGGAGAACTTCTGGGTCTCGGGCATGGCCAACGAAGTACAGACTCATCGGCTTAGGTTGGACCATTTTCGGCAATCCTTAGACGCTGTTTTGGCAGTCCTGCACTCACAGGATGAGATCACTGATAGGATCATGGAGGTTACCTCTGAGTCTAGGAGGGCGATCAGGAGGCTGTACACTTACATGGCTCGGGCAATAGGAGCACTGATGGTGATGATAAGAGTATTGATTTGGGTGATGATCTATTAGAGAACTTCTATTATTATGAATCTTTTGGATGACAATATTTGCTTTTGAGGCTTGTAGCCTAGATGTTTAAGTTTAAACAATTTTATGTCTTTTGGGTTGTACTTTAAAACTTATGTTTGATTTACTTTGGTTTATTTATGGTAATTATGCATGTTATCTAATTGTCACATGCTGTTTTCAGTATGTGTTTTCTTGATTGTTGTTAGATGTATGTTATAAGATACGCATAACTTAGTATGTAGACTTTATGCGACTATAGTAATAGATTCTGATCAAATTTTTGGCACCGCTGCCGGGGACCTAGCTATCACTAATAGCACTACCAACTATCAGTAGTATTACATTGGACCTTTTAATTTTCTGTTTTATTTTTATTTTATTTTCACATTCTCAATTTCTAGTGCGCTAAATCTTAACTTGTTCGCAGGTACTTCATAGCTTATGCTGAGAAAAACCAGCGATCCGAAGTCATAATTATTCGGTCCAGAAATTGAAAAAACCGCACGTCGATTACGAAAGGAAGCTAAAGCTAAAGAATCAAGAACAATGAATCCGGAACAAATGAAACAAGAAGAAGAACGTTTGAGAGATGAAGCAGAAAGGTTGAGAGCCGAGGCAGAAAGGTTGAGGTTACAGGAAGAGGAACTACAGAGGCGTTTAGAGGATGAAGACGAGTCTTCTGCTGAGGAAGATGAACCGGACCCCAATGCTCGTGTTCCCATGAAAGCCTTCACGAGCGCAACAGTAAGACGTTCTAATAAGGGCGTCCGACCACCCAAGATCGATGCGAACAATTACGAGCTGAAGCATAATATCATTCAATTGGCACAAAATAACCAATTTGGAGGGACTCCAAATGAGCATCCTCATGCTCACCTGTGCGAATTCGATATAATTTGTGACACCTTCAAGCAAAACGGGGTTTCTGAGGATGCTACCAAGCTCCGACTATTCCACTTCTCTCTGAAGGGAGCAGCACGAGCATGGGTACAAAATTTGAATACAAGGCCTATACGCACATGGACTGCCCTAAAGCAGGCTTTCTTAGACAAATTCTTCCCTCCAGGCCGAACTGCCGAGCTAATAGCAGAAATCACTCACTTCACACAGTTGGACCTGGAGTCTTTTTATGAAGCCTGGGAAAGATATAAAGGATTGTTCAGAAGGTGTCCCCACCATGGACTTCACGGATGGATGGTCATTCAAACATTTTACCAAGGGCTACACCAGCAATATAAGAATGATCTCACCGCTACTGCTGGAGGAGCCCTAATGAACAAAACTTATAAAGAAGCCACCGAACTCATCGAAAATCTCGCTTCTCATAATTATTCCATTCCGAGATCTGCGGCAAGGCGGGTACCCAACATCCAAGAATCTGAAGAGTTGAGGGCCATCAAAGCCCAATTAGCTGCCATAACGGACCAATTGAAGGTAAGTACTATTCACTCAACTCCTTATTGTTCTAACTCATCGGAATTTCAACCTCCTTATGAATCACACCCGGAGCAAGTTCAATACATACAAAACCGGAACAACCGTCTTCGGAACGATCCATTTTCCAATACGTACAATGAAGGATGGAAGAAACATCCGAACTTTTCTTGGAGTCAACCACAACATAATCAGAAAGACGGCGCGGGGGAACAACACTACGGTAACAACTCTAACTTTTCTTCTTCTTCCCAATCTAACAATGTTTATCGTCATCCAGGTCATTCACAAAGGAAATCTGAAGATGGACAGCCTTTCGAGAAAAAATCCGAGTTGGAAAACATGATGAAGAAGTTTGTCTCGAAGGTGGATACTGCAGTCGAAGGGTTGACCTCTTCAGTCAACACATTAGCATCAACTGTCGGTACTGTAAAGCAGCAACTGACCAAAACACAGCTTCCATCCAGATTTTGGAGAGGCAAATGGGACAGATTGCTGACACTCTTCAAGCTAGGGAAAAAGGGAAATTCCCTAGTTAGCCGGATAGGAAACCATATGAAGATTGTAAAGCCATTTGTCTGAGGAATGGCAAAGAGCTGATTAAAGACCCTACTCGAGAGCCAGCGGGGGAAACAGTAACCTTTAACCAAAATGGATCGAAGGAAGTGGATGTGGAAGAAATGGAAATGGAAGACATTGATTTGAATGAAGAAAACAAGGAGAAGCAAAAACCACCGGTAGACACCTCCGTGAAACCACCGGTAGACATCCCTGTGAAACCACCGGTCAAACAAACAACACCGAAAGTTCCATATCCAAGTCGGTTGAAAGCTCACAAGGATCAGGTTCAGTTTTCTAAATTCCTTGAAATGTTTAAGAAATTGCCAATAAATATTTCATTTGCAGATGCTTTAGCTCAGATGCCCTCATATACCAAGTTCTTGGAGGATGTCATATCTAACAAGCGAAAGATCAAAGAACATGCAACAGTTGCACTTACTGAAGAGTGCAGCACCATCATTCAGAATAAGCTTCCACAAAAGCTTAAGGATCCAGGGAGTTTCACTTTACCTATTAATATTGGAGAATCTGATTGTGGTAGAGCATTATGTGATTTAGGTGCCAACATTAACTTAATGCCTCTTTCCCTTTTCAAGAAACTTGGTTTTGGAGAAGTGTAGGCAACGAATGTGATACTTCAACTAGCGGATCGCTCAATTAAGTATCCTTATGGGATTGTTGAGGATGTATTGGTGAAGGTGAAGAATTTTTACTTTCCAGCAGATTTCATAATACTGGATATGGAAGCAGATCAACATGTAACAATCATCCTTGGTAGACCATTCTTAGCAACCGCGAGAACACTTATGGATGTTGAAGGAGGGAAACTGACCGTAAGGGTCGGTAACGAGGAAGCGGTGTTCAATGCATTTCGAACAACAAAAGATCGGTTAGAGAACGATGAAATCTACCGAATTGATGTACTTGAAAATATCTTGAAAGACAGTCGATTGGGCACGAGAGACCAATTGGAAGAGACGCTTATGGGGTTGAATACTGATCAAGAAAGTGAAACAGTGATGCAATTAAACGCATTACCATTATTCAAAGGACCCAAGAGGCCAATTATTGAAGAATTGGGAGAACCGATTGCCAAATAACAACCCTCCTCAGAAGTACCAGCTGTGCTTGAACTTAAGCCACTACCAACTCATCTGGAATACGCATATTTGGGGGACAAAGAAACATTACCGGTCATCATATCATCAAAGTTAACGACCGAAGAGAAGGATAAACTGTTAAGAATACTGAGGGCACATCAATCAGCAATCGGTTGGACCATAGCCGATTTAAAAAGGCTAAGTCCCACTTTCTGCACTCATCGAATCAATTTGGAAGAAGGACACAAACCAACGGTTCAACATCAACGTCGCCTTAACCCAAATATGAAAGAGGTGGTCCGAAAGGAAGTATTGAAGCTATTGGATGCGGGGATAATCTATCCTATTCTAGATAGCCCATGGGTTAGCCCAGTTCAGTGCGTGCCAAAGAAAGGAGGGATCACGGTAGTCCGAAATAACAACAACAAACTCATACCATCTCGGACTGTGACCGGGTGGAGAGTCAGTATAGATTACCGCAAGCTGAATGATGCCACTCGGAAAGATCATTTTCCGTTACCGTTCATTGATCAGATGTTGGAGAGACTGGCAGGCCACGAATATTATTGCTTCTTGGACGGGTATTCGGGGTATAATCAAATCCCAATAGCCCCCAAAGACCAAGATAAGACGACGTTCACATGCCCGTATGGCACATTTGCATATCGGAGGATGCCCTTCGGATTATGCAATGCACCAGCAACATTTCAACGGTGTATGATGGCGATATTCTCTGATATGGTTGAGAGGACGATAAAAATTTTCATGGATGACTTTTCAGTTTTTGGACCATCGTTTGATTCATGCCTGACCAATTTGGAAGCAGTCCAACAAAGATGTCAAGAGACAAGCTTGGTACTCAACTAGGAGAAATGCCATTTTATGGTAACTGAAGGAATTGTGCTCGGACATAAAGTCTCACGAGAAGGGATCGAAGTAGATAAAGCAAAAGTATCGGTGATCGAGAATCTGCCTTACCTGACTTCCGTCAAGGGAGTTAGAAGTTTTTTGGGACACGCCGGGTTTTACCGTTGTTTTATTAAGGATTTTTCTAAAATCACTAAACCTTTATGCTCGTTATTACTGAAAGATGCTAAATTCGATTTCACTAATGAATGTATTATTGCTTTTGACAGATTGAAGAAGGAACTTACTTCAGCACCCATACTCATGGCACCTGATTGGGATCTTCCGTTCATCTTGATGTGTGATGCAAGCGACACAGCTGTGGGAGCCGTCTTGGGGCAACGAAAAGATAAGAGGCTACATGTTATCTATTATGCCAGCAAGACACTTGATGATGCTCAACTTAACTATGCAACTACAGAAGAAGAGCTACTTGCAGTAGTCTATGCTTGTGAGAAGTTCAGATCTTATTTGGTGGGATCCAAAGTCATTGTATACACGGACCATTCTGCTTTGAAGTATCTAATGACGAAGAAGGATGCCAAACCTAGACTTATCCGATGGGTATTGTTAGTCCAAGAATTCGACTTGGAAATCTTGGATAAAAAAGGATCAGAAAACACTGTGGCGGATCATTTATCAGGGTTAGAGGAAAATGAGAAAGAGCAACCAGATAACACCGTGATCAATGACTCATTCCCTGACGAGCAGTTGTTTTCGGTGACACAATCGGTACCATGGTATGCATATATAGTAAACTTTTTTGTCGGATCAGTAATCCCATATGGGATTAATGCGCACCAAAAACAGAAATTCATCTCGGACGTAAAGCATTATTATTGGGATGAGCCATTGTTGTACAAGGTATGTGCTGATGGTATGATACGAAGATGTGTACCAGATGAAGAGAAGGCAGGTGTCCTTAATCACTGTCACACCTTGGAATACGGGGGGCATTTTAGCACGGAAAGGACGGTTGCAAAGGTACTACAATCCGGATTTTTCTGGCCTCAAATGTTCAAAGAAGCAAGGGATTTCATAGGTCACTGTGATCGGTGTCAAGGATTGGGAAATATCACCAAAAGAGATGAGATGCCTATGAATATCTTCATGGAAGTGGAGTTGTTCGATGTTTGGGGCATCGACTTTATGGGCCCGTTCCTAGTGTCCAATCGCAATGAATACATACTTGTCGCCGTCGACTATGTATCAAAGTGGGTGGAAGCCGTGGCCACACCAACGAATGACTCAAAAGTGATGCTAAACTTTTTGAAGAAGAACATATTCACAAGATTCGGAGTTCCAAAGGCACTAATCAGTGACGGGGGTACTCACTTCTGCAATCGGTACCTTGACGCATTACTGAAGAAATACTCCGTGAAGCATCGAGTGACCACCCCATATCATCCGCAAGCCAATGGACTAGCCGAAGTGTCAAACCGCGAATTGAAGCAAATCTTAGAGAAGACAGTGAGTTCATCTCGGAAGGATTGGTCATCACGACTAGATGATGCATTGTGGGCCTATCGAACGGCCTACAAGACACCTATTGGCACTACACCATATAGGCTCGTTTTCGGAAAATCTTGTCATTTACCGGTAGAGCTCGAACATCGTGCATATTTGGCGATAAAGCAACTGAATATGGATCCACAAGCATCGGGACGATGTCGTCTTTTGCAGATGAACGAGCTCGAATAGATCAGACAAGACGCTTTTGTGAACGCCGCCATCTACAAAGAGAGAACGAAGAAATTTCACGACAAAAGGCTGAAAGACAAGGTAATAATTCCGGGCATGAAAGTTCTTTTATTTAACTCACGATTGCGTTTATTTCCAGGTAAATTGAAGACCCGATGGTCCGGAACGTTTACGGTGGTGAATGTGTTTCCATGCGGCACCGTAGAGCTACAAGGAAATGACGGTGAGACATTCAAGGTCAACGTACAACGGGTGAAACCATACATGGAAGGGGGACATGAGGTAGCGGACACCATCCTTCTTCAAGAACCGACATCGCAATAGCCGCAACACGTCGTGCCACGACTCTAAATAAGGCACTTGGTGGGAGGTAACCCACTGTAGGTTTGATTATTCCTTTTTTTTTCTTTTCAAATTAGTTCTTTTTATTCTTATTTCTGTTAGGAGTCAGTTTTGTTAGTTGTTTGTGAGCCCGAGTTTGTATTCCGTGGGTTAAAAGACCGAAAGGGGAAATAAGAGAGGACGAACAGTGACAAAAGTGGGTTTCAAGAGGGTAAAAAATCACTCAAAAGCCACTTTACCCACTGTTTGATTTGAGAAAAATAAGTCAGGTGGGTTTCAAGCGGGTATAAGCCGCATAAAAACCACTTTACCCACTGTTTGATTTGAGAAAAATAAGTCAGGTGGGTTTCAAGCGGGTATAAGCCGCATAAAAACCACTTTACCCACTGTTTTGATTTCAGAAAAATAAGTCAGGCGGGTTTCAAGCGGGTATAAGCCGCATAAAAACCACTTTACCCACAATTTTGATTTCAGAAAAATAAGTCAGGCGGGTTTCAAGCGGGTAAAAACCACTTAAAAACCACTTTGGCCATTGTTTTGATTCGTGAAAAAGAATTCAGGCAGGTTTCAAGCGGGTATAAGCCGCATAAAAACCACTTTACTCTCTGTTTGTTTCGTGAAAAAGAACACAGGTGGGTTTTCAAGTGGGTTAAAGTCACTTACAAACACCACTCTTCAAATAAAATCACACCTGCGCGATTTCTTTTGCCCTAAGTCGCACTTTCTCCTCTTGGAAACTCTCTCTCTCTCTCACGCCTCCACTGAACCCATGACAACCATCTCTAAGTCTGGCGACCTTCTCCCTCTTGATCTACTCTTCGATTCCAAACTGAGGTATGTTTCCTAACTTCATCTCAAGTATCAATGGTGACTATTGAGACCCAATTTTAAGTCGATTTTGAGGTACGACCCCCAATCAGAGTTGAACTGAATTTTTATGTTCTGTTCTTTGATCATCTGAATGTTTTACCGTTTATATGGAGAAAGGAGCATGTTCTTGTTGATTCACTTGTCACAATCGCATCTAGGGCTCCATTGTGTGTCTCAAATCTATCAAGTTTTTAGAGTTTCAATTAGGGCACCATTATTGATTCTCTTTGTTGCAATATCAACCTTCAATGGTTGCACTGATTTTATTTCCAGATTCTCTTATTATTTTTGTGGATAACATGAACAAGAAGTATCTACTCTTTGATTCACTTGTCACAACTTCACTAGGATTTAATTGTGCATTTGTAAAAGTTGTTTTCGGCTTGTGTTCAGATCCTCAGTTCTTCCATGAGTAGAATAAGCATATTGCATTTATCTCCCCCATATACATGTTTCAACTAAGACTTATTGTTACCATCTCGATGCTCTTTATATGGTTATTCAAGTAGGGATGAGTAGACAAATGAACCCTAATCTTATGATGAGTGGTCAAGTTGCATCTGAGCCCTAACTTTGTAATCATATAATGGAATCAGTTGAATAGATGTCCTGTTGTTCATATGAAATTAATGTAATGCATATGTTTATGTTACCCTGAATTTTCACTCAACCATATAGGTGATGTATGCATTAATTTTCATTCCATGAGTAGAATAAGATGATAGACCACAATGCGACTGTCTACTTTCGTATCCTTTATGTGGTATATTCTGTAGAGTAACTAAAACCTAGGTTTACACCTAGGTTTGGGGTTGCCAGATCCTTCAAACCTACATAACCGGAAATACATCCAACCTAGGCCAAGGCCTAGGTTTGGGGTAGTAGACGTTTTCCATATTTGTGCACTCCAACTGGAGTCAAACCTAGACAACGGTCCAGGTTTGGGGTTATTTACTCACTTTCACATTTACTCACATCATCGTTTCATATAGGTACCATGGGCCGCATCAAGCCTGACAAGGCAGGAAAATGACACTCTTTTGACCAACAAAACACCGAAGAGCGGGAAGCACTGCGTAGGACACCGCGCCCAGAACTCCAAGAACGGATGGCCATAATCGAGGACCGCGAAATTTGGCCAGAAAAAGGAATGGACCTTGATGGCATTGCCGATCCTCAACTCCATCAAACTATTGAAGCAGGAGGTTGGATGGATTACATCCAGACCCCAGAACGATACGACCCTATTCTGGTCCGCGAATTTTACGCGGCAATGATCCCGACAATTTTCAACCACTACCACACGGTAGTGGTACGAGGGGTCACGGTTAACATAATACCGGAGGCCATTCGCGCGTATTACAACGTACCGCCAATACCCGACAACGTGCACATCATTTTTGGGGTATCCCCAATTCCGAATGTGGGACAAAACATAACCCATAGCCCAATCATTGCGAGCTCACTAAGACGGAATGGCCAAGGCTATTGGATGCAAAACGTGGCAGAAATCAAGTAGAATGAACTGCACTTTGACTTGGCATTATGGTTGCATTTCATCAAGCACGGTCTGAAACCCTCCTCGCATAATATAACTATAGACCCTCATGCAGGTTGGTGAGCTATCAAAGCCAGGCGCCGCACTGACTGCAAGGACTTACCGGGCCCAGCTCACAGCTGCCCGAATCCAAGCAAGCAAGGCTGCAGTCCAAGAAGAGGCGGTTGCTATACCACAAGGAGTTGATGATGATGACGTCGATGACGTTGATTACGGGCCCGATGAGGTCCCAACCGAAACCAATCAAGGTACCATACCAGCATGGGCAACCGGCTTAGTCAATCAACTGACCACCATGAATCACTTCATGCAACAAGGGTTTGAGGACATCAACCGCCAACTTGCAAAGACACGGGGAGAACCTGAAGCTGAGACATCTGCTCGAAGATCATAACCGACACGCCGAGCATGTAGGCGATGTTCCGAACCATCCCCTTTCACGTTACGATGGTTGATACGTGGGTTCACTCTTTTGGTTCTTTTGATGCTATCTTCATAGCTTTTATTTTCATTCACGTCGGTATGTACCTATTACTATCTTTTGCACATCTGGATGACTGTAACTAACTCGCATGTATGTTCTCTGTTATTCTCTTGATCTATGACACTTTTCTAGCACATTGAGGACAATGTGTTGGAAAGGTTTGGGGTTGTCATCACAAGCATGCTTAGTATGGGTTACTGGTTCACAAAATGCATTACAATTATCACCTTAGAATAGTAGACATAACTTGCTCAAGAATTGCAGTCCTGTTTTGGAATTTGTACATTGTGGTGAGAATCTATTAGCGGTAATATAGTTGTGAGGAAGAACTTGTCAATTGCATGACTAGGAGACATTAGTGGAGACCACCCGGGAGGTTTTGAGCCAATTCATATTACCGATTTTTTTTCCTTTCGAGAGACATAATACATAATCTTATACACACATCGATTTTCATTTCTCGAAATTGATTATAGTTTAATCTCGCTATATTCTTGCATCAAGTGGTAAAGACACTCACCAGAATACTCAGTATGTGATGTGACAACTGTCAAAATTCGAGCTTTCAGGTTAGCTTCTATTAAGTTTATTAGTGTTTATATAGTTTAAATCTTAAGATTAAGAAATAGTTGGTTTAGAATGGCCGAAAAACCCCTAGCATTTCCGGTAGTCGCTTAAAAATGTCCGGTTCCGACCCGTAACTGTCTGAAACTTCCAATACAGTGCCAAATGCTCTAATTTATACCCAATGTATATAAAATATATAGTTTTAATGTTTCAAATATAAAACTTCTATTTTTATAGAATTTTATCACTTTTGGGCTTACATTTTGAGGAAAAAGGGCCAAAAATTGAGAAAATGACATTGTATTCTTAATTGGGCTTGAGTTTTATTTTATTTATAAAACAAATATATGATTTTGGGAGGAGTGGGCCCCCATGGCCGGCCTCCTCTCTAAACCCCCATATAAATACATTTTTTTTTCATTTTTCTCCTCATTTTGCATGTTCAAAATTCAAAATTTGCTCTCACCTCTCTCTCTCTAGAAGTGAAGAGACATTTTCTCCCTCTCTAAAACAAAAACTCCAGCCATTTCTCATTTCAAATCATCATCAAGATCAAGTTCATACAAGGATTTAGAAGCTCTAATCATCATCCAAACAAGGTAACAACTTTACCCTCATTTTCTTACCATTTTTGGGTGAAAACCCCACTTTTCTTACATTTTTTTAGCTACTTCTTCTAATATCCAAAAATTCTGAGTTTGTGGAGAGATTTTTCACCAAAACATGTAAAATGTTTATAAAATGGTGATAATCTATGACCTACACAAATAAAACTCAAGAGAATAGGGGAAAAATCATGATTTTATGTGTTCTTGAACAAAAATGGTTATTTTGGTTCTGGCAGATTCATGCATGTGTGTAAATCGTCAATTTCTTACAATTTTTATGTTCAAATATCATGAATCTTCTTTCTACAAGTTTATTTAGTGAGTTGGGATTCTAATCCAAGTGGTCTCACTCAAAAACATTGAGTTTTGACCCCCCAAATGCTCATAACAAGATGCATGTGCATCTGGAAGTTCAACAGTAGGTAAACCCTACTTTGAACAACCATAACTCTTTGAATATTTTTCCAAATCACTTTATTTTTCTTTTGGAAGTTAGCTTAATGAGTTACCTTTCATATGCATCTGATTTCATTCAAAAATATGGTGATTTGAGGTTTCAAATGATTAAAAAACAAAATGAGTGTGCAAACTGTCAAACAATGACAGAATTGTGCATGCATGTTCAAATGGCCATATCTCTTTCAAAACTCAATGAAAAAGGTTGATTCTTCTTTTGAGAGTTATATTTATGAGTTATCTTCAGTTTGCAAGTGGAATCATTTAAAAATATGGAGTTTTGACCCTCCAAAAACCTAAAATACTTTAGGTGTGCAATCTGTGAAACCACCAGCAGCTAAACTCTACTTTGTGTGTTAGTATCTCCTTTGTTATTTGTCTTTAATGCATGATTCTTTTCCTAGAACTTCATTTTATGAGTTAGGATTCATATGGATCCAGTTTCATGCAAAAATATGAAGTCTTGAGGCACTAACCAATTTATTTAAGTTAAGTGTGCAATCTGTCAGCTAATGGCAGAATTGTGCATGCAACTTTGTAGTGTCATATCTCCTTCATAACTTCTTGAAAATCAGTGAATCTTATCTCAAAAGTTTCCTTTATGAGTTATGATTCCAATCCAACTGGAAATTCTAGAAAACACTGAGTATAACTCCTTAAGTGAGTGATTCACTAACATGGTGTAATCTGTTTTACCGGTTGTGATATAATATTTTGCATGAATTATTTGAACCACTTGTACATGTCCAAAAGGCATGAAATTTGGTCACAAAGACCATAACTCAGTAATTTATCTTATATAAAAATATAGGAAACTAGATCATTTTGGAAACCCTTGAAAACTGATCATTTTTAGGACAATTAGTTTCTGTCCAGAAGAGAAATTCTGGACTTAATTGATTTTTATAAATATTGATCATGTGATGGACAATAAGATCACTTTCGGTATAAATTACGATATTAATGAGCATATGGGCATTTTGTATAATTGGACATATATAGACAATTATGGGCTTAAGATTTATTCACCTCTAAGTAGTATTAGACCTATAAGTGACGGTTTTGAGTATTACCCTTTGATAGGGAAGCGTTAGGTCGTTGTGCGGAGAGTCGGATTGTATTGTTTTGCGTTGCGGAGCGTTGCTATAAGGTGAGTATTCACAGCCCCTCTTTCAAAGTGTTTTATACGTTTTGGGGTGAAAAGCATGATTGAATGTGTTTTACGAGCCATTGTCATTATGATTATGAAATCTTGTTAAATTTGATGTTGTGGGCACTAAAGCATGTACACTAATAGTTATATTGAGTAAAATGTAACATAAAAGTTTGTACACTACTATTAACTCAAGTGAGGAGCCGAGGGTATTTGTGGATAGCGCTATTTGGACGGACAATCCCACCTAAAAACCGATAAGTAGGGGTGCGGATAGCAATCTCACCTAGAAACTACAGGTAGGGGTGCACGATACTTAAAAACGAAGGTTCTACATATGTGGGGTATTAGTCCCACCGCTAAGGTAGAATTCTAAAAAGATATTTTTTTGTGGTCGAAAGGTTTAGTGGTGGCTCTTTATATACAAAAATTAGAGTACATAATGCCTTAACGTTTTAAGATATCAATCAGTGCCAAAAATTTATTTTGCTCATATTCACTCACACAATTGATTATTTTTGAAATATTGAAAACCTGTGAACTCACCAACTCTTTGTAGTTGACCTTGTTTTTATCATGCTTTTTAGGGGTAAGAAAAGATTAACCGAATCTTTCTTTTATGTGGGCGCATCGACATCAACCATCTTGTTTATTTGAAAACTGTTTAGTTGAAACACTTGGTTTATTTTGTTTTTGTTAGAACTTGTAATTGATGCAAAATGTAAATTTTTAAACTTAAACTGTTGTTTATTTGAATGGATGGTTGGTGTTGTTTTTATCCTATTGTTATGAAATCTTGCGCTATCACGCCTCGTGTTTCCGCTTTAGCGGGGTGTGACATGTGATGTTTACAAAGTCAGGTAGACCTTTAGAGATGATTCCAGGCATTGCATGTGTATAAAGCTTTAACTATCGTTCCTTTTGATTTGTGTGTGCGCCATAACCAACATTGCAGCCAAACATATATTGATTCGTTTCTACACCCAATATTCAACCCCAACCCAAACACTAGCCAACCTTTGTCTGAAAGTGCAATACGGTGTGAAACGACCAGGGAACAAAGGACTGAATCGGAAAGAAAAAAAAAGAGTGCTGAAATAGACTAAATACTCCGGAAAAAAAAAGAGAAGATTGGGCGAGTTGCCTAAGCCCAACAAAAAAAAACAAAAAAAAAACAAAAAAAAAATCAAAAAAAAAAACAAAAAAAAAACAAAAAATAACAACAACAAAGGAGTACAGCAAAGCCTATGGCACAAATGAAAGTTGGGAATGTGGAAAGACAACAGGTGGGGGACGGATCACACTGTAAAGCACCAAGGACCTTGTTCCTTAATAACCTTCATTTTTAAGCCATCACCCCAAGCCCCATTACAACCTGATAAAGACCTGGATGATCTATTGGAAAGCGTGACTGAAGTAAACTGAGTCATACTGGTATTCCTTGTCGCACTACTTGATTCCCATCTGAGATTGCTTTGATTCCATCAGTGCGTCTTTCAATTTAAACTCATGTAGTTATATATCTCGAATTTTCTTGTGCCTAACATCATACTACATGAGTTACTTGGTGTGATAACCTAGTATCTAAGTGAATTGAGGGTATCTGTGAGGTAGGGTCAAGGCGAAATCCTCTCTGAAAGTGCAATAGGTTGGTTCAACTTCATGATGGTGTGGCTGCTTTCAGTTCAAATCTCAATGCGTAAATGGCAAATAGTTGCAATTGGAGAACAATCGGATGTCCCTATTTTAGAGTGCATGATTGTAAGGCATAAAAATTGTTTTTAGTAAGCATACTTGTTGATTCATCGTGCGAGTTAAGGATAGTTTTAAACTGCTTCTTATTTTATTGTTTCGCTAATTTGCTTGAGGACAAGCAACGCTCGGTTTGGGGTTGTTGATAACGCCAATTTTAGGCGTTATTTTATAGCCACATTCGTGCAAAACTGCTTTGTTTTCAAGTAGATACGCGTAATATTTAACAGTTATCGCAAGTTTGTACAGATATTAAGCCGTTTGGAGAAAAGGAGTTAATCGACAATATTTATTAGAAAAAAAGATGAAGTAAAGCCCAAAAGAAAAGTCTCATTAGAAAGCCCACATCAAAAGAGCAAGTATTGGGCCTAAAATCCAAAAAGTTGAATCTGAATACTAGGAAAAGTGGGTTCTGAGTGGCTTTGAAAGCCACCTGTGGCTGCTGGTGTAAGCGGGCGGTTTCCATGCGGGTATAAGCCTCATGAAACCCACTTTCGTATCTGTTTCCTCTTTTTAATCCACAGCTACCACACGAAAAAGGGGGTTCTGCACTATTCTCGAATTAGGGTTTTTAGGAGGCGATTTTGCAGAGCAAATACAAGATTTTCGGAGCGATTAAAGTGGAGAAACATCAAGGGAGTGAAGATCAAAAGCTAATTTCATCACCGGTTTGTGGAGATTCATCACCGAAAAAGGGGTTTTATTCGTATTTAGATTTCGTTTGATTTTCATGTCTAGATTAGAATTTTCTTCTTTTTTAGTTTTGATTCCAACCACCCCCAACATGAACTAATCTTTAGATGTTGGGGGTTGGATTACTTTTGGTTTGAAGCATATGAACCCGTAAAGTTGTGATTTTTATCAGGTTTCTTTTTAGTCAATGAAGTATATGAATTTATGTTTAATGCTTTTGTGAGACTAATCAACTTACAACTGATTTCTTTGTTATAAATTAGTTCGAGAGAAATAATTTATGATTAGATTTATGATTTGTATAACTAAGGTGAGAACCTGGATAGAGATATACCAGTTAAATCTTAGTGCTTTTTACAATCTTGTTTTATGAATTTCTGAGTTTATGTATTGAGATCGAGAGATAAAATACATACGCTTTAGAGATAAATCTGTTATAACTCGAGAGAGAGTAACGGTGAACTTTGTGATTGTGTATTCATAATACTAGAATTTACCTGACAATTATTGCAACTGAAGTGTTTTATGTGAAAACCATTAGGACCCCAACTCCCAACTGCTTTTCTCCTATAAAGTTTCCAACTTGTTTGTTCTTTAAATTGTTAAGTTTTCTTCAAGTTTAATTAGTAGATTAATAATTCAACCACTCAATTTTCGATTGTCTAGTTAGTATTTACTATAGTCATTGTGTTACTTAGTCCCTAGTTCCCTTGGTTCGATCCGTACTTCAGTACACTATTACTTGATTCGATCCGTACACTGCGGTTAGATTTAGGGGGGTGTAAACCTGCCTATCAAGTTGTAACCCTAAAGAATTCCACGGAACTGAAGGTGCCGTCGGTTTACTAACCTGGTTAGAAATCATGGAGTCGCTTCTCGACATTAGCAAGTGTACTGAGGGAAAGAAGGTAGAGTATGCTACTTGTCTTTTGCAAGGTCGAGCATTAACCTGGTGGAACACTCAAGTACAGACGCGAGGAAGGGAAGCAGCAAACAGTCTTACATGGGAAGATTTTAAAAGAATGCTGAAGGAAGTATATTGTCCAAGAAGTGAGATACAGAAACTAGAAGTAGAATTGTGGAACCATGAAATGAAGGGGAACGACATTGATGCTTACACCGCTCATTTCCGTGAATTGGCTAAACTGGTACCACACTTGGTGACACCTGAGGAAAATAGGGTTGACCGATATGTTTGGGGTATGTCCCCTGAAATAAGAGGAGATATTACTTTAGCTGATCCAAAGACTCTCCAAGAAGCAGTAAACTTAGCAAAACGACTCACCAACAATGCGAACCGTACGGGAATTTTTACAAGCAGCAAGGCATTAGGAAAAAGGAAGGTGGATGAACCTGCAAGAAGACAGTTTGGAAAGAGGACAGTTAAGGAGCAAAGAACGTCAGGTAACTACGGAATTCAGACTCAATCAGCAGAGAAGGAGAAAAGAACTTATCCCAAGTGTGACAAGTGTAATAGACATCATGCTGGACGATGTGTTATCTGCCATAAATGCAACAAAGGAGGTCACTATGCCAAAGATTGCAAGAGTACAGGAAGGCGGGCTTGTTTCGAGTGTGGAAGCCCATATCACTTTCGGAATGCATGTCCAAGATGGACCCAGAGACCGAACACTAATCAAGCGCGACCAGCCAACCAAGGAAATCAAAGAGGTTTGGCAAGAGGTCGAGTGTTTGAGATTGGAGTTGAGGAAGGAAGGCAGAATCCAGATGTAGTTACAGGTACATTTCTCTTGAACAATTATTACGCATCTGTACTATTTGATTCTGGAGCAGATCGAAGTTTTGTATCGTTAGATTTTAGAACAAAGATAAATCTAAGACCTCAAAAGTTGAAAGAAGTATACGTCATTGAATATGCCAACGGTCAAGAATGTAGGGCCAAAGATGTAATAACGAACTGCATTTTAAACTTGTCTAGTAGGGAGTTCCATATAGATTTAATCCCGATCAAACTAGGAAGTTTTGACATAGTTGTGAGCATGGATTGGTTATCCAAGAATCGAGCCGAAATTTGTTGCTCCGAAAAGATCATTCGAATTCCGTTACCCGAAGGGGGAATACTCGAAGTACACGGAGAGAAACCCAGAAGGAGCATTAAAATAGTGACGCGTATGAAGATGCGAAAGTATCTGAGAAAGGACTGTATTGCCTTTCTAGCTCACGTGATGGATAAGAAGGCTGAAGAAAAACACATTCAATATATTCCTATAGTTCGGGATTTTCCCGAAGTATTCCCAGAAGAAATGCCTGGAATACCCCCAACATGACAAGTTGAGTTCCACATAGAACTAATTCCTGGAGCTGCGCCCGTAGCAAAAGCACCATATCGTTTAGCACCATCTAAGATGCAGGAGCTGTCGAAACAACTTCAGGAGTTACTCAATAAGGGATTCATCAGACCCAGCTCTTCACCTTGGGGAGCTCCGGTTTTGTTTGTTAAAAAGAAGGATGGATCTTTTCGAATGTGCATCGATTATAGAGAACTCAACAAGTTGACTATTAAGAACTGATACCCTCTTCCCCGAATTGACGACCTGTTTGATCAACTTCAAGGTGCTACATACTTCTCGAAGATTGATCTTAGGTCTGGATATCATCAAATGAGAGTGCGAGAAGAGGATATTCCCAAAACGGCGTTTAGGACTCGATACGGTCATTACGAATTTCTAGTTATGCCTTTCGGTCTAACAAACGCACCAGCAATTTCCATGGATTTTATGAATAGAGTATGTCGACCATACCTAGACAAGTTCATGATCATGTTTATAGATGACATACTTATTTATTCGCGAGATAAGAAGGAGCATGAGCAACATTTAAAGTTGATATTGGAATTGCTCAAAAACGAAAAGTTGTACGCCAAATTCTCTAAATGCGAATTTTGGATTCGTGAAGTGCACTTTCTTGACCACGTGGTGAATAAAAAGGGAATCCATGTTGATCCAGCTAAGATTGTAGCCATTAAGAAATTGGAAGCCCCAAAAGCACCAACCGAGATCCGCCAATTTCTGGGATTGGTAGGTTATTATCGGCGATTCATCGAGAATTTCTCTAAGATCGCGCAACCATTTACAACTCTAACCCAAAAAGATAAAAAGTTTATTTGGGGAGAGAAACAAGAGGAAGCATTTCAGACACTCAAACACAAGTTATGCAACGCACCGATTCTGGCTCTACCCGATGGAGTGGATAACTTCATAGTCTACTGTGATGCTTCACATCAAGGAATGGGATGCGTGTTGATGCAAAAAGACAAAGTTCTTGCATACGCATCAAGACAACTAAATATTCATGAGAAGAATTACACTACTCATGCTTTGGAGCTAGGAGCGGTGGTGTTCGCACTCAAGATCTGGAGACATTATCTCTACGGTACTAAGTGTACTATCTTCACGGATCACAAGAGCCTTCAACATATTCTTGACCAGAAAATGCTCAATATGAGACAAAGAAGATGAGTTGAGCTACTTAGTGATTACGACTGTGAAATAAAGTACCATCCAGGCAAGGCTAACGTAGTAGCCGAGGCATTAAGCCGAAAGGAAAGAGTAAAACTGACGAGAGCACGTGCTATGAGAATGATGATTCAGACGAGTTTAAAGACTCAAACTCTGGAAGCACAAGGAGAAGCTTTGAAAGAAGAGAACTTGAAGAATGAAACCTTGCAGCACTTAGAGAAAGAATTTGAAATGCAAGCAGATGGGGTGCATTACTTTAAGAATAAAGTATGGGTACCGAAGGTTGGTAATCTACGATCAACCATTTTGGACGAAGCCCATTGATCCAGATATTCGATTCATCCAGTAGCAGATAAAATGTATAAGGATTTAAGGGAGTATTATTTGTGGCAAGGAATGAAGAAAGATATTGCCTTGTTCGTAAGCTAGTGCCTGACTTGTGCTAGGGTAAAGGCCGAACATCAGAAACCATCTGGTCTACTTCAACAACCTGAAATACCTCAATGGAAATGGAAGCAAATAACCATGGATTTCGTAACTAAGCTACCTAAAACTGGAAAGGGGCACGATACTATATGGGTTATAGTAGACCGACTTACCAAATCGGCTCATTTTATTCCCATTCGTGAATATTTCAGTATGAAAAGCATGCACAAATCTACATCAATGAGATAGTTACACGTCATGGTGTGCCTATTTCCATAATTTCAGATAGAGATACACGATTTACGTCTCGATTTTGGCAGTCTCTTCAAAAGGCACTGTGTACGCATTTGGATTATAGCACTGTGTATCATCCTCAGACGGATGGACAGCCGGAAAGAACTATCCAGACGCTAGAGGATATGTTACGGGCATGCGCAATAGATTTCGGTGGAAGTTGGGATACCCACCTGCCACTTGTTGAATTTTCTTATAACAACAACTATCACACCAGCATACAGTGTGCGTCGTATGAAGCTTTATATGGACGTAAATGTAGATCGCCGCTTAGCTGGTTAGAAATCGAAGATAGACAGCTAACTACGCCCGATATTATTCAAGAGACCACTGACAAAATCTCAATCATCAAAGAAAGACTCAAGACAGCAAGAGACCGTCAAAAGAGTTATGCGGATAATCGAAGAAAACCGTTGGAGTTCCAAGTGGGGGATAAGGTGCTTCTGAAGGTGTCGCCGCGGAGGGGACTAGTACGCTTCCGGAAGATAGGCAAGCTGGGTCCCAGATACATTGGTCCATTCGAAATACTCGAAAGAATTGGACCGGTGGCGTACAATTTGAAGTTACCACAGAATTTAAGCGCCATCCACGACACGTTCCATGTGTCGAATCTGAAGAAATGCTTAATGGATGAAACATTGGTGTTACCCTTGAATGACATTCAGATTAACGATTGGTTACACTTCGTCGAAGAACCAATCGAGATACTGGACCGAGAAGTTAATTCCCCTCATTTGCAACATTCAAACTCACAAGAACACTCTCTCTCTCTAGAAACAAAGGGACATAAACCCTTTCACTCATTTCCCTCTCTTTCCTTTTCCCTCTAAAAAAATCAGCCATATTTCAATTAAAATCACCAACATTTAGCAAGATTATTGAAGACTTTGCAATCCTTTCATCATCAAAACAAGGTAACAACATTATCTTCATCTTTTCTTGCAAATTTTGGCTGAAAACCCCACTTTTCTTGCATTTCTTTAGCTAGCTTCTTCTAATATCCGAAATTTCTGAGTTTGTGGAAAGATTATACACCAAAACATGTAAAAATGTTAATATAATTGTGGTAATCTATGATCCAAACAATAAAACTCAAGAAATAGCTGAAAAATCATGATTTTATGTGTTTTTGAATAACAATGGTGATTTTTGGTGCTGACAGATTTCATGCATGTGCATAAATCGTCCATTTCTTGCAAATAATATGTTCAAATATCATAAATATTCTTCTAAAAGTTTACTTAGTGAGTTAGGGTTCTAATCCAAGTGGTTTCACTCAAAAACATTGAGTTTTGACCCCCCCCCCCCAATGCTCATAGCAAGATGAAGGTGCATCTGAAAGTTCAACAGTAGGTAAACCCTACTTTGAACGACCATAACTCTTTGAATATTCATCCAAATCACTTAATTTTTCTTCTGGAATATAATTTAATGAGTTATCTTTCAAATGCCACTGGTTTCACTAAAAAATATAGTGATTTGAGGTTTCAATTAATCAAACCAAAATGAGTGTGCATTCTGTCCAAATCTGACAGAATTGTGCATGCATGTTCAAATGGCCATATCTCCTCCAAAACTCAATGAAAAAGAATGATTCTTCCTTTGAGAGTCAATTATATGAATTATCTTTTGTTTGCAAGTGGAATCACAGGCAAATATGGAGTTTTGACCCTCCAAGCACCTAAAACATTTTAGGTGTGCAAACTGTGAAACCACCAGTAGGGGAACCCTACTTTGCATGTTAATATCTCTTTGAATATTTGTTCATAATGCATAATTCTTCTTCTGAAGTTTTCTTTTATGAGTTAAGGTTCATATGAATCCCGTTTCATTAAAAAATATGAAGTTTTGAGGCATTAACCAATTTATTAAAGTTAAGTGTGCAATCTGTCAACTAATGACAGAAGTGTGCATGCAACTTTGTGGTGCCATATCTCCTTCATAAATCATTCAAAATGAGTGATTCTTATTTCAAAAGTTTCCTTTATGTGTTATGCTTATAATCCAAATGGAATTTCTGAAAAATATTAAGTAGAACTCCTCAAATGATTGTTTTACTAACAGTGTGTAATCTGCCATGCTTGCTGTGACACACGGTTTAATATAAATTATTTTAACCATTTTTATATGTCTAAAAGGCATTAAATTTGGTCACGATGACCCTAACTCAGTAATGCATCACATATAAAAAAATGGGAAATTTTATCATTTTGGATGTTACATTAAATTGATCATTTTTGGGACTTATAATTTTCTGTCAGAAAATGAAATTCAGAAACTATTTGATTTCATAAATTAGGATCACTTAAAAGAATATACATTACATTTTCGGTATAAATTATTTCTTTAAAGAGCATATGTGCATTATGTATAACGGGACAATAGTAGACCAAGTTGGACATATAAGGACTTATAAGCACTCTCATAGTAATCATTAGACATATAAGTGACCGTTTTGGGTATTTCTCTTTGATAGGGAAACGTTAGGCCGACGAGTATGTGCGGATCGTGCTTTGTTGATTGGAGCTTTTTGCTATAAGGTGAGTATTCACAGCCTCACTTTTAAAGTATTTTATACGTTTTGGGGTGGAAAGCATGATTAAATGAAATATTTGAGCTATTTGCATTACCGAATGTGAAACAATATGAAATTGTTGTTTTTGGGCACTAAGGCATGTACACTAATAGATTGTATTGAGTAAAATGTTCCATAAAAGTTTGTACACTACTATTAACTCAAGTGAGGAGCCGAGGGTATTTGTGAATAGCGCTATTGGACGGACAATCCCACCTAAAAACCGAAAAGTAGGGGTGTGGATAGTAATCTCACCTGGAAACTACAGGTAGGGGTGCACTATACTTAAAAGGAAGGTTCTACACATGTGGACTTTAGGTCCACCGCTGAGGTAGAACTAAAAATATTTTTATGGTCGAAGTTTTAGTGGTGACTCATTACTTACTAATAATTAGGGTACAAAAATGCCTTCAACGTTTTATGATGTAAAGATTTATTAAGTGCCATAAAAGTATTTTGCTCAATATTCATTTATGCAAAAGATGTTTATAATATTAAAAACCTGTGAACTCACCAACTCTTTGTAGTTGACCTTGTTTTATTCATACTTTTCAGGGGTAAGAAAGATGAACTGAAACACTTATTAATTGGGCGCGTCAACATCAATCATGTTTTACAAATTCAAATCGTTTTGTTTGAACACTTGTTTCCTTTAATTTTGTTTTAAACTATGGACTTGTATGATGTAAATTTCGGGGTTAAGTTGTTATGTATTTAATTGGATGATTGGTGTTATTTTTGCCCTATTGCTATGAAATCTTGAACTATCACGCCTCGTGTTTCCGCTTTAGCGGGGTGTGACATAAAATGAAACAAGAAATAGGTTCGTTTTAATAATTTAGAAACTTAAAGCAATAAACACTGCTCTTATACCCCTTGTTGGTCCTAAAGGGGTCTACAAGAGTTCAATGGATATAGAACATTTTGTAGAAGGGGGGTTGAATACAAACACTAGCTTTTTAGGTTTTTAAATTAGTTTATATTGAATAAACAAATTTACAGTTGTAAGCGGAATAAGAGCAAGTATTTAAACCTATTCTATTACAACTAAAGAACTCACAAAGTTTGATGCACAAGAACATGAAGAGAAAGCAACAGAGGTTTGAGAAAAGAAAATGTATGCATGAAGATGAAGAAAGGTTCTTCATCTATTTATACCTATTGCATTAAATGCAAAGCAAAAGGTATATGCTACGTGTCAAGTTTCTATTTGAGACTTGTCCTTTGTTCATAAAGCAACCATGCTTTTGGCCGAATATGAACAGTAACCAAATCAGATCTGATGGGGATACAAGAGACAATCCATACGTCCTTTTCTGACATGGTATGGGGTTTTGACTTTTGTGCATCGAGGATAAGATCAACATTGATCTTGTTGAGTAGGCCCCACTTGATCATGAAGAAGAACCTTCAAGGATGAAGTCTTCGGGTATCACTAAGGCTTTGCAAGATTTCACACTTTAGATAGATGACTGTTGCTATCGCAGAACCGCTTCAGTTCACTTAGCTGGTCATCTCTTTATTCAGCGTAAGCCTTCGACCATCGCTGAATGGTGTTGTGGTGTGAGTGTTGTTCTTCAAATATTTAGAGATAGGATGATTGTTTCTGATCTTCAGCGATCACTGAGCGCAGTCAGTATGTGCTATCGTTGAATATGAACAGCATCTTATAAGTGGAATTTTCACTAAGTATTTAAGGAATCATATTCAAATACTGAAAGGAGTTTGGATCAACAAGAGGTGAAAGGTTCCAGAA
Source organism: Silybum marianum (assembly GCA_036898165.1). Classification (NCBI taxonomy): domain Eukaryota; kingdom Viridiplantae; phylum Streptophyta; class Magnoliopsida; order Asterales; family Asteraceae; genus Silybum; species Silybum marianum. The sequence goes on along the minus strand of CM072531.1, from coordinate 17,191,710 downwards.
GCCTGTGTATGAGCAGAGACAGGCTCCTCCTCAATTTGTCAAAAAGAAGGAAGATAATCCTGAAGAGCCTAAGAAAGTCAACGACAAGTGCTACAGATGCGGGAAGCCTGGTCATTTTGCCACTGAGTGCAGAGGACCTCTGGTGAAAGATGTTTTTTACTATAAAAATAAGTACAAGTATGACATAAACTAGATGGTTCTTAAGGCTGAAGAAGAAAATGGGTTCTCTGACTCAACCACTAATGAAGAATAGCCACAAGCTCTATTCTGTGGCATGGCTATTGGAAATGATGATGAGGATGACTCAGCCTCTGATTCACATGTATGCTTTACGTCTGGTAATGAACATGCGATGCTTGAGGAAACTATTTTTAATCTGACTCAAGATTATGAAAAACTCAAACAGAAGCTTTTAAAAGATAAGGAAAAAAGGAAATTGATTTAAAAAGAAAAGAACATTTACAAAAGAGAAATGGAGCTTCTGAATGAGGAAAAAGAAGAGCTCTTTGTGGAAAATAAGAGGATTGAAAAACTTAAATCTTCTGCAGAAGCTTCTTTTTAAGAAGTGTGAAGAACTTAAGAAGGTTCTAAATGAGATGGATAAAAAGATAGAAGCTAAGGAAAGTGAGAGACTGAATTATGTGGCCCTTCAAAACGTTTTTCAAAAAAAGAGGGAATTTTTGCCCGTAAGCTTGCAAAACAAAGAGCTCTTGATAAAGAAATATCAAGATGCCCAACAAGTGCATGAAAAAGACCAACTCTTAAATGGACAAAACATGTTTGGGATTTGATGATCTTGATCCCTTTACTTGTAAGAAAAGTTCAACTTTAGACTCTGTATTTTGTTTGGGGACAGAAAAAAAAACCAGATTTCCCTGTCATTTATGAACCATCTGTTTTCAAAAAATCAAAGTACGAAAATGGAACCAGAACAAGAACATTCAATTATGAAAGAGCGACTAATTTAAAATTTTCAATAATACATCAAATAAAGGCTAAATCCATTTCTATAAACCAACACATGAATTACCTCGAATACCATAGCTAATTTTAACATCAATAATAGATAAACCAAGCCCTACACAAAAGACTAGGTTAAGATTTGGTGTTAATAAAATCCAATAACAGTCGTTATCCCCAAATGCGGAAGACGTCACCGAATAGCTAGATCCCACTTGTGTCTAAATCTAGCACATTATAGTGTCACTAGTACTAACCCCGACGAAGACTTGAGGCACATGTCGACAAATAAAAAGGTTAGGCTTAACGCCTAGTGAATTCAAGCAGTTTTCATCATAATAATCAAAGGTAAAACTGAAAGACTGCTGATTTAAATCTTAATTTACAAATAAAATATGTTTATCATAAAAGCAACATCTTTCTGAAAATCCACCATTTTCTTGATGAAACTCGTTAATCAAAATACTCAATTGTGAGCATCCAAAATCCAATACTCACACGACCAAGAATAAAGCTATAAACATTAGAATGGAAAACATAACCTTAATCAAGTTTATTTATACAATTACTCACACTTACCCCTAGAAGGGCATAAAACATCATAAGATGATGGGGGAGACCTGATTTACTATTTGTTGTAACGGAATACATAAGTAAACCACAAACTAAACAAACATTGACATCACCTTATTCAATATCTAGTCAATAATGAGACATCCACTTATTTAGTATATATAATGAGACATAAACTTATTCATTATCTAGTCAGAAATGAGACGTCAACCTATTTAGTATCTAGTCAGAAATGATAAGTGCATATTGACAACAACCAAATCCAGTATCTAGTCAAATGAGATAAGTGCACCTCTTATAAAGAGAAACCGACTTCTATGCCCATGGATACATTGTATTATAGTAATAAAATTACACGACACCAACTGAATGAGTAACACACTCAAAACGTGTAATCATTATATAATAATGCCATAATTGCATGTAACTCCAAAGCTCAACATAGAGCAAAACAAACTGAACAAATATCTGCAAGACTCATTTAAGTTAAAACTGAACCAAAAGCTCAACAATCCAATTGACTATTTCATAAAAGTCATCAAAAGGAATAAAACGCATTTAACTGATGTTTATGCACACACATGTTCCAAACACATGATTAACTCAAAAACACATCATTGATTGGGACGAATCATTTTCCAATTAAAACCATACAGTTATATTTCCAAAATATTTTATAACACAATAATATGTATTTTCCAAACCAAATACATTAAAATGTATGTATCACCAAATACTCTCTATTTAAAAGATAAATCATTAAAATAACCCACACTTATGATTTATTTATCAAAATATCCAAAAACCCAAATGTAAACATTTATCATGATTTATAAAACAAAATATACCAAATATGCAAAACTCACCAAATAACCTTGTGGATCCCATATCAATCAGGTGATGATGTATGAATCACAATAAGAACATATAAAGATCGAAGAATATCATATGTCATATATCTCACTTATGGAATTCGTGATTACACGATTATCGCACACAATGATAATTCTCACGAATTCTTTCTCTTAAGCTTTGGCCTTCTAATGCTAGAGGAAATAGAAATAAGGAAACAAAGGAATAAGGTAATATTCACTTGCCTTATTTACAATAAGATCTTTTCCTTATAATTAAACATTCCTAATCCTTAAATCTTTCCTAATACTTAAACTTTCCATATTGATGACTGTGTTGACTTTACTCTTTGGACCTTCATGTCTTCAATATTTGTTTTCAGACCTAACAATCTCCCCCTTTGTATTTAAGACTACAATTCAGCAAATCAGCATACTAGCAATCTTCTTCTTTTGAAGACAATGAAACTTTTGTCAATAAATCTTCATCAGGAATCTTTTGCTCCCCCTACGAATATGATCACTAGATAAGCTCCATAGCTCCCCCTTAACATTAGCATGGAGTTTATTAACAGAATGTCGAAGGAGCCATGATGTCGTAGGGTAAAATCGTTCTTCAAGAAATCGATGATCTTGTCGTGATCGTACGATGCGATATCTTACTTCGAGATCCGATTTATTTGAAATGATGACTTTTTTTGTTTCTTCCTTTTGATCTCTTCGCATGTATCTTTGATACACTGTTTCCCCCCTCATAATGATAAGGAGAATCCGAAGTATTATGATTTATCAAAGACATTAAGTGGATGTGATGAAGTGCGAATGTGGAATAGTGGGTAAGAAGCTAACATAGAAGCACAAAGAGCAACTATTATCACTTAAAACAAATTCAATTAAGTGGCCTATTTTCAGTGTTGGCATCGGGTTAGCACAGATAGGTAAGCGACACAACACCTCGATCTTAACCCGAATCACTCCAACTTGTCTTTCCCCTTATCAATGACACCTAACTTTCCTGTAAATGTGTTAAATAATCCATGGGTAAGCGATTGCTTATTGAGTTAAATAGATTAACAAGGTTATATGGTGATGTTGGGTCACCGATGATTTGGTAATGAACCTTCTCTCTTATATGGTTGATCTTTTATAGGTTCTTTTGAAGGTCTGAAATATACTTCAAGTATTGGAAAATCAAAGACTATCCAATCAAAGGTTGTACATCAAAATGTGGAATTTTTGATGTACCAACTAACAATAAAATTCAGACAATTTGCTGGAATCAAGTGTGGTCACCGACTTTGCTGGTATATGTCACCGACCTTGCAAGTGAGGTCACCGACCTTGGAAGTGAGGTCACCGACCTTGGAAGTGAGGTCACCGGCCTTGCAAGTGAGGTCACCGACCTTGCAAGTGTGGTCACCGACATTGCAAAGTGTGGTCACCATTATGCAGTTGCCGATCCTAGAAGCTAACATGATGTTGCCAATTTGATGCTCTTGTACACTTGCCAATTCAAGTGTTAATACAGTTGCAAATTCAAGCATTAGTACAAGTTACCGATCCAAAGCTTAGGAAGCACTAACCAATATGATACATCCTTGTATGTATCACTTAGCATTTTTGAAGATAAGTTCTTATGACATAATAAATGCAAGATACGTGTGCAACAAGAACTTGGGTAGAAAACCTTAAATTCGGACATTCTCTTTTTACTCACCTAAAAAGGATGTTTGTCTTTAAGCTAAAAGGTTTGATAGGACTTCACAAAGTATGAAGAAAAAGAGATAAAGTTATCTGACATTACGTGCTACAAAGAATGGTTCATCCATTAATCTAGTACAAAGGAAGTGGCATCTTCCTTTGTCCATCAGATAAACTTCAAGCTAATGAATCCTTGACAGCTGTCCACATGCATCCATGCATGGGCACTATAAAAGAAGATGAAGTCCTTCCCATAATCTTCACGCTTTCAACAAATCCTCTGAGTGATCTTTTGTTTGATTTCGACAATCCTGAGTGTTTTAAAAGTTTTATTTTAGCTTTCTTTGTGTATAAGTTAATTACTGTTATCATGTGTTTCATGTGTTTAGTTTGTTAGAATAGTGTGTCTATTCTTTTCCGCAACAAACTTCGGTGTGTAAATTTTTAATATTTATATTAAAAAATTTAAAAGAGTAAAATTTTGTGTGTTTGTATTCAACCCCCCCCCCCTTCTACAAACCTTCACTTACATAGCCATCTCTAAACAAGGACTAACAAGTGGTATCAAAGCAGTTAGTTTAAATCAATAAACTAGATCTGTGATGGCTACTACTCCTCCAACTAGTGAAGGTGCTCTTTAGCCAAACCCCCAAGGTTTAATCCAAATAACTTTGGGTTATGGAAAAGTCGTATGTTACTGTTCTTAGAAGGGATTGATTGTAGGTATCCTAAAATTCTGTGTGAGGGACCTATCATTCCAAAAATATGGGCTCACTTTGGCCCGCTAAAAGATACTGAGGGAAAAGATTTAGAATCTGATGACGATAGGAGTGATGCAACCGGCAGATATATCATCAAACCACCAAACAAATATAATGAAGATGATAAACGTCTGGTTGCGTTAGACACCAAAGTAAAATCAGCTCTAGCATTATCTCTTCCTGATGAAGTATATCTTTCTCTTCTAAACCTTTCTACTGCAAAAGAAATGTGGGACACTTTGAGTATCTTATATGAAGGTACTAAAGAAGTTAAGAAATCCAACAAGATATGTCTTGTTAGAAAGTATGAACTATTCTCTCATGAAAAAGGGGAATCCTTCTCTGTCTATTTTATTCGCTTTAATTGTCTTCTAAATGACCTCAAGGTTCTAGGAAACGTTTATGATAATGTAGAGGTTCTGTGCAAGTTTATGGACTGCCTCTCAGACTTCTGGAAAACCATATGCACTTGCATTAAGCAAACCAAGGATCTTGATCTCATGCCTTTAACTGCTCTTTATGGAACTCTTCTTCATTATGAAGAAGCCAAGAACCAAAGAAAATCTCTCATAAAAGACATTAAGTCTTCTTCTGTTGCTTTAATAGGTGATTCTAAATCTTCTTCTTGGGTTCCTAGAATCACCTACCCCTCTTTTGAATCTGAAAATGAAAATAAGGAAGATTCATCTCATCTATCAGAGGTTTACTACATTGCTGCTGATGATGAGGGAGAAGAATCCGTCATTGACATATTGTCTGATAGTATGGCAATGATTGATGGAAACCTTAAAAATAAAAGATTTTCTTCTAACCGTTCTAAACTCCAAAGAAAACCTTTTTCTCAAAAACCCTCTTCCAACAAAGCAAATGAATAATGCTTCAGTTGTGGAAAGAAGGGTCACTTTTCCTCTGAGTGCAGGTCCAAAGTTTTCTCCAAACTCAAGTCTTCTTCTTCTTCGGGCCATGACTTCTCCAAATCAGCTTCTAGAAAGTCTGAAGAGAGAAATAGCCGTTTTTCTAAGGAAAGTCCTGAATCCTCTAACTCAAAAGAAACCTCTGGATATAAGATATACAAATCTAAGTATAAGAGGGAAAAGGAAAAGAGCCAAAGTAAAGGAAAAACTTTGGTTGCTGGGAAGATGAGCAAACCTCCGAAAGTGAGAGTGAATATGTCACAAAGTGCCTTATGGCCAAAATTGATGAGTTGGAAGATATGGAAAACTCACTCTACACTGCTCTCGTCTCTACTGAGGGATCAACTTCGGGAACCAAGCCCCAGGTACATCCCTTTACCTTTCTCTCTAATGATCAAAAAGTTGATGCCTTTGATTCTTTAACTATTGACTTCTGTAACTTAAAGGATCAAAAAAAAGGCCGACATGCATATAAAATGTTTAAATGATCAACTTCTATCTTTCTTTTCTAAACTCAAAGACTTTGATAAAATGAAAGATGATCTAGAAAACCTAAGGTATTTAAATGACAGTCTTTCTAAAGAGAAAACAAATATCTCAAATACTCTTGAAAAGGAACAAGAGGTTCTCTCTAAATGGACTAAATCTTCTAAAAATCTTGAAAAAATTCTTCTAGATCAAATCTTTTGCAATGATAAGTTTGGACTTGGATATGGAAAAGATGATCCTCAACCTTCTGACCCTTCACTTCCATCATCTGAATGTCAAGGCTTTCCTGCTGGTTTCTTCTCCGATGACGATGATAATCTTTTAGATTACTCATCTGAGGATTCCACTTTTGTCCATTCAATAGACTTATTAGATATGCTAAAAGTAAAGTCTAATGACAAGAAGTTTGGAGTTTTTGTAAACGATAAAGAATCCTCTCCTGAGCCTTCAAAAGTTTCAACTCTTCCAAGCTCTTCTTCTTCCTCTCCCAAACCCATTCAAAGACTTCTAAATTCTCTAAGTCTTCATGAGTCAAGGTACTCTCATGAGTCATCGAATGTTCTTGAGTACCCTGCTACAAAAGGATTTTCTCCTATTCAAAAGAAAAATATTTCTAAATCAAATTTTTCATCCAAAAGGAAATCTCAAATAGTTACTGATTTCATTCCTCGATCAGCGAACTTGAAGAAATCAAAAAATCCTGGTAAAGGTATTCTTGGACCAAGACCAGGTGTTGTTCGCCCCTCCTCTTCTCAGTCACCGACTTTTGCTCAAAGTTTTGATAGTATGGATTTCAAAAGGGCCTTTACCATAAAGAAATGCTACACTTGTGGCAACACTCTCCATCTTGCTAAAGATTTCCCGAAAGATATTGACCTCTGAAGAATCAAAATGCCTTCTAATCCCAAAGGACCCACCTCAAAATGGGTACCAAAAGTCTAAATTTGTTTATGGGTGCAGGTACGAAACAAAGATCATATATGGTACATGGACAGCGGCTGTTCAAGGCACATGACCGGAAACAAATTTCCTCTCTCTAATTTCTCAAAAGAAAAAGGACCCATTGTTTCCTTTGGAGGAAATGGGAAAGGTGTTACCAAAGGTTATGGTACCATATCAAATGGAACCATCACTTTCTCTAAAGTAGCTCATGTTGAGGGGCTAATGTACAACTTACTAAGCATCAGCCAAATATGTGATTTGGGATATAAGGTCATGTTTCAACTGTGTGTTTGCTTGGTCTTTGATATGCAGAATAAAGTTGTACTAGCAGGAACCCGAATGAACGATGTATACATAATCAACATGAAGGAAAGTGCTATTGGAGAAGCTATGTGTCTCCTTTATCAAGAACTAGCCAAACAAAGTTGGTTGTGGCATAAAAGGTTCTCTCATCTGAATTTTAATATCTTAAATAAACTTTCCAACAAAGATCTAGTTGTTGGAATGCCAAAAATAGTCTTTAAAAAAGAAAAGCTATGTGGAGCATGTGAAAAAGGAAAGCTTTAAAACAAAACAATGTTCATCTATCTCTCAACCTCTTCAAATGCTTCACATGGATTTGTGTGGACCAGTAAGCACACCTAGTCTAGGTGGTAAAAAGTATATGCTAGTAATTGTTCATGAATTCTCTATATATACTTGGGTGTTCTTTCTAAAACACAAAAGTGATGTTGCTGAAGAAATCATCAGGTTTATTAGAAAGATTGAAAATATGAATGGTCAACTGGTGAAGTTTATGAGAAGTGATAATGGCACAGAATTCAAAAATGCTGCTCTGGAAGATTTCTTTGACTTAAAAGGAATCTCTCAGAACTTTTCTGTCATACGGACTCCTCAGCAAAATGGTGTTGTTGAACGAAAAAATTGGACTCTGTGTGAAGCTGCAAGATCAATGCTGAGTGAATCCAAGTTGCCAACCTATTTTTGGGCTGAAGTAGCTAACACTGCATGATTTACTCAAAATAGGTCTATCATAGTCAAAAGGCATAACAAAACCTCCTATGAAGTATTTCATGGACGGAAACTTGCAGTTGACTTCTTCCATGTATTTGGCTGTGCTTGTCACATGCTAAATGATAGGGAACAACTTGGAAAATTTGATCCAAAGTCTGATGATGGAATTTCCATGGGCTACTCTCTCTCCTCAAGAGCCTTCAGAATCTACAACCTCAGAAGACAATGCATAGATGAATCTATGCATGTGAAGTTTGATGAGTTTGAAACATCTTCATTATCTTGTAATGAAGAAGAACTAAATCTATGGATAAACTCATGTGTTGGTGTTACACTTTGGAAAGTATGAACCACAAGGTGAAGAATATGACGTGGCACATACATCAAGGATGTCTACCTTTTGCAACTGACTAGTTTGTTACACGCTCCCATCTCTCACACGTGTTAGTTTGTAATAGGTTAAGATGTTGACTTTTACTTTATTCTATTTGTATAAATAGATCTTTTTTCTACTGTAAAAGTTGTCGATTGAAATCGTTATATTGAAGAACTTACTGTGCGTCATTCCATGTATCTGTAATCATCATTCAGGTTATAATACATTGTTAGTCTGTTCTTCAATCGTTGATCGATTCTTATTATTGTTGATTAATCAATATAAATTGCTTCCGCTTATACTCTGTTTTATGAATCAATCGATTAGTCTGTGAAGAAAAGAATCTGGAACCAACAATTGGTATCAGAGCCTGATAATCAATCTATTGATTATTAGATCTCAATTTGGAAATTTCTCTCTTCATTCATTCAGTAATCTCCTGTTTTAACTAGTGTTCATAATTCCACCCTGTTCTACGAAGATTTATAGCAATTCTGTCTAAAACAGTGGTAATTGTAGTTAAAATTTTGACGAATTAGTAAAATTTTGTTGTTCAAATCAATTGAAATTTACTTGTTCTAGATTTCAACTCAAATCTGTCATTACACACTTCTCGATCTTAAAAATGGCAAATTCAAATTTGAATGCTGTTTACACCTCTGGTTCTCTGACCAAACCACCAACTCTTATTCGTGGTGAATATCCACAATAGAAGATTCAAATGGTAAATGTCTATGAAGGATTGGACATTGAACTTTATCCTATTGTTCAAAATGGTCCCTTCATACCAATGACTACAGTTCCAAGAGTTCCTGCTACTACCAATACTGCTGAAATACCTGCCCGAAAAGTTCCAAAGCTAAGGGAAAATTGGAATGATGAGGAAAAGGCCAAAGTTGAACTTGCTAAAAAGGCAAAAACTCTTCTTATCATGGCTATTCCAAATGAGATTTTTCAATCTCTGGATTCCTGTGATACTGCTAAGGAACTATGGGATCAGTTAGAAAATCTTCTGGAAGGTGGTGCTAAAATGAAGAAAAATCGAAGGGCTCAAGCGCTGAACGAATACAACAGCTTCCAGGCCATTGCGGATGAATCTCTGGAATAGACTTTTCATAGATTTAATAATCTGATAAATCTATGCAAATGATGTGATATTGTTCGATCAAAGGAAGACAATAATGTCTTATTCTTAAAGAGATTAAATCCAGAATGGTCAAATCTATCCATGTCACTACAAGCTAATCAAGATCTTGAGCAATGGTCTCTACACGATGTATCTGGAACTCTTCAAGCTCATGAAAAGGAGGTTGTGCAAAAGAAAACAACCATAGGTGGACCTCTGGCCTTGATTTCTGAAGCAAAGGGAGCTACCAGAAGAAAAAGTGAAGATAGAAGAGTGAAAAACAAGGCATTCATGTCAGAAACTGTTCCAGAAGAAGATTCTGATTCTGACGATGAAATAAAGGCATTTGCTGATTCCTTGGCTCTTATTACCAAACAGTTTACAAACCGTTTTGGAAATAGGGCATTTCAAGGAAATAGAAGGTCTGATCGCTCTAACTATACTCCTAAACAAGAGGTTCAGAGACCTGAGAAGACTGAGGCAGAAAAGAAGGAAGAGGAAATGAAGAAAAAGAAAGATGTATGTTACAAATGTGGCAAACCTGGTCATTACTCGAAGGATTGCAGAGGGGGTCTGGATAAAGACAAAACATATTACAAAAATAAATACAAGTATAATGTTACTGAAAGAGCCCACTATGCTGAGAAAGAAAACTGGATCGGAGATGAGTCCAGCGGTGATGAGGCCATGTTCTGTGGAATGGCAAGTACAAATGAATCAGAATAACAGCCTTCTGAATCACCGGTTAGTAATCTTTCTGAATCTTCTAAACTTGAGAATACAATTGTGCTTTTATCAAACAATTTTGAAGAACTTAAGCAAAAGCTTACAATTGAAAAGAAGTTATGAAAAAATATTTAGAAAACTCTTTCCACAACACAAAGGGAAAGAGATATTTACAAAAGAGAGATGGATATCTTAACAGAAGAAAAACTGGAACTTGACATAGAAAAAGAAAAAATTTCTAAAACCTTTAAAGACACAGAAGTTTTGGTAAAAACGGAGCACTTGAGTTATAAGAAACTTCTGGAAGAAAAGAATAAGGAAATTCAAGTTAAGGAAAGTGACAAATTAAATTCTATAGCACTTAAAAACTATTTTAAAAAAGAAAGAGAATTTCTGTACATTGAACTTCAAAATAAAACGCACCAGATCAAAACATATCTGGATGGTCAAAAAGTTCATGAGAAAATAAGTACACAAGTGGGAAGATCTGGAATCGGCTTTGAAGATTTAGATTCCTATACGTGTGAAAAGAAGTCTGGTTTAAACTCTGTTTTTTGTATAGGACAACAACAGAAGCCTGTGTTGCCAATTATTTTTGAACAATCATGTTTTAAACGATCTAAAACTGAAAATGGTCATCATCAACGGAAACTCAAGTTTAAAAACATTACATATTCTTCTGAAAAGACCAATATTAATCTAAATCAAATTCAGAAGAAGGATGATATTTTCAAGTTTGGTTCAAGTGTTCTTACAAAGTTGAATCCAGAGGCTGATGCGTTTATTCCTATTCAAGCAGAGGAGGAATTAAGACTTAGTTTTGAAAAAGATCTTCTCTTGACTCTGGATAATTGTTTTAAACTTGAGAATGACAAACAAAAGTTAGAAAATAATCCAGAGATATTTCCTTGTTCATTTATTGATTTAAATCTTTCTGAAATTCAAGAGGATTTAAAAGAAATCACATATCCATGGGAAAATGATGATCAAAGTGAGCATTTCTTTGACAATTCAGACACATATTTCTCTCATCTTGAACATCAATCTTCTATTTATGCTAAAACTCCAGAGATCATAAAAAACAAAGACGCTCCCTTTCTCTTTACAAATGAAACTCTTGAGATAAGAGCTTCTGGAATGGATGCTAAAAAAAATTCAAGTGAAATTCCGATTTTCTCTGTTCCCTCTGAACAACGAAAACCTGTTTTTATACATCCAGATTTTATAGGAATGTGTCTGAAAGCTAAATCTTGTCTTGATCTTGAAAAGGAAGAAAAACTTAAAAAGAAAACTCCTATCCAACTTCCTAACTCTTATCCTCCAAAACTTTCTTATGTTCAGAAAGGTAAATGGAAATCTAATCTTTCTGTTCCTGTTTCAGTAAATACAAAAGCTTCTAAGAAGGTAAATCCGAGGAAATCTCCGCTGAAGAATACTTCAGATTCTAAACATACGTCTAGTCTAGATAGGAAGTTCTTTAGAACAACTGATACTAGAAAAGACAGATCTAAGAATAATTGTAATTATCATTGTCGCAATGACGATTCAATAAAATCTTCTATGTTTCAGAATTCTGAATGTTTTTCTCTATTCTAAAAATTACAGAAATTTTTCTCACAAACTTCAAATTCCTTCACTGCAAACCATTCGTACTTCAATAAAAGTAAAACAAAGAAAAATAGAAAAACAAAAAATCCAAAGAATACATCTTTACCTTCTGTTAAATCAAATCAAAAGCAAAAGGCTGATAAGACAAAAACTAACGTTAAAGGACCCATAATGGTATGGGTACCTAAGAAACTCTGATCTTGATTGCAGAAACAGCGTGTGCATATCTGGTATCTTGACTCTGGATGCTCGAGGCACATGACTGGTTCACGAAACTTACTCTTCCAATTTAAAGACAAAAGTGGTGGAGCTGTAACGTTTGGTGATAATGGTAAGGGTCAAATTAAGGGCTATGGTACTTTACAGGAAGGTAAAATTACCTTATCTAAAGTAGCTCATGTTTCTGGTTTGAAACATAACCTCCTAAGTGTAAGTCAACTATGTGATTCTAAGATACTTGTCGTCTTTGATGAAAAACATTGTTACTTATTTTCTAGGGCAGGTGAGGAACTTTGGAGAGCAGACAGAAAAGGTAATCTATACATGATGAATTTTACCTCCAAGGATGGTAAGGAAACCTTATGTCTTATTTCCAAAAAGAGTGAAGTTGCATGGCTCTGGCATCATAAAATGTCTCACTTAAACTTTGATAATCTTGAGATGCTTGTAAAACATAATTTGGTATCTGGACTTCCAGAAGTTCATTTTCAAAAAGATCACCTCTGTCCTACATGTGAAATGGGAAAGATAAAACGAGCATCTCATAAAACAAAAAGTGATCACTCTAGCATAAGACCTCTGCAATTACTACACGTCGATCTCTGTGGTCCAATTGCAATTCAGAGTCTTTCTGGTAAAAAATATATTCTGGTACTTATTGATGAATTTTCCAGGTATACTTGGCTTGCTTTTGTTCGACAAAAGTCAGAAGTTCCTATTGTCCTTCAAAATATGATGACCAGAATCCAAGTTCTTTTACACCAAAACATTCAACAGCTGAGAAGCGATAATGGTACTGAATTCAAGAATGCCAAACTTGAAAAGCATACTTTGTTGCAAATGGAATTTCTCAGAACTTCTCTGCTGTACGCACTCCCCAACAGAATGGTGTCGTTGAACGTCGCAACAGATGTTAGGACCCTTAACAATCAATATAATGAAGAAAGTAGAATATGGAATTAGATCTGATAGACAAATGTCATATGTATTGATCAAATGAAAGATATTACAATACTGTATTACAAGATTATGAAAACGTTAGTTCTAACAAACTATCTAACAACTAGTTATACAAGAGAGAAAATGCTAAACAGACAGTACATTTGTGACAGACATGTTAAGAAATAGTTCTGAACTTCTTCAGAACTTCTTCAGAAGCACCTTCAGAAGTATCTTCAGAAACGTGTTCAGAACCTTTAGAACTTCTGAAGTTGACACTTCAGAAGTTATGCCTTAGGTGTTTTCTGACTTTCTCTGAGTTCTGAGCTTTTATCTTCAGATCTGCATATCTTCAGAACCCAGTCTCTTTTGAAGCTATTCTGATATACCTATCAATCTCCCCCTTAGCTTCAAAAGTTTAAATTATAATTCCAGAAATTAAGTATCTCTCTTACATCCTTCAGAATTAAACTTCTATACTCCAATAATAGTTCTGCAACTCTTATCATTTCTTTGGCAAGTATTTTATGCTTTTCCCAATCTTCATTAGATAAATTCCTTGGTCTTTTGTTTTGACTTTTAACCAATCTATCTCTGATAGCCATAAGAGTTCCATTGCAGCATTTGTGAAATTCTTCAAATCTCACAAAGAGTAGTTCCTTGAAGCATTTGCATACAAAGCCAGGTGGATGCAATAATAAAGTGCTTTTCTTCAAGTTTGGAATCTCTGGTAAATTCTAATTTGGTCTGCTCAGATGAACTTGATCTCTATTAAGAACATATGCAACTTGAAAATCAGTCTTAGCAGCCCAAATGAATTCTCTGTATAGTCCATCTCTGATCACAGGAAAGGATTTTCTGAATTTGGTGATTGAGTCATGGAAAGGATAGAGACTTCTGTATACTCTGATTAAATCTCTGAGGTGCACATTCTGGAAATCAGCTTCAGAAAATGTTGATACTTCTCCATTTTGTCTTTCAACAGTGAAAAATGCATACTTGTAATTGTTCTTTGACTTCAGATCTGCATTTATCACCTTGACAATTGGGCTTTCACTTCTGGCTTCAATAAGAGGAATTCTTAACTTTCTAATGATATTTGAATACCATTGTTTCCAGCCAAAGGATTTCTGAATCCAGCAATCAATGTAGTTGAACTTTTGTTCATATTCCATGAACATTTCTGGATGAAAATATTCAAGAAACATGGTAAAGTCACTTTCTTTGATTCTTTCAATTTGTTGTTCTTCTTCTACAGTTGCTGGAATTGCTTGATCAACATCTTCAGGAACAGATTCAGAGATAACTTCTTTCCCTTTATCCCTTGACTCTTGAGAAAATTCTGGACTTTTAATGTTCAAGGAGAATTTCTGAATTTCTTCCAGATCTTGCTTTTTAGTATGAACTTGAAAGTCATAAGTATTGCTTAACCAGAAATCTTCTCTTCTTAGGTTGTTTATCTCCTTGTGACCAGCTAAAAAACTTCTTCTGATGTTCTCTCTGAAATGAATCCTTTCTTTGATTAAGTATTTGATTTCTTCTCTGATGTTGACATCATCAACAAAATTTTCAGAATAATTCAGAAACCAATTCAGAGAAGAGGTTGAATATTTTAGAATATCTGAAGCTAAGAAAGTTTTGTTTCCATTTATTGAATATCCGAATCCAATATCTGGGTTGGTGAAAAATCTTTTCAAAGCTGTAGTAGAGAGATTTGTAGGTTCTAAAAGATTGATCTTTGATAAGCCATGTTCCAAGGCCAACTGGAAATCATGCTTGATGATATTTCTGATATAGATGCCAAGGATTCTCCTTATTTCAAAAACAATCTCTGCTTCACCTCTGGTAACACAAAATTGGAGTACATTTAGCTTGTCTTGAAGTCTGAGCTTCTAAAGATCATGCTGAGTAAATTCAGAAAGTGACCCATCTCTTCTTTCTACCCCAAATCTGTAAATTGTCAAATTATCTTCAACTGCTTTAGTGATACACCTGATCCTTTTGATGAGAGTAGAGTCATTTAGATTACGAATACCATGGTTACGAACATAAGTTCTTATCTTGGAGATTTGATCTTCGACAAATTACCATCTACAAAATCTTCCGTAGTTGCATTTCTTAGATTACTTCGAACATATTAACATAATTTTCTTCGAAACATCAAGTAATCTTCTCCATATTGAAATATATCTTCTTTTTCATAAATTTGATCCGAAATTGGTTCTTCAAGAAGAAATAAGTCAAACTTTGGAATAATGATGCAAGGACGAACTCGACTTCAATTTTTTCAAAATACCATGAGTATTTCATCCGCAATCTCCATATCTCCCATGTGAGACGAGATCAAAATCAACTTCAAAGCTTTCATCGATTGATTTATAAACTTTCTTATCACGTAAAACCTTTCATCTAGGATTCTATTTTTCGGACTTTTAGGTTCATTGAAGAAGACTTGATTCCAAAGAAAGATCACTCGTAATTTTCCAAAGATCTTCGAGAGACCTTTTTGTAGACTTTATTTATAGATTCTTGTGGCTTCCACACTACCAAGTCTTTTATAGCTTCAGAACTTTCTCCCATACTAACTTCAGAAGCATCATCTTCAAAAAGAATGACATCTGAGAGATCACTAGGCTCTCCAATAACATCTTCAAATGCCAAATACTCCCTTATCATTTCTTCATTTGAATCAGGGATAATATTAGTTTTGTCAGAGCTTAGAAAACCTTCAGAATCAAGATCCACCTTTTCTGTTTCATATCCTTCATCTGCTTGTTCTTCAGAATCATCTGAAACTTGTTTTTCTTGTTCAGCAAATAGAATATCATAAATTGCTTCAGAAACTCTTGAAGACTCCATAATTTGAATATTCTGAACACCTTCAGAAGGTCTTTCAGAAGTTTGTACTTGTACAATTTCCATGTCTTCTGGTTCTGATTCAGATACCCTTTATCGCTTCTCCCCCTCTTGATTATCAGCAAGCTGATCATCAAGACATCTCTTTGAAGTATTTGAAATAGGTCTGCATTCAAGAATAGATAGCCTAGAGCTAAGATTATCCTGAGAGTTCTGAATAGAAGTTAGTTGAGATAAAATCTGAGCAAGATCTTCCTTAGTTGCAAAAGAAGAAGACTCTGGCTGTGCTGTGGAAGAAGTAGCATTAGAGGACTTTAGAGAAGAAATTGAAGAAGAAACCTCAGAAAAAGCATTTAACAATGCTTGCTGAAAACACTTCAGATCAGTCGAAGTCTGAACTTGGTAACTGTTCAACTTAAGGATGACATCCTCCCCATGCTTTTGTAATCTATCCTCCATCACCTTTTTGGTTGAATCCGTCAATTCCAATATGTCCTTCTGAATCTTTGCAAATTCAGAAGTACAGAAATTCTTGAATTCTGAGAATTCAGAAGATGTGGGAAAAACACCAAGACTAACAGATGGCCTTGTTGACAATCCTTCAGAAGAAGGTTGGCCTGTATGAGCCATGAAGGCATCATGAACCACATATGATTCTGTAAATGGAGCTTTTGTGATGTTCACTCCACCAGGACTTCCAACCAATCCTTGATATCCAGAAATTGGAATATCTATGGTTGTTGAGGCAATGTGACAAACACTTTGCTTATGGACATCTGAAAGATGTGTGCTAGTGTGAATGGATGCCACATTTAGTGGTTCAGAAGGCTCAATGTTGAGTGGACTCTCAGACCTAGTGTGCTCAAAGCAGTGAAGGGGGGATATATTTTCTTCATTTTCAACAAAAGGAACCTCCAAATGGGATCCTAATGGATTATAAGCTGCTTGCCCCATATGTGTTAATGAAACATCTAACTGTTGAGAGAAAGATGAGTGGCTGGGGGGGTTAAACGAAGTTGCCATGGGCTCACTGGCTCTTTCAATATTATCCACCAAAGATTGTGGAATAATAGATAATGTGGGTGCCCGGCTTGTAACAGTTGGTTCACAGATTTGTTTGTCTTTTATCTGTGTTCTCCCCTCTTCAGTTCTTTTTCTTACTCTTCTACCCACTCTCTCATTCACATTTTTCCTCTTCACACCATGAGACTGTTCTCCACCTTGAACAGTCTCCCCACTCTTCTTATGAATTCTAGACACCCTCACATTTTCACCACTCTGGTTGGAATCAGGGGAAGGGATCACTGGTTCAGGTAATCCCATTGATTCTAAATACTCACTCACAATCCTATTTGGAAGTTTCACAAGTTCAATAAGATGTGATGGCAGTGGAATAGCATTTGGAAATTGAGCCTTTGGGTTAGGTGATCTGAGGCTATCCATAGAAAAGATAGGAACATGTACCTCATGTGGCAGTGTAGGAATAGCGGGTTCTGCTTTTATTGCTCCTTTGATAAGGGATTGGAAGAATCGTTGAAAAGGAATGTAGTTGAAAGTGGATTTCTTTGAGATAGCAGTCTTCATTTCTTCAAAGATAAGAGAAGCATAATCATAGTGCTTATTGAAAGCAACACCATGAAAAATAATTCTGCCATTTGTTGATGCTTGATCCAGACTTGAGCTTTTCCCAGATAAACATGTATTCAGAATAGAAAACAGGCAATACCAGATAGGAGGCAAACATTTTCTTCTCGAATGAGCTTAAAGCATTCAAGTGTTTAGAGTAACCCGTACTCATAAAATGCGAAATCATTTCGAAGAAGTCGGAATAGGATCATATGAAGTTTTCCCAAGAACTTCATCTGCTTTGGATAAGTAATGAAGATTTCTTATATCATCCACAGAAACACAAACCTTTGAAGAATGAACATAGGACACTATCACATCTTCAGATTCATCTACCTTAGCATAAAACCACCACTGTTGTAGGTAAGAAGCAGGAACAGAGAATTTTCTTGAGAGAGGGGTTCTTAAGGGATGATGTTTCAGAATTTCAATCAAAATCATTTGATCCTTATTGAAATCTGTAGACTTAAAGTTTAGGGCACAGTTGTTCTTTTTGATTTCAAGTAATTTATCTGCAGGAACATATAATTTTGAGAAATCACTACTTTCAGTTGGAGTTTGAGATTCACTAGAAACAACATTTGATCCAGAAGCAACCTCTATGGGTGCCTTTTCAGTTTCCCCAAATTTACCAGTTCGCAAGTTAGGGCTAGAGTTAGGGTTTGAAGTTCCGGCTTGAGAAATCACATTTGTAGCTGTATCCTGGATTGATTGATCATCATTCAGAGGAATTTCAATCTGTCCCACCATTAATTTTTGTTTTCCTGAGGATCCATTGCTACCATTGATACTTGAAGAAGTAGAAGCCAAGACATTCGAAGACGACATTTTTTATTAGAAATTGTTGATTAGAAACAGAAAGTCGAATGAGATTGATGAGTATAGAACACAGAAATCGGGAAAAACAATATAGAAGATGAAGAAAGAATGAATTTAGATGTTCAAATTATACGTTCTAATGACACGTGGCCAAAAAGCACTCGAGATTAGACAACTAATCATCATTTATTTTGGATAGGTGAACCGTTTAAGCGACGTGTGTTTAAAGATTAGCCAATGAGATTAAAACACGTGGCACACGCGTAAATGAAAAAAAAACCAACGGTAAAAAGATGTTCTGAGAAAAAATTCAAAAACTTCAGAAGTAGTTCATAACTTCTGAGAAGAAGTTCAGAAGTTTTGAAGAAAAGAATAGTTCAGAAGAACGTCTGAACTAGAACATTTAGTTCAGAACTAAACATTCATGTCTTTAATCATCCAAAAATCATTTAAAACTACAAACTTCTGAACAATATAAATCTTTTTGAAAGTTCAGAAGTAGGTTTGAACAATGAAAACAATTTTATCTAAGAAGTTTGTTCAGTTTTCTTAGTGTTGGTGTGTAAGACTGGGTTTCAACTTTCTAGAAACACTTCCTTTTGAACCAAAAACAAATATGATTCTCCCCCTTGAATAATGCACATTTTAACACAAAAAGATACAAGTGTTAGAGAAATGAAAAAAAAAATTGAGAGTATAACCTACAAAAAAAATATTGTGGTTCATACTCACATAGACATATTCATCATGCCCAATTTACTTACCAAAAAATTTAGATCGTTTTTCATCAAGTGCTTTGGTAAATAAATCAGCTAACTGATAATCTGTCTGAACAAAAAACATTTCAATATTACCTTTTTCCACATGATCTTTGATAAAATGATATCTTACATCAATGTGCTTGGTTTTTGAATGCTGAACAGGATTGGTAGTGATGGCTATGGCACTCTTTGAATCACAATACAAAGGAATCTTTTTGAAAGTATAACCATAGTCTTTTAGTTGAATTTGCATCCAGATTACTTGTGAGCAACATATTGCAGCTGCTACATATTCAGCTTCTACTGTAGAGGTAGAAACACAATTTTGTTTCTTTGAAGACCAGCTAACTAGTCTATCACCCAGAAACTGACATGATCCAGAAGTGCTTTTCCTGTCTAATTTGCAACCACCATGATCTGCATCTGTAAATGCTGTTAACTCAAAATTAGAATCCTTAGAATACCAAAGTCCCAGTGAAGGAGAACCTTTTAGGTATCTAATTATTCTTTTTGCAGCTAGAAGGTGAGATTCCTTAGGATTAGCTTGATATCTAGCACAAATACATGTAGCAAACATTATATCTGGTCTACTAGCAGTTAAGTAAAGCAAAGATCCAATTATGCCTCTGTATTTTTTCTGATCAACAGAATTGCCATTTAAATCAGGTTCTAGCTTAGTTGCAGTGGCCATTGGAGTTTGAATACTTGAACAATCAGTCATGTCAAACTTCTTAAGTAAGTCAGAGACATACTTAGATTGATTAATGAATATGACAGTGGGAAGTTGTTTAACTTGAAGACCAAGGAAAAATGTCAACTCTCCCATCATACTCATTTCAAATTCTGTTTGCATGATTTTCTCAAAATTTCTACAAAATTTTGGATTAGTAGAAGCAAATATAATATCATCCACATATATTTGTATTAATATCAGATCATCACCTTCCTTTTTCAGAAATAAGGTAGTATCAACAGTACCTCTTTTGAATTTGGAATTCAGAAGAAAAGTTGTAAGAGTATCATACCATGCTCTTGGTGCTTGCTTGAGACCATATAAGGCATTATCCAAAATATAAACATGATTTGGAAATTCTTTGCTTACAAATCCTTCTGGTTGTTCAACATAAACTTCTTCATGAAGAATACCATTCAGAAATGCACATTTAACGTCCATTTGGAAGACCTTCATGTTCTTGTGAGCAACATAAGCAAGAAATATTCGAATTGCTTCTAATCTAGCAACAGGAGCAAATGTTTCATCATAATCAATGCCTTCTTGTTGGCAATACCCCTTTGCTACAAGCCTTGCCTTATTTCTTACAACAATACCATTTTCATCTTTTTTGTTTCTGAAAACCCATTTAGTGCCAATGATTGATTTCCCTTTAGGCTTTGGTATCAATCTCCAGACTTTGTTCCTTTCAAACTGATTTAACTCTTCTTGCATAGCTAGAATCCAGTCTGGATCCTGAAGTGCCTCATATGTCTTTTTGGGTTCCATATTGCTTAAGAAATTCACATACAGACATTAATTTGCGGTTGCAGATCTTGTTTGTACACCCTTTAATGGATCTCCAATTATTTGATGTACTGGATGACTTGATGTCCATTTGTTCACATTTGGTAGTGGTTGAACAGATGAGACATTATTCAAAGAGTCATAGTCATCAATATTTGCTTCAGTGTCAGTATCATGATTGATCACTGAATTTAAATCTGAAGTCTCCCCCTCAAAAGGAACATTATGTACATTCTCAAATTCAGAAGGAATAAATTCTGAAAGAATTGGAATTTCTGAATCGGGTTCAGAAGTTGGTTGAACTAGTTCAGAATTTATAGGAATTTGTTCTGAATGAATAGGAATTGGTTCAGAAGTTGAATGTATATGTTCAGTAGTTGAATGTTCTGTATTTGAGGTTGAGAGGGGTGGAGCTGAAGTGCTTGGAGTTTGTATTTCTGAAATATTTGAATCATTAGAACTTCTGAGAAGAGAAGGATTCTGATAATCTGCAGAAACATTTACAGAAATGTCAAATAAGTCTTTACACAATTCATATAGATTTGTCTTTTGAGATTTAGAAAAAGATTTCTTATTGTTTTCGGAGTCCAAACTTTTAGAAACTAGGTTATGTACGAGTTCTGAACTGTTTTGTTCAGAAGTCAATGTTGGCTCATGAAATCTGACATTTGTAGTCTCAATGATCCTTTGTGTTCCCTTGATAAGTACTCTATATGCTTTAGATCTTTGAGAGTAGCCAACAAATATCCCAGCAACACCTTTTGGTGCAAATTTGTCTATATGTTGTGGAGTATCATTCTTTAGAAAACACCTGCAACCAAAAATTTTAAAATAATCAATAGAGGGTTTTCTTTGTTTTAACAATTCATAAGGAGTTTTAAGAAATTTTCTGTTAAGAATGGTTCTGTTCTGAGTAAAACATGCAGTAGCAATAGCTTCTGCCCAAAGAGACAAAGGAAGTTCTGAATATGCAAGCATAGTTCTTGCAACTTCTACCAAAGTTCTATTCTTTCTTTCAACTACCCCATTTTGTTGAGGAGTTCTTGCAGCGGAAAAATTATGAGAAGTACCAACAGATTCCAAAAAATTCTGAAGTGTAGAATTAGTAAATTTTGTTCCATTGTCACTTCTGATCTTTTGAATTGGTAGTTGAAGAAGAACTTGAACTTTCTTCAGAAAAGGTATCAACTTTTCAGAGGTTTCAGATTTGAGTCTAAGAAATTCAATCCATGTATATCTTGTATATTCATCAACTATAACCAGGATGTATTTCTTTCCTCCCATGCTTTGTGTCTTCATTGGTCCACACAAGTCCATGTGTAACATTTCTAAAGGAGCTTTGCATGAAGATAACATTTTTAGAGGATGAGAACTTCTCTTTATTTTTCCTAGTTCACAAGCAGAGCAAAGAGTGTTCTTTTCAAATCTGATCTTGGGTAGACCTCTAACTGAGTGATGTTTGTCTAGTTCAGAAATATCTTTGAAATTCAGATGTGACATTCTTCTATGCCAAAGCCAGCTATCATTTCTCATTGATGTAGACATGTAACATACACCTTGCAGTTGACCTGAGGCAGTAAAAGTTGCTGTGTAGATATCTCCATCTCTGTAGGCGCTAATTCATTTTTATTTCTTTGTACTCAGAACATGACAGTAATCTATGTCAAAATTCACTTTCCAATTTTTGTCACAGAATTGACTAATACTGAAAAGATTATGTATTAAACCTTCAACATAAAAAACCTTCATTACTGTCACTTCTCCCTTTTTGAATGTGCCATATCCTCTCACAAATCCCTTTGCATTATTTCCAAAACTAACTGTTCCTCCATATCTTTCATGATAATCAGTTAGGAGTTCTTTGAAAGGAGTCATGTGTCTTGAGCATCCGGAATCTAAGACCCACACATGACATATCTGCAAAAGAGATTATTGAGATTTAAGTACCCATTCCTGAATGGGTCCTTTGATATTAGTTGAAAATTTAGAAGTTCTGAACTTAGCCTTTAGACTTTTCAATTCAGAATTTGATTCAGAACTTTTAACTTGGTTTTGCTTTTTCTTTTTAATTTTATTTTTAAGCTTATTTGTCAATATAGCTGAACATTTTTGAATAGAATTTATCAAATTCTTTTTGTTAGTCTTGGAGATTATATGAAAATTATGATGACCACAAGTAATACAGTGAATATGTTTCTTTAAAGTATTAACAATCGCAGAAGACATAGAGGAGTTAATAACATTTGATTTATCAACAAAAGGCTTTTTATTCACTGTTTTAATCTTTGGTACAACACATTTTTGTAAAGCAGGAAAACTATCTAATGTGTCTGAATTTGATAGTCTCTCTCCTTTCTTTCTCCAAACTAGAGTGGACAACTCTGAAACAGACAAAAAATGAGGATTAGTATAAGAGATTCTTTTATGCTTTTTAGATTTTATCTCTGAATCAATTGAGTTAATTTTCTGAATGTTTGGAGCAGATTTTGAACATTGACCTTGCTCAAAATCTTTAACTCTGGTGTTAAAGTCAGAAGATGTGCCAAACATAGATTTTAGTTTATCTCCTTCAGTCATAGAAGATTTTAGTTTATACACAACATTACCATCTTTGTCAATAACTTGCATCATTTGATCATCTTCATCTTCTGAGTCAGAAGCATTCATAAGTTCTGAAAATTTATTGGGAGTAATACTTTTTGCAAAAATACTTGAATCTTTTATAGTATTAGACTCATTATCAGAATCATCAAAAAATATTTTGGAATTTTCATCAGCATCTTCCTGAAAATTCATCATACTTTTCTTCAGATTTTGATATATTCTCAGAAATATTTTCTGAAGTAACTTCATAATTGAATTCAGAATTTATCTCTGAATTTATTTCTGAACAATCTTCAGATTTAATTTTTGATTCATCAGACTTTAGAGGAACTTCTTCTGAAAACAAAGTCTCTGATTTAATAAAAGGTATCCTTTCGAGCGAGAGAAAAATTCACTGGTTTAGGGATAACACCTACATTTGTTTCATTAAAAATTTTCATTTTTGAGAAATCATATAAATTTGCAGGTGCCTTTTTCAGAATTTGATTATCGTTATATCCCAGACTAGCTTTAATATTATAAAATTTTGAATTCTGAGCCTGGTTTGTTAAAATATTCAGAGTTTGCTCAGTTTGTCCTCTTTTGAAATTCAAATCTTCAAGTTCTTTAATCTTCTTGTACAGATCAATTCTTTCTTGATTCAGAAAGTTCATTTTAACACTTAAGATCTCTTTTTCAGATTTCTCATTAACTATCTCTTTTTGTAAATTGTCCAATTTTTCTTTTAAAGAAAATTTTTCTTCAGAAATCTTTTCAAGATTTTGTTCAGCTTCTTGACAATTTTCTTTATAGATCTGACTTTCAGCTCTAAATTGATTCACTAACATTCTTTCACCCTTGATTCTATTCCTTAATATTTCAAATTCAGAAAACATGTTTTGAACTTGAATTTTTGTTTCAGAATCATGGTTATGTTCAGAATTTAATTCAGAATTTAGTTCAAAGCAGAAATTATTTTCAGACTTTGATTCAGAAGATGAAGATAATACCTCTGTGTCAGCTTGTTGTTTTTCTTTAGAATCCATCTGACACATGTAGCAGTTTGTTGCATAATGTGCCACTTCTTCATCTTCTTCTCCATCACTCCAATTCAACCAGTCTTCCTCATACTTGGTAATTAGAGCAGGATTGATTTCTTTCTTCTTTGCTAATGCACGCTTCTTCTCATAGTAACCTGAGTTTTTTACTTTAGGCATCTTGCACTGTCTTGCATAGTGCCCAGGTTTGCCACAATTGAAGCATCTTGCTGGTTCAGTTGTTTCAGTTTGACCAGTTTCTTGACCTTTCTTAGGTCCAGTTTCAATTCTTGCTTTGTTCTGATATTTTTGATTATATCTATGTGTGAACTGTCTTGACAAGAATGCAATATTATCAGAAATTCTCTTGAGTTCTTCATCCGATTCATCACCATCACAAACCTTAACCTCAGGAATATCAACAGTCTTCTTTGTTGACATGGTCATAGAATTGTTAAACTTCTTGCTTAACAGAGCAACTTCATTTGCCTTTTTCTGTTCATGTTGTCTAACTTTGATTTTATCTTCTTGTTGAAATAAAATCCCATAGACATCATGAATTGTCTTTCTAGAAAGATTTCTAGTGACCATGTTGTCAGAGAAGCTTGACCATTCAGTACCCAGATTATTCAGAAATTTATTGTTAATTTCAGAATTTGATTTCTGAACTCCATTTCTCCTTAGATCGTTCAGAATGTTATTGAATCTATTATATGTATCAGTAATAGATTCATTATCTTTGTATCTGAAATTTTCATAAGTACCTACACAGATGTTTAGCCTTTGTGCCTGTGCTTTGGTACTCCCCTGCATTTGAGCCTCTACTTCATCCCACATGGCTTTGGCTGATGAAAGACTATCAACCCTATTAAAAATTTCATTAGGAATTGCCATTGTGAGCAGAGTTAAAGCTCTTTTGTCAACTTTGACATGGGCTTTCTCTGTTGCATTGTACATCCCTGGACTCTTTTTAATTCTTGAAGCAGGGATCTCAGGAGTGGATTCGAGTTCTTGGGAACTCTTTGGAATTTCAACAAATACCTCTAGTGGACCATTTGTAATAGATTGCATTAAAGCTTCATCTATGTTATCCAAGAATTGTATCATTCTAATTCTCCATTGATGATATTCCCCTAAGAAGAGAGTTGGTGGTTTCGTTTCAGATCCGATTGAGACTATTTCTTTAGACATCTTTGATTGTTAGAAGATCGAGAATTCACCTGTATTGAATTTGAATTCTGTAGATCAAGAAGAACTGTCAGATCTGACAACAAATCTTCTTCAAGAACAGATGAATTGGCTCTGATACCAATTGTTAGGACCCTTAACAATCAATATAATGAAGAAAGTAGAATATGGAATTAGATCTGATAGACAAATGTCATATGTATTGATCAAATGAAAGATATTACAATACTGTATTACAAAAACTCATTTGGTGTCATTGTTCTTATTGGAGTTCGCTCAATGAAATTTTTGAAATCTGAATCATCGTTTGTATGAAAACGTTAGTTCTAACAGACTATCTAACAACTATTTATACAAGAGAGAAAATGTTAAACAGACGGTACATTTGTGACAGACATGTTCAGAAATAGTTCTGAACTTCTTCAGAACTTCTTCAGAAGCACCTTCAGAAGTATCTTCAGAAACGTGTTCAGAACCTTCAGAACTTCTAAAGTTGACACTTCAGAAGTTATGCCTTAGGTGTTTTCTGACTTTCTCTGAGTTCTGAGCTTTTATCTTCAGATCTGCATATCTTCAGAACCGAGTCTCTTTTGAAGCTATTCCGATATACCTATCAACAGAACCTTGGTCGAAGCTGCCAGAACAATGCTTGCAGCTTCTGGACTCCCAATTCACTTCTGGGCGGAAGCTGTAGCCACTGCTTGTTTCACTCAGAATCGTTCCATAATTGTCAATAGGCATCTCAAAACCTCTTATGAGCTTATTAACAAAAGAAAACCATCTGTCAAATTCTTTCATATTTTTGGCTGCAGGTGTTTTATCTTAAATGACAGAGACAAACTTGGCAAGTTTGATCCAAAATCAGATGAAGCAAAATTCTTAGGCTATTCTTTAAATTCCAGAGCCTTTCGTGCTTTTAATCTCAGAACTAAAACCGTTATAGAGAGCATTAACGTTGATTTTGATGATCAAACTCAACTCACATCTGAATATTCTAGTTAAGAACTCAAACTTAATACTGTTACTTCTGACTTTCTTTCAGGATCCAGAGAATCCGAGATTGATGCCCTTTTTCAAGACTTTCTGGGCGAAGAAGTAATGTCAGAACCTGCTGTAACTAATCCTTCTTTCAGCATACCTGCAGTTCTTCATGCTTCTGGTATAACTTTATCTGGTCCTACCTCTTCTGAACCTAGCTCTTCAATTCCTTTTGTTCCTGTTTCATCTGATTGTACAGAAGATTCTTCTGTTCCATCATCTGAGGGGGAGACTTTAGAATCAAGAGGTTCAGAATCAATATTTCCGGATGAAATTATCTCATCTTCTGACACCGAAGTTCAAGCTCAACCAATATCACAAACAAGGATGACGAAATGGACTAAATCACATACTCCAGATCTCATAATTGGTAATCCTTTTGAGGGTGTCAAAACACGTTCCGCCACAACAAATGAAGCTTTCTATGTTAACTTTCTAAGTCTAATTGAACCAAAGAAAGTTCATGAAGCCTTAGCCGAACCTAGTTGGGTAGAAGCAATGCAGGAAGAGTTACTTCAATTTGAGCGTAACAAAGTTTGGAACTTAGTACCATTAACAAAAGGCAAAGTTGCCATTGGTACTAAGTGGGTTTTCATAAATAAAAAGGATGAGGACGGTATTGTGATCAGAAACAAGGCTCGTCTTGTGGCAAAAGGATATTGTCAAGAAGAAGGTATTGATTATGATGAAACCTTTGCTCCTGTTGCGAGACTGGAGGCGATAAGACTTTTTCTGGCATTCTCCGCTTACAAAAACTTTAAAGTCTATCAAATGGACGTTAAATGTGCATTTCTAAATGGAAATCTCAAAGAGGAAGTGTATGTTGAACAACCAGCTGACTTTAACGATTCAAGACATCCAGAATATGTTTTTCTTCTTGACAAAGCACTATATGGCTTAAAGCAAGCACCCAGAGCCTGGTATGAACGTTTATCCAAATTTCTGATCGGCAAAGGATATGAGAAAGGTAAAATTGATACCACACTTTTTATCAAAAGAGGCAAAGGTATGTTAACTATTGTTCAAATTTATGTGGACGACATAATTTTTGGCTCTACTCATCAAACAGAATTTGATTTGTTTTCTAAGTTGATGGAAACCGAATTTGAAATGAGTATGATGGGAGAATTAACTTTCTTTCTTGGACTTCAGGTTAAACAAAGTACCTCTGGTATTTTTATTAATCAAGCAAAATATGTCTCTGACATGTTAAAGAAATTCCATTTTCAGAACTCATCAACTATGAAAACACCTATCTCTCCTAGCATGAAACTAGGTCCTGATCCCTCTGGAAAACCTGTAGATATCACGGGATACAGAGGTATGATAGGTTCTCTTCTATATTTGACAGCAAGTAGGCCTGATATTATGTTTGCCACTTGTCTTTGTGCTCGTTATCAAGCTAATCCTAAAGAATCTCATTTGGCTGCTGTCAAAAGAATTTTTAGATACTTAAAGGGAACTCCTTCATTGGGTCTCTGGTACCCTAAAAACTCTGGGTTTGATTTAATGGCATATACAGATTGTGCAGGATGTTAGTTGGACAGAAACCTCTGGTAGCTGTCAACTTCTGGGTAATCGACTTATCAGCTGGACATCCAAGAAACAAAATTGTGTTTTAACATCTACTGCAGAAGCTGATTATGTTGCTGCTGCTAGCTGCTGTTCCCAAGTTATTTGGATGAAAACCCAACTCAGAGACTACGATCTGATCTATGATAAGATTCCCATACTCTGTGATTCTGAAATGCAATTGCCATTACAGAAAACCCAGTTCAGCACTCAAAAACGAAGCATATTGATGTCAGGTATCACTTTATCAAAGATCATGTAGAAAAGGGTACCATAGAAATGTATTTTGTCTCTACTGATTACCAACTGGCTGACATTTTTACAAAAGCTCTGGATGAGAAGCGTTTTAATTTTTTAATCAGCAAGTTGGGAATGCTAAACATGTAAATTTTTATTCTTCGAAATTATCAGAGATCTCTGATCGTCTTCTAAACTTCATCCAGAAGCACTCAGAGACCTCTGATCACTTCTGGTCTAAGTTTTATTTTGTTGCATTTTATTCCTTTTCATCCAAGTTATATCAGAAAGGCGCCAATTCCTGAAGCGAAGGGGGAGCTTATCATTCAAGAGGGAGCTTTTCATTCAAGGGGGAGCTTATCATTCAAGGGGGAGCTTATCATTCAAGGGGGAGCTTATTATTCAACGGGAATTTATCATTCAGAGGGGAGTTTATCACTTAAGCAGTTCAAAGTCTAACACTAGGTTAGCTGTCTTATGAATTTTTTCATCCACCTAAGTTTCTTCTGAATCTTCTTATTCTGTGTTTCTCTTGCCGGCAAGGTCTCTCAGAATGCCTATGATTCATTTCAAACTTATCCTAGATGATGATTCAAAATTGACATGCTTTTCAAAATATTTTTTCTATGAATCAAAATATTCCAAAAATTTTATTGAATATATACATTTTATTAACTCTTGCCGTCAAGGTTATTTAAAATTTCTATATTCAATTTTAATTTTTCTTATTATTTTATTTTCATGAAAAATCAAACTTCCATTTGGTTCAAAAAAAAATTCACCAAATGACTGATTTTAAATCTAAATAAACAGATTTATATATTTCAATTTGTTCTTTAATTAATTTTCTTTAATTACTCAACAAATTGTTTTATATTCTCTTTTTATTTTACTTTTTGGATAATCAACCGATTTTAGGACGATAACCCTTCAGTTTTCTTTTCAAAAATCGTGTCTTACTCATCACTCCTACTTTCCACGTGTCATTCATTGTGTGACTGCATGTATCCACGCCTGCGTGCTTACATCATCTTTCCTGAACCATTTTTCTTCTACTCCCAATACATAAACCTCTTCCAATTCCAAATTGGTCTCATATAAAATCCCCAAATTTCAGATACCCATCTTCTTCCTCTTCACTGTTACTGCTCACACTCTCTTACTCACGAACTTGATTGTAATTCTCACCAACTCTCATCAATGGCTTCTCATCTTGCAAATCCAACTCTTAACGATGACGAAGGACGTCTCGTCGATTCCACTGCCGATAGTGCTCCGTTCGTCAAGCTGCCATTGAAAGCAAACAATGTGCAGGTTCTTCTTGATCCGAATACCTACCAGTCTGAATTCAGAATCATGGTTGAATTTCTCCAACATCATGAACTTAACCGAGCCCTAACTCTGACAAACCCAAATGTTCCTGAAATATACGTTCAAGAAGTGTGGCAATCGATGTATATTCATGATGAGGAGACTCTGCTTGGAAATTTCAGTCACCCTGATCAACCTGATACTGCTGTGGAAATTCCCATTACCAAGAAGAAATTAGCCAGGTATTTTCATTTATCCCCTTCACAGATACTAATTGATGGTGAATTTGTGCCAAATCCAGCCCTAGAATCGAACCCATCTGCTGAAGCATTGTTATCCTTCATCCTCTTTCTTGGTTACAATGAACCCCTAAGCAAACTATCTGAATTCAAGAGAAAACAGTTACCCCCAATGTGGAATCTCCTCGTTTCTATCCTGAACAAGAGTCTCACTTGTAAAATTGGGTCTCTCGATCAAGCAAGCAGGAACATTCTGACCATCATGTATGGCATGTTTTTTAATCGCCCCTTGGACTACGCAAGCCTTATTTTTCGAGAGATTAAAGCTGCTGTGCACACTAAGGTAACCCATCAAACCCAAGGAAAATCTCTTCCAGCTTTGATGTTTCCAAGATTTATATCCCTGGTTACCTATCCTGCAATTGGTGCACTCAAGGCTCCATTAGTTCAACCATTTTGAAAAATTGCTTCTATGAGCACTCATCGTCCAACCATCGACCGCAACGGCTATCCCTCTCCCAGAGAGCTTTCAAGGTACATGTTAAACCTAATTCCATCTAGCTCTTTTTATCTTCAATCTTATAGGAGCTCTATGATTTTCTCAGAACAGAGAATTTCTACCCCAGAGCACTTAGAGCCAGTTCTAGAAAGTCAGGGGTCAAGTGAGAATGAGGCTGAAAATAATTTGAGTGATCATCCGAGTGGTTCTACCCATGCTGACCTCTTGTTAAAAGAAGGTACTGAAGATGTCCATCGTGACACAATTGAGCGAATTTCACCTACATCCCAAAGGGTAACTTCATTATCTGAGGTAGATGTCAACCCATCTACTTTCATTGACCAAGGACAACCCAGTCTAAACCACCCAGAAACCATCCGATCAGAGGATACTTCTTCATCCTCTGCATCAAGCACAACCGGGGAAACCTCTTCATCATTCTCTC
This sequence comes from Silybum marianum, assembly GCA_036898165.1. Classification (NCBI taxonomy): domain Eukaryota; kingdom Viridiplantae; phylum Streptophyta; class Magnoliopsida; order Asterales; family Asteraceae; genus Silybum; species Silybum marianum. The sequence goes on along the minus strand of CM072531.1, from coordinate 17,160,781 downwards.
AACAGAATGATGAACATATAAGCGTTCATTTGCCCCAGAACTCGCCACTTTCCCCACACAATGTTGATGTCTCTGTGACCAACAAAGATTTAGGAATCTCAGAAGATAAGTCCATATCTTCTGATAGTTTAGAGGCTCATGAAATCCCATCAGAGGGGTTACAGCCACAGGATGCACCACTTACCGGAGTATTTACACTTCATCAAGGTAAGCACATTGTCTTCCACACCTCATCCTCTGATGATGAGGATTCTGTTGAGACAATCAGAACAACCGAAAAGGTGCCTGTTAATAACAGCCCTCGAAGACAGGTTGGAAGTCCCTCCACACTCAACGTCAAAACAGGTGTGAATGAGGGCCTCTCTGCACGCGAGAGTAAAGGGGCTCCATGTGTTGGAGATACACCGGTTACCCATTCTGAATATGTCACCAATGCAGAGTTGCAGGCATTTGGTGATAAAATTCAGAGATCTGTGGAGGATCTAAAACTTTCTCTGGACTCTCAAAATGCCATTCTTCTGGCTATTTAGAACGAACAAAAACAGCAGTCACAAACTCTGGAGGCCCTCAAAGAACTCATTTCTACAACTGCTGCAACACACTAGAGCCAAGCTTCTGATCTTTATTCTTCCCTGCATAAAGGAATCCAGGCTAATTCTGAGGCTATTTTCTGCATACCTAAGGCAATTCCAACTCTAGAAGTCACAATCTCAGTTGATGAATATAGTTCCTTAGTGGCCGACCTTCACAAAATTATCAAGGCTATTCATCCCTCTGCAGACACTTCTGAGTCTTCTCTGGTAAAGAAATCTGACATGGCTGTCTTCCAGAAGGCCATGCTTGAACGCATTAATTCTCTCTCCTCCAAGTATGTCTCCAAAACAACTGCATGCACTTCAAATGTGGATTTAAAGCTATCATCTATGGAAACCTCTATTTCTCAGCTTACAGGTCTGGTAAGTTCTCTTTCTAATTCTTTTAATGAAAGGAAAAAGGCCAAGGAGGAGCGTGCTTGCAGAAAAGCAGAACTTAAACGCAAAAGGTCTGAGGATCAGGACCCTGATTCTCAGAAGGGGGAGAAAGCTCCAGCATCCAAGAAAGTCAAACCCACTACCAATACTGAAAGCTCAAATCCAAATCCAATGCCATCTCCATCTACTTCTGACAAACACCAATCATCCTCCAAGCAGCAAACTCCTGCTCAAAATTCACACACACAAACCCCTCTGACTCCAACTCCATTAGCCACTCACTCTGGGCATCTTCCAAAAGATCCAGAAATAGCTAAATTCATTCTTGAGGTAGTCGGCAACATAAACACCATACTCCTCATAAACTCAAGCTGCAATAACCAAAGAAAAGGAAGCCAGAGCTAGAGCTGAGGCATCAAAGGCTAAAGTTGAACAAACAAAGAGAAGAAGAACGAATTGAAGCTGAAATCAGAGCAAAAGCTGAAGCAGAAAAAGCCTCTGCTTCTCGAATTGAACCAGAAATCAGAGCAAAAGCTGAAGCAAAAAAAGCCTTTGCAGAAGCATCAAGAGCCCAAGCAGAAATGGAAAGAGAAAAATCTGCAGCTGCAAAAGTAAATGCTGAAGGATCATCAAGTCGAGCAGCAGAGAATAGACAAAAACTGCAGAGACTTGGAAGAATTGATCTTCCAATTCTGGAAATCACAAAAAGGTACATGTATGCTCCTATAGACCAGAAGATCTATCTCATGTTGCCCAACTTCTCAAACGCCTACAATGTAAGTGATGCTATTAAAGACAAATTCATGGCACACTGACAAGCGAGAAAGGACGTTCATACCTCTGTACCTATCAAACGAATCTCTGCAATAAAACATTCACCATTTGAAGATACAGAAATATGGTACACAATTTATGAGGTTATCAGAGAAGACAATAAGACTTATTACTTCTGTGATAATGATCCATTGTCCATCTTTCCCTCTGATCTTATCTTTCTGGAGAAATTCATTAAAGGCTCAAATGACTAAAAGAAATGATGATCAAGATCAAATTGCTTATTCTTGAATCATTCAATGCATGAAGTCCTACATCTGGTACAAGAGACAGGTAGATTTTCAAATAGGAATCAATTACAATGTTGATAACCTAGCTATCTCTGCACCCAATGAAGATCTAGAAGGCATCAACAACATGAGAATCGGCAAAGTACTAATAGACCCAGAGGAAGGGGTGATTTTCAGAAGGCCAGACAGAAAGAGCTTCTTCAGAATCAAAGAAGCACACAAATACTCATCAGAGGTCGTTTACATTGCAAAAAGCTTCATTTCTGTTGATAGTAACAATCACAATCCAGAGGTTATTGAGAAGATGATCAAAAGGCTTTCAACTTTATTATCAATCAGAGAGATCATAAATAAGATTGGAAAGATTGTATCTGAGGTCGCTCCTTTCTGAACAGACTTCACTCTTCTGGTTGCATACTTAGGGGGAGATTGTTACACTTTTGAAAGTATGAACCACAAGGTGAAGAATATGACGTGGCACATACATCAAGGATGTCTACCTTTTGCAACTGACTAGTTTGTTACACGCTCCCATCTCTCACACGTGTCAGTTTGTAATAGGTTAAGATGTTGACTTTTACTTTATTCAATTTGTATAAATAGATCCTTTCTCTACTGTAAAAGTTGTCGATTGAAATCATTATATTGAAGAACTTACTGTGCGTCATTCCATGTATCTGTAATCATCATTCAGGTTATAATACGTTGTTAATCTGTTCTTCAATCGTTGATCGATTCTTATTTCTGTTGATTAATCGATATAAATTGCTTCCGCTTATACTCTGTTTTATGAATCAATCGATTAGTCTGTGAAGAAAAGAATCTGGAACCAACAGTTGGTGAAATTCCATCTCCCTCTCAACCTAATCCTTCAAGTCAACAAGATAACAACTCTTCTCATCCTCCCATCAACACCACCTTATCTCCAGAACCCACTCTTTCTTCTCCACCTCCTGAAGCTGAATCTTCAGGAGAACATACCCATCTAAACACCATATCTTCTGTTGGAACCCAGATCGACAAATTCCTGCGGAGTCCAAAGAAATGAAAATAAATAAAAAAGGGGGTCAGGGAAAAGAATAGAAGAAGCGTCTGACTCCTTCATGCAGCCTATGCTTTTTTGAATCCAATCGTAGATGTTATGCCAGTAATACCCACGAATAAATAAATTCTATTTGACTCTGCCTCTTCAATCCCTTTCTAATGATGAATCAATAGATCAAATATGGAAATATGAGCGGAAGCAAAATAGATCTATGATTTAAAGTAATAAACAGTAAGAACAATAATGAAGAACAATTGTTAATTCGTATTGATAACCTGGAAGACGATTACAATACATTGAATGAAATGCGCAATTAGCTCTCAAAATTACTTTCAAATCGGCAACTATTACATTAAAGAAGAAAGCTATTTATACGATTACAAAGATAAAAGTCAACAGTCTAGCCTATTACAATTTGACACGTAAGCTAAGCTTGTAACAAATTCAGTTACACAACTTGTTACACGAAAAGTGTGCAGGCCACGTCATCAGGAGCGTGTATGTTGCATCTGTTGAAGTCCAGAGGTTCTTCCAGTCTCTGGGTGTCTCTGTGATTAGTGGGATCAGAAGATAAACTTCTGATCTTCTGCACTTGTACAATTCTGGTTCATACTTCTCTGTGAATGAGGTCTAACAATTTCCACTACCTACCCTCACCATCTCAAATTCCTACTTCATCTTCTTCTATACCTCCTCCCTTGCCTCCTATATTAAAATGGACCATGGATCACCCAATAGATCAAATCATCGGTGATCCTTAAGTTGGTGTAAAAACAAGAAAAGGCATCAGCAACTTGTGCTTATATGTCAACTTTGTTTCTATTGTTGAGCCTAAGCTGATTAATGAAGCCCTAGCTGATCCTAGTTGGGTAATTGACATGCAAGAAGAACTCTCACAATTTGAGAGAAACAAAGTCTGGAAGTTAGTTCCTCGTCCATCTAACAAAACTATTATTGGAACAAAGTGGGTGTTCCGAAACAAGATGGATGAAGAAGGAACTGTCATAAGAAATAAAGCAAGGTTAGTTGCTCAAGGATATCGGCAAGAGGAAGGAATTGACTATGATGATACTTTTGCTCCTGTTGCCAGATTGGAAGCTATTCGAATATTTCTTGCCCATGCCGCTTACAAGAATTTTTGGGTATTCCAAATGGATGTCAAAAGTGCCTTCATAAATGGTGAGCTAGTTGAAGAAGTGTATGTGAAGCAACCACCTGGGTTTGAAGATCCAGTCCATCCATATCATGTGTATCGGCTAGATAAAGCTCTGTATGGACTGAAGCAAGCTCCTCGTGCCTGGTATGATACTCTCTCAGACTATCTTCTTAAAAATGAGTATATACAAGGGAAAGTTGACAACACTCTTTTCTTCAAGAAATCAAAAGGTAATATCATTCTTGTTCAAATCTATGTTGATGATATTATTTTTGGAGCCATCGATGAATCCCTGTGTGATGAATTTAGCTCCCTCATGCAAAAAGAGTATGAAATGCGCATGATGGGGTGTTAACCTTCTTTCTTGGTTTGCAAGTAAAACAATCTCCAGAAGGTATTTTCATTAATCAAAGTAAATACATTAAAGACCTTCTGAAAAAGTTTCAACTTGATACTTGCTTTACCATGAAAACTCCTATGGCTCCTCCTCTTAGACTTCATTCTGACCCTGATGGTGTGTCTGTTAATATCACAAATTATAGAGGCATGATAGGATCTCTTCTTTATCTTACTGCAAGTAGACCTGATATAATGTTTGGTACTTGTTTGTGTGCTCGATGTCAAGCAAATCCTAAGGAATCACATCTAGCTGCTGTGAAAAGGATTTTTCGGTATCTGAAAGGTACCATAAATCTGGGTCTTTGGTATCCTAAAGACTCAGGTTTCGATCTCATCGGGTACTCTGATTCTGATTTTGCATGTTCAAAAATAGACAGAAAAAGTACAACTGGAAGTGTCAATTGCTTGGTGGAAAGCTTGTGAGTTGGTCAAGTAAGAAACAACATTCGGTGTCTACTTCTACGGCTGAAGCAGAATATGTGGCTGCTGGAAGTTGTCGTGCACAAATATTATGGACGAAAAATCAGCTGTGTGATTACAATCAGATTTTCTCAAAGATCCCAATATTATGTGACAACTCAAGTGCAATAGCCATTGCCAACAATCTGGTGCTTCATTCAAGATCTAAGCATATTGATATCAGGTATCACTTTATAAGAGATCATGTCTCTAAAGGTGATGTGGAACTCCACTTTATTCCCACTGATTATCAATTAGCTGATTTATTCACAAAGCCTCTTGATGAAGCAAGGTTCAAGTTCCTCATCGGTGAATTAGGTATGATTAATATACACTAATATATATATATATAGTCGGTGAGTCACTCACCGACGTTCCCAATTATATATACACTCACCGACATATCCTCCCCACTCACCGACGACGTCACCAAAACCCTAGACCCAAGTCACCAACGTCTCACCTCTCTCCCCTCTCACCGACGTCACGCTCACCGACGTTCTGTCTCACCATACACACTCACCGACGTTGTCCTACTCACCAACGTTCCTCACTTACACCCACCGACATCGCCTCTAAAACCTTTCATATTCCTTATCTTTTAAAAGATAACTCTTAGGTTACCAATCTTGGTGACTAAGTATTCTTTAGATCTATCCATAATGACATCATCAATGTCATTAATGTCAGAGCATGCGCCGATTTACGCCTGAAAACCCTTAGAATTCTCACCTTCAATCACCTCAAGTCATCATTGTTTTTGAAAATTGAAATTCCCTCCTCTTATATAAATAACCATTCCTCCACTTCCTTCTCCTTCTTTATCGCATTCATCTTCTCCATTCTCTCTCAATCTCAAGAACAAACCTGCAACTTTCAAGATCATCAATGGCGTCCTCCACCAATGCTCCATTGAAATCACCCAAGGTCTCTGAGGAACAAACCCTAACTCTTGACTCACTCACCTTCCCTGCATGCAACTATTTCGGTCGCATTGGCATTGATGAAGCTCATCTAGAATACAATGATATTTGTTGGTTTCTTCAAAGGTGTCCTCTACAATACGCTCTTACTGCTAAACCCAAAATGAGTAAGTTTCTTCTAGGTAACATTTGGCTCACTTGCACATTTGATGCTTCTTCGGATCAAATACTAGCCTCTGTACTCAGTGATGATGATCCCGATGTAATATTCGATGTTGAAGATGTACGCACCATTCTCCACCTTCCTTCATATGATACATATGAAACCTTTCCCCTTGGAAATGAGCACCAACAGGTGGTGTCAACTCTGAACAACATTAAAGAGAAAAGAGGTCCAAAATCCAAGGGTCCAGGTACCTTGGTAAGGAATAATATGGGTAATGTCTGGAATTTCTTCTTTGCTCATCTTATCTTATGTCTAAGCAAGAAAACTGGAGGTCTGGATCAAGCACCATCTCAGGTTGTTGGTTCCAGATTCCTTTAAACCGATTCTTAATTGAGAGTATTGAATCTGAGTGAATTGCGGAAGCAGATCAATTAACAATTTAAATCAATAGAACAGTAAACAGAATGAAGAACAAAGATTATGAAATGAATTACGCACAGTATTCTTCAAAATGTAAATGTATTAATCGACACTTTTTACTAACACAATACAATGCTATTTATACAGATACAAAGACAGAAAGTCAAAATGCTAGCCAATTACAAAGTGCCATGTGTCATAAAGGGAGCGTCTAACAACAATTAGTTATAACAAGAAGTGTGTGTTGACATTTGTAGACATCTCTTCTTTGACTCATACTTTAATATCTAACATTCTCCCCCTAAGTATGAAGTCAAAAAAAAAATTCTTCAGAGAGGATCAACAGCAGCGATGATACTTGAAATATTATTGATAAGCTCTCTGTTCTTCTGAAGTCCATCAAGTCTTTTCTCTATTTTCTTTGCAACTTCTGGATTTGTCGTGTCTAAGCCAGCAAAGCACTTGATGATGTAGACTACCTCAGAAGAGTATTTGTGAGCTTCTTTGATGCGAAAGAAGCTCTTTCCATTTGGTCTCTTGAAGATGATTCCCTCTTACGGTTCGATGAGAAGTCTACCCACTCTGAATTTGCTTATCCCTTCAAGTTCCTCATTTGGTGCGAGAGATAGCCAGATTGTCCATTTTGAAATTTAATCCAATCTGGAAGTCGACCTGCCTTTTGTATCTAATGTATGATTTCATACACATAATAATTCTAGTGTAGGCAACATGGTCTTGTGGATCTTTGCGTTCAGAAAGCTGAGTCTTCATAAATTCTTCCAGAAAAATGAGATCGATTTGGATGGATGGACAACGGATCATTATCACATATGTAATAACTTTTGTTGTTTGATCCGACTATCTCGTAGATTGTGTACCAAATGGGTGTATCTTGAAACCGCTTATGTTTCATGGTCGTTATCTTTGTAATTGGAACGATGGTGAAAACCGTCTTTCTGTCTTGTTTATGAGCCATGAAGTTATCTTTAACTTCACTGCTGACATTGTATTGGTTGGCGAAGTTAGGCATCATGAGATAAATCTTCTGATCTGTTGGAGCATACATGTGCCTTTTCTCAACTTCAAGTGTTGGAAGTTCAATGTTTCCAACAATGTTTCCAACTTTATTTAATTTTTCTTCAAATTCTTCTCTTCGATCTCCTTCGCTTACGAGCGGCCTCTCGCTCCGACTCTTGCTCTTTCTTCGACTTCAAAATTTTGTCTCGTAGTTCTTCTTTAAGTCTAGCCTTTTCTCTTTCCGGATTCTCTTTTTCGACCCTCTCTATCTCTATTTGTTCTTCAACTATTAGCCTCCGGCGTATTATCTCTTCTTCTCTCTCTTTTCGGCTACGAACACTTCCTCATCCTCCTCTCCGGCCCTTTTAGCTCTTTCCTTTGCGGCTTTAGCTCGTTCTCGTTCTTCGTGAGCTGCGACTACTTCACCCTTTCACCGGAGAGCTCGGGATTCTGCTTTTTTCCATAAGATCCGTAATAAACTTAGCTAGCTACGGATCTCCGGGTAGAGGACCGTAATGCGTAGCCGGAGGTGTTGGAGTGAGTGGCACTTGTTTTGAAGAAGAGGGTTGCCGTGATGGTGTTGGCGTTGAAGAGTCGGCGATGGTCGTGTTTGTTTCGGTGGTGTTTGTTTGGCTTGCTTAGGCTCGTAACCATTCTCCCCTTCCGAGAATCGGGATCCCGATCCTCGAACGTTTTCTTTCGGTTACGCCTTTACGCAAGCCCTTTCTTCCTTGGCTTTCTTCTTGGAAGTAAACGCCTCGCAAGAAGAAGAAACCGGAGGCACAAGTTGAGAGATAGTAGTTTCGAGAGCAGCAAGTTTCTGGTCGGTTGAAGATGTGGAGGGCTTGGAAGAGTACTTTGAAGCGATGGTCGACATTCACTCAAGAATAATCTTCTGGAAAGAGGCGAGGTCAGATTTCTTGACAAGCGTAGACACAGAGGGATCATCAGAAGTTATGATGGTCTTGACAATCTTCTGTATATCGGCCACCAGAGAGCTGTAGTCTACAGAGGCACGTAGAGATTCTGGAAGTTGAGATATTGCCTCTGTATTTGCTTGAAGACCATTATTCAAGAGCAAAAGTTGTTCAGCAAGATAGGCCTTCTGATCTTCTTGAGAGGTACTCATTTGGCGCTGAAGATCTGCTAAAAGGGAGTTCTGCCTTTCAATTTGAAATTGAAGGCTCAGAAGAAGAGAATGATTAGTTGTAACGGATAATTTTAGATCTTCCACAGATCTCTGAATTTGATCAGCAAATGCCACGAACGCTGCATTAGTGACAAAATCAGAAGATGTAACCGGTGCATCTCCAACACATGGAGCCCCTTTACCCTCGCGTTCGAGAAGGGGCCTTCTACACCCGTTTTGACGTTGAGTGTAGAAGGACTTCCAACCGATCCTTGAGGGTGTATGCACGAGCTCCTCTTCGGTTGTTACGATTTGTTTCAACGGTATCCTCATCATCGAGAGGATGAGGTGCGAAGACAAGATGCTTACCTTGATGAAGTGTAAACACTCCGGTAAGGGGTGCATTTCTAGGCTGGAACCCCTCTGATGGGAATTCATCAGCATCTATCCTAGGAGAGGATGTGGACGCATCCTCTGTGCTTATTGGTATGTCAGTCACGGAGACATGAACATGTGGTGAAGGAAGTGGCGAGTTCTGGGGCGAATGAACTCTTATATTATCATCATCATCCTTTTGGGAGGATGATGAAGTGGAGGTGCTTTCCCCAGATGAATTTGATTCAGAAGAAGAAGAAGTATCTCTGAAACGCTGAGTTCTGGGTGGTTTGAACTGGGCTGTTCTAAGTCAATGAGTGGAGACGTGGTGACGTCAACCTCAGAAGTTGTGGTTGCCCTTTGGGGAATTGGAGAGGAACACTCATATGTGTCTGCTGAGGACATCTTACGTACCTTCATTTAATAGAAGGTCGGCATGGGTAGAAGCACTCGGATGTTCACTCCTAGTTTTTTCAAGCTCATGCTCACCAGACCCCTGACCACCTACACCTGGCTCTAAGTGCTCTGGGGTAGGAATTCTCTGTTCTGAGAAAACCATAGAGCTTCTATAGATTTGGAGATTAGAAGAGCTAGATGGGATTAGGTTTAGCATGTACCTGGATAGTTCTCTGGGTGCAGAGTAGCCGATGCTGTCAATGGTTGATCGATGGGAGCTCATTGATGCAATTTTGCGGAATGGGCCGAATCGGGGAGCTTCGATTGCCCCAATTGCGGGATGAGTGATGAGAGATAGAAATCGTGGGAACATGAGTCTTTGGTAGTGGCTTCCCCTGACTTTGATGGAGCACCTTAGTATGCACAGCTGCTTTGATCTCTTGGAAGATGAGACTTGCATAGTCCAAGGGTCGATTGTAGAACATCCCATACATAATCGTCAGAATGTTTCGGCTAGCTTGATCCAGAGAACCTATTTTGCAGGTTAGGCTCTTGTTGAGTATGGAGACGAGTAGATTCCACATTGGGGGTAACTTTTTCCTTTTGAATTCGGACAGCCTGGTAAGAGGTTCATTGTAACCCAGAAGATTGATGAAGGCTAGGAGGGCTTCTGTGGAAGGGTTTTCTTCTAGGGCAGGATTGGGAATGGTTTGCCCGTCGACTTCGATAACTGATAGGGGAAGATGAAAATATTTGGCGAGTTTTCTTTTGGTGATTGGGATTTGAACAGCAATTTCCACTTGTTCAGGATGGGTGACAGAACCGGCGAGTGTTTCATCATTTTTGATGATCATTGTTTGCCACAGTTCTTGGACATAGATTTCAGGGATGTTTGGGTTGGTTAGGGTTAGGGCTCGATTCAACTGGTGCTGTTGTAGAAACTCGATCATGATGCGAAATTCCGGTTGATAAGTGTTAGGGTTGAGCGATGCTCGCACATTGTTCGCCTTCAATGGCGGTTTACAATGGGAGTACTATCGGTGGAATCGATGAGTCTGTCTTCATCATTGTTGGTAGGATGGGCACAGTTGGAAGCCATTTTGAAATTTTAAATGCTTGACAGTAGAACACTTTGTCTTTGCAATGAGAATAAACACTGATTTAGGAATATTTGCGAGGAAGAAGATGAAGGTTGAAATTGGGGGTTTTTATGTGAGAGAGAAACTGTAGAATGGGAAGGGGTTATTCAGTTTGGGGAGAAACAAAAAAAAACGGTTCATTTGAGCTGAGGTAAGCACGCGGGTATACACATGCAAGATTTCGATTGGAGACACGTGTACGACGAGACACATGTATGATGATGATTTAGTAGCAGATGCGATTTTTCTTAAAAGCAGAAATAAGCAAAAGTAAAAAAAAAATCTGTTTAATTAATCAATTAATTTTGAATTAATTGAATAAACACAGAATTTAATCTTAATTTTATTTATTTAAGTTTAAAAATCAGTCAAGTGAGAACAAAAATCACATGAGAGTTTAGTTTCTATAAAAGAATAATAAAGAAGAATTTGCATTAAACATATAGATTTAAACAACCTTGAAGGCAAGAGTTGATTGAATTTATGTATTTAATGGAAATTATAAGAATTATCAATTTATAGAAAATTTAGTTGAAAAACATGTCGACTTGATTTATATTTTAAAAAAATTTTGAAATGAATCAAAAGTCTAAAAGACCTTGGCAGCAAGAGAAACTCAGAGCAGATAGATTCAAATAAAATTTAAGTAAAATAGGAAATCAGAAGACAGCTAACCAGAGTTAGACTTAGACGAATATCCTCTTCATTGTGAAACTCCCCCGTGAATGGTAAACTCCCCCTTGAATGGTAAACTCCCCCTTGAATGGTAAACTCCCCCTTGAATGGTGAACTCCCCCTTGAGTAGCTTCTTTACCTCGTTTCTCAATCTGTACTTTATGATATATCTTGAAAGAAAAATATTATTATGAAACAGAAAATCAGAGTAATTCAGAGGCTTCTGAAGTGTTCTGAAGAGTTCAGACAGCATCAGAGACTTCTGATGACTTCTGAGGTATCGTCAGAATAGTTCAGAGGCTTCTGGATGCTTCTGAAGAAATCATTGTTACATATTAAGCATTCCCATCTTGCTAATTAAGAAGTTAAAACGACTCTCATCAAGAGCTTTTGTGAAAATATCAGCAAGTTGATAATCAGTAGAAACAAAATACATTTCGATTGTACCCTTTTCGACATGATCCTTGATGAAATGATACCTGACATCGATATGCTTTGTTTTGGAATGTTGAACTGGATTTTCTGTAATGGCGATAGCACTTTTAGAATCACATAGGATGGGAATCTTATCGTATATCAGACCATAATCTCTGAGTTGGGTCTTCATCCAAATAACTTGTGAACAACAACTAGCAGCAGCAACATATTCGGCTCCGCCGTAGATGTGAATACGCGCTTTGTTTCTTGGATGTCCAACTTATAAGTCGATTTCCCAGAAGTTGACAGCTACCTGATGTACTTTTTCTGTCAAGCTTACAACCTGCATGATCAGAATCTGTATACGCCATTAAATCAAATCCAGAATTTTTAGGATACCAAAGGCCCAACGATGGTGAACCTTTTAAGTACCTAAAAATTCTTTTTACAAAGACCAAATGAGACTCTTTAGGATTGGCTTGATAACGAGCACAAAGACAAGTGGCAAACATAATATCGGGTCTACTTGTCGTTAAATATAAAAGAGAACCAATCATTCCTCTGTAGCTGGTAATATCAACAGATTTACCAGAGGAGTCAGGTCCTAATTTCATACCAGGAGAGATGGGTGTTTTCATGGATGATGAGTTTTGAAGATGAAACTTTTTAAGCATGTCAGGAACATATTTTGCCTGATTTATAAAGATACCAGAGGTACTTTGTTTAACTTGAAGTCCTAGGAAGAAAGTTAATTCTCCCATCATACTCATTTCAAATTCAGTTTCCATCAACTTAGAAAACAAATCAACTTCTGTTTGATGAGTAGAACCAAATATTATGTCATCCACGTAAATTTGAACTATAGTTAACATACCTTTGCCTCTTTTGATGAACGAGTTGTATCGATTTTACCTTTTTCATATCCTTTGCTGATCAGAAACTTCGATAGTCGTTCATACCAGGCTCTTAGGGCTTGCTTTAGACCATACAAAGCTTTGTCAAGAAGATAAACATATTCTGGATATTTTGCATCTTTGAAACCGTCAGGTTGTTCGACATACACTTCTTCTTTTAGACATCCATTAAGAAATGCACATTTAACATCCATTTGGTAGACTTTGAAGTTTTTGTATGCAGAGAAAGCCAAGAATAATCTTATTGCTTCTAGTCTTGCAACAACGGGAGCAAAGGTTTCATCATAATCGATACCTTCCTCTTGACGGTAGCCTTTAGCCACCAAACGAGCTTTATTTCTGACAACAATTCCATCTTCATCCTTTTTGTTCCTAAATACCCATTTTGTGCCAATAGCAACTTTGCCTTTTGGTAAAGGAACAAGACGCCAAACTTTATTTCTTTCGAATTGAAGTAGTTCTTCCTGCATAGCATCCAACCAGCTTGGTTCAACTAAGGCTTCATGTACACGTTTAGGTTCGATCATACTAAGAAAATTAACAAAGAATGCTTCATTTGCGGATAGCGCATCGTGTTACGACCCCCTCGGAAGGACTACCAATTATAAGATCCGGTGTGTGAGATTTAGTCCATTTCGTCATTACGGGTTGAGAAATTGAATGGGTTGTTTCATTTGACGAAATGATTTCATCCGGAAACACAAAATCTTCTTTATTTTCTTCTCGTATGTCCTTACGGTATCTGTTTTGTCACTGTCCTTGTGTCTCCCCCTCGGATGATGAAACGAAGTAGCGTCTTGACCGGCGTATGTAGTAGTGGGAACTTCGGAAAAATAGACGTGTCGGAGGAAACGAAGAAGCGAGGACCGGAGAGAGTAATGCCCGAGGCTTGGAGAATATCCGGTATCCGCAAATGTGGAGGTGATATAGCTTCGACACAACTTCGTCGCCCGAAAATCATGAAAAATAGCATCAATCTCGGATTCTCCGGATCCCGAAAGATAGTCGAAGTAACGGTATTAAGCTTGAGTTACGAAGTAGAGTGTTCGAGAAGTCGGTTGAGTGTTATCATCGAAGTCAATGTTGATGCTTTCCATAACGCTTTTTGTTCGTAAGTTAAAAACTCGGAAAGCTCTTGAATTTAACGAGTAGCCTAAAAATTTAGCTTCATCGGACTTTGGATCAAATTTGCCAAGATTATCTCTCGTCGTTTAAGATAAAACATACGCAACCAAAGATATGAAAAAATTTTACGGATGGTTTTCTTTTATTAATCGGCTCATAAGAGGTTTTGAGATGCCTCTTGACAATAATTGAACGGTTTTGAGTGAAACAAGCGATGGCGACGACTTCGGCCCCGTGAAGTGGATTGGGAGACCGAAGGCTGCCGAGCATCGTTACGGCTGCTTCAACCAAGGTTACGTTGCGACGTTCAACTACACCGTTTTGTTGTGGAGTGCGAACAACAGAGAAGTTTTGAGTAATTCCTTGTTCAACAAGATACGATTCAAGCTTGGCGTTCTTGAATTCCGTACCATTATCACTTCGAAGCCGCCGAATCTTCGATGTAGAAGAACTTGAATTCGGTCATCATATTCGTAGTACCACCGGGACTTCGACTTTTGACGAACGAAAGCAAGCCAAGTATATCCGGAAAATTCATCAATTAGTACCGTAATATACTTTTTACCGGATAGACTACGAATTGCAATTGGACCACGAGAGATCCACATGTAATAATTGCGAGAGGTCTACTACAAGAATGATCACTTTTTGTTTTATGAGATGCTCGTTTAATTTTGCCCATTTCACATGCGGGCGTAGGTGATCTTTTTGAAAATGAATATCCGGAAGTCCGGATACTAGTTTGTTTTTAACAAGCATCTCAAGATTATTAAAATTTAAGTGAGACATTTTATGATGCCGTAGCCACGCAACCTCACTCTTTTTGGAGATGAGACATAAAGTTTCCTTACCATCCTTAGAGGTAAAATTCATCATATACAAGTTACCTTTCCCGTCCGCTCTCCAAAGTTCTTCACCTCGCCTTAGAGAATAAATAACAATGTTTTTCATCAAATACTACTAGTATTTTAGAATCACAAAGTTGACTTACACTAAGGAGATTATGTTTCAAGCCAGAAACATGTGCTACCTTTGATAAGGTGATATTACCTTCTTGTAGAGTTCCGTAGCCTTTTATTTGACCCTTACCATTATCACCAAAAGTTACTACTCCACCTGATTTGTCCTTGAATTGGGATAGTAAATTTTGGGATCCGATCATGTGCCTCGAGCATCCGAGTCAAGATACCGGATATGCACACGCTCGTTTACGCAATCAAAAAAAATCAGAATTTCTTAGGTACCCATCGCATAATGGGTCCTTTTATGTTAGCTTTTGGAGTATGCTCGTTTTTTGATTTAACAGAAGGTAAAGACTTTATTTTTGGTTTTTGGTTTTTTTGAGTTTTATTCTTTTTGTGACAACCATATTTTGAATTGGAATGATCAGGGATTTGCGAGAAAAATTGTTTTAACTTTAAGAGCAGTGAAAAACATTCAGAAGACTCGAAACATAGAAGATTGAATTGAATTTTCATTGCGAGAATGGTAATTACAATTATTCTTTCTAAAGTCTTTTCTAGTATTAGTTGTTCTAGAGAACCTATCTAGACTAGACTTTTGTTTTAGTTACGGCGTTTTCTTCTCTGTGTTCTTCCTCCGATCTACTTTTGCGAAGCTGCGTTATTTACTGAAAAAGGAACATAAGAATTAGAGGATTTCCATTTGCTTTTTTGAATATTAGTAAACTTCGGAAGAGTAGAGTTTAAAATCTTTTGATTTTGCACTTTGTTTTTGAGTTCTGCCTCTTTCTCAAGTTCAAGACATGTTTTGGCTTTGAGACACATATCGAAGAAGTCTGGATGTATAGATACTAATTTTCTCGGTTCTGGAACAGAAACAGGAAGAATGGGTATACCACTTAAAAGTTTAGCACAATCTCTATCAGAAGCTGTGATTTCTTGAGATTTATCAGTATACAAATAATCATCCTTTTTATCATTAATTTCTGAATTATTGGTGATAACTTTTGATGATTTAAAAGAATTTATTTCTAAATTTGAAATGTAATTTTCAGAGTTATCAAAAAATTCTTCATCATTATTGTCATTCTCCCATGGATACGTAATCTCTGGATGATTCTCACAAAGAGTTTCATTTCTAAAATACTTGTCCAGAGTAGAGAGAATATCGCTTTCAAACATAAGTCGTAGATCTTCCTCTGCTTGACTTGGAACAAAAATAGCTGCCTCTGGATTCAAAATTGTATGTTTATTTGAACCAAAATTGAAAATATCATCTTTCTTCTGAACTTTATTTAGATCAACATTTGTTTTACAACAATATTCAATATTTTCGAATTGAAGTTTGCTTGTTTTATGATGATTTTCATATCTAGATTTTTTAAAAATAGATTTTTCATACAAAATTGGAAACTTTGGCTTCGTATTTGTCCAACACAAAAAACGATTTCGGATACGACCTTTTCTTACACGTGTAGGGATCTAGGTCCTCGAAACCAAGTCCAGATCTTCCTACTTGTGTGTTAATTTTGTCATGAACCTTCTGTGCATCCAGATATGTTATAATCTGTAGCTTTTTCTGTTGAAGTTCAATGTGTAAAAATTCTCTCTCTTTCTGAAAATAGTTTTTAAGTGCTACAGAGTTGAGTCTATCACTCTCTTTGTCTCTGATTTCTTTCCTTTTTTCTTCCGAAGTTTATTGAGATTCAAAATTTCCTTTTTAAGTTTTTCTTCGTAAAGTTTTAAACTCATGGAAATTGTTTCCTTTGCGGTATTTAATTCGAGTTTTTCTTCGTAAGTAAATCCATTTCTCTTTTGAAAATATCTCTTTCCCTTTTGATTGTAGAAAGAGTTTTCTCGGTACTTTTTCGTAATTTCTTTTCGATTGTGAGTTTCGGTTTAGTTCCTCAAAATTGTTTGATAACATCACAATCGTTTGTTCAAGCTCGGATGATCCGCAGAAATTACTAACCGGTGACTCGGAGGGTTGATCCTCTCGATTCGTTTGTGTTTGCCATTCCACGTAACATGGCTTCATCACCGCCGGATTCATCTTGCACCCGAGTTTTCTTTTTACGCAAAGTGTGCTCTTTCGGTGACATTGTACTTATATTTGTTTTTGTAATAAGTCTTATCCTTTTCCGCAGCTCCTCCGCAATCTCTCGAGTAATGTCCGGGTTTGCCACATCCGTAGCGTACATCTTTCTTCCTTCTTAATTCTTCTTCTTTCTTTTCTTCTTCTGTTTTCTCTACTCTCTCGTACTTCTTGTTTAGGAACATAGGGACGATCAAATCGTTTATTTCCTTTCAAAGACCTATTTCCAAAACGATTAGTAAATTGCTTGGTTATTAAAGCCGGAGAGTCGGCAAACGCTTTAATTTCATCATCCGATTCGTAGTCATCTTCCGGAGCGATCTCGATATGAAGGCCTTCGATTTCTTCCTGTCATCACTTCGTCTTCTGATTCCTTTTGTTTCTGAGATCAAAGCCAGAGGACCTCCGATGTTTGTTCTTTTCTGAACAACTTCTTTTTCATGAGCTTGCAATGTACCGAATACATCATGCAGCGACCATTGTTCAAGATCCTGATTGGCTTGTAGTGACATGGATAGATTTGACCATTCGGGGTTTAACCTTTTGAGAAATAGAACATTGTTGTCTTCCTTTGATCTAACAATGTCACATCTCTTGCGAGATTAATCGGATTGTTGAATCGATGAAATGTTTGTTCCAGAGATTCATCAGTCAGTGCTTGAAAACTATTATATTCATTTAGAGCTTGGGCTCTTCTGTTCTTTTTCATTTTCGCACCACCTTCTAAGAGATTCTCCAGTTGATCCCATAAATCTTTTGCTGTGTCACATGAGTCCAGAGATTGAAAAATCTCATTTGGAATGGCCATTATCAACGAGAGACTTAGCTTTCTTAGCTAATTCCACCTTAGCTTTTTCTTCATCGGTCCGGTTATTCCTTGACTTCGAACCGATCTTGCCGGTACCTCATCCGAATTTGCGGTGGCCGGAATTCCGGGAATAGTAGTGGTGGGAACAAACGGACCGTTTTGAATAATTGGATATAACTCAGCATCCAATCCCTCATAGAAGTTAACCATTCGAATCTTCCATTGTGGGTATTCATCACGTACAAGAGTTGGAGGTTTAGTCAGGGACCCAGACGTATAAACAGCATTCAAGCTCGAATTTGTCATTTGAGTATGATAGAAGAGAAAATTTGAAGATTTGAAAGAAATTTAGAACAATTAAATCTCAAGAAGAACAGGTCGATAATATCACTGTTTCTTCAGATTACAAAATGAATGACTCAATTTAAGAGAAGATTGTTAACGATTCAACAAAATTTCGTAAAACAGAGTGGATTGATAAACAAATTTTGAATCTGAGAAAATATTGTTCGATTGAAAGGAATTCTTTCAATGGAAGAGATCTAATAATCAATAGATTGATTAGAAGGCTCTGATACCAATTGTTGGTTCCAGATTCCTTTAAACCGATTGTTAATTGAGAGTATTGAATCTGAGTGAATTGCGGAAGCAGATCAATTAACAATTTAAATCAATAGAACAGTAAACAGAATGAATAACAAAGATTATGAAATGAATTACGCACAGTATTCTTCAAAATGTAAATGTATTAATCGACACTTTTTACTAACACAATACAATGCTATTTATACAGATACAAAGACAGAAAGTCAAAATGCTAGCCAATTACAAAGTGCCATGTGTCATAAAGGGAGCGTCTAACAACAATTAGTTATAACAAGAAGTGTGTGTTGACATTTGTAGACATCTCTTCTTTGACTCATACTTTAATATCTAACACAGGTCACCGAGCTGGCTCATGCATTGATCTTTCAAAGAAGAATAGACTTTGCAGACTACTTCTTCAATGAAATGATCTCATCCTTCTCTACCTATTGGCGACCTCAGGTACCTTTCCAACGCCTCTTCTTCCTTATTATTAATGCTAAGCTTGCTAAAAAGCTTGAAAAGAGGTATGATATCAAATATGATCTCCCTCTTCATCAAGTTGGCAAGCAACTCATGCAAAAGGGAGTCTTGGCCACCGATAACCCTCTTAGACCTAATATGATTAAGTTTGCAAGAAATGCAACTCTAGCCTGGGGTGAAAATGAACCCAGACTTCGGAGACCTTCAGTCACCGATTCCACCCCCTCTGAACCACGAGTCACTTGCTCAAATCTCAAAAAAAATCCAAGGCGTCGGGCACATCCACCTCCGCACCCACCGATGCCATGAAGCCAAAAGAGTCTTTGGCTTCTACCCAGGCACCGAAATCCCAAAAGCGGAGACACTCGAAAAGCCCCCCGAGGACTTCCTCAAAGAAGTCCAAGGGAACCAAAAGGGTCCTAACACAAAAACCACCCACCGACTCCCAAAAGTCGGTGAGTGTTGAAAAAATCCTTACTAGACCCAAGGAACACTCAACCCTTCATAGCTCCTCCATGCCCTCCCAAAAGGACATGGTTGTAAAAAGAGTTACCCCATTAAAACTTTCATCAACTTTTTCTTTAGTTGATGAAGATGACTTGGACACTGCCATCCAAGGCGCATCCTCACCGCCCCCAGAGCTCTCACAGCTCCTTTTCCACACTCCAAATGGGAGTGCATCACAACCAAGTGCACTTGATGGAGCATCCCACTTTACCGATTTTCTATTTTTTGATACTACACCTTGGACACGTATGTCTCCCATACATGACAAGGTTGTTGAGGAACTCCTTGTTGAGAACTCCCCTCATAGACACTCTCCTCATAGCGTCGCCTCCCCAAAATCTAAATCTCCTCCCAAACAAACTTCGGACTCCCCGAAGTCTCCCCCAAATAAGACTACAGGTTTGGTGGACTATTCTTCCAGTGAAGATGATGATAATCAACCACCAAAGCCTCAACCAACCGCCCCCATGTCATCTCAACAGGGAGATGATCTTCTCAAGGCTTTCAATAATTTCTCAAGTGACACTATCCGACAGGCGGAGATTTTGGAAGATCATGCTAATAAAGATATGGAAAGGATGGCTTCCCTTGTAAATACAACAACCAATCTCTCTACTACTCTAAGGTCCAGCATTGAAGAGTTGTCGGTGACTCACCCCACTCTTATGACATGTCTGGATCTCCTTCATCTGGATATTCTTGGTCTTCAGCAAGGGTTGCTTGCAAGTCGTGAATCCGTGGCAACTACTATCAAGGGACTTCAAAGTGACTCTGAGAAGCAGGCCACCGACATTGCTTCTATTCTTCAAAATCAAAAAGCAATTTTGGAGTCTCTTGCTTCTCTTCATGC
This sequence comes from Silybum marianum, assembly GCA_036898165.1. NCBI lineage: Eukaryota > Viridiplantae > Streptophyta > Magnoliopsida > Asterales > Asteraceae > Silybum > Silybum marianum. Next base: position 17,140,701 of record CM072531.1, on the reverse strand, counting down.
AAAGATTGATAAGGTACCAACTTCTCCTCCAACAGTTGAGCTTGATGTAGATGATACATTTTTAAAGATAAAGATAGATTCGTGATTCAAAGAGTTGAGAAGAAGTTGGGTGTTTTGAGCTCTAACGTTGAAAAGGTCAAGACTTTTCTCTCTTCAGTGGGTTTCAAGGGATCAACCACTGAGGGGGAGAAAAACAAGAAGACAGAAAAAACAAAAACACCACCACCACCAGTTACCGAGGACGTGGTCACCGAGGTGACTCCTCCTCTAGTCACCGACGCGATCACCGATGTACAGGTCCCTGACATTTCGGCCAATGAACCTCTATTATTGGGTAACACTGGGTTATCTAGAGATGAGGCTATTGAAGAAACTAGAGCAACAATTGAAAAGGGAGGGTGTCAGTGCCCGATCCTTTGAAGAGACCGAAGAGGATAAGGAAAAGAAAAGACAAGAAAAAACTAAAGGAAAGAAGCTTCTTTCTTATGAAGAGCAGCGTGAAGAACAAAAGAAGAAGAAAAGAGCCAGAGGTCCAGAAGCTGATTCTCTCCGACTACAATCTGACTCCAGGCTCACCGATCCTCTTGGAATCGTACTCACCGAGTCTGAGAAGCAAGATGCAATAAGAGCACAACTTGAGTATGATCAGAACAATGTACTCAGGTTGGCTCAAGATGAAGCCAACAAAGCCAAGGTCACCGATGCTCTTCAAGCTCAAAAAGATGAGCTTGAAAACTTAAAGAAAAATTCAGAAGCAATGAAAGCGGTTATCGATGCCAAAAAGACCAAAGAAGTTGAATGGTTCAAAAGAAGACTGAAAAATCGGAAAGATGAATCAAGGATCATCGGTGCCACTATTCATCCTCCAACCAAAAATTTCCCTAAGTTACTTATTACCATCAAGAGAGCCGACATTCTCTTCAAAACTTATGAAATTGAGTGGTTGGAAGTTCTTGGTATCACAGAATGGTTGGAGGTCGGTAACTTTATTTCAAAGAGTAGAAGTAAGTACAAAGAGTTTGTACTTAACACACTCCGAAAATTCTTCCTTAAAATGGTCAAAATTCAGACGGATCATGATATAACGGTTTCAAGTATAGAAGGGCAACAAATGTACCTTATTCAACAAGGCCTTTCGGGAGAGGTCATCACAGCTCCAAGGAACAAAAAGATGGGACATTTTTCCATGCTTCACGAAAGAGGTATCAAGATAGATGCTTCGGGTATTAATCTCACCATTCCGAATCCAGTTGCGTACCCGGAGCAAACCATGATTACCGAACCCGAACTTGGAGTGTTTTTTGAAGATATCATTGGAAACATAGGTTTCTTCAGAGCTTCCGACATTCCAAAGGCTCAAAATTCTTTTCTCACTGCTATTCTGGGAGTGCCTCCTGTTGAAGACCATGGAATGACGAGACTCATCTTGGATGAATTGAAAAGGAGAGAACCTACCGACTCTTAGTCATTCACTCTTAGTATGAACTTTCTTAATCATGTACTCTGTGTGATGTACTATCCTGTATGTTGATTAATAAAAGTTCATATTATTCTTCATTTTGTACTTGTTCATATCTTAAATCTTTGCACATACTTATACATATACTTATACTTATACTTATACTGTACATACTCAGTTAAAAAAAATCTGAGTAAAAAGAACCCAAAAGAAAAATAGAAAGGGTCAAAAAGTATTTCTTTCTAACATACAGGTATCATCATCAAATAGGGGGAGATTGTTGGGTCACCGATGATTTGGGGATGAACCTTCTCTCTTATATGGTTGATCTTTTATAAGTTCTTTTGAAGGTCTGAAATATACTTCAAGTATTGGAAAATCAAAGACTATCCAATCAAGGGTTGTACATCAAATTGTGGAATTTTTGATTCACCAACTAACACTAAAATTCAGACCATTTGTTGGAATCAAGTGTGGTCACCGACTTTGCTGGTATATGTCACCGACCTTGCAAGTGTGGTCACCGATTATGCAGTTACCGATCTGTAACACCCCGCCTTACCACGACAAAATATTGTCTGCTTTGGTCTAAGCCGCACGGATTTGTTTCTGGCGACCAGGGGAAGACTTCCCAGGGGGTCACCCATCCTGGTACTACTCCCACCCAAGCACGCTTAACCACAGAGTTCCAAGAACCTACCTTGCGTGTGACCCCAAAACGCGTTGTGTTTAGGAAGGCCAAGGTTTACTTATGAACCGAGCATCACTCCTGTCCACGGCCGATATGGGATCTGCCTAAGGTGTTACAAACACCCCCCTTAGGGACTCATCGTCCTCGATGAGGTTTGCCCCACATCCCGAACGGCACAGGAGCGGCTCTGATACCATTTGTAACACCCCGCCTTACCACGACACAATATTGTCCGCTTTGGCCTAAGCCGCACGGATTTGTTTCTGGCGACCAGGTGAGGACTTCCCAGGGGGTCACCCATCCTGGTACTACTCCCACCCAAGCACGCTTAACCAAAAAATTCCAAGAACCTACCTTGCGTGTGGCCCCAAAACGCGTTGTGTTTAGGAAGGCCAAGGTTTACTTATGAACCCAGCATCACTCCTGTACACGGCCGATATGGGATCTGCCTAAGGTGTTACACGATCCTAGAAGCTAACATGATGTTGCCAATTTGATCCTCTTGTACACTTACCAATTCAAGTGTTAATACAGTTGCAAATTCAAGCATTAGTACAAGTTGCCGATCCAAAGCTTAGGAAGCACTAACCCATTATGTGATACATCCTTGTATGTATCACTTAGCATTTTCGAAGATAAGTTCTTATGACACAAAAAATGCAAGATACGTGTGCAGCAAGAACTTGGGTAGCAAACCTTAAATACAGACATTCTCTTTTTACTCACCTAAAAAGGATGTTTGTCTTTAAGCTAAAAGGTTTGATAGGACTTCACAAAGTATGAAGAAAAAGAGATAAATTTATCTGACATTACGTGCTACAAAGAATGGTTCATCCATTAATCTAGTACAAAGGAAGTGGCATCTTCCTTTGTCCATCAGATAAACTTCAAGCTAATGAATCCTTGACAGTTGTCCACATGCATCCCATGCATAGGCACTATAAAAGGATATGAAGTCCTTCCCATAATCTCCACGCTTTCAACAAATCCTCTGAGTGATCTTTTGTTTGATTCCGGCAATCTTGAGTGTTTTAACAGTTTTATTTTAGCTTTCTTACTGTATAAGTTAATTACTGTTATCATGTGTTTCATGTGTTTAGTTTGTTAGAATAGTGTCTATTCTTTTCCGCAACAAACTTCTGTGTGTAAGTTTTTAATATTTATATTAAAAATTTTAAAAGAGTAAAATTTTGTGTGTTTGTATTTAAGCCCCCCCCCCCCCCTTCTACAAACTTTCACTTACATAGCCATCTCTAAACAGGCTAACAGGTGATTATATACATTTAAGGAAAACGGAACTTCAATCAATTATAAGAAGCTGATATAACGTAAAGAAAACCAAACAAACATACCGAACCCGAGACATGTGAGTTATCAAATAAACCGACCAAATATCCAAAACCCAAACATTGATTGACTGAATATCAACATACGAGCATATATCAAGTGAGTCAAGAGCACAATAAACGATTAAAACATAACAAAAAAGAATCATATATCTCGTACCGAGTGCATTGAACATATCCATAGTAAACATCCAAATATTCATCTCTTACAACATGCATAACCATATAAGAACAATCAAGATATTAAAAGGCATTGCACCAGCCCGCACTTCTCCTTTCAGGTACGTGCCAATTCTTGTACTCATGCCTACCAGTATGTCTCACCCGTCTTCCGTCTTACGGTATTCCAAGAGGCCAATAAAACACATATAAACGAATTTCTGGATCCGGTAAACGATTGATATTGAGGAACTTCACATGAAGCAAGAAACAACTTAAAGGGAACATATAAATTCCATACCAATACTAGATGACTTATATCAAGGTATAATACAAAAAAGACATATATTTATGCAAGTATGCATATGAACAAGTAATCCATTTAACTCACGGTGTGACTAAAGTCTCAATCGAGCGTCAAACCGGAGATTTCATCCAAATTCCGTGATCTCAAGTCAAATCACTCACCAAGAGTCCCCAACAATAGTCTTATATCACCTGGATTGTGTACATGTCAATAAAATAAGCATTGTACCATACTTGCACATTCTAACCCCTTAATGATTCGATTTACTAACTTTGGTTTTAAGTTACAGCTCTGTTTTTAACCCCTGTTTTACCCTATTTAAACTAAAAATCACACTTTGGTTTTAAAATATGGATTAAAGTAGACTCTTATATCTTTCCAATGATACCAACTACATCTCCAAACGATTTTCTATGATCTTTTACAATTTTTATAAAACAGCAGCTATAGGCTGTCAAAATTCAATTTGACAGCACTGTACAAAGTGCATCTTTTACCCATCTCAAATCTGGAATTAGATTATGAAGTCTGCCCATTTCCTTACTTAGACTAACCTTCGTTTAGAAAGTCTCTCCCCTCGCTCTGAATCATTGGGAAGGAATTGCTTCCAGTAAAGTAAATGAGTTAGGAAACCGAGTGCCATCCGAGAGTCTTCTTAGTCTTCGTGGTCTCGCTTCTTTTCTGCACAGACCAATCAAGTGAAAGTGGAACAAGAGCTGTCGGGATAGTTGTATGCATCTCCTTAACACTAGAGAGAGCTATTTCAAGATAAAATAAACTAGACATTCATATGTTTAAAATGCCACTAGAATCACCTTTATACGATTTTTCTACAATTTTATACAAATTTTATAAAATGGTGTTGCAACTTGGCTTTTCAACAGCAACCTTCAATTTACATCAATACTTCACGGAACTTTGTCCAAATCTTACCAAACTCAGGTTTATAGTATAAAATCAACCAAGTTTTATAAAATCAATGAAAACCTAAGCATTTGTTCACAAAATCGTCATTTCTCCGTAGCGTGACCTAAAAAGTCAAACTTTCAACCAATTTAAACCCATTTGGACAAATCTTTCTTAAATAACTTCATATCTAGCTTAGTTTTTATAAAATAAACATGTTTGGGACACATGCAATCCATAATCTAAACCCCAACCTCATGAATCTTAAACTAAACATGAAATAAACCAAGAAATCAAACATAATACCTCATGATTTTGCAAAATCCTTCAATTTCTTGTTAAATCTCCTCAATTTTAGCTTCAGTTCACCATGAGTGTGTGTTTTCACACACACTAAAAGTCCAGAGATTTCCAAGATGAGAATGAGGGTTTAAAATGTGAATTTACCTCTATTTATTTATTTATCTACTTTCTACTTTATCTTTTTATTTATTTATTTATTTATTTATTTATTTAAGTGATAATACTTTTATACAATTTCTATTTTGGCCACCATACTTTATCTCTTATCTCTTCTTACCACATATATGATATATTTCGTCATTCCTAGGCATTAACCAACATCTATATCACATTTTATCGTATTATACGTTAACATCTCATATATAGCACTTAAACATTAAAAAAAAGTCATATATTAAACTTAAATAAGCTTAATTGGAAAGTAGATGTTATAAATACGTCATCCTCTTGAAGATTCAGTCCTAGGAAACATCGTCGCTCAAATAACTTTGGGTACTTGGCCATCGTCTCATCCTTATTCTCCCACGTCCAGTTTGGACTTCAGTGATGTTTCCATTTGACCAAAACAAAATCAATAGTTTTATTTCGTAATTTCATCGTCCTTTCATTGACAATGGCCTTCGATTTCTCTATATATCGTATTCGTTCGTCGAATTTCACATCGGCTAGAGAACGGTTTCATCATGTTTTCCAAGACACTTACGAAGATACCCAACGTGAAAGACATCGTGAATACCTATGAGCTCTTCTAGTAGTTCGAGCCGATATGCTTGTGCTCCAATGCACTCGAGGACTTTAAAATAGGGGTGAGCAATTGACCCGTAAGAACCGGCCCGAACCGGGACCAGGACCGGCACCGGCACCGGCACCAGTATTGTCCAACCGGTCCGGTTTTCGGTTCTTCAAATCCTCCATTTTGGTTCCGGTTCCAAAACCGGTTCGGTGCCAATTTTTTGGGTAATTAACCAGGACCGGCCCGGAAGTTTAAGTAACAAAATAATGTAAATTAATATCGTTATAATTTTAGATAACTATTATTCTTTTTTTAGTCTTTCATAGTTTGTTTATAAACTAATTTAGTTATAATTTAATTTTCTTGTTGTTAGACGTATTGGGGATACAAATTTCAACCATGGAGTCTGAGTTCGCGTTTAGCACTAATGATAGAGTTTTAAATAAGTATCGGACTAGTTTGTCAACGTTGGTAGTTGAAGCTTTGTTGTGCACCCAAGTTTGGATTAGAAAGTCTAGAAAGCCGATAATAGACGACATCGACGACATCTTGAAAGACGATGATATAGCTTTGGCTATTTTTTTCAATTTTGTTCAATTTTGAAATGAGAATTATTTTTTATTAAATACTAACAATCTTTTCGGTTTTGTGTTTATACAGAGATTGCACAAACTTTAAACAAATTACATGACAAATCAATGGGGAAGAGGGCAATTAGAGTATGATTTTTATAGAAAATGGATTAACAATCGGTTCCAACCGGTTTTTTGACCGGAAAACCCGGACCGGAACCGCCACCAGCACCGGTATTGCCTATACGATCCGGTTCTCGATTCCAAGAATCTTATATTTTCGGTTCCGGTTTTAAACCGGTTCGGGGCCAATGCTCACCCCTACTTTAAAAGGTCCGATAAAACCGTAACACTCCCAAACCGTAACACTCCTTTCCTCAGTGACACTTTCAACATTACAAAATCACCAATTGAGAATTCAATTGGTCTCCAGCGTCGATCAGCATAGGATTTTTGTCTGTCCTGTGCAACTCTTATCTTTTCCCGAATAAGTTGAATCTTGTCATAAGTAATCTGAACCAACTCGAGACTGGCAAGCGTCTTTTCTCCTGTTTCTCGTCAACATAGAGGCGTATGACACTTACGTCCATACAGAGCCTCAGATGGTGCCATTCCAATTGTCGAGTGATAGCTATTATTATAAGAGAACTCCACAAGGGGTAAATGAGTATCCCAGCTCCCACTGAACTCAATAGCACAAGCACACAACATATCCTCGAGAGTTTGTATCGTACGTTCTGATTGACCATCAGTTTGTGGATGATAAGTGCTGAGTGCAATCCGCGTTCCCAACTCACGCTGTAACTGGTCCAGAATTTAGAAGTGAATCGAGAGTCACGGTTAGAGATGATCTTTAGAGGTACACCATGACGGGCAGTTATTTCATCGATATACAACTGTGCCCATCGATCCATAGAATAAGATTCCCGAATGGGAAGAAAGTGAGCACGCTTAGTCAATCGATCCGCAATAAGATGTTGTCATGCTGTCGGGAGGTCTTTGGATGTTTAGTTACAAAATCCATAGTGAGTTCCTCCCATTTCCAGACAGGTATCAAGAGGCTGTAAACTTCCATATGGCTTTTGGTGTTCAATCTTTACCTGTAAACATGTGACACACTTTTCAACGTAACGACTGATATCAACTTTCATTCCAGGCTACCAGTAATCGGTACGTAAGTCGTGGTACATTTTCGTACTTCCCGGATGAATGGATAACCTTGACTTATGCGCCTCCGCCAAGATAATCTCTCGTAAGCCTTCGAGTCTCGGAACCCAGATTCGGGTCTTAAAGACTTTGAGACCACGACTGTCTTTGGATAAGGAGTCCATGTAACCAACCATACGTTCAGATTTAATATGTTCATGTTTCGAAGCCTCCATCTGCCACTTCCAAATATCGTCTACGAGAGTAGACTCAACTGACACGTGAGTGATAGCGTAACATATAGATCCTACATACACTTTCCGACTTAAAGCATCTGCCACTACATTGGCTTTACCTGGACGGTAGAGAATCTCACAACCATAATCTTTGATTAGCTCCATGACTCGTTGTTGACGCATGTTTAGATTTTTCTGATCGAAGATGTACTTCAAACTCTTATGATCAATGTATAATTGACATCTTGTGCCATAAAGATAATGACCCCACAGTTTCAAAGCAAACACGACAGCCGCCAACTCAAGATCATGAGTTGGGTAATTCTTTTCATACTCCTTCAGTTGTCAAGAGGCATACGCAATCACTTTGCCTCGTTGCATTAGTACACAGCCCAATCACAGTTTGGATGCATCACTATTAGAGATGTAAATCCCGGCCCAATCCGATCCGATCTGAATCTGGTCAAAGCCCGATCCGACCCGATCCAGTCAAAATCCGGTTCTAGGCCCGCGGGTCCGATCCGGTTTGGATATTACCGTTTTTTCTCGGCCCGGCCCGATCCGGAAATTTTGAAAAAATTACCGTTTTATAGATCCGTTAGATGCATTTTTGACCATTTTTTGGCTTTTTTTTCCATCCCAAAACATTATAAATACCATATATGTTGAATGGGTTTAGACACCAAACTCACAAAGCAAAAACCGATCACAAATCTCTCTATAATCTGTGTTTTCGACTCGTTTTCGATTTCGGTTTATAACATTCCTCCTAGTTCTCATCTCTTTCTCTTTTTATTTTTGTTATTACTTAATTATTCTTTTCAAGAATCACCATGGCCGCTTCCTCACATGATGCATCCAATGAAACGATCGTAAAAGTTATTACCGACCATGGTCAGAACCCGAGTTTTTAATTTTTTTAATAATTTATATGTAATATTGCAACGATGTTAGTTTGTTACTAAATATAATTATAATAAAACCTATTTTTAAAGTGTATTTGAGTGACTCAATGAGATATCTTTAAAATTAAAATTGTAAAAAAATAAAAATAAAAATCGTCAAATCCGATTTGGGCCCGGTTTTCGGCCCGTCCGGATCCGGTTTCTAAATCCGGTTTCGACTATAGCTTAATCGGATCGGGGTTTTACCCCCGGGCCCTGGCCCGAAGCCCGATCCGGTTTGGGCAAATTCGGTTTTTTGGAATAGTGTTCCGGCCCGAATCCGATCAAAGCCCGATCCGATCCGGCCGAATCCGGTCAATTTACATCTCTAATCACTATACACAACCAAGTCTTCATTGCTTTCGGGAAAAGCAAGAATTAGAGCGTGAGTCAAACAATCTTTCAAGGTCTGAAATTGCGGTCTCCTGAGATTTAGTCCATACAAACTTTATATATTTTCGAGTAAGAGAAATAAGAGGCACAACGATCTTTGAGAAGTTACAAATAAATCGTTGGTTATAACCAGCTAAACCAAGAAAACTTCGGACTTCTAAGGCATTCCTAGGTTGTTCCCAAGTCTGTATTGCCTCGATCTTGGATGGATCCACGAAAACACCATTACAAGATATTGTATGCCCCAAGAATTGTACCTATATGGTACTAGCTCACATTAAAATCATAATCAAGATATTACTTACATTATTTACTTATTGCTTAAATTTTTATACCTGACGGAGCTAGAATTCACATTTCGAGAACTTGGCATATAATCGTTCCTTCCTCAGCAACTCCAACATCTCTCTAAGGTGCACGTCATGATCGTCTTTTGTCTTAGAATACACCAAGATATCATCAATAAAGACTATAACGGACTTATCGAGCATCGGGCGACACACTCGATTCATTAAGTCCATGAATGTTGCAGGTGCATTTGTCGGTCCAAATTGCATGACAAGGAACTCATAATGCCCATACCGTGTGCGGTAAGTTACTAAGTTGTCTTAGACACGTCCTCCTCATGTACCTTAAGCTAATGATATCCGGATCTCAAATCTATCTTTGAGAAATAGAGAGCACCCTGAAGTTGATCAAATAGATCATCAATACGAGGCAAAGGGTACTTAGTCTTGATAGTTACCTTGTTCAGTTCTCGGTAATCTATACACATTCGGAATGATCCGTCTTTCTTTTTGACGAACAATACGGGAGCACCCCAGCGTGAAGTGATCCGTCAAATGAAATCCTTATCCAACAGTTCCTGTAATTGGCTCATCATTTCCTTCATCTCAGCAGGTGCGAGCCGATATGGTGATTTAGCAATAGGAGCGGCTCCGGGTACCAAATCGATTTGGAACTCCACTTGCCTGTCTGGTGGTAACCCAGGCAGATCATCGGGAAATACGTCAAGGTATTCACATACAATCAGCACGTCCTTCACCGTTTTCTTTGCCTCCTTGGATAAATCTAGAACATAAGCAATAAACACCTTTTCGTTATGTAACATCGTGCTTTAAGCATAGAGATTACCTTTATATCTCCAACTCGTCGTTCACCGTACACATATAGGTAATCTCTTTCATTAGTTGGTATTTTGAGCATCCGCAGGGAACAAATGATATCGGTATTGTTCTTCACCAACTAATCCATACCGATAACGATGTCAAAACTCCGAATGTCCACTGGTATCAAATCTATAGAGAATTCATGGTCATCTAATACTAGAGTGCAATCTCTGTATACTTTGTCAGCTACAAGAGTGGTACCGTTAGCCGTATCGACAGAAAATGGTTTATGAAGCATAGAAGGCATAGAGTCAAGATATCGAACGTAATAATGTGAAACGAAAGAATTCGTAGCTCCATAATCAAACAATATGCATGCAGGTCTAGAATTCACAAAGAAAATACCAGTGACAACGTCGGGGTGCATTGCGAGCCTCCTCAATGGTAATCTGGAATGCATGGGCTCGAGTACCTCCTTTTGAATGGAAGCACCAATAGTCACTGATCTCTGTACAGAAGCTTTACTTTCATCTCGTTTCATTTGAGGGAAATCCCTCTGCCTATGTCCCAAAGTTCCACAAGAATAACATGCATTGTTCTTTTGAGAGCAACTGGTACGGATGTGGCCCACTTATCCGCAACAGTAACATTTTATAGTCGATCGGTCGGCATTGCATCGACCTTGATGAGGCTTGCCACATTTATGCCAGGCGCGTGGCATATTCGACTGAAACAAAATCATATTTAGTGCAACAATTCATATATTATAAATATTATATTTACAAGTATACCTGTACAGTAAATGCCTGTGGTGGTACATGCAGAGTAGTATGAGATTGTGCTTTTCATGGATTGAAAAACCAAGAAGATCTGTATGATGGCAGTGAACCCGTCCTATCAGCCTGTTGCCTTTTCACCGGTGGAACTAGGTTATCATCATGTCGTGTCAAGTCATGCTCACGTCGACGAGCAGACTGAACAGCTCTATTAAAATCTGGGATTTCACGATTTGCGATAAAATCTCGGATTTCTCTTCGCAAACCATCCACGAAATGGTCAATTTTGTCACGCTCGGATGTTAGAAACCTCAACTCCATGAACTCCTTTTCCGATCTTCTCTGTAGATTAGCTGGGCAGTACTGATCATAGAATCGAACCCGAAAGGACTCCCAAGTCATGGTCTCTCTTGTATCTTCGTCCAAAGAAACAAAGGTGGCCTCCCACCAGGTAAGAGCACGATCTGTAAACATGGCGGTCACATAGCTAACTTTATCTTCATCCCAGACCCGTGAGAATCGGAACACTTTTTTGGTATTCTGTAGCCACTGTAATGCCTCAACAGGATCGGTGTGTCCACTGAATTCGATGACACCACAACCACGAAAAAATTTAAATGAAACTCGGTCTGTTTTGGGCTTTGACGAGTCACCCGTGACCTTTTCCTTGCCCTTATCGGTAGGCTTCAAAGCAAATATCGGGTCAAACATCACATATATGCGTCGTTTTATATCATGGGGTTGTTGTTCCAATGCACTTTGTACAAACGTAGTTAGATGTTTCATCATTCTTTCTGCGCAGGGAGATAGCGGTGTTTCATCATCATTCAATGGAAGGTTTGGAGCATTCTCTCCAATATCCGCATTCGACGGCATGTGATTGGCGGTGTCATCATCGGCCATTGTACTGAAAAGACAAGTAATTCAGAGTATTAAATAATATCCTACTCCTGGTCCCCTACCCAACCTAGGTCTTTCTTATAGGTCTATATTCCGAACAAATCATAACCTATTTACTATACAATATCAACACCTAGTTTAAGTCTAAGTACCAAATTTGATACCTAGTTCACTTAAACTACTGCTCTGATACCATATTTGTAACACACCAGTTACGCAAACACCCAATTAACGATTTAAAACTACAATTAATCAATTTTTAACTTCCAAAATACGGGATGATAATTTTTTTAAACCAACCTCGGAAATGTCCGTTTTAGATTTTCATGTTAAACCTGTTTTCAACCCCAAAAAAACGATTTACCTTTTCTCCAAGAAATCGATTGGAACTTTTTCAAATCGCTGATCTTCTGCTCTGATACCATTTGTGGATCCCAGATCAATCAGTTAACGATTTATGAATCACAATAAGAACACATAAAGATAAAAGAATATCGTATGTCATATATCTCACTTATGGAACTCGTGATTACACAGTTATCGCACATAATGATAATGCTCACAAATTCATTCTCTTAAGCTCTTACCATCTAATGTTAGCTCTAACCTTGTATTTATATGCTACAGGAAATAGAAATAAGGAAACAAAGGAATAAGGCAATATTCACTTGCCTTATTTACAATAAGATCTTTTCCTTATAATTAAACATTCCTAATCCTTAAATCTTTTCTAATACTTAAACTTTCCATATTGATAACTTTGTTGACTTTACGCTTTGGCCCTTCATGTCTTCAATATTGTGATCTCGGATACAACATTTCAGACCTAACAAACCCACACATTTGATGAATAACAAGTAAAACATTTTAATACTTTAAAATTGACATTTTGGCATGTACACAGTTTTCACAAACCAACTTAAACTCATCTTGTTAGATTTAGACTAAATCTAGGTTTTACCCCAATCTTGAGCTTCCTTTGGTGAAGAGCGTAGATCTACAAGTAGATCTTCCAAATCATAACTCCAAATCTTCCCAAAATATCTTCTCCACCCTAAAGAACCCAAAACCTTTCTCAAATACTCTATAATCTTCCAAAAACGTTTACTTCTCTTGATCTCATCTTGAAGAGCTTCAAAAATGGAGACCATAGCAAAAAGAATCACCTAAATTGAATGTAAGATGAGAGAGTTATGGTAAAATGAAGAAAAATCCCGAAATCTTGATTTTAAGCTGATCCGACAACTTGCGCGGCCTTGCCCGTGATCTAACGCCACGGAAAAACCGCCCCCTCCCCCGAAATACCCATGAAACAGAGACTGGTGTGGCTTAGGCCGCTAGAACTCCGTTTTTTCGCGTTTTTCACCAGATTTTTGCACCCGATTCGATCTTTAATAAACCCACTATTATAAATACGTAAAATCTTATTAAATTTTCATCTTAATGGTCAAACGACCATTATAACTTCTAACATAAGCCTCTAAAATCGCATGTGTTACACATGCAAAGCACCTGCAACCACTTAAAGAGACAAATCGGATGACGTCCGTCATAGGGACTAAAAGTGAAGCAACTTAGCAACCATAGTGACTAAATCTGTAATTATTTCAAAAGAGGAACGAAAGTTGAAGCAAATATACAACCACAGGGACCAAAAGTGTAATTTACTCTTAAATTTAAAAAGTATGACAAAATCCTCTCAAACAACTATGTTAAAATGGAGAAAGAAAGATTTTAACATTTTTGTTACTCCAACAGTTATGCTATCATCTATGTTAAAATAGAGAAAAGAGGAAATTTTTTGTAAAAATCTCTTTAAATTTAGAGAAGTCTCTAAAACGAAATAGAAAAGAGAGAACATAATATTTTAATTATAGTCAGCCATTAGAGTATTGAAGCAAAATTTGTAGGAGAGAAATAATATTTTATTAAATGTATTGAATAGTTTATTAATATACTTAGTGGTAGAATTGCTAAAATAGAGTTGCCGTTGGAGTTAGATGTAATTTTTTTAGATTTTTCATATTTTATTTCTAGAAAAGTTATAGCATAGCTGTTAGATATGCTCATTACAATCTCTGCTGATAAAGGTGAATGTTGCACGTGAGAAACTAAAGATGCTAGAAAATGGCAAAAAAATGCTAATAAAAAACAAGGGTAATAATCAAATAAAAACCAAAAAAAGATTGAAAACTTGAGGACTAATCTCAATTCTTAAAAGATTTTAATCAAAGGTTATTATAAATGATAGCATTTTTGTAATATTTATAAAAATCTTATCTAATCTTATGTCTAATTTAATAATAGAAGGACATAATGGGGTTTTTTTAATTGTTGCCCAACTTATTTGACTTTTGATATGCTTATTAGGGTTTTTCTTCCCCCTTTCTTCAAGAAAACCTCAACCCACCATTTTCCCATCTCTCACTCCTCCTCTCTTCCTCTGCCGTGCGCCATCACTGGAGACCAACCACCACCTTCAGTATAAGACCACCTGTGGAAGTGAACAAGTTGAAGCACGATAAGCATCCAAACAGATCGATTGGATTTTCTGGTTCGTCGATCGGAGTTCACCTTCAATATAAGATCACAATTAGGGCCGTACTTTGGTCTCAAATTCCAAATCTACGGCTTCATCCTCTACGATTTCTTCTCCATTTGATTCAAATCTCAAGCTTTCTCATGTTTCTTCGATGTTAGAACTAATAGTTTTGATGATTCCATTGTTGATTGCATCATACTTACAAGAAATTGGAAGCTTATGAATATTCATAGAGTGCTCTTCGGTTTTTTCCAGGAATTTAACTTCCAGGCAAGGTGATAAATGAATTTTTTGATTCAAAACTGCAATTTCTATATACATACCTCCATTTTTGTGTAAATAGAAGGTGTTTTTAGTTGAAAATAAAACCTAAAATTTTCTGATCGAGAATCATTGTCGGTGATTGACACAGATTAGAGAATCAAGGGAAACTGTAATGGCCATTGAACTTTGTTCACAATTCGTTCAACGATTTTCCGGCGATCTTAGAAGCGTCAATGGCGGTCAGACTCGAACCGATTGGTGGCGTGGCGATGTTGGATTTACAGCCCGTTCTTTCATCGAATTTCAATTTCTCATTAGGCTTTGTTTTTATTTTACCCTTTTTTTTATAAATAGCAAATTCTGGTTAACTAGAAATTTGTTGTTTTCATGAGGTGAAATTCAAATTTCATTGGGTAAAATAACATATTTATGAAAATTCTAGTTTATTTCATGATGTGAAAGAAAGTTAGGATGTATTTCATATGGTGAATATGTAGTGTTTCATATGGTGAATACCCTTGTTTCATATGGTGAATAGAGTTTCTTTCATATGATGAATACATACTTTTTGTCTTTTTCATATGGTGAATTTGTAGCGTTTCATATGGTGAATTTGAGGTGTATTTCATATGGTGAATTTGTGGTGTGTTTCATATGGTGAATGAATTTGTACGTTTCATTTGGTGAATCTTGGTACCAAAATGATGATTATGCCATTTATTTAATTAAAAAGTGTTTTTAATTAAAACCATAAGATCTAAGGCTTAGATCGATCCTCACGGCTTTTAATCTTTTTATTTGATTAAACCCCTAAAAAGCTCCGACCCGTTAATTTTGAAGTTGATGATTTTGTTATGCTGAAAGTGTCATCATAGGAGAGCTTAATTCATTTTGGGAAACATTAAAAAATGAGTCGTAGGTAGGTTGGACCTTTCAAAATAATGAAACGCGTCTGATAAAAAAGGTATCACGTCATTTATAACACAATTTTCGTTACTAATGTGATAAAACAATAAAAGAAAAGAAGAAAAAAAGAAAAGGAAAAAGAAAAAAAACAACGTTCTACTTTGTAGTTCTCTTCATTTTCTGGGGTCTATCTCTCTGGCTGAACAAACCCATTCCGTTGTCAGGCAGGCGGACGGATCCGTCCCCTTCTGAGGTCTGTTGAATTTCAGTTCCGATTGCATAAAAAACAATGTCCGGTAGCACCGGCGGTGGCGGTGGCGGTGGTGGTCCTTCACTCATGGAATCTCTCTTCCAACGCACACTCGACGACCTAATCAAAGGCATCCGTATCCATACTCCCGGCGCCGCCCAATCGACCTTCATCTCCAAATCTCTCGACGAGATCCGCCGTGAGATCAAATCCACCGACTTACAAACCAAATCCACCGCCCTCCAGAAACTCACTTACCTTCACTCCCTTCACGGCATCGACATGTCATGGGCCGCCTTTCACGCCGTTGAACTCACCTCCTCTCCCTCTTTCATTCACAAAAAAACCGGCTATCTCGCTGCATCGCTGTCCTTCCGCCCTTCCACCGACGTACTCCTCCTCCTCACCAACCAGCTCCGCAAAGACCTGTCTTCCACCAACCAACACGAGGTAAGTCTTGCCTTAGAGTGCCTTTCTGTCATCTGCACGCCTGATTTTGCTCGTGATTTAACTCCGGATATATTCACTTTGTTGGCGTCTAGTAAGAATTTCATTAGAAAGAAATCAATTGCGTGTTTATTGATGGTTTTTAGCCAGTACCCTGATGCTGTTAGGGTGTGTTTTAAGCGGTTAGTTGAGAATTTAGAGGGTACTGATAATGCTCAAACACTTGCTGCGGCTGTTGGGGTATTTTGTGAGCTTGCCAGTAAAGAACCTAGATCATATCTCCCTCTTGCACCAGAATTTTATAGGATTTTAGTTGATTCAAGAAACAATTGGGTGTTGATCAAGGTTTTGAAAATATTTGCTAAACTTGCTAAATTAGAGCCTAGGTTAGCAAAGAAGGTGGTTGAACCGATTTGTGATCATATGAAGCGGAGTGAGGCCAAGTCTTTGGTGTTTGAGTGCGTGAGGACGATTGTGAGTAGCTTTTATGAATATGAGTTTGCTGTGAAACTTGCTGTAGCGAAGATCAGAGAGTTCTTGTTGGATAGCGATCTGAATCTCAAGTATCTTGGATTGCAAGGGCTTTTGCTTGTTGCACCGAATCACTCATGGGCTGTGTTGGAGAACAAGGATGTTGTAATAAAGTCGTTGAGTGATGTTGATCGAAATATAAAGTTGGAAGCTTTGAGGCTTGTGATGTCGATGGTTTCTGATGATAATGTGGTTGAAATTTGCAGGGTTTTGATTGGTTATGCACTGAAATCTGATCCCGAGTTTTGTAATGAGATTTTAAGGTCCATGTTATCGACTTGTTCTAGAAATGTTTATGAAATTATCATTGATTTTGATTGGTATGTGTCACTTCTTGGGGAAATGGCGAGGATTCCGCATTGCCAAAACGGAGAAGAAATAGAGTACCAGCTGATAGATATTGGTATGAGAGTTAAAGATGTTAGACCAGAGCTTGTTCGTGTTGGTCGTGATCTACTGATTGATCCAGCTTTGTTAGGGAATCCTTTCATTCATAGGATATTATCTGCGGCTGCTTGGGTGTCAGGGGAATATGTTCGGTTCTCAAGGAATCCATTTGAGATCATGGAAGCACTATTACAACCGCGAACTAATCTCTTACCCCCATCCATAAGAGCTATATACATTCACTCTGCCTTCAAAGTACTGAGCTTTTGCCTTCATTCTTTTCTCTTGCCCAATAGAACTGCAAATTCTGTTTCAAAATTCGATGATATGGAACCAGATTTCACATATTCAGAATCTGAAACGGAATTTCCAGAAACATCAGGTTTAAGACCACATCAGGAGTTTAACCCCAGGGACTTAAGTGAAAAAAATGCAGATAATGCTACAAGTTCTTCAAGTTCGCTCAAGAAGGATACTTTTACGCGGGAGTCTGTTGTTAATATGTTGACTCTTATTCTAACATCTTTAAGCCCATTGGCCGGATGCCATGATGTTGAAATACAAGAGAGGGTTAGAAACCTCCTTGGTTTAGCTCAGTTGGCACAAGAAGAGATATCTTGTCATGATAATCACAAAGAAAAGATGGGTGATAGGGATGATCTAAAAACTTCTATTATCATCAGATTAATCAATGATGCACTTTCGGAGGATTTTGGTCCCGTTTCATTGAGTGCTCAAGAGAGGGTTCCTGTCCCAGATGGGTTAGTGCTAGAGGAAAATCTTAGCAAGTTGGACGTTATATGTGCAGATGTTCAGCTACCAAAAAGTAAATCGTTTTCCCTTGTAAGGCCTAGTGTCTTGCAGACTGATGGTGATTCTGTTTCTAGTCGGCAGAATGAAGAAGAATCTGAAACGTCTGCTGCTGAATCCACATCTCTACTTTCTGAACATCGAAAACGACATGGGTTGTTTTATCTTCCTTCTGATAATAATCAAAATGCATCTACAGGCTTCCCGCCTGCCAATGACCCTAATCAGAAAGATAATGATGTGGAAGATCTGGTTAAGCTGACAGAAGAATCTCTAGTACTAAAGAGGAAGTCAAATCTAGCTAGGCCAAGGCCTGTTGTAGTCAAACTGGATGAGGGAGAGAGACTTCCCATCACAGTGAAGAAAACACAATCAAATGATGATTTAATCTCTGGAGCTGTGCGGGATGTTCTTTTAGGAAATGAAGCTTCATTGCAGGGTAAGCCATCAGGCAGAAGAAGGGGCAAGTCACTTTCCAAAGTTGATCAGGGATCTGAATTCAAAGACAACACTGAGAATTTTGAAATCGGTAATTCCAGTAAAAGAAGAAGCAAACATCGTATTCATGGTAAAGACAAAAAGCATCCAAGTCCAGGTAACAATGTGGAGGGGAGAGATGAAGATGGTGAAATAAATAAGCAGAAAAGTGGTAGCCGCCATGGCAGGCATAAAGCTAGGCAAAGAGCTGATGGAGGCATCAATGTGGTTGTTCAGAAACCAGTAATACCTGATTTCCTTTTGTAGTGTTTCTCACCCAACGTTGCCGTAACTTTATTTGCATAAATTGAGATGATATTTGCCTTATGTCATTCTACTAGAAGACACCAAGGTCAGTTTACTTTTAGAGTTCTTGTGCTGTTTCATGTTGCCGCTGTATGCTTGTATACTTTTTCTTTTGAAGATATGACCTGTGGAGTTGAGGTTGTTTGTGGCAGTGTTTTTGTGGATTGATTTGATTGTAATACAATATAATGAAAAAGTATCATTTTTTCTTTCAATATATATTGCATGTCTTCTTATTTGTATATATAAGCATGCCAAGACCCACGTTGCTACTCTTAATTCTCTTGATATCTTTGTTATATTACGTGTTCTTTCTCATGAATCCATGTTTTCGATCATTCCTTCTTTTGTGTTAATCTTATAGATGGACGTCCTAAATAATAGTCAACGCTTTGTTGTCTGTAGCATAAATTATTATCTAGCATAGTTTTTCAAAGAAGTTCTTCTTGTAAATCTTGAATAATGTAGCATGGCAAGGACCCGATGATGATTTTTGGCCTGAATGTGATGATTTTCCCTATTGTGTGAACTATTTGCACTATGAAGATGCAAGATGTGTTGTGACTTGTGAGGCAAGATTGCATTTGTTTTCGGACATGAGAACTGGGGGGGGGGTAAATTCTTCACGTTGAGTCATTATGGCAATTAGAGATTATTTTCAAGGTAAACCTTTAATATCATGTTATGCAAATTGAACATTGGTTTCAGTATGTTCTATATCTAGCTAGTCATGTGAAAACAATCATCCAGAAAGCTTAGTGCCCTGTAGATGTAACCTACAGAATACAGAAACTACATCGATGACTTAAATAGTAGTACTCGAAGCAAAGATACAGTTCACTGCCAAAATCTTAACATATTTATGCGATGCCAGGCTCAGGATTAACCCGTTAGGTAAATATGTATGTGTATCTATGCATTCAAGGATGGTTGATTCTTTACTTTCTTTCAGCTGTAATTTATAGTATAACGGCTATCAGGATATAAAAATTCTGTTTGTTAGATTTTTCTGTCCTTAGGTGGATTGGGGTGAGAGAAATTCTACCATATATGGGTGACCGACTTCTCTCCATGTGTCAACTTAGAGATTGATGTGGTTTTTTTCTATTGTAAGGCCTCTGGTAAGGGAGTTTTGATTCATCTAGTTGTCTCTAATAATTAAAGTATTTGGCAAGATTTTTCTCTATTTTGTTATCAATAGTTCAATAGAGTAGTGCATGCCTTTTATGTTTTTCTCTTTTTTATTTTGTTATCAATAGTTAATAATAGTAATAATAATAATAACTATAATTTTCTTTACCTTGTATGTTAAAACCGATAAGTACATATGTTATACTTGATCTTAAGCTGAAATGCCAAGAAAGATATACTTCTCTTGTATGTTCTTTCTCTTGATAAACACAAAGACATTCTCTTCCAAAAGGAAGATACTTGAACCAAAATTGGAAACAATAACTTCATGGAAAAGAAAAAAGGTGTCAAAACAAAAAGGAGATGTGCAACATGCAAGGATCCAATATGCAGATTTGTTGATATAGGCTATCATATAAGGTCTTTTTACCACCACCTATAGTATGGTGGTGGTCTTGTTGCTGCCACTAAGACTTTTGTCTGCTATCTCTCGAGATTTAAGTGGCATTTGGTTTGGAGTCAGGAATTGCTATGGAGTTGGATGGATGGTAGGCTGCAACACAAATGAATATGATTACTTGAAAACTGTTGTTTGGTTTATGCATTTGGTTTGGGAAAGGTTTTAAAGAACGGAAATGAGCCTCAAGGCGTTTCCCCTTAGGTACGTGAGGCGTGAGCCTCGAGACGGTCGGGCATAAGCTCCAAAAAATAAAACAACAAAGTTCATAAATGCATAACACTTAACAAAACAAACATAATTCCATAAATGCACTATCATGTGGCAACATAATACACCAAAAACAGAATATACACAGTTACTTGTATGTGACAACATAATACACAAAAACAGAATATATATTAATATAGACGCTTGTATTGGCAACATAATACACAAAATCTGAATATATACAGATATACACACACGTGTAAATTTGTATTTTGCAGCTTAATATAATATACACTGTATATAAATGTATGCAAAGTGAGTAAAGTGTAGAATCTGGCAAGTTCAAAAATAGAATATTATGTATAATTATACATATATATAATAATACTAACAAAGAAGTATATATATATATATTACTATATATAAAGTATACTCAGCTCCGAAATATGTATATTAATACAAAGAAAAGGGAAGAAAACTGGAACTTACGCAGGACACAAACGAGTAGCAGATAGGGGTTAGGAGAACTAGAGAAGAACAAGGTTTTCAAAAAGGAAATAGAGAAGGTTTCAGTCATTTTTTATATAAATAATTTAGCCTCTGTATTGAGGCGTACGCCTCTCCACTGCCTCAGAGTCAGGACTTCCATGGTGATAATAGATGAGGTATGTTAACTGATCATAATCTTAGACTGTTCAGGTAAAGAGGCTTTACATTTTTATATTGAACTAAATTTGTGGATTCTTTTATTTACTTGTTACATTCATCTACACTGAATGCCTAAACACTCCCACAATTTTATTAGTTAAACAAACTCAACTGGCTATTCCCATAAAGTCTTTCTGCAGTTTGATGGCAAGAAGTGGAACTAGAAGAACGCTTTCTTTATCCATTGAATTCATTTCCATGAACTTTTGATCACTATTCATTGTCATTGCTAGATTAGGTATGGGATCGTGTGAGAAGCATAAGAAGGGATATGAACCCTTGATCACTTTTAATCTCACACCCGTCCATGAATTGTGCTCATTACAAGAATTGATCCGGTGCATCTCATCTAGGTGCATCTCATCCTAATGCTCATCCAACGGTGGAGATCCTTTCTTACGCTTCTCACCATAACTTCTCTTCTCACCGGAACCAACCCTGCTAGATTATACTTAAAAATGTAATTCCTGTTACAAACTTATAATGCATTTACTTAAATGATTATTGATGAGTATTCAGAGGTGTATATTTTTCAAGTGCTTGCAGAATTTATCAGATATACAAAAGAAGGTCAAGTCGCTACTCTCTATTTGGTTTGGCATCATGAAAAGATTATTATTTTTTAATATATATTCATATCGTGTATTTGAAAAAAATGTAATTCCTACACTCCTCTCCTATCTGCATGCATACCTTTTGTTACTACACTAGACAACCTTAATGATATTATTAAATTTGCAACATAACATGTATCAGTCATCTTTCTCTTTTCTTCTTTAAGAAATGATCGAAGTACTACAGTTGAGTCCTTCTCTGGTGCCATTGCATACAAGATTTGGGTAGAGGCCAGTCCATGTATCAGACAGACTTCTCTGCTGTCTCTTGATAAATTTTCAATACATAATTTGAAGGTGTTGCCTTTCTGTTCATATCATCATCTTTTATTAACAATTTTATTATGTTAATCTTGGTTTATTTTAGTTGTTCTCATTCCAATAGCAGATGGAATTGTCTATTTGTGGAAGAATTACAAATTCATATCTCATACCGTGTACGTGTAGAGGAGAAATTAGCGAATTATTATAGGGTACTATCAAATGCTGTGTTCTTGATTTTTTTTTCTCAAGAATTTTATCTGTTGGTTCCTTTTGCAGTTATCTGGTACTCAAAGCTGGCGATGAGACATTCAGTTGCATATGGTTTTCTTCCCAAATTAGATTCTGTAATTACTAAATTGAGGCCTCTCTCTTCCTTAATCATGTAAGCAATTCCCTTCCTTCCCTATAAGGTTGTAACTTTTTTTTTTATCGGAATTCAGTTGAGTGGTTATTTGCTAAACTCCTAATTGATCCATAGAAATTGGTTTTTCTGTAATCATGTATTGGTTTCTTATTCTCCTGGTTTTTTTGAAATCATTTGGGTTGGTTAAAATCATAATGTCTTAAAACATGATGGAAATAGGGAATCCAATAATTCATTCATGCTCTGAGAATTGCATTACTTGTTCTATTCTGAAAACTTTGGAATAAAATAGGTGTATTTGACTACAATCAGCGTCTAGAATACCCTTTTATGATGACCATATAGCGGAAATTCATGTAGACCGAAATCAATACCAATTTGAAATTTTGTAATGATCTATGCTATTATAGCGGTCACAATACAAAATTGTGGTCAGGACCAATATTTGAAATTGTGGTTATAGCGGTCCAAAAATAGCGGTTCATATATTATTTCTTAGAATTATATATGATACATATATGTATGCAGGCTTAGGATTGTGTGGGAAGGAGAGTTAAGGTGAGAAGCGTAAGAAGAGATCTGAACCATTGATCACTTTTAATTTCATACCCATCCATGTGCTCTTTAGAAGGGAGTTGATCCGGTGCATCTCGGTGCACCTCATCTCGCTGCATCTCATCCTAACTCTCGAGATTCCTTCTTACGCTTCTCACCTTAACTCTCCTTCTCACCGGAACTCAACCCTATGTATGCATACATAAACATAAACATATCATATACATGGGGTGGGTTCCGGTGAGAAAGAGAGTTATGGTGAGAAGCGTAAGAAGGGATCTCCACCCTTGGATCCACATTAGGATGAGATGCACCGAGATGGACCGGATCAACTCCCTTCTCAGACGCAATTCATGGGTGGGTATGAGATTGAAAGTGATCAAGGGCTCAAATCTCTTCTTACGCTTCTCACTTTAATGCTTCTTATCACACGATTCTATGCCTCATATACATATAATATATATGTATGCATATATATGTTTCAGTGGGTGTCTGTCGTCGAACTCAGTGAGGATGGGACAATATTGGAAAGAAATTTGAAACCTAACCTTTTAATTTTAAGTTTCTAAACCGGATGTTGATAAAGTGATAATGTTAATGGATTAAAATCTATATAAGGGCCCAAATCTGTAAAAGCCCAAGTCAAAAACTCAAAATAGAAGCCCCAAAAAATAGAAAAAAATAACAACATAGTTCAAAAGAGGCCCAAGCTAGAATATCAGAATATCGGTCCTAATTTCACCTCAAATATCTGTCAAATAGGGTTAATTGGCTGCTAATATCGGAACCGCAATTTTCACCGATATTCGACCACCACTATTTTGTGTTAGTCCGACATCCTCTATTGCAGCGCAATGGCGCCGCAATTAACAGCATAGGAGGTCTTCCTTGTAGAACCATCAAAAGAAGTAGCATCTAGCCACCCTTCCGTTTCCATTAACTACGAATCAGAAAGATCCTTTTCAGGTTTGAATTTGTTTGGGACTTGGTAAATATGAGACTAGAGAACTGAATTCAATCATCAACGAAGACAATTTGATTGAGTATCGAGGAGTCAAGGTATTTTTTGCCCAAAATAACTACTAACTATTACGGTGGACGAATATAAAAATCTTGCCCAGAAAGGAAATGTTTCAAGTAAACATCCTGGATGGAAATTGTTGCAAATTTTTGGGAAAGGAGGTAGTACATGTTTTTATTGAAGAGTAGTTAGCCCGTTGGTTATATATTCTGATGATGGGAGTTTTAGTTGTAGATTCACCAAAGGATATGCATAACAGTGTAATGCCACAATATGAATTAGCCGCATTTCATTCCTTTTTCTTTTTTGGATAACCTAGATATTTGACAACTCACACCTTTGGAATAACTAGACCACAAGGTTCATGCAAACTCTCCTCCTTCACTTGGCCGGCCTTCCGATCAGCGGTCATTATCTTTGGGCTAAAGGCTTCTTCTTGTTGAATTGTGGTCTTAATCTGATAAGCCACCGATTTCAAAAGTGTATTTTAGAGAAGGAGCAATGAGAGTTCAGGGGTAATTTCAGTATTTTATAATTTTGTGGTAATTTATTTTTAAAATTTGTTAGGACATTATAGCAGCGTATAAGGGGATTGGTTTTTTTCAGACCTGGAGAGATCTGGCTCTCGAACACCAAAATTATCTTTCTTTATTCTTGTAATCGTTCCTCAATTGAGCAATTTCAATACAAATAGCCGACTGGTTTTTATCATAATCTTGAAAGTCTATTAACAAGTTTCGAGGCATTTTTATCGGGTTTTGTAAATCAACCATTTTATGGTAAAAGAAGTTCAAGTTAAGATCTTGAAGGAGGTTTTGTGGGTCTGTGTGAGTAATGCAAGATCTAAATTGAATTTCTTGAGCAGCCATGACACTTATGAAGCACTTTGAAGAAGTTATTCCGGCATCTGAGAAATTTATCTTTACTGCTCATCAGCATCGAGATGCATGTGGTCAAGTTGTTTCAGAATCATAACTGCTTTTATTGTTAAATTGCTTTGATTTTATTACATAGGATGATTGTTCACTATTGTGATTTTGCTTTCTTTTTCTGTTAGAATGAAGTTTTGCTGGCAAACAAAGAGAGATCATGACCCATAAAACCAAAGAAGGTCTTGGGTTCGATCCCAGGTCCCTCGCAATCGCCTTGCCGCTGAGTGAGTCAGGTATGCCCCTCACATTGGGAATTGGCAGCCTGTGTGGGCCGGTTTGCGTGTCCGGGAAATACACGTTTTGCTCCAATAAAACCAAACAGGATAAGAGTCATTTCTAAAAATACACGACTACTAATTTAAATCTGCTTGAGGACAAAAGCATAAAAAAGAAACATAAATGTGAGTGTGAGACACCTTTACATCTATTGCCATCAAGTCTAGCCATAGATCTTGCCTCTATCTCTTGATGAAAACATGTAACACAGTTCTGACAACTACTAGTATAGTACAGGAAGAAAAAAAAGGTAAGACTAGTATACAAAAAACACATCGTGCAAGTAGATATGATAGTATATAAAGTGACTATAGTCCAACTAAATGAAGAGTTTTAATGTATCTGATTCCCAAATACATATTGCATAATTAAAAATAGTCTAAGAAATGAAAAAATAAACTTCAAACTAAATGGAACTTGTGAGTTGTGACGTGTCCAATTGATTTATTAATAATTGCCATATTGGATCGAACTCGAAGTTATTGCCAATTTGCCTCTTACCCAAAGTCACAGAAATCGCTAGGACCCCCACGTTTTGCGATTTGTATCGCACGTACCAAAACGCGGTACGTTCGCGTTCCAAACGCTGGTGGGATCGTGTTCCAAATTGATGGTCAACTGCGTTCCAAATGGTGGTCAAAATCGATCCAATCGGTGGTCAAAATCGATTCATTAAGCGGGAAAAAAGGAAGCCAACTCCTCGATTCTGTGTACGTTGCGACTCCTCGATTCACACTTCTCAACCATAATTGCTGATTAATTTCACATCCCAACATTTATTAATATGTTTAGAGTTTTCAATTTCATATAATATCAATTTCAATTTCACTCCTCCTCGGCTCCTCCTCCCTTCTCTGTTTTTTATTATCTTTTTAACTCACTGAAACACAATGAGTTAAATCGAAATGGTGTTTGGAAAAAGAGCGATGTTGATGATGCAGAGCATGTCGGTGAAACTCAATTTCCTCAAACACAATCTGAAACACAGCAACAAGCATCTTCACAAAAAGATGAAACAAAACCACTGCTCGAAGAGGTAGCATTGTTGGACCCGGAATTAGCAAAAACATAGGGGGAGCAAAAGT
Organism: Silybum marianum; assembly: GCA_036898165.1. Lineage (NCBI taxonomy): Eukaryota > Viridiplantae > Streptophyta > Magnoliopsida > Asterales > Asteraceae > Silybum > Silybum marianum. The sequence continues at coordinate 17,114,184 of CM072531.1, read as the reverse complement.
TTAGGTGTGTAAGCACTGCATGTTACAATTTACAAGCTCATGCTCTAGAATACATACTCACTTTTTTGGAACTCAGCCGGGAAAAAAACAGAAATGCGAAGGTGTAGCGCTTTGGTTGCTGATTGGGAAAAGTATACCATGTTGTTGAACAAGGTAAAGAATGCTGAAAAAACTGGAGTTTCAAAGTCTTTAAAGAATTCTGTAATTTCCAAAAAACAGACTACATCCTCTAAAAGTGCACTGGAGCAATCCTTTGGTATAATGGAGGGAAATGCAGTTGATCTAAAGTTCATGCGGTGTCTATGTGCAAATGGGATTGCGTTCAATGTTCTATGCAATCTTCAATTTCACGAGATGGTTAGTGCAATCAAAAAGCTCTTCCTGGTTATAAGGCACCTTCAAGTGAAAAGGGGAGAACCGTATTGGTTGATGAATGTGCACGTGATGTTGAAAAAGATATGACTCCAATCAACGACACATGGTTTACACAAGGTGTTTCTATTGTAACAGATGGTTGGTAACCCGTTGATCAACGTGCTTGCTGTCAACACCGTGGTGCAACTTTTATGTATGTCGATGACTTCTCCGGAGTGGAAAAAACTGGTGTAGCAATAGCAAAGTTTTTGCTCAGAGCTATTGAAAATATAGGACCAATAACGTTCTTCAAGTTGTAACAAACAACGTAGCCAACTGCAAAGCAGCGGGAAAAGAGATTGAAAAGGTATATAATCACATTTTCTGGTCACCATGCTGTGTACACACCTTGAATATGATTTTCAAAGATTTTGCAAAAGAATTTTCTTGGTTGATGGTTGTTTATAAAAGAGGAAAAAAGATCGTGAAATACCTTTTAAATCACGGTCAAGCTTTAGCAATTTTTAGAGCTAAGTCAAATCTTGAGTTCTTGAAAGTAGCAAAGACCAGGTTCGCGTCTTATTATATATTGTTAAAAAGGCTAAAGGATTGTCGGGAAGCTTTAGCTACTACAATTGTACTTAATTTATGGAGGGAATGGGTGAAGCAAGGAGATGAAAACCCAATAAATATTGAACAAGAAGTTACTGAAACAATAAAAAGTGAAAGTTTTTGGGATGACGTTGATCAAATTTCTTGCAATAACAAAGCCAATTTTCTTGTTGATTAAATTTTGTGATGGAGAGGGTCCAAAGATGGGTGAGATATATGAAAGAATGGATAACATGCTGGGGGAAATTAAAGATGTTATGAAAGACAATGTTTATGGAGTGTATTACCCCTAAGTTGAGTCGATAATCTTGACTAGATGGGAGAAAATGACAATCCGGTTACATTGCTTGGGTTTGTATCAACTCCCAGGTTTTATGATGCAACTTATCTAGAAAATTTAGCACCAGGTGCAATTGCTAGAAAAGCTCCTAACCTCGACAAAGAAGTCATGATTGGTGTAATGAAATCTTTTGAGAGAATTGCTGAAAATCAAGAAGAAGAAAGACATTTAAGAGATCAATTTGCAACTTTTACCGTGAAAAGGGGTATTTATGCTTTACCAGGGGCTCAAGTAGATGCTGTAACTATGAATGCAATTGACTGGTGGTCATCTTCGATATTAGAAGACATGCAATGGGAAATCTTGATGAAGATTAGATTGTTTGAGATTTTGATAGTTAAGATGTTGAGGCAGTGAGTTTTTTTAATTAATGTTTACCTTTAAGTATGTTTACAAGATAGTTTTTTGAGTATTAAGTATTAACATTTTGAAAGTATTAATACAAGAAGTTAATATTATTATTTATTTGGTACATCGTACCATGTTATATGGTACGTCGTACCGGAAGTCCGGAATGAGCCTACCCCCCTCCGTATCGAATTTTAGAAAATAGTGAACCGCGTTCCCAATCCTCGTTCCTGTACCGGAGCGTACCGCGACCTATGTGACTATGCTCTTACCAGCTAAGAGACATTTATCCGGTAAGAGATGATGGTCTTCACCAATAAACTTATGGTTGAAAATTTTACCTCGGTTTAAGAGAGATGTTATGTTGATGATTGAGAATCCCTCCCTAGGGATGAGCGGAATGGACCGAAATCCCGAACCAAACCGGTCCTGTACCGAACCGGTACCGGTACCGAATATGACTACCGGTTCGGGATTCGGTATTGGGTTTTTTCACTTTCGAGATTCGGTACCGGTACTAGTCCCGGTAAATCTCGAACCGAACCAGGGAATTTAAAAAGTCATTTTTCAATTTGATATGGTAACAAACCCTTCCCGTTTTTATAAAAAATCCACCTAAATATATTACAATTTTCAGTTCTTATATTTTCCACTCAAATACCGATTTTTTCTTGCAATTCTTCATATTTCGGTTATTGCAATTCTCCAAAATCAGTTCCGTAATTTCTTCAAAACCCGGTTCTTGCATAATCGGCTCCTCGAATCCGGTTTCCGCTTAAGTGATTTTGGTTTTTATTATTGTATATAATGGTCAACGGTGAAAAACAGTAGTCGTCCCAAAAAATAGTACCAAACGGTTCTAGTCCCGAAAATCCTGTTACCGAACCGGTATCGGTACTGGTACCGAACTTCTCTTATCGGTTCGGTATTGATTTTTTCCACTCCCGGTTTCGGTACTACCCGGTATCAGTACCGGTTCGTTACCGTTCTGGTACCGAGCTCATCCGTATCCCTCCCGGTGAGATATGTTATGTTGATGATTGAAGAATTTGATCAACATCATCCCAAAAACTTTCACTTTTTATTGTTTCAGTAACTTCTTGTCCAATATTTCTTGTGTTTTCATCTCCTTGCTTCACCCATTCCCTCCATGAATTAAGTACAATTGTAGTAGCTAAAGCTTCTCGACAACCCTTTAGCCTTTTTATAATATATAATGAGACGCAAACCTGGTCTTTGCTACTTTCAACAACTCAAGATTTGAATTAGCTCTAAAAATTGCTAAAGCTTGACCGTGATTTAAAAAGTATTTCACGATCTTTTTTCCTCTTTTATAAACAACCATCAACCAAATATTCTTTTGCAAAATCTTTGAAAATCAGATTCAAGGTGTGTACACAACATGGTGACCAGAAAATGTGATTATATACCTTTTCGATCTCTTTTCCCGCTGCTGTGCAGTTGGCTGCGTTGTCTGTTACAACTAGAGGGACGTTACTTGGTCCTATATTTTCAATAGCTTCGAGAAAAAACTTTGCTATTGCTATACCAGTTTTTCCCACTTCGGAGAAGTCATCAGCATACATAAAAGCTGCACCACGACTATTGACAACAAGTACGCTGATCAACGAGTAATGTTACACATTGGACCGACCATCTGATACAATATAAACACCTTGTGTAAACCATGTGTCTTTGATTGGAGTCATATCTTTTTCAACATCACGTGCACATTCATCAAGCAATACGGTGCTCGCCTTTTCACTTGAAGGTGCCTTATAACCCGGAGGAGCCTTTTGGATTTCACTAACCATCTCGTGAAATTGAGGAATGCGTAGAACATTGAACGCAATCCCATTTGCACATAGCCACCGCATGAACTTTTGATCAACTGCATTTCCCTCCATTATACCAAAGGATTTCTCCAGTGCACTTTTAGAGGATGTATTTTGTTTTTTGAAAATTACAGAATTCTTTAAAGACTTTGAAACCCAGCTTTTTCAGCATTCTTTACCTTGTTCAACAACATGGTATACTTTTCCCGATCAGCAACCAAAGTGCTACACCTTCGTATTTCTGCATTTTTTCCCGATTGAGTTCCAAAAAAGTGAGTATGTATTCTAGAGTATGAGCTTGTAAATTGTAACATGCAGTGCTTACACACCAAAACTTTTGCTCCCTTTGCATTTTTGCTAATTCCGGGTCCAACATGTTACCTCTTCGAGCAGTGGTTTTGTTTCATCTTTTTGTGACGATGTCTGTTGTCGTGTTTCAGATTGTGTTTGAGGAAATTGAGTTTCACTGACATGCTCTTCATCATCAACATCGTATACCTCACTATCATGTTGCTCACGAGTTCTTTTTTTCAAACACCATTTCTGTTTAACTCACTGTGTTTCAGTGAGTTAAAAAGATAAAAAAAACAGAGAAGGGAGGATGTGCCAAGGAGGAGTGAAATTGAAATTGATATGGGAAACTCTAAACATATTAATAGATGTTGGAATGTGAAATTAATCAACAATTATGGTCGAGAAATGTGAATCGAGGAGTTGCAAGGTACAGAGAATTGAGGAGTCGACTTCTTTTTTTCCCGCTTAATGAATCGATTTTGACCACCGTTTGGAATGCAGTTGACCATCAATTTGGAACGCAATCCAACCTACGTTTGGAACGCGAACGTACCACGTTTTGTTACGTGCGATGAAGATCGCAAAACGTGGGGGTCCTAGCGATTTCTGTGACTTTGGGTAAGTGATTACCCAATATTTGTTGGTGAAGACAACTGTCTCTCGGACTTTCCGCCCTAGTAAAACCTAACTACCCCCACCCACCCGTATTTAGCTACCCTAATTTTCCGTCTCCAGACGCTAAGAAGTTAACGCGGTCGATAGCGGAAATAACGGTCGGGACCTTGATTTTAATTAGCGGTTATAGCGGTGAGATGGTGGTAAAAAGATATGCTCATAAAATAAATACGAATATATATATATATATATATATATGTATATAGAGAGAGAGAGAGGAAAGTTCATATGCGATCTCAAATTTGGTGGCAAATGAGGATAAAGAAGCGCGCGACACGAGTCCTATTCAGTCTGAATAATGAAGGGCATTCGATATGAATAACGAAGGTGAAGTTCATACATTATTCGGTATGAATAACACACATTCAGAGTGAATAACACAACATTCAGTCTGAATATATTCAGACTGAATGAGACACGTGTCACACTGTCCTTTGTCCTCACGTTCACAACCAAATTTGAGTTCGCATTTGAATCCGTCCCTATATATAAAACTTAAAATATTGTATGACTAATACATATCAAGTGATTCAAGTCAAACAATTAAAACCACACAAGCAAAATCTAATTGTTGCTTAATCGAGCATGTTTATCGAGAGTGTTTGTCAAGCAAAATCTGTGGAATCGAACAAATTCTAATTTCTTAATCGAGTAGGACTTTGTGCAGAGATTTGGACTTTAGAGACGTTGGATTAGAAACTTGGAATCGATACAAAGTTTGAGTCTTTGACCTTTTTTTAATCGTTCCTTTAATCCGTCATGTTGTTTGCAGACTTTACTCTATATGCCCCACACAAAAGCCCAAAAGAACAAAAAAAATTAGTCCAACAAAAGGGTCCAAAACAGTAAAAAAATAGCAGTAATAGCGGCCGCTATTTGTGGTACCACTATTTTAGACCGTAAACTCGTGACCTCTATTTGTTGAGGGACCGCTATACGCTATAGCACGCTATTAACTGCCTAGCCGAGACATCATGTCCATCTTTAACTACTCATCCCAAGCTATGCTGTTAATTACGGCGCAATCTCGGATTGCGGTCCTAAGGAAATAACGGTGGTCATATTGCGGTGGAAATAGCGGTGATGCAATTATCGGCGCAATTACCGCAATATTGACCAACATTTATGGTCAAATTGCATTTGCAATACCGGTATTTGAGTTTAGGTTCTTTTTTTGGGCTTTATTTTTTTGTTTTGGGGAAGTTGGGATTTATTTCTTTGTTTTTGGGGAAATTGGGCTTTATCTATGCTGTGTTTTACTTTAAACAATCTTTCTTTCTCATTTAAGCCCAAGTTGACTTGAAATTAAGGAGAGTAGGATCAAGGAATTATATATATATATATATATATATATATATATATATATATAATTCTAAGAAATATTATATGAACCGCTATTTTTGGACTGCAATACCACCGTTATAACCGCTATTGTAAATATCGGTCCTGACCGTAATTTTGTATTTTCACCGCTATAATAGCATAGATCCCAAGTCCTCTTCTGCTGCCCCTTCTCACCCCCTTACCAGTTCATAATCTGCCTCTTGCATAGATGAATCTTACATCTCTTTTTAATGCAAAATGGAACTAGCTAGAAATTTCTGAAATGATGATATCAGGGATGTTCACTAAGCACTTATCTTCTCTTACCGGTTAACTAAACAATTATGGTCTTCACCAACAATTTTACACTGCCATTTTGTTAACTGAAAACAGATTCGAGTGGGTTGTTCATCGACGCTCGCCAAATGTATCACTTATCCCGCTCCTTGGTAAGGAGTCTCATGTGTGTTAGAATAAGGTAGTGAATGGTTTTCACCCCCACCGACAAAGGGGGTGAAAGAGAATTGAACAGAAGACTGGGTTGGGCCAACCTGTGGTGTACCGGTTGTTATGCCAATAGCAGCACCACTAATGGTTATGGGTAAATCACAGTGAAGCAAAATCTTGGGAATTTTTTTAGATATATAACCTTAAATGAGAGTTTAATTGAATCATTGACCCTTCTAATGAGTATAAACCATACAACAGGAGGCCATGAATTTAATTAAAAATTCATTTGAGATCATATCTTTTAAACGATCATGGAAATCTTGCTTGGTGAGAGGTGGTGACTTTTACCCGTATAGTGCATAACGGGTAAGAGAAGCTTATACTATCCTATTTTATGGGCCAAGAATTTCACTCGATAAGATAAGTGACAGTGGTGGTAATTCTTGGGTCCGTCGGTTGAATGACTTCAAAATTTTCTTTTACATCCATTACCTTTTGACAGGTTTTGGCATCAGAATGTCATTTCAATACACCAGAATGCCACAAAACTTGTCACAAGGTTGTGTTGTTAATAAAAACCACATTTAAGGTAATTGGCCTATGTCATTTTTTACTAGTTTGTGTTTTTAAACACCCCATAATACCATATTCTTAATTCTCATATGTTTATATAATCTGGAGAAACATATATATATATATATATGTTTTGTTATCTGCTTGATCCCCGCTTAGGAGATCCGGTACTAGAAGTAGGTCCCAGATCCATTTTTAACGTTTGTTCCTTGGGTTGTGCCTTGGATGTAGATTGGAACCAGATTTAAGGTCATCAGAAGAATATTGAGGACAACACAGTTGATGAAAAATAGTTGCAGTTGATGAAAAATAGTTGCAGAAACTTTGTTGTATGATATAAGGAGATAATAATAAAGGGACAATTGACAATTGTTGGCAAAGATTATATGAACAAGATAAAACCTAGGCTACATTTCTGGAACACAAATAATCATAAAACTAAGGAAGTATTTCTTTTTGTGCTGGATTGAAAATCAAAATCTTTAAAATAAACTATATTCAACTGCAATTTTTTTTATTTCGACTATTTCATCATTAAATGTAGAATAAATTGCTTTGTGGTACAATTTATTGTTTTTTCATTTATGTGGTTTACAATTCATTGTTATTTTTGTTTCTCGTAACTAACGATAAACCACATACCGAGTTAGAATTAGAGGTAAAAACATATTTACATATTTACTTTGACAAATGAAAATTCCTTTGTCAGATTGCTTAATCTGCAAACCTAGAAAATATGTTAGTTCACCCATCATACTCATTTTGTATCCTTTCTTCATTCTTTTTGCAAAACGAGTGCATAATTTGAGTCTTGTGGAGCCAAAAATAATGTTATATACATATATTTGAGCAAGAATAGTATGACCTTTGTATTTTCTTAAAAATAGAGTTTGGTCAATTTTTCCACGAACAAATTTTTCTTTAAGAAGGTATTTTGATAGAGTATCATACCAAGCTCTGGGAGCTTGTTTTAACACGTAAAGAGCTTTTTGAAGTTTAAAAATATAACCCGGATGGTTGGGATCACAGAACCCAGGAGGTTGTTCAATATAAACTTCCTCACTGAGTTTACCATTTAGAAAATCACTTTTAACATCCATTTGAAAAACTTTAAAGTCTTTATGGGCAACATAAGCTAAGAAAAGTCTTATGGCTTCTAATATAGCAACATGAGCGAATGTCTCATCATAGTCAATTCCTTCTTCCTGTCTGTATCCCTGAATAACAAGTCTAGCCTTATTGCGAATTACAGTGCCATTTTCATCCAGCTTATTTCGAAAAACCCATTTGGTTCCTATCACAGTTTTATCAGATGGACGAGGAACAAGATTCCAAACTTTGTTTCTTCGGAACTCAGTTAGTTCTTCTTGCATGGCAGAGACCCAGCTAGGATCAGAGATAGCTTGGTCTATCTTCTTAGGTTCAGAGAGAGAAATAAAATTAACATAGAGACAGATATTACCTGTACCTCTACGAGTCTTGATACCTGCATTTGGATCACCAATAATTTGGTTTATTGGATGATTTGTAGTCCATCGCTGAGCTGGAGGTTGAGGAGACTGATCAACAATAGATTCAGCGATTTGTTCTCTTTCAGGGATAATGTTGGTTGTTTCAGCAACGGGTACTTCAATATCTAAGATCAATTCTGGAGATGATTCAGAGGACTGATTATTAGAGGATGAAGCTTGGTTATTCACTAAAGAGTTTCTGAGAGAGATATCAGATGGAGGAATCTGATTGAGAGAAGTGATGTTGACCCCTGATGATGATGGATCGTTGCTTGACATAGGAAGATCAGGGATCCCATCATCATTGGTTTCAGCATTAGATTGGTTGCTGAAATAAGTTTCTGATACCCCGTAATGAGATTTCATCCATTCATTCAACTCCTCATCTTCTTCAGGGATAGGAGTAGAATTAGTTGGCGTGATTCGTCAAAGTTGACGTGCATAGATTCTTCGACGTGCTGTCTTCTCTTGTTGAAGATTCTGAAAGATTTGGATGTAGAGGAGTATCCAAGGAATATCCCATCATCAGCTTTTGGATCAAACTTACCCAAATGATCTCTGTCATTCAGAATGTAGCATCTATATCCAAAAATATGTAGATCCTTTAGAGAGGGTTTTCTTCCATGAAATAGTTCATAGGAGGTCTTCTTGAATCGCTTTACTATCAGGGAACGATTCTGAGTGAAGCATGCTGTATTGACGGCTTCAACCCAGAATTGAGTAGGTAGATACGATTCGCTGAGCATTGAGCGAGCTATTTCAATGATCGTTCGATTTCTTCTTTCAGCAACACCATTTTGCTGAGGGGTTCTTACAGACGAGAAGTTGTGAGTGATTCCTTTTTCTTCAAAGAAATTGATTAGAGTACTGTTTTTGAATTCAGTACCATGATCACTTCTCATGGAGCGAACGATGAGATTGTTTAGGACTTCCATTCTTTTAAGAAAAACAATAACTACTTCAGGTGTATCACTTTTGGATCGAAGAAAGAATACCCAAGTGTATCTGGAATATTCATCAACTATCACAAGAGTGTACTTCTTTCTAGACAGAGATTGGATATTAACAGGTCCATATAGATCCATATGGAGAAGCTGAAGAGGTGAGGTCACTGAGGAAACTTGTTTAGATCTGAACGAGGCTTTAGTCAATTTTCCTTTTTCACACACTGAGCAAAGAGATTCCTTTGCAAAGGTATGATTAGGGAGATCTATGACAAGTTCTTTTTGAGACAATTCATTGATCATCTTAAAGTTCAGATGAGAGAGTCTTTTGTGCCATAACCAGTTTATATCTGAGGATGCTCTGCAAATGAATCACATATTCTTAGAGTGAGAGCTATTCATGTTAATGACATAAATATTTTAAACTCTTTTGTCTGTTAAGGCAAGTTTGTCATTAGAATCAGTGACATCGCATCTATTCTTTATAAATATAACTTTGAAATCTTTCTCACATAGCTGACTAACGCTCAATAAATTGTGCTTTAGTCCTTCAACGTAAGCGACTCGATTGAATGAGGTGGCTCCATTGGATAGAATTCCATAACTTTTGGTGTAACCTTTGCCATTTCCACCAAAGGTCACTGAAGGACCAACTTCTTCCTTATATTCAGAGAGCAGAGATTTTCTGCCAGTCATGTGCCTTGAGCATCCGCTATCAAGATACCAGATACCTTTGGCACTCTGCGTACAACAAAAGGATTAATTTTTCATAGGTACCCATATTACTATGGGTCCTGCTGTGTTAGTGGAAGGAATGGCGGAAGAGCTACTAGCTAAAGAATTCTCTTCAGTGAATATCTTCACCTTGGAAGGTTTCCCAACCTTAGTGGATTTCAATCTCGCTGATTTATCAGCTTGAGCTACTTTCTTTCCATGAGCTAATTTTTCAGCTTTGGTAGCATTTGGACATTTGCTGGCAATGTGGGTAGTTTCACCACAGTGATATCATTTCCTATATTTGTGAATGGGTTTGGAATTGAAAGAATTCAGAGTGCAAGAAGAAATATTTTCAGGAGCAGAGCCTAGAGTTCCTTTGTCCGATGTCCTTGGGGGTATTACAATTTTTTCAGGGACAGGTGTAAGGTCGATCTTAATTCTTGGAGTTGATCTCTGAACAGATGCATGGATTTTCTTCCTAGTTTTACAATGACTTACTGAGGGAACATAGGAGTTCTTCTTCTGTTTCTGAAAGTTTTTGACTTTAGGAACATGGTCAGGAATTTTGTTCTTGCCCATTTTCTTAGAATCATTTGATTTAAGAGCAGTCAAATTCTCAGAAGAAGGATCAGGGATTGAGGAGACAAACATTTCGAATTTCAACATGGAACGATCATTCTCTGATTCTTCTTTACGAGGGTTATATCCTAACTCGCTTTTGAATTTCAGAGGGATTTGAGCATTGATGATCTCGCTGATTTTATCAGAGGCCTTGCACCATCCTTCGATGGTAGCCTTTTCAGCCTTAAGATCAGCGATGGCCTTTTCCTTTCAGTGATAATTTGTTGTCTCTCTATGTTAATGGTTTGATTTACAAAGACTTGATCTTTTAGAGATTCTTCAATCTTTGTTAGTTCTTTGATTTTTAAATGACAAATTTTCAATTGTTCAAAAAGATCAATATTAATTTGTTCAACTTTAATCTTTCCATTTAAAGCATTGTAAAAATCAACGGTCATAACATCGAGAGCAGACAGACTATTACTTTCAGGTAAAGAGGAGTTTATAGGAATGTTTACCTGAGTTGAAGGAGAATCTGAGGAAGATGTTTCAGAGCCTTCTTCAGCTTCCTCAATTCTTGCCATAAGACAGATAAAAGCAAGATCTTCATCGGAGCCTGATTCATCAGATGTTTTGGCCCAATCATCTTCTTGATCGCAGTCAACTTCTTCAGCAATTAGACCATTGCCCTTTTGCTGGTTCTTTTTCAGATCTCTTTATTTATTTTTCAATTTAAAATACTTTTCCTTTTTATCATTTTTATCAGAGTTCTGAGAGGAGGTGGGAGCTGCTACTTTCTTGGATCTACATTCACTGGCAAAGTGACCTTTTTGCTGACAGTTATAGCATATAGCAGATGCTTTTTCAGCGGGTAGGGTTTTTGATTTATCAGAGTCAGTGATAGTAGTAGGTTTTCGAAAGTTACTCTTTCTAGCAAATCTTCTGAAGTTGTTTGTTAGAAGAGCTAGAGAGTTATCAAACTCAAAGATGTCAGCATCAGTGAGTTCTTCTGAATCAGTTTGATTTAATTCAGTGATAGTGGTGATGGAAGAAGAAACTTGTTTTGAAGGTTCTACCTCTGAAGTCACTAGTGCCAAAGAAGTACTTTTGGCACTCTTGATGTCATTTATGAGGTTTTTCCTTAAAACCTGAGATTGCTCTTCATTTAATAACATTCCATATAAAGCACTGAGAGAGAGAGTTTTAAGATTCTTTGACAGTTTTTGACACATAGTATACACTCCCCATTGTTCAGGTAGTGCCTCCATGAATTTTGTCAGAATTTCAACATTAGAATATTCTCTGTTGACAATTTTCATATCAATCAAGAGACAGTTAAACCTTTGATGAATTTGAGAAAGAGTTTCACCTTTTGTGTGCATAAAACTTTCATATTGTCTTACCAGATTAATACATCTAGTGATTTGGACTTCATAAGTCCCTTCATATTGAATACACAATGTATCCCACATGGCCTTCGATGTTATCATCTTCATTACAGAATGATAGACTTCATCTGGTAAAGACATTGCTATTATGGATCTAGTTTTAGAGTCTATAGCTACTTCCTTTTTCTCTTCTTGAGTCTATCGATATGGAGTTTTGATGATTCTCCTTTCAGCGATGGCTGGAGTGGTAGTGGTGGCAGGAACACTAGCTACCAGGGTTGTACGAACAAATGGTCCATATTCTAGATAGTAGTGGGATCTTAGAATCTGACCCTTCTAGGAATAGAGTCATTCTTTCCTTCCATAATGGAAAGTTATCACGGCTAAATCTTGGAGGTTTAACTAAAGATCCATTATCAATGTAGTTTGTATTTGTATTAGTCATTTTAAAATAGTTTTGTTAACAGATATTTTAAAGATAAGCAAGAAACACTGCTCTGATACCACTTGTTGGTCCCAAAGGAGTCTACAAGAGTTCAAGGATATAGAAACAGTTTGTAGAAGAGGGGGTTGAATACAAACACACAGATTTTTTAGTTTTTAAATCAGTTTATATTGAATAAACAAACTTACAGTTACAAGCGGAATTAGAACAAGTAATAAACCTATTCTATTGTAACTTAAGAAATCACACAGTTGATGCACAAGGAAGTAAGAAAGAAAAGAGACAGAGGTTTTAGGAAGAGAAAGTATCATGCATAGAGATGAAGAAGATATCCTCATCTTATTTATACCCGTTTGCATTAAATGCAAAACAAAAGGTATATGCCACGTGTCAAGCATTCATAGGAAGCTTGTCCTTTGTTCAAAAAGCAACCATGCTTTTGGCCGCATGTGAACAGTACCATATCAGATATGATGGGAACATATGAGACAATTCGTACGTCCTTCTCTGACATAGTATAAGGTTTGACTTTTGTGCATCAAGGATAAGATCAACGTTAATCTTGTTTGAGAAGCTTCATTTGATCGCTGAACTTGAAACTTCAAGGATGAACTTTCAGAGTATTGCTGAGGCTTGACAAGACTTCACACTTTAGTTTAGATAACTAGTGCTATCACTGAACCGCTTCAGATCACTAGCTGATTATCTCTTTCTTCAGCTTGGTCTTCGACTTTCGCTGAATGTTCTTTTGGTGTGTTCGTTGATCTTTAGATCTTCAGAGGTAGACTTTGAGGTTTCTGATTTTCAGCGATCGCTGATAACAATCAGCATATGCTATCGCTGAATTTAAACATAAGTTTACCAATGGAATTTCACTAAGTATATAGAGGAATCATATTCAAATCACTGAGAGAAGTTATGATCAACAAGATTGTTTCTGGGGATTGTTTGTATCATCCCAATACAGATGAATATTTGGGGATACCATTGAAAAAAAGTGATAATGAATTGGATGGTCAGAGGATAGGTAGGTTTACACCCCCTAAATCAAATCGTAAATATATGATATCAAATCAAGTAATATATCAGGAAAGTTAATTATGAGCAACTATCGATTGATGTTGAAAACAATATACCTTTCTTCTTATTTGAAAATGATTAAACCTCTTCCTACCTAACGAACTATGTACATAAAATTCTCCGACAATTTATCCAAAAAAATATTTATAGGCTATAGCCACCTCTTGAGGACCACGTGGCTTGGGGACCAGGGTTTCGTATTTCACTTGCAACTTGATAAAAATTAACTATGATAATTAGGCCAAAATATATCTAAATGTAATGAAGTTTTTGGTTTAGTTTCTATCTAATATAACGAAGTTTATTTTTTCTCAATTAATATAACAAACTTCAATTTTTTTCTTACTTTTTACATCTTTTTTTACATACTAAGAGCATCTTTGATGCTAATTTGAAGAAGGGTTGAAGATGGGTTGATCATTACAGGAAAGACTTGAGATGGACTTGATTTCTTAGTGTAATAAAGGGTCTGAGACATCACCATTGTATACACAATTATCTCTCAATATATACGATTGATCTTACTCGCTTTATAGTCGGTTAATTTCGCCTACAACACATTATTGGCACTTTCGTTAAAGATAAGAGGGATGCAGGTTGTTTTCTCGTGTAGATCATCGTTTTTTATGCAATCTGACGGAAGGTACAAATTTCTATTAAAGAAAAAAACACGTTGAAATTGCATGATTAATTAAGTATATAACCCGAAATTTCATATTTCCTATGTGTATTTTCTATGAACCATGACATTTTAAGAAGTCATGTCTATCACATAAAACATGTTATGTCTTGTATCCATAAAACATATATATTACATTGTATATATGTAATAGCTTTCATCATATTTTGTTCTAAACATTCATTTGATCTGCAGATAAGCATTGATTCTTACAACTTCTAAAACTTGTAAAAAATAATTAAAAATTAAAATGTTTGCATTAAAATTATTCTTTAGGTGACATAAGTTTTAACTCTTACTTGAGCACGTATGTATATATATATATATATGTATATATATATATGGGCTCTTTATGATAGATCTAGTTAATCTATCATAACTATGAGATCTCATCTTAACCACAAATCAGTGGATAAATTAAGAAATTAATATATTTGGAAATTTGACCTAAAATTTAAACATTTTTCAAATACAAAAGTTCAGTATCTTCCCACGAATTAGTAAATTAATTCAAGGGTATTTTAGATATTTTAAATTTTTTTATCTCTCCTATCTTCTCTTTCTTCTCTCCTCTCTCCGGTCTCCGGTCTCTGGTGAACCTTATTCCGACAAACATAAGTAAACATAAAATACATAAAAGATGCAATGTGATACCCTTCATAAAATAATGAAAAAACACGATGTGATGCACTTAGTAAGCAATAGAAAGTGATACGTTGTGTTGCGCTTCATAAAACAACAAAAATACATTGTGATACATTATATACCAGATACACTGTGATACTATGTGGTATGCAATGTGAAAACCCTTTGATACCCGTTATAATACCTACAGTGATACCCATTGTGATACTCATTATGATACACAAAATATATATAAAAAACATTGTTTTCTTCAACACCAAAGTTGGATTTCTTAATGATGGAATTACAAGATTCTTATAATAGCTTCAACACCAAACCGAAACTGATATGACTTTCCAATGAAAATTGCACCCGCTGTGTTCGCAGAAAACTAGAACAAGAAAATCAAAATTTTAATTTTCTATATCTGTGTAGAAACAAATTTTACTTATCGCCAAAAGTTGCAGAGACAATGATGGAGGATAGTTAAGTTGAAAGAGTTGGAATCGATGGCTGTGGTGGTAGCAACAAAGGTGGAGGATAACAGTGTCGATAACAACAAACCGCTACTGATGGAAGCAACGACGAACACAGATCTATGATCGACGGTGGTGGTGGCGATAACGACAACGGCGGAACAGATACGATGGAGGATAACACAGTCGATCGATGTCAACAAACCGCTATTAACGGTCAAGGAGATACGATGGAGCCTAGAGGTCGGAGGTTGTCGGAGGTGATACGATGGAGCCTTTCTTATGGCTGGGTTTGATTGAAATACTGATAGAGATGAATGAGAAGGAGCAGCGCCTGCATCCGTTTAGCATTTAGGGTTTTTCTATCATTTGCCAAATTTACTAATTACCTTTTATATTATTTTTGTTAATAACATTAGTTATTAAATGATTGGTTGAGATTGGATCTTATAGTTATCATGGATTAATTAGATCTCATTTGATTAAGCCCATATATATATATATAGGGGCGGGTTTAAATGAGAACTCAAATTTGGTTGTGAACGTGAGGACAAATGAGAGTGCGACACGTGTCCCGTTTAAAGAAATATTATAGTATATATTCAGTCTGAATATATAAAGGAATATTCAATCTGAATATTCCTTTGTATATTCAGACTGAATATATACTAGACTGAATATTTCTTTGTATATTTAGACTGAATATATACTATATTCACTCTGAATATTCCTTTGTATATTCGGTCTGAATATTGCTTATTTTGACACGTGTCACGCTCTCATTTGTTCTCACGTTCACAACCAAATTTGAGTTCGCATTTGAAATTTTCTTTCTCTCTCTCTCTCTCTATATATATATATATCTTTATATATATATATAAAAGGAACAACCTTAAAGAAGGATGTGGAACCATGATAATTGAGCATTCTCAAATGCTAAATTGTGGTTGAGTTTTAGTTATCCCACATTGGTGAAGAGTTACAAGTTTTGAATAAAGTGGTGTGTATATAAGAAAGGTAGATTGGATGTCTTTGTGTCAAATCATGGGTTTGGCTCATGGGGATATTTTATTTTGGATGACCTCTTTCGCAATGTATAACCATGGATGAAAACCAAACCAACCAAATGGTAAATCTTTATTTTTATCTTTATATGTATATATCAAAGGAAAACCTTGGGGTATTGAGGTAGCACCATGATAATTGGGCATTCTCAAATGGTGAATTATGGTTGAGTTTTAGTTATCCTACATTGGTAAATAGTTAAAAGTTTTGAACAAACCGATGTGTATATAAGAAAGGTGGATTGGATATCAAAGAAAAACCTTGGGGTATTGAGGTAGCACCATGAGATTTTTTTGATATATCGGTAAATAAAAAAAAAATCACCATGAGAATTAAGCATTCTCAAGGTTGAGTTTTAATTGTCCCACATTGGTGAAGTGATGTGTATATAAGAAATGTGGATTGGATGTCTTTGTATCAATTCATGGGTTTGGCTCATGGGGATATCTTATTTTGGATGACCCTTTTTGCAATATATAACCGTGGTTGAAAACTAAACCAACCAAATGGTAAATCATTATCTTTATCTTTATATATATAAAAACAACAACCTCAAGACATGAGGTGGCATAATGAGAGTTTAATATTATCAAATCTTGAATTGTGGTAGAGTTTCATCTTCCCACATTGGTGAGGAAATGTAAGTTTAGAAGTAGGAAGTGAGTATAAGAAAGGTGGGGATAAACCATAGATGACTACTTGACAATTCTCAAATCTTGAAATATGGTTGAGTTCCATCATCCCACAATGGTGGGAAGATGCAAGTTCAAAAGTATAAAGTGAGTATAATGATAAAGGTGAATGTTTTTGTGTCAACTTATATGGTTGGATCAATTTATATATATATATATATATATAGGGGAGGGCTCAAATGAGAACCACCCCTCTTTAAAAAAACAAAGGAACAAATTGTGGACCACATATGATGTGGGTCCCACATAATATTAAATCATTTATGATTTAATATTAAATCATAAATGATTTAATATTATGTGGGACCCATATCATATGTGATCCACAAGAGTCCATTTGTTCTCATTTGAACCTTCCTCTATATATATATATATATATATATATATAAACAACCTCAAGACATGAGGTGGCATAATGAGAGTTTAGTATTATCAAATGTTTAATTGTGGTAGAGTTTCATCATCCCACATTGGTGAGGAAATGTAAGTTTAGAAGTAGGAAGTGAATATAAGAAAGGAGGGAATAAACCATAGATGATGATTTGAGAATTCTCAAATCTTGAAATATAGTTGAGTTCCATCATCCCACATTGATGAGAAGATACAAGTTCAAAAGTATAAAGTGAGTATAACGATAAATGGATGAATGCTTTTGTGTCAACTTATATGGTTGAATCAATTTATATAAATAAAAGAATTAAGTAAAATAATGCTTTTTTTGTAAACTAATAGACTTCACTAATTTTAGATTACAAAAAAATTACCCTTTTATGTGGTTGAGTTTCATCGTCTCACATTGGTGAGAAGATGCGAGTTAAAAAAAAATAAAGTGAGTATAAAAATAAATGTGTGAATACTTTTGTGTCAACTCATATGATTAACAACCAAGGAAAATAAGGTGGCATAAAGGGAGTTTAATATTATCAAATCTTGAAATGTGGTAGAGTTTCATCATCACACAATGGTAGGAAATGCAAGTTTGGAAGTAGGAAATGTGTATAAGAAAGGAGGGGATAAACCATAGATGATGACTTGACAATTCTCAAATTTTGAAATGTGGTTGAGTAGTTTCATCATCCCACATTGGTGAGAAGATGCGAGTTTAAAAATATATAGCGAGTATAAGATTAAATGGGTGAATCGTTTTGTGTCAACTCATATGGTTGGATCGATTTGACCTACTTTATTTTTGCAAAATAAATCAATTTATATAAAAAATAAGTAAAATAATGTTTCTTTGTTAAGTAATAGACTTGACTAATTTTAGATTACACAAAAAATTACCATGAGAAATTGATGAGTTCAAATATAGTGGGTAGGTTTGTGAAAGGAGGAACAAAATGTCGGTATATATTTCTGGATCTTTATATATAAAAAGTAAGATCTACAAGAAATGATGTAGCACCATAAGAATTGAGTATTATGCATTTCTTGCATTGAGACTTTTGTGTATCCACATTGATGGAGAGATGAAAGATTAAGAACTGATGGTAGGTATATGAGAGAAGGTTTTGGTGTGTTTGTTTTAACTCATGAGGTTGGATTCTCTTGGCTAATCCTATAAACACATTTGTTGGCTCATGTTGGCTATAATTATTAACCCTCCAAACACTTGGATTGGTTCATTTTGGCCAACCCTCTATTTGCAAGAAAGTTAACATGGTTTTCTATTTATGATTTACTTTAATCCAAAATGGATTAAAAAGTAAATTTTATGTTACAAATTCCATTTTCATGAAATATTGAAGAAAAAAGTTTAATTGTTTGGTGTTTTCTAATTACATGTTCTCCGTTTTCACAGAATATTGAAAAGTCTACGGGGTTTTTAATTTTTTAATATTGTGTTTTTTGTTTTTCAAGTTTATTTTACATAGTCGATTAGATTCTTAATTCTATATCATTTGTGATTATTTATCACGTAAGTTATTAGTTAACATACATATTTGATGTCATTTAATATATAAGGGTTACAAAACAAATTAAATTTTAAACACCCCTACCACCGTACTTAGTATTGTGTACGTTTGCCAAAACAATTTACATCTATAACAATCAAATACAATGATATCAAATCCGTTAAAGGAAGCCTAATCAAAGCCGGCAAACAAGAATTTCTAGCTGAGTTGATGATGGACAGGATCTCGAAAGGTACATTGCCTTTTCTTAATTGTCGAATAATGAATTAGGTTCATTTTAACGTAGTTACATATTTCTTAACAATATAATTTCGTCACCATGTAACGCGTGGTGGCACATACTAAATTTAATACATAAGGTTACAAAACGAACATTATAAACTAAATTTTAAAGATTAATTTTAAACACCCCTGTCATGATACGTGATATTGTCTACGTTTGCGAAAACAAATCACATTTAAAACAGTCAATTACAATGTTACATTGCATTTTATTAGTTGTCAAATAATGAATTAGGTTTATCTTAACGACTTAACGTAGTTAGTATTTGTTAACGGTATAATTTCATCACCATGCAACGCGTGGTGACACACACTAGTATATATAGGGGGGATACCACAATGCTTATTTCGCGAGTAATCCTTCATATCATGAAAGATAGATAGACTGTTACCCTTTATGGACTTTTGCGACTAAGCGTTCGGGCAATTAGCAATAATTTTTCTGTGCACTTCAAAGATCAAACGATAATGATATCGATTTAATAGAATACGACAATAATTCAGGATCAATCATTTCATTAAATAATACCTTAAATAATTAGTTTTAAAAATAAGGAAAAAAAGGTATAAAGTAATTTAGTTATATAAAGTTATTTAAGCTATTTATTTAAAATTCTCCTTTTTACCGTATTTGTGATTTTAATATGATTTAATTTTTTAAGTGTATTTATTTTCCATTTAAATAATTCATTTTGCATTTAAGTCAACTTATTGTAAATTAAAATTTTCTTCACATGTGATTCACTTTTATGAGTGAATTATACCAGTGATCCCTGTGGTTTGCTCAAATTTTAGATTTTATCCCTAAAACAAACTATCTACACCGGTGGTCCTTAACATTTTATTTTCATTGCATTTATGGTCCCTTCCACTTAACAAGGTTAGTTAGCAACCGTTAGGAAGGACTAACATATCTTTGAACATACTATAGGGACCAAAAGTGTAATCTACACTTTATTTAACTTTTTTATTAAGAAATATTTTATATATTCAGTTATAAATTAAATTTCTTAATTGTTTTATATATTTTTTATATATTCAATTATGAACTCTAAAATTTAACTTTATTCATATTTTATTTAATTTTTTTATTTAAAAATATTTTATATATTTAATTATAACTCAAATTTCTTAATTGTTTTACATATTTTTTATACATCCAATTATAAATTTGAGATTTAAAGTTTTTAACCATAATTGTTTCATTGTTTCATATATATTTTTATATCAACTTTCTTGGTTTTCAATTTTTTTATAAATTTTTTTTTATTAAAAAATATTTTATATATCCAATTACAAATCAAATTTTATAAAATAAAATACATATTAAATAAAAATCTTTATATATATATTTAAAAACTATTTTATTCACACACAAAAATTAGCGTTAAAAAATCTCAAGTGTTCAACAACAAAAGAAATCAAGATAAATTCGCATAAGTTTTTTTTATTAATCTGGATATCCAACTCGCTATACAAACCGACTTATCCCAGGGCGACCACCCGCTTCACAGGTAGCCTGGAGTCACCGTATTTGAACATCCGTGGCCACACGAGGATTTTTACTCCTCCAGGTACTTTCGATCTTTGGAGCTCAAACTCAAACCATTGATGCACCATCTTTATGGTTATAAATTCGCATATTTGAAATATGTGAGCAAAATATTGAAAATAAAAGTCGGTTAAATGAGATTATTAAATGTATTTAAAGATTTTTATTTAATATGTATTTTATTTTAAAAAAATTGATTTATAATTGGATATACAAAAAAAATTTTAATAAGAAAAATTCACAAAAAAATGAAAATCAAAAAATTATTATAAAAAATATACGAAACAATTAATAAAATTACAAAAAAAATCAAGATAAATTCAAATGAAAAACAAGCGTTAAAACATTATAAATCTCAAGTGTGTAACTGTATATATAAAAAAATATATAAAACAATTAAGAAATTTTATTTATAATTAAATAAATAAAATATTTTTTTAATAACAAATTAAAAAGGGTGAATAAAATTAAAAATTTAGAGTATATTATACTTTTGATCCTTATAGTATGCTTACTGACCGATTATTCCTTTCCAACAGTTTCTAACTAACCTTGTTAAATGAATGGCCCATGGGTGCAGTGAAAATGAATACTTAGGGACCACTAGTGTAGATAGTTTGTTTTAGGGACCAAATCCAAAATTTCAACAAACCACAGGGACCACCGGTGTAATTCATTCTTTTTTTAAAATAACAAAATGTTTTCTAATCAGATGTGATTTCTTAATCATATGTGATTTCCTAATCATATACAATCTAAAACTTAAAAAACAATTATTCAAATTAAACATTGAAAAATAAAAATAACGAAAAAACCTATAATCACATATGATGTTTAGCAAAACACATTTATAATATATAAGATCACATGTAATCCAAAACGTAATTCATATTTTACACATATCACATGATATCATATAAGAGAAAAGTTCAAATACGAACTCAAATTTGGCTGCAAGCATGGAAATAAAAGAAAGCGTGACACATGTCCCATTCAGTCTGAATAATGAAGGGAATTCAGAGTGAATAATGAAGGTGAAGTTCATACATTATTCAGACTGAATAACACTACATTAAGTCTGAATATTTCCCTTCATTATTCAGTTTGAATATGACACGTGTCGCGCTCTCATTTGTCCTTATGCTCACAACCAAATTTGAGTTCTCATTTGAACCCGCCACACACACACACACACACACACAAACGAAAGAACTGGGTAAGGCTGAACTCTTCTTTTCTGGTAGTAGTAATGCCGTCACGTTAGCCGAGAAGACGGACTTGCTGGTATCGTCCTAATCCTTCCTTAGGAAGAGCGTGAAATTCTTTTTCCTTTTCGCAGGGACCAGGAGATCACACACACACGATCAAGAATTCTATGATGTTTTTAGGACCTTCACTTTTGAGGTCATAATGAATGAAATGAACCCCGACCGGTGCTCGGTTACGCGCACGTGAAAAAACGCCAAAAAAAAAGAAAACTGAAGAACACCCTGGGAGCCTTCCATCTAGACGGTATGTACTAATGCATACCGGTAATTTGTAATATGCATTTGTGAATATTCATCAATGCATATGTAATAATAGAAGCATTGGTGCATAGGAACAAAAAACGCTTGTATGCATTAGTGCATACCGTTCGGATGGAGGGCTCCCAGGGTGTTTTTCAGTTTTTTAGTGTTTTCCTTTGAACCACCCTATATATATGTATGTATGTATGTACATATGTTAGGTCTATTATTTAATTGTGTCAAAATAAGAAAAAGATATGCTTTATTGTAAAAGGAAGTTTATAATTCCTTAAACTCTTTGTTTCCTTAATTAGCATAGACCTAGCAATATAAATAGGAGTCTAGGGTTTACTTTCAAAGGGTCGTCGATTCATATTAGAGAGAGAGAAAGCCGAAACTGTGTTTACATTGTAATCGATTACATCCATCAAGAGATATATGACTACGTAAGTTCTTTAAATATCGTTTTTCTCATATTACCTTTGCTATTAACGTTTTACTGTCATTGTGCTTGTTTATCTGGGATCAACAAGTGGTATCAGAGCCTAAGATCAAGAGTTTTTACGATTTTCTGAGCAAACCACGAAACAGAAGGTATTATTTTCGATTTCTGAAATTCTGCTGTTCGTTGAATTTTTGTCGAGTCACACTGTTTCATGCATTACCCGATAAAACACCATACTATGTGTTTTTATCGACTGATTATATCTGTGCTTTTCTCGATTTAAAATTTATTCTGCTTATTGAATTTTTCTCAGGTCTACCTTCTGCTGATTAAATTTTTATCGGTTCAACTGCTTATTCTGCTTATTTTGTTTCTCGACTCTTATATAAAATATTTAAATCTGTTTAGTTAAAATTACTTTAGTTTTTTTTCTTTACTTTTGAATATCTTTACATAAAAAAACTCAGGAACTTGTAACTCCTGCAGCTTTTCTTACTAAAGATTTCCTTAGTAAAATCATAAACTCTCGTAATCTTGATATTTTTTGTAATTGAACAAATAAGAAACTCGAAAACCCAGACAGTCTTGTCCATAAAAAGACTAGTTCTTTTTAGTCAAGAACCATGTGTTTTTGTTTTCTGGTTCTTCAATAACAGAAAACTCAGAATTAAAGTATTTGATTTTTAGTCGAGTCCTATTGAATCGAGAAGAAGTTTGATCGAGTGGTCAGTATTCGATAAATTTTTTAATCGAAATCTTTTTCTGATCGAGTTATATAAAGTTATTATCGATCCAATTTCATTCTACAATAATTTATTATCGAGCCTCGTTCACTCGATAACAATTTATATCAAGCCTATTTCATTCGACAACATTTATTATCGAGCCTCTATCACTCGATAACAATTTTCATTGAGTACTTCACACCCGACAAAAGTTCTTAATCTTTCTGCCCATATCGATAATTTTATTATCGATCTCCTCTGTTCCTCGAGAAAAACCTACTGTTTCGCGAGACAACTCAAAATTTAAAAGAAAAAAAAAACTCATCGATCGAGGTCCTCTAGTAAGTACAATGACTACCCGTAAAGCAATGGCAATTGGATCAGACACCAAACCTCCGATTCTCTTCCCGGGCGAATATTCTCAATGGAAGGATAGATTCCTTGACTTCATTGAACGCAATGACTATGCCGATGAGATCATGCGTTCAATCAAGGAAGGTCCTCCTCCAACTTTTTATCAGGATTTTCCGGCTATGCCAAACAATACTCCTCCTACGCCCGCACGAAGGGAAGTTAAACTCAAAAGTACATGGGATGCAAACGAGAAGAGGATAATGAAAGGTGACCAACTTGCCCGTTCATATCTAATTATGAGCCTCCCGAATGAAACTTATATGAGCATTGATAGCCCCAAGAAAACGGCTAAAGAAATGTGGGAGGTCATAGAAAAGTTCATGCTTGGAACGAAGATTGGCACACAACTCAAAATCACCAACTGCATATCACAATATGAAGAATTCAAGGCAAAAGATGGAGAAAGTCTTACGAACACGTATACCCGTTTTGTACAACTGGTAAACGAACTAAGCAAGAACGAAATTCATAAGACCAAGATCGAAAATAACGTTAAATTTGTTAGCAATCTTCAACCGGAATGGCGCCGGTTTGCTAATCAAATCAAACACAGCAAATATCTTGCTGATCTTGATCTTCATGAAGTCTATGAAACCCTCCAACAAGATGAAGAAGAGGTTCTTGAACTGATGGGGTTAAATACAAAGGAGAACCCGGATCCAATAGCCTTGATGGCAAAAGACTCATCTTCAACTCCTCAAGAGATGTTTCCTGAACTGGAAGAAGAAGATTTTGATTATGATCCCGAAATTGCCAAACTTCAACAACAACTGGCCTTCCTTACGATATTTTTTCAACAAAAGTACTCACGTCGCTCGAATCCCAATCAACAAAGGTATGCCACGGGATCTAAAAATCGTGAGCGAAAGGCCCTGTTTGAGCCAAAGCCGAGAAGAGAAGAACCACACTCGACACCCAAGCCAGAAGACAAGTTCAAGGGTGAGATGAGCCTGTGCTATAATTGTGGCAAATCTGGTCACTATGCAAGAGAATGCAAGAAGCCAATTGTGAAGGATTCCAACTACTTCACATACAAACTGATGTTGGCCAAATAAAAAGAAGCCGGTAAGGTTCTTCTTGCTGAGGATGAACAATGGCTTAATCAAGATGATGAAGACGACATGGAAAGGGATACTCAAGCACATTTCAGCTTGATGGCTTACTCCGATGACACTACTTCTCACGCTTCCGACTACACACCCGAGGTAAGCCCTTCTGACTATGACTCTTTTGTATCCCAAATGCATGATTTAATGTGTCAACTAAAAGAATTACAATCTAAATTGAAACCCGAGAAACTCTTGGTTTCCAATTTAGAAGCACGCTTAGAAAATAATCATAATCAATTGCTTCTTATGCAAACCGACCTTGTCAATTCTTAAAGTATAGCGCATAATCTCGAAACGGAGAAAATGGTTTTAAAAGAAGAAAATGATATTTTTAAACAAAAAATATCTGATCTCACTCTTCAACTTCACACATCTAGGAATGAGACTGCCGAATTTTCATCAAAGTTTGACTTTGTCAGTTTTCAAAGACAAGATCTATTAGAAAAACTCAAAGATTTAGAATTAAAACTTTACAATCTTGGTCAAACTGAACACACTATTCACTTAAATGCACCGAAAGATTTAAGTTCTAAAGCCGGGTTAGGTTTTGAAAACCCGAAACACGTAGCAAAGGCAATCTATAATACTCCGATGATTTATAAATTCGAATATCTGAACCTTGGTCCGGATTACCAAATTCAATTTATGAAGTTGGACTTTAGTGTTGAGGAAAGAGAAGATTGGAAGAGACAAAACAAAAACTATTTTCAAATACCTTTATGCTATCCTCAAATAGTAGAAGAGGAATCTTCAAGTGAATCTCTTCCAAACAACTACTTTCCATCATATTCTGCCGAAGAACTTCAAAACAAGATTCCTGAATGTAAACCATATATTCCCACTCTATTTTTAGAAAAGAAAATTATTCAACTCGAACGAGTGTTGGAAACTGAACGTTCTTTGGCGGAAAAGGAAAAGGAATAAATTTTATCTAAAATACAACAACTTGAGAACGAGACTTTACAATTGAACAAAACTCATGAAAATGATACTATTTCAAACATTTCAACTTGTAAAGCCTTCGTTAGCAATTATTTAGATAATTGCAAAGAATTGTTTAAAATGGACCCAAATTCCAATCCTCCAAAACAAAAATGTTCCTATTCCGACGAACAAATCAATGCTGAATTAGATGTCCTTTCTAACCAATCTTCACTTGAATCGGACGAGTATCTAAATGACATGTGTGATGAATTTGACTTCAATCTTGTACTTCCAAATCACACGGAGTTTTTAGACAAAGGCAAACAACCAATGGAATCAGTTTCATTACCTACGGAACCAACGGAGTGTTCCACGAGTCAAAATCAAACCACTCCTAAACAAACGAAAACCAATCATGTCTTCCAAAATCATACTAACCGTGTTCCTTTCAATGTTTCAGCGGTTCATACTTTAGAAAACAAACAAGTTTGGGTCAAAAAGGGCACGCGTTCAACAAAGTCAACACCCCGCGAAGAAGACAATTTTTTCCGTTCAAATGTTAAAAGAAACATTTTTCGTTTTAGATTTCCTTATCAAATTCATTCATTTCGACACTTAATTAAATTTTCTCGTAATAAAATTTTCTGTTCTAATTGCGGTGTGGATGATTTAGTACGTAAACCTCCAATTGATTGTGGTTATGATTATTTTCCTGACATGTATAATTCTTTTAATCGCAAATTTTTTCCTTCATCACCTGTTTCTAAATGGGGTCCAAGAAATCAAATGACTAAAACCTATAAGTCTCACTACAAGTGAAAATACGCACCGAAATACAAGAGTCCTGCCATCCGGCCGTTTCTGCGCCTGCTTCCAGACCTCACCAGGATGACCCAGGCTCCGCTCCAACTCTTCCTGAGGGGGAGACACGCCGGACTGCAAGATCACGACCCAGAACTGCTGCTGCATCATCTTCAAGACCACCCACTCAAACCACCCAACATCGACAACGTGCTCCAACAACTCGAGAGGACGATACACCAACGGTTGAAAAGCCTGCGGATATCGAATTCGAGAGTACAGCTGAACCTGCCGAACCAGCCGAACCCGATCAAAATGAAGAAAGAGTCGACGTTCAAGGTCTGCGAACATCAGTAAGAAACTGGTTCAGAGATCCGTATGAACCAGTACTTCAGGGACAAGATTACGTGAACTTAAAGCATACGGCAAGGAATTATGCTTTAAGGGATCAAAATGAACCAAGACTTCTGCCTCATCAAATTCGTGGCAAAGGATGCTCACTGAAAGCAAGTCGAAGTGGGTAAATCAGCAAATTCGTGTGCCATATCTTGAGGAAACAATGGAAAAGATCTTTCGGAAAGAAGCGAAACCTGATGATTTGGCACACATTCATCTCGTGATAGAAATGGATCCTGCTCAGGTTAGAGAGTATCTCCATATCCTGAAGATGAGAGCTTTACCTCCAGCTGAAGTGGTCTCGAGGCACAGGATTATTGGGATTCTGAAGATTGACACAGACAGGATCTACCAAGTTGAATACCCAGTTTTCAAAGTCCAAAGAGAAGACGGTAAAGCGTATTCCTTCTCTGAAGCCGATTTTGCAAACCTTGATATAATGGACTTTGAAACCATCTACAACGAATTGAGAGACAAGCGAAACCGAAACGAACACGAGCAAAGGGCACTAAGGGCAGTGGTAAGGCATGTTCAGAAAGAGCTACAGTACAACTATCTGCATGATCTTCAACGTGGGATAGAAAGCGAGCAAAAGAAGATACATATTCCTAAGCCTGATCAGTCCTTACCTATACCAAACAGCACTCCAGTTACTACCATCTTCACTTATCCTATTCATGAAGTTGTTTGGATGCATGCATCGCGAGAAAAGCGGTTTCTCAGATTTCATGAAGTGGCTGCATATTCTGATGGTACATTGTGGGGAGTCCGAAATAGACTTGCGTCAGAATTGGCTACGGATAGGAAGAGTACGACAAGGATGTGCAACGACCGAAGGAACTCTCTCATAGAAGCTATCAAGATAATCGATGAAAGAATTCTCTATCGACAAACCCTCCGAAGATTTGAAGGCATGTTTGAGCTGAAAAGGTGAAGACTGATTTTGCCACAAAGGGGGAGATTATTCTCTCAAGACTGATTTTGCCACAAAGGCATGTTAGGTCTATTATTTAATTGTGTCAAAATAAGGAAAAGATATGCTTTATTGTAAAAGGAAGTTTATAATTCCTTAAACTCTTTGTTTCTTTAATTAGCATAGGCCTAACAATATAAATAGGAGTCTAGGGTTTACTTTCAAAGGGTCGTCGATTCATATTAGAGAGAGAGAGAGAGAGCCGAAACTGTGTTTACATTGTAATCGATTACATACATCAAGAGATATATGACTACGTAAGTTCTTTAAATATCGTTTTTGTCATATTACCTTTGCTATTAACGTTTTACTGTCATTGTGCTTGTTTATCTGGGATCAACAATATATATATATATATATATATATATATTGGACGATAATCAAATAAAAACCATAAAAAAGTTACAAACTCGTAAAAACCGATATAATTTTTTTTATGATTTTTTTTTATCAAAAACTATAATTTAAGATATTGTTGCATATATATGATTATGTTCACCTTATGAATATAATTACATGTGAATTTGTTTTTTGATTCACCTAATGAAACAAAAAATATGCATAAAAAAGATTCATATGGTGAAACAAATACATGTGAAATTTTCACCTTATGAAACAAATATATGTGAAATAATATCTTAAATCCTTTGATAAAAAAAATTGATGAAAAGAATTATTTTTATCTTCAGCGTGTTCCATTTTCGGATTTGGTCGAAGGTTTTTTATGCAAAGTGTAAACTATAAATGAAGAGGAACCCATTTGAAGTGTTTAGGTTAAAAAGCAGAGAAGGTGATGACTTTTCAGAATGATGAGATAGGCATCTGATAAAACTAGGGGGAGGCTCTATAAAGGCGCACGACTTTCAAGGAGACCTCAATAAAAATAAAAAATAAACTAAAAGAAATAAGAATACATATAGCGAAATTAAATGATGAAAATAAAAAAAAAATTGTTAAATTTAAACCTAATTCACAATTAAGTTCCAAGTTGTATGCTTGACAATAACAGATGAACCAAAAAAAATTCATAACTCTCACATTTTACCGAATACGAAAACCTAAAAATGTCGCAACTGTAAACCAACGAAGATTAAAAACGACAAATAAAACATAACGCAGTTTAACGATTAGGACAATTACGAGTCATGATGTGCCATTGTAGAACAAGTTTTCCACATGTGATTCGTCTTCTTATTTTTATTTGCAGCCCTTACAACGATACAACCAAACGCTTTCACATCCCACACTCTTTATTACGAATACCAGCTGGAGGTAAAATGTCAACACTTTCAATGCCTCAAGTCTATCGATCGCCGAAGTACTAACGTATGTGTCAACATCAAACTCACCTTTCATCTTGTTAAGAGCCTCGTACAACAAATTCAACTTTGACTTGTCTTTCCTAATTCTACTGATAATCAAATCCACTTTTGTATAAACACCATTAATTAAACGCTCTTTTTCAACATCAACTTCACTGTATTTGGCGCGGGCGGGTTGAATCTCAACACGCAACAAAGCTCTAGTCCACATACGAGATACTAGCATCTCCAGAATCAAATCTACACTATCATTTAACAATATCTTCAACATGTGACGACATAATATATCATTACGAACAAGAACTTTGTATTCCCAATTTATTGAGTTATCCCCGACATCTTGAACAAACTAAGAACAATGCAAATTTTTTTAACCAATGCATAACATTAACAAAATTGTACTACAAAATACATTAAACAAAGTGTTTGATTTCTTTTTCTTATGCGAAACATGATAACGTTTCATATTTCCATCATTATCAAAGTGTTTGACACCCGAAAACCATACAACTTTTTTAATCTCCTTCTGAACATCAAACAAAATGTTGCGCGTAAATATCTTAGATGCATGCCTTTCAATCAATAAGAGCGTAACGCAACGGAGTAAAGAGTTCCTTGTAACATACTCAAGACAATGATGTTTGTTCCTTTGCTTCTCTGTTGCACAATCAAAAGCATGCAAAAACTTAACCAAGTCATTTTTATAGTAATGCACATATATTCTAAAGAACGAAGGTGAAATTTCCGATCTGGATGTCGTCTTCATCAAACCAGACATTGGGTTATCAACATAGTATGCCGGAATCCAAGATTGCTTAATTGCAAACATATCATTCAACCAGTCATTTCCATGCAAGTCATATTCTTGAATAATAGCATGCCATTCTTGTTAAAAAACATCAGGTGTAATATGTGTATTCCAAACCAACTTGTTAAACCTCTTCTTGAAAGTACGTTTTGAATCTAGATTAACACAAATATGTAACATATAAATCAAATATAATTTTTAAATTAAGAATTGAAACTTAAAATACATAAACGGTGCACTTGCATGGCTAATATAAATAAGTTACCTTGTTTGGCAGCTTCATTATATGCCACATGCATAGTTTATGCTTAGCCTCCGTAAAAACTGTGGGAATGGCTTGTTTCATAGCCGCACACTAATCTGTTATCACAAACATTGGTTGCTTACCATGCACTTTTATGAAAGCCTTCATAACCCACATGAAATTATTTAAGTTTTTCATGACTGACCAGAGCTGAACCAACGAGAACTGATTTCTTGTGATTATCGATCGATATGAAAGGTATGAAATCCATCGCACGCCTTCATTAAAAAAATTATAAAACAAAAACTAAAGCATAACATTGTTTAAAAAAAAAAACTTACTGATTCATACGGTACATAACATCAAACAAAACAGTGTCACCAAATTTTCTGAAATTTAGCCTTGCAATCTCATCAGCCCAAAACATGGCCTATAACTCTCTCTCAACTGTCAAGTACTCAAAAAATAAATTTGGTACTCTATGCATACTTTTCGCCAACAAATTCACGAGCATTTACACATTTTTATTCCCAATTTTTTTTTCCCATATATCTTCTATCACCAACAAACCACCCTTCATCGCAACTTCCATCCTATGTGTCTTTGAAGCCTTAATACTTGCCGAAGATGCATTAAATCCTTTCCGAAAATCAGTATATAATTTCATTTCTTGTCGACTCAACAGTGGATGTTTATTCTTCTCTTCAAAATTATGTAATACGTAATGCGTGGATCCTTTAATAAGTTTGAACTTTCATCCAACTTGAAACACCCAATCTCTTAACATTAGAATTCTGATACTTACGCTCACCACTACGCATTTCAACTGAATCAAAGTCCTTTTTAGGTGGAATGCCTTCTTTACTACAAACTAGGTACCTATTCGTTACAATATCGTACCTATTCTTTTTAACATTTGACCGTCTCACAACAAACCCAGTTGCATCTGCCTATTTCATATACGCATCATTGGTTGCCTCAATAGATGGGAATTCAGAACCTAACCCAAACTTCACATCTTCATCAACATGAGGAATCCAATATCGGGTACCTCCGGGAGTCTCATAAACTTCATGATTCGTACCTACAACAACAACTTAGTTGACGGGTTCCATACGACCAGTTCTAAATCTATATTTCATATTGATTTAGTTCATTTCCATTCAAACGAAAATTCAAATTGCATTACTCATTCTCATTATAATAAAATTCACGCATTCGTCAAAAATATACAATGTTGCCATACGTAATATACAACTACGTGGGTAACAATATTCGTGAAAACCATAAACACATATATGAAGCAAATTAAACTGTGTGTGACACATACCCAATTTTACTATCATTCCAAAGGAGAAAAAAACTGCAAATGTTTTATTAAAATTAACTTTCATAACAAAAATGTTATCAAAAAATTATACGGTATAAACGTCACAACGAAATATTAAAATTCAACGAAAAAAATAAATTCTACTGTTTTGAAATTGATTCATAAAATTACGATTTATCCAAGCACAAACAGACAAAAAATTTCAAACATGTAACAAAACCAACATTTAGAAACCGTACTAACCCAAAAACTCATCAATGATATGACCAGTTACGGTTTCAAATTCCGGTTCGTGTTCAAACATAGTATCTTGATCACACAAGTCATCGAACCCATGTTAAAATTTAAATCTGAATCATCGACATTGCAAGAATTCTCAAGAATTGCATTGGCGGAATTCTCATCTTCAATCGAAGATGATACTATTTGGTCGTACATCTGGAGGAATTATTGGGGTTTCAAAATTTTGAATTTCACAATATATTTTGATGATCGTGCGCGTTAAAGTGTAGCAGGTTGTTCAAACAAGTTTTTCCAATAAAATAAATTCATATTCTATTCAATGATAATTACAATACAATATATTATTTTATTAATAATAAAATCATAACCTAAAATAAAGGGATATAAAGAAACCGCTTGAATAAATAACGGATTTACTAAAACTCTGAAAAAATCAAAATTAAATTATTTAACCAATGACATAACTACCCTTTCTGTATTTAAAAAAATAATAATAAAAGGAAAATGAATTGACGATTGTGATGAGTTTGCATAGTTTACAACCTTCACTTGGTTTGTATTTGAATCTCTCTCTCTCTCTCTCTCTCTCTCTCTCTTTCTCTTTCTATATATATATATATATGCACTTGTAATTCGTAACATGCACACATGCATATGCACCAGTAATTCATAACATGCACACGTGTATAGAAAAAAAAACAGCTTCAATCGCTTGTATGCATTTGTGCATGTCGTTTTTGCATAAATGCATACCGTCCAGATGGATGACTCGTAGGGTGTCTTTCATTTTCCTCTTTATTTGAGATTTTCCTCTGAACCTCCCTCCATCTCTCTCTCTCTCTCTATATATATACATAAAGGGAGGTTCTTCTACACCCCAGTTAAAAGTTACACCCCGTGCACCCCAATCAAAACCTCCCACTATATAGTGAATTTCATAACATTCTCCATTTCATAATACATTTCATATCATTTATGATCAAATGGAACAAACTCGTTATGAAAAAACTGGATAAAAAGTTGTGAAAATCAGAAAATATAATATGTTATGAAATTCACTATAATATTTCATAACATTTTATATTCTCTGATTTTCATAACTTTTTATCCATTTTTTTCATAACGAGCTTGTTCCATTTGATCCTAAATGATATGAAATGTATTATGAAATGGAGAATGTTATGAAATGGATCATGAAATGAACGGTTTTGATTGGGGTGCACGTGGTGTAACTTTTAACTGGGGTGTAGAAGAACCAAACTCTATACACACACGTAAATATATATATATATATATATATACATACACACTAATGTACTCATGCGTTGCAACGGAGTACAATATTTTATTCTCAACTAAAGGCAAAAAAACATGAATAGAACTTCTAAGCAAAAAAATCCAATTTTATGTATGAAGAAAATTCATAAGGTTGCAAACATGCATTAGAGAGTGTTTAAAACCATAAAAACCATATAGTTAATATTAAATTATACAAGAATTAAAGTTATATAAAACTAGCTTTCTTGACTTTACTTTCATTCGTAAGTTGATACCCTAAACATGAACTTATCTATACTACTTAATAAAGCAAATTTGTTTATCTCTTAAAAACAACCATTTTAAGCTTATTGTACAACCCAACAATGCATGATTTCTTAAAACTCTTAATATCTTAAATGACTTTTCGTTTTCCCAATGACCCATACTCAAGTTGCAATCTGGAGTGCTAACACAAACTTAAAAAAATGACGCTTCGTTTGTATCCATTCTGCAATCCTCTCAAGATGTCGATTCCTTCTCTCAAGATGTCGATTCCTTCTCTCAAGGCACCTCCTTCCCTTTCCATCGCCCTTCCATGGCCAATCAGCATCGTTCAGGTAAGGTTTATCCAGCATTGTTCTCACATTAGGGTTTCTAAGGGTTCTATTTGGGGTTTCTAATATTTGTTATTTGTGGTTTATCCAACATCATTCTCTTCTACTTCCCTTCAATGATTTCGAGATTCTCGATTCATATTCTATTCAGGTACTTTCGATTTCGAGATTTCTCGATTCATACTCTCACGGATTGTAGGCTCCTATTTCAACGAAGCAAACAGGAAGAACCGAAGGAAACACGAAAAACTGAAGGAAACAAAAGGTAAGTTGGATACTCTAAATTTTCCATTTTTTCTTTTAATTTTCTTTGAATTTCATGTATTTTGCTTCATGGAATTTCATGTAATGGAGTTACTCTAATGCTATGGACGTCTTATGTAAAATACAATGGAGTTAATTGGAATTTATAATGCTTTGAAGCCTGGTTCATTCGAGGTAAGCTCTCATTTCTCTCCCAAATCGGTGGTTCATTCTTGATTCTGGTGGTTCATTCTAGGTAAGTTTCTCGTGTTCCCTATTAGTCCTTTATGGGTTTCGACCTAATGGTTTTTGTCTGATGGTTTTTGTTTGATTTTTCGACTCCGGTTCATTCAAGGTAAATTTCTAGATTTCCCTCCCAAGTTCATTCTCGATTCTGGTGGGTTTTTCAAGGTAAGTACCATTTTCTATTCTCCCTCTAAAAAAGTGTTTTCTCTTAGATGTATCGACCCTTTCGTTGATGCAAATAATCAATTTTGACTGATTCTTTATTGGGTTCTACATGTTTTATCCCCAAAAATTTCTGTTCCTTTTCTTTTAATGTTTTATAGATCAAAACCAAGTCTGGCTGCTGTTGCTTGCATGATGCCATTCATGCTTGGAGTATGCCTTTTTTGTCCTTCCAAGGATTGTCTTTGGCACACATAATCACTACTGCTATCACTGAAACGATAAGTTATAGTCTCTTTTGCTTTTCTTTTTGAAAGAATGAAATATAGTCACTGTTAATCCTCAGACCCTACCTATGCCTAGATGTTGCTGAAACAGTCCTAAGTCATGGTTTTCTTTAACAACTTCAACCATAATTATTTGACATTTTGTATTTTACCATGAGTTTTTTTTCTCTTTTTAGTGGGGGGAGGGGGTTGGAACTAATTTTTTCATAACTTCTATTTATGCTTTGATTTAATGTTCTCTCTTTCAAACATGTTGGGAATCAAAATGATTTTTTTGGGGTTGCTTCACCTATTTCAAATGCCTGATGTATTTACTACATCATTTTAACAGATGTATTGTCAATTTTTTGTTAGATACCAACCTCTATGAAGAGGCACCTTTGGAACATCTGCAGTTGGCGTACCATGCATCTCTTATGGGTTTTATTTTTATTATTTGCTACGTGTTTCTTATCTTTGCACTTAAATTACTAATAGCCTTTATTATTGGCTTAAATTTCCAATATACTTTGGGTGTTGGTTCTCTTGATATGAAAATCTATCATCTCTTCATTTGTCGTTTTATTCTTATATTATAGATCTCAATGAATGGTGGTCTATATTTGGTATTACACTTTTTTCTGTTTTTCCTTCCATTTGTTTTGTTCCTATTGCATTGACAGCTTAGGAAATGCAATTTTGATTTGCACAACAACCGGAAAGGAGAGGCCTCACCACCATGCCATCATCCTGATTTAAAGAAACTTGTATTTCTTGATCTTGTATTTTTTATTACTTCGATCAAATGTGGATAGGGACTAGAAGGTTGAGTTGGAGAAGTAAGTGCAAATAGAAATCGTGTTGAATGCTATTGTGAAATTTGTGTTTAGGAGTCAAGCAAGGGCAAATTGAGTGTTATTTTTTTATGTGTCATATGTTTGCAAGGTATCTTCTGGAAGTAGTTTGATGGTTTGATAGTTTGCTTATACTTGGATGTTTTTTTTCAAATTTCTTGAATTTATGAAATGTTAAGTGATTAACATTGTTCACATGATTGTAATCCAGATTTGTCACGATGTATAAAGACGGACGATTCATTTACCAAGACCACGATTGCAAGGGGTTTTAGTTCTGGTTATGGATCCTCGATTCATACTCTTTGATTAGCACTCTCGGTTTCCCTAAATTCATGTTTTTGATTTTCTTCTGAAGTCCGTCACATATCGATGGCCACACATATTTTGCAATGTCGTCAGTGTCTATATCAGGTAGGGTTTTTGATCTGTTCTTTTTATTGTATCCAATGTTGTTTTTGCGGCTATTGTGATTTTCTTTCACATTTTTGTGTTAAGCTTCCTTGTTTCTTTAATTTGAACTGCACACTTGCATAATGTTGGTTTGGCTACTGTGATTCTTTGGTAAGTTATTAGGCCTTATATGTTGCATTGCACACTTCTATCCAGGCGAGTTAACTTTCCTTTCCAGAATTCGTGCTTCACGTTTTGCTTTTGGACAATGTACACTTCTGTCCATGTAAGTTCAATTTTCTTTTGGATTTCATGTTTTTCTTGCTTTCTACGGTCCTGACATCAATGTGTAGATAAGGTGTTTGAGGAAATGCCTCAAATTGACATTGTAACTTTATTTTTTCTGCTTACTTGATGAGGTAACCTGATAAACTAACTCCCTGTTTTCTATATTTATTGTCTTGGTTGTTGTTCTGTTTTATATTCAATCAGTTACCACCTCTAACCTAATAAGTTTTGTTCATCGAGATACAGACTTCAATATTGCAACTTGGTTATCAAACATTTTGGTTGATCAAGTGAAAGTTGTTTAACAAAGAAGGACATGCCCATAACTATCATTGATGGGGCTTTCCCGGAATCTGAAATGGTGAATTTGAAGGCATCAAATGGAAATGAACAAGAATCAACCATCGAGTCGGTAGAAACTC
This sequence comes from Silybum marianum, assembly GCA_036898165.1. NCBI lineage: Eukaryota > Viridiplantae > Streptophyta > Magnoliopsida > Asterales > Asteraceae > Silybum > Silybum marianum. Next base: position 17,077,458 of record CM072531.1, on the reverse strand, counting down.
CAACTGCAAACCCGAATGATGATGGGTTAGACGCTAGAGATTGGCATATTCGAGGGAGGAGATAGAGGACTAAGGTTCGTGGGCGAAAAAGAACAAAACCCAAAATATTATCACATGAATATGATCATAAATATTATCCCATTTGGTTTTCAACGGATCTCTTTGCTTATGTGAGTCCTAACATGTGTAGATAGGAGTAGCAGGTTAAGTAACAAATGATGGATGGAAATGGAAGTTAATCATTTTTTTTGTATTTTGCTCCAAAAGTTCTCATCGTTTTGATTTCACTTTTTGCATGGATTATTGTGTGTTTGAAAGTTCTTGATTTTTTACATAAGGTTGTTTTTTTGGTTGATATTTTCATAATGACAATCAAGTACATCTGGTAATGCTTATATAAATTAAATACGTGTATTGTATTGTATTATACATTTGAAAGTGTTGCGTTTGTATCAGACTAAGGGACTCTTTACTAAATGTTTTTCCGATAAATGTTTATCGGTTTATTTACCTTACTAGATAATCATGAAAAGGGCCAAGGATCTTACCCGGTAAGAACGAGGGTAAGAATGAAATCTCACCCGGTAAGTGAGAGAGTTGACTTTTTCACTGTAAGTGGGGTGACGATTCTTACCCGATATGTGGTTACCGGGTACATTGTTGCATACAATATTGTTTTAATTAGCTACAATTTTACCCGGTAAAATGAGTTAGAATGTTGAATCTTACCGGTAGGTAAGCATTTGAGTAAACGACTCCTTAGATTTGTTTGTCCTTTGTATGATCGTATCACATAATAATACTTGCTTATTCTTTATGTCATATAATCTCAAAATGTGTTTTATTTATTACTTCATATATTTTCTAAAAGATTCAGTTTTCTTCCTACAAGATAGAGGGAATTGCATTATCTTAACTCACTTTTACCTTAATTTTGAGTTGACATATCTTGTATGTATGTTTTGATTCTTATTTTAGCCTAAACTTTTGCATCCCGCCGCATTGCGCGGGTACACTACTAGTTATTGGAGAAAAATGTCTTTAACTTTCCTGTATTCTTATTGATGAACAACACATGAATTAAATATCATAGCATACAATAGAGTGAAGATATCACACATCTAGTGGTGTACCCATATAATGCGGCAAAATGTAAATTTTCTTATAATTAAATCAATAATAAAAAACTTCACGCAATTGCTCACGTCGATGTGTAATATATCTCAAGTTGAGGCGTTTAGTAAAAAGAAATAAATCTCCTCAAAGAATATATCCAAAATAACATTTAATGAATAACCAACATGACTTCGTGAAGATTAAAGAGGAAACTCTCATCATTCTGACTTATCACTTCAAACACTAAAATCCCAAGGAATAGACATTTGCAAGTTATAACCAATAGCTTTCTAACTAAGATCAAATGTGCTAAAAACCCCGTATAAACAACCTTCAAATGGATAAAATGGTCACCAATACCTACGATACAATGCCACATAGTTGTTGAGATAACTGAATTAAACCAACATGGAACTCAAGCATAAGACTATGACCAACCCCTGAATCTTTAAAAAACACAAAACCAATGGTGATTAACAACCATAAACAGGAACATGGGTACTTGTCTTGTTATTGAATTCAAACCCGCCTTTTGATGAATGCAACGACCTTTAACATAACCATACATCCACAGGTCCCCCTTGATAACACTCTTTCTTCCACGGGGTTTTGGAACATAGTAGAATATCTTGCCACCTTGGGTGCCTATATAATAATAAAAAGAGCTTGAGTTTCTAATCATGTGATAAATAATTGAAACCGAATTAATCGAATGAATAGAAAAACTGGAGGAAAATTGGATGAATTGATTATCTCTAAATTGGAGTAACAACGAAAAAAAAAAGATACCAGGAAAACCTCCTCTCTCAAAGCGTAATGCTAAGAGCCAAAAAAACATTGGAAACCTTATAATGAAAAAATTGAATTGCCTCCCCCCCCATATAGGGGCAGGAAATTCACTCTCTTAATTATTAACTTCATCCACTTTCCTTTCCTCCCCTTTTGGGCCTTCTAGAATAAACCAATATTTATGAATTGCCTCCCCTCCGAAAGTTGTCATTCTAGATAAACAAAGGTTTCTCCGCAAGGAGGCGGAAAGAATACTCTGTCTGATCGACTATTTGACCTATACACCCCGACTACTTTCTCAATGAACTTTGGAAAGCTCTAGAGTTTAAGTATAAGTCACAATAAGACGAAACCAACATGTTTCTTGTGTCTTAATAGTTAAGACTTCAAATGGTAGATGATAAACCGATTTTGGAACAAGTACATGAACTCCAAGTTTTAGTAAACAAACTAAAGATGCTTTCTATTAGATCTTATTTGTATGTAAAAGTATGGATCAGAACATACCTTTGAAGAACAAAGTTAAACTCTCGAGAATCTAGATCAACCAGAAGGTAGACTCTTCAGAAGTATTGTTCAGAGCTTTCAATGGTGATCCAGAAGATTAGGCATCTTTTGGATACTACTCAAAGAACAACACAAGTGCTTTAATGATGTGGCTAGTCACACCTTCCGTGCGTAACAGAATTTGTTAGATGTCTAGCTTATGTGTCGATACATGATAGGCTAGCTGATTGACTTTCTCATTTGTAATTGTATAAATAGAGGAAGGCATCACTATATTAAATGTCGATCGTTTTGGAGAGAACAAGTAAAATCAATCTGTAATTTCTTATAATGTAATCATTGAATTTCTGAGTGAATACAGATTATCATTTGCTTTATTGTTATTCTCTTCCATTACTGATTACGTTCTAGTTTTGTTTATTGATTATCATTTGCTTCCGCTCACTATTTATCTTGTTCATAATCAACATCAATTCAGTAAATGGGGATCTAGGTTCCTACAATTGGTATCAGAGCCTCTTGATTTGCTCAAATCAAACGATCCAATCTGTTGATTTTATCTCATTGAATCCAGTTTATTTCATCTCATTTCTAGATCTATAATATTCATCTTTTTATACTTTGTTTTCGAATTGTTCTCGAAAATATCATTCAAATCTGTATTTGAATTCATATATATTCAAATTCATTTTCGATTTCATCTATATTTGATGCTAAAAAGTTATTCTCATTAGATCTGAAATGTGGATGGTTTTTGGGAAGAAAATTCGATGCCAATATGTTAAGAATTGATTATGCGCACAAGGTGTTTGATAAAATGTTTATGAGAGACTTGGTTTCTTCAAATGGCATCATGAAGATTCATTTTCAATTTCATGAACCAAAGTTTGAAATCAACACTTTGATTGTGATTTGGTTATGCAAACCCATATTCAATTTTTGTGGCGTTGAATAAAAATCAAGATGCTGACAGATTTGCAATGCTGTGCTACATCGATCGTATCTCTCTCATCACAACGCATATTCAATTTTTGAGTTTTCAGTGATTCAATCTGAATAAGGTCCAGTAAATCGTTCAAGTTGAGGGTAGTGTGCTGAAGCAAAGCTGTTACGTATCGAGTTAGATCTGCTTCTTGACAGAAGGACAGAGCTTCTGGACTAAAGGACAGAGCTTCTGGAGTAGAGGACTAGAGGATCAGAGCATCTGGAATTAAGGACCAGAGCTTCTGGATTATTACATGCTTCAGACCAGAAGACTCACTCAATTAGACGTTTACATGTTTAACCAGAAGCTGTTGGATAGATCTGTACGACTATACTAAAACGATGAATCTCATGCGTCTGAACTCCAAAGAAGGTGAATCAGATTCTTTAGAAATATAACACACTGATCTACATTGTAATGCTGTTGGACAGAATTGTATTCATTGAAGTTTAAATTAACCACGACTTCAGTTCATCTTATTTCTGGACCCATTCTTCAAAGTCTATATTGCTTCTGAACAATAAAGAAAAAGAAATCAAGAAGCACAATTCAGAACCAACACTTCATCAGAGATTTCTTCTTGCAACTAGAGATAGGCTATTGAAATCCTGTCAATTGATCAAGAACTACCGAGCATAATTTTCATCCTTTGATCTCACATCAAGGCTCTCAGAATTAATCTTGGTGGTTTCGAGTTTTATTTTTGGAATAGATATTTCTGGTTGATATTATTTTGGGCTCCTCGACTATGGAAGATTACTTGAACAAGCTCTTGTGCCGAATGACCACTCAACTCATGGTTCATAGATAGATTCTTTGTTATTAGACTGATTCTGCACATCATTGTCAGGTAACTCACACTTTATCCATCCACGTTTGGATGAATGAATATGATATGGGGTTGGCTGAGGTTCTGAGACTAACAGTTGTGTTGAGTTTCTACAGGTTAAAGCTGTATTTAGTGCAATCAGTGGTGTTTATGGCACATTGAATCTAAATTTAAAGTTGAGAATGAAGAAAAAGAGCATCACGTTGAGGGGAGCTTGAAGTACTTTCTCAATCCAGACCGTCCTCTGAAGATTCCACGCCTTAAAGATCAGAAGAAGCAATCTTTTTCATCCAGAGCTTCTGGTTGCTCACCTAGAGCTTCTGGACAAGCTTCATATCGCCAGAGCTACTTCTTGATCTACTTACAGAGGATATATTGAACTTGAATAAAATCGTTCGCATATATTTGGAATGGGGTTACTACTTCAAGGGGAGCTACATGTTTATCTAAGGGGATCTCCAGCTTCAAAAGCTCGATGAGAATACGACTAATGACTTTCAATGATCCTTCCTTTTACTGCTCTCCTTTTGACACTTAGGGGGAGATTGTTAGTCCCAATTTTAGTGTTGAAAGTGTAAAAAGGAGAACCTGAGATTCAAGTATGAAAGATTAGAGATCGTACAGAAGAAGAGACTTCAGAAGTTCTGAATAGAGTCTAGAAGAAGACTTCAGAAGTCTGGAATGAAGACTTCAAATGTCTGAAGTTCAAAAGATCAGAAGTTTGCTTATATAGAGCATCTTTGATACTCTATATACATAATCTTCTGTATGTATATACAGAGCTTCTGTCCTCTCTGTCCTTCAGCTCTTGGTTCAATCCTCGTCAAATCTTCAACTGGTTATTCTTCTCATCATAGCCCGACAACTCAGCAATGAACGGTTACTTCAATTACACGTGGAGCCTTTACATTGGAGGATGCTTTGATAGTGACACTTTCCTTCACATGTTGAATGACGTCGATAACCTTCTAACAAGATTTGTTAGTTATTCCTTGTGACGTGTCTTATTGTAATAAGCTAGTCATTTAACTTTCCTTATTTTTAGGCTATATATAGGAATCCCATTCCCCATTTGTAACTGTGAATGTGAGTTGTTTCTTTGAAACTCTCCATCTCCAAATACCCTCATCATTCCAATTACGTAAGATATATGACCACGATTAATCATATGTCTATGCTTTTATCTTCATATTGTTCTTCATTATGATTAATCGTTCTTTCATTTATAAACTGTTTGATCTAAATTGCTTCCGCTTTATATATTTTCATTAGATCATTGATTCAATATGAGATCTGGGTTCCTATAATAATTGTTAGTTCCAATTTTAGTGTTGAAAGTGTAAAAAGGAGAACCTGAGATTCAAGTATGAAAGATCAGAGATCGTACAGAAGAAGTGACTTCAGAAGTTCTGAATAGAGTCTAGAAGAAGACTTCAGAAGTCTGGAGTGAAGACTTCAAATGTCTGAAGGTCAAAAGATCAGAAGTTTGCTTATATAGAGCATCTTCGATACTCTATATACAGAAGCTTCTGTATGTATATACAGAGCTTCTGTCCTCTCTGTCCTTCTGCTCTTGGTTCAATCCTCGTCAAATCTTCAACTGGTTATTCTTCTCATCATAGCCCGACAACTCAGCAATGAACGGTTACTTCAATTACACGTGGAGCCTTTACATTGGAGGATGCTTTGATAGTGACACTTTCCTTCACATGTTGAATGACGTCGATAACCTTCTAACAAGATTTGTTAGTTATTCCTTGTGACGTGTCTTATTGTAATAAGCTAGTCATTTAACTTTCCTTATTTTTAGGCTATATATAGGAATCCCATTCCCCATTTGTAACTGTGAATGTGAGTTGTTTCTTTGAAACTCTCCATCTCCAAATACCCTCATCATTCCAATTACATAAGATATATGACCACGATTAATCATATGTCTATGCTTTTATCTTCATATTATTCTTCATTATGATTAATCGTTCTTTCATTTATAAACTGTTTGATCTAAATTGCTTCCGCTTTATATATTTTCATTAGATCATTGATTCAATATGAGATCTGGGTTCCTATAATAATTGTTAGTCTCAATTTTAGTGTTGAAAGTGTAAAAAGGAGAACCTGAGATTAAAGTATGAAAGATCAGAGATCGTTCAGAAGAAAAGAGACTTCAGAAGTTCTGAAGAGAGTCCAGAAGAAGACTTCAGAAGTCTGAAGGTCAGAAGATCAGAAGTTTGCTTATACAGAGCATCTTCGGTACTATATATATATATATATACAGAAGATTCTATATGTATATACAGAGCTTCTGTCCTCTCTGTCCTTCTGCTCTTGGTTCAATCCTCGACAAATCTTCAACTGGTTATTCTTCTCATCATAGCCCGACAACTCAGCATGCAACGGTTACTTCATTTACACGTGGAGCCTTTGCATTGGAGGATGCTTTAACAGTGACACTTACCTTCACATGTTGAATGACGTTGATAACTGTCTAACAAGATTTGTTAGTGGTTCCTTGTGACGTGTCTTATTGTAATAGGTTAGTCATATGACTCTCATTTTTAGGCTATATATAGGAATCTCATTCCCCATTTGTAACTATGAATGTGACTTCTTTCTTTGAAACTCTTCATCTCCAAATACCCTCATCATTCCAATTATGTAAGATATATGACCACGATTAATCATATGTCTATGCTTTTATCTTCATATTGTTCTTCATTATGATTAATCATTCTTCCATTTATAAACTGTTGGTTCTAAATTTCTTCCGCTTTATACATTTTCACCAGATCATTGATTCAATATGAGATCTGGATTCCTACAATTGGTATAAAAGCTAGATAATCAATCTATTGATTATTCGATCTAGTCCGATTTGGAGAAATCCCCACTCAACTAGAATTTTCTCGAATTTTAAGCTATTGTTCTTCACTCTGCCCTATTTACGAGTTTTTATTGTTCTTATACAATTTTTCTCAAATTCAGTGGCATTTTTAGCTTAAATCTGAGTTTTGTAGTTCATCGACAACTATTTTCAAGTTCAGTAAATTGTAGTCGTTCTTAATTTCCAATTTCTTCTCGAAATTCTCAAATTCTGTTTTTCTCGAAAATGGCAAATCCAAATCTAAATGCCATGTACAGCTCCGGCTCATTAACTAAACCTCCCACTCTACTTAGGGATGAATATCCCTAGTGGAAAATCGGAATGATCAATTTCTTTGAAGCTCTAGATCTCGATCTATACGCTTTTGTGCTAAATGGTCCCTATATTCCGGTTACCACTATCCCTCGTATACCTGCAACTGCCACTACTAAAGAAATTTCAGAAAGGCAGATTCCCAAGGATAGAAAGGACTGGAATGAGGAAGATAAAAAGAAAAATGAAGTTGATCAAAAGGCAAAAAGACTTCTCATCATGGCACTTCCCAATGATCTATGGGATCGGTTAGCAAATCAACTTGAAGGTGGATCCAAGATGAAGAAGAATAGAACAACTCAAGCACTGAATGAGTATAACAATTTCCAGGCCCTTCCAGAAGAAACTCTTGAGCAGACTTATCACAGATTCAATACATTGATAAATCAACGTAAGAGATGTGACATCATCAGATCAAAGGAGGATAACAATGTTCTATTCCTCAAACGTTTGAATCCTGAATGGTCAAATTTATCAATGTCATTAAAATAATATCAAGATCTGGAGCAATGGTCTCTACATGATGTGTTTGGGACTCTTCAGACCCATGAGAAAGAGGTGTTGTTGAAGAAAGTGAGTGTTGGTGGTCCCTTGGCCCTTATATCTGGATCCAAAGGGTCAGGAGGAAGGTTAAGAGAAGTTGAGAAGAAAGGGAAGAGCAAAGCTTTAATTTATGAAGCTGATATAGAAGTTGGTCTATCTGGATCAGAAGATGGTGATATCAGTACTTTTGCTGAGTCTTTGGCTCTTATTACCAAACAATTCATTAGAAAGTTTGGTAATCGTTCATTTCAGAGCAAAGGAAGATATGATAACAGAAGTGAACGCCCAACTCAAACTTACATACCCAGACAAGAAGCTCGAAGAGTTGAGAAGTCAGAAGCAGAGAAGAAAGAAGAAGAAAAGAAGAAGAAAAAGGATGTATGCTATAGACGTGGAAATTCAGGCCATTAGTCAAAAGATTGCAAGGGAGCTCTCATCAAAGATAACATGTATTACAAGAACAAATACAAGTATAATGTTGACGAGATATCTAAATTTGCTGAGCATCAGAACTGGTGTTCAGACCAGTCAAGTGATGTAGAAGAACAACCTTCTGAAACCCCGGTTTGCACCACCTCTGAACCTTCTGAACTTGAACAAACCATTTTAAACTTAACTTTTGATTTTGAAAATCTGAAACAGAAGCTTCCGAATGAGATGAAAATAAGAAAAGATCTTGAAAAATCCTTCACTCTTGTTGAAAAAGAAAGAAATATTTCTAAAAGAGAAATGAAAATTTTTACAGAAGAAAAGCAAGAACTTTTTGTGGAAAATCAGAAAATTTCCAAACTCAAAACAACTGCAGAAAGTTCATTAAAAGATAAAATTGATGAGCTTAATAAACTTCTGTTGGCTAAGGACAGAGAGATTGAAACTAAGGAAAGTGACAGATTAAACTTTGTAGCACTTAAAAAATTATTTTCAAAAAGAAAGGGAGTATCTGCACATTGATCTTCAAAAGAAGGAACTCTTGATAAAAAAATATCAAGATGCTCAAAAGGTGCATATCAAATAAATACACAAGTTGGGAAAACATGCCTTGGTTTCGATGATCTGGATCCCTATAATTGTAAAAAGAGATCTACTTTAGATTCTGTATTCTGTATGGGTAAAGAACAAAAACTCGTTTTTCCTGTTTTATATGAACAATTAGTGTTTAAAGGATCAAAATATGAAACGGACATCAAGTAAGAAAACTCAAATATAAAAATATAAATTATTCTTCTGAAAGAACGAGTCAAGTTGATCTTAATCAAATTCAGAAGAAGAATAATGTTTTTCATTTTGGTTCATTTACTCATATAACTCTAAATACAGAAGCTGATGAGTTCATACCCATACATGCTGAAGAAAAACTAAGACTCAAATTTGAAAAAGATATTCTTCAAACTCTAGATGAGTGTGCTACCCAAAGTAGTACAGAACTCAAAACAATATCTCTTCAAAAGGAACAAAAAGAAAAATCTTTAACTTTTGAAAACTACCAGAGATTATTCTCTGTTCTTTTATTAATATAAATATTTGTCAAGAAAAAGACAATGATAAGTTTGATGTTTATCCCTAGGAAAACGACGATCAAAATTATGATGGTTTCTTCGACATGTCAGATAAATTACTCACTAAGTTTGAAAATCGTATGCCTACTACTTATATTTCGGTCAAACAGTGTATAAAGAACAGCTCTGCTGCCTTTTTATATACAAATGAACCACCAAAAGTAAGGGCTGTTGGACCAGAAGTTGACAAACTTTTGAATGGTATTCCTCTGAACTCAGTTCCTCCAAAGGAACAGAGAAAAGAGTTTCCGATTCATCCTGATTTCCTTGATATGTGCATTCAAGCTAAGACTAGTCTTGATCTTGAAAAAGAAGCAACAGTCAAAAAGAAAGATGAACTTGTGCAAAAATATCAAATACCACAACCTTAGAAGAATATAAAGCTCACCAGAGAACAAAAAGCTAAATGGAAACTTAATGATCTTGTTTCTTCTGTTTCAGTAAATCGGCCAAAAGATCAAAAAGAGTGGACTCCCAAGAAGAAGCTTACAGAGAAGAATTCACATGTTCTGAAGCATAAGTCTAGACTAGATAAGAAGTTCAATCGAACAAATGATGCTAGAATAGACAACAATAAGAAATATTGTAATTATCGTTCTAGAAATGAAAATTCAATGGATTCTTTTATGTCTCAGAATTCTGAATGCTTCTCTCTATTTCTTAAAGTAAAACAATTCTTCTCAAGTCCACACGGTTTCACTTCTGATTTTCATAAAAACTCAAATTTCAAAAATTAGAAGAAAAAGAACTTTCACACTAAGTCAGGTAAACCAGAAGCCTCTGGAAAACTTGTAAATTCTTCTGAACTCACAGATAAATCGACCAAAAATCTCAATTCTAACTATAAAGGACCCATCATGAAATGAGTACCTAAATCTCTCTAATTCCGTATTGCAGAAACAGCGTGTGCATATCTGGTATCTTGACTCTGGATGCTCGAGACACATGACTTGTACAAGAAACTTACTCTCCATGTTCAAAGACAAATCTAGTGGAGCAATAACATTTGGAGACAATGGAAATGGTCAAATAAAAGGTTATGGTACTCTTCAAGAAGGAAACATCACCTTATCAAAGGTTGCTCATGTTTCTAGATTAAAACATAATCTTCTGAGTATAAGTCAACTATGTGATGCTAAAATGTTAGTTGTGTTTGATGAAAAACATTGTTACTTACTATCCAAGGCAAGTAAAGAGTTATGGCGAGCCGCATAAAAGGTAACCTGTATATGATGAACTTCACTTCTAAAGATGGTACAGAAACCCTCTTTCTTATCTCTAAGATTAGTGAAGTATCTTGGCTCTGGAATCATAAGCTTTCTCATCTTAATTTTCAAAATCTTGAATTGCTTGTGAAACATAATCTAGTTGAGGGTCTCCCAGAGGTTCACTTCTAGAAGGATCATCTCTGTCCTACTTGTGAAATGGGAAAAACAAAATGAGCCTCCCATAAGACAAAGAGTTATAATTATTGTTTAAGACCTCTGCAATTACTACATGTTGACCTCTATGGTCCCATTGCAGTGCAAAGTCTCTCTGGAAAAATATATATTCTTGTGCTGATTGATGAATATTCCAGGTACACATGGCTTGCTTTTGTTAGACAAAAGTCATAAGTCCCAGTTATTTTAATTAACATGATGAAGAGGATTCAGGTGCTTCTGCAAAGAAAAATACAGAAGTTGAGAAGTGACAACGGTACTGAATTCAAGAATGCAAAACTTGATGAGTATCTGACAAACGAACGAATGTCACAAAACTTCTCAGCTGCACGTACTCCTCAACAAAATGGTGTGGTGGAAAGAAGAAATCGCACATTGGTTGAAGCAACAAAAAAAATGCTTGCAGTTTCTGGACTACACACACACTTCTGGGCTGAGGCTGTCTGTACTGCATGTTTCACACAGAATAGATCAATAGTTGTCAAAAGACATCTCAAAACTTGTTATGAGCTTATTAATCAGAGAAACCCTATTGTTAAATATTTATACATCTTTGGATGTAGGTGCTTTATTCTCAATGATCGAGACAAACTTAGAAAATTCGACAAGAAATCTTATGAAGCTAAATTCTTGGGATATTCTCTGACCTCAAAAGCTTTCAGAGTATACAATCTCATAACCAAGAGAGTCATGAAAAGCATCAACGTTGATTTTGATGATCAAGCACAATTGACTTCTGATTATTCTAATTCAAACCTCAAGCTTAACAATGTTACTTCTGACTATCTCTCCAGTCCCAGAGAATCCGAAATTGCTGCTATATTCGAAGATTTTCTTGGAGAAGATATTGCTTCTACACCAAGTGATAGAAGTCAAATAGTCAGTCCATCAGAGGTACTTCGAGCTTCTGGAATAATAATTTCAGGTCCCTCTGTCTCAATAAATACAAATGAAAGTCTAGAGGAAACTCTGTCTCCTCTAGACACGGAGAGCTTAACTCATAGTCCAATTTTCTTTGTGCCTTCATTGGAGGGGCAGAATTAGGATCCTCTCCAGAAGTTGAAATTCTAGAAGAAGATATAAAAGCATCAGACGTTGAAATTGAACCTTCAAAAGTCTCCCAAACTCGCATGAAAAGATGGACAAAAGCTCATACGGCTGATCAAATAATTGGTGACCCTTCTAAAGGTGTCAAAACCAGATCTGCCACTGAAAATGAAGCCTTCTTTGTAAATTTCTTAAGCATGGTGGAACCAAAAAGAGTACATGAAGCCTTACAAGACCCCAACTCGATTGATGCAATGGAAGAAGAAATTCTGCAATTTGACAGAAACAAGGTATGGAAGCTTGTATCATTACCAAAAGACAAAACAACAATTGGCACAAAGTGGGTTTTCAGAAATAAGAAAGATGAAGATGGAATAGTTGTAAGAAATAAAGCCAAATTATTTGCTAAGGGAGATTGTCAAGAAGAAGGCATTGACAATGATGAAACATTTGCTCAGTAGCAAGGCTTGAAGCAATTCGATTGTTTCTAGCTTTCTCTGCTTACAAAGATTTCGAAGTCTATCAAATGGATGTCAAATGTGCCTTTCTGAATGGCAAATTGAAAGATGTAGTCTATGTCCAACAAACCCCTGGTTTTAAAAGTGCAAGTCATCCAGAGTATGTCTATCTCCAAGAGCCTGGTATGAACGTCTATCAAAGTTTTTGATTTACAATGAATATGAGAAAGGTAAAATTGATACTACTCTGTTCATCAAGCGTTGCAAAGGTGAGTTAACCATGGTTTAAATCTGTGTGGATGATATTATTTTTGGTTCTACAAATCAAGTAGAAGTTGAGTTGTTTTCAAAATCGATGGAAAGTGAATTTGAAATGAGCATGATGGGAGAATTAACTTTTGTTAGCTCTATTATTTTAATTGTGACAAAATAAGAAAATGATATGCTTTAATTGTAAAAGGAAGGTTATAATTCCTTAAACTCTTTCCTTCCTTAATTAGTTTAGACCTTTCAATATAAATAGGAGTCTAGGGTTATCATTAGAAGAAGTCGATTACCATAGAGGTAAAATACTTTCATATTAAAAATGTAATCGCACAAGTGAGATATACGACTACGAAGCTTCGTTATTCTGTGTGTTCTTATCGCTTTATACTTCATAATCATTGTGCTTGCATAATCTAGGTTCTACAAGTGGTATCAGAGCAGACGGTCAGAGTTTTTCTTCGATTTTCTGAAGTTTTTCACGAAACAGAAGGTAAATTATCGATAGTTGCTGTTTTTGAATGTTTCTCGATTCATACTTTATATGCTTCACCCGATAAAAAGTCTTATCTGTTTTTTCTCGATTCTTACTGCTTTCTTTTAACTGTTTCTCGATTTATTCTACCCGATAAGAATTCTTAATTTTTTTTAAGATCTGTTTTTATCGAGTCATACTTCATTCAATTCAATTTTTGTCGATTCATAGTAAATTCTTTCTTGATTTTAGTCAAACTTATTTAATCTGTTTTAATTAAAGTTATTCTAGTTTATTTTAATTACTTTTGAAATTCTTTACATAAGAAAACTCAGGAACTACTGACTCTTGCAGTTTTTCTTACTAAAGAATTCTCTAGTAAAAATTATAAACTCTAGTAGTTTTGATTTCTTTTTCTTAACTGAACAAATAAGAAACTCAAGAACTTAGACATTGTTGTCCACAAACAGACTTGTTCTTTTTAGTCAAGAACCCTATTGTTTTTGGTTTCTGGTTTATTGGTTAAGTAGAATTCAGATTAAGTATCTTTGATTTTTTATCGAGACCTTTCTATTCGACAAAGATTTATTTATCGAGTCATCTGGTATCGATATAATCTTCTTATCGATTCGGTTTCTTTTAAGTCAAAGGATTTTTTGTTTGATCGAGAAAAACATAGTTATCGAGTCTTTTGTGATCGATAACTTCTTTTTAGTCGATTCAAAAATTTGTTTAAGTTTTTTCATCGAGTCCCTATTACCCGAGAAATCTTCTTATCGAGCCCATACCACTTGACAAAATTTTTTGTCGATCCTTAGTCACCCGAGAAAAATTCTTGTTAACCCTTAGTCAATCGAGAAAACTTTCTGTTTCACAAAAACACCTCAGAAATTTACCAAAAACTCACTGATGTAGATCTTCAAGCAAAGTACAATGACCACTCGCGATGCAATGGCAATTGGTTCAGATACAAAACCGCCTATTCTGTTCCCCGGAGAATATTCTCAGTGGAAAGACCGTTTCCTTGATTTTATTGAACGCCATGATTTCGCCGATGAAATCATGCGTTCAATCAATGACGGCCCTCCTCCGTTTTCTATCAAACTCTTCTAGCCAACCCAAATACAGAACCTCCCCTCCCTGCTCGACAAGGAGTCAAACCTAAATCTGCATATGATGAAAACGAAAAGAGGATCATGAGAGGAGATCAACTTGCAAGATCATATCTCTTCATGAGCATCCGAACGATATCTATATGAGTATCGATAGCCATAAAAGAAATGCCAAAGCCATGTGGGAAGAAATAGAGAAATTCATGCTTGGCACAAAAATCGGGACCCAACTCAAAATTACAAACTGCATCTCTCAATATGAGGAATTCAAAGCCAAAGAAGGTGAAAAAACTCACTGTCACCTACTCCCGGTTCGTACACTTAGTAAATGAACTAAGTAAGAATGAGAACAACGTAAAATTGGTGAGCAACTTGCTGCCTGAATGGCGTCGATTTGCCAATCAAATTAAACACAACAAATATCTTGCTGATCTCGATCTACATGAAGTCTATGAAACCCTCCTTCAAGATGAAAAAGAAGAGTTATGGAGGCGAACCAAAAGATCAAGAAGCCTTCTGATCCTATATCTCTAGTTGCAAAAGCTAGCTCTATCACTTCTTATAGCTCTCCTCAAGAGGTTATTTCCGAACTGGAAGATGAAGACTTTGATTATGATCCGGACATTGCTCAATTCCAACAACAGTTGGCGCTCTTCACAAGAGATTTTCAACAAAAGTTTGCCCGTCGCTCTAACCCAAATCAACAACGATATGCTTCGGGTAACAAGAATTATGAGCGAAAGACTATTTTCGAAGCAAAATCAAGAGAGCAGCGTCCGCCAGTTAAACCGGAAGATAAATTCAAGAGTGAAAAGAGTTTATGCTACAACTGCGGTAAGACCGGTCATTATTCCCGTGAATGCAAAAAGCCAGTCGTCAAAGATTCAAACTACTTCACCTACAAGTTGATGTTGGCTAAACAAAAGAAGGCCGGCAAAGTTATTATGGCAGAAGATGAACAATGGCTCAACCAAGGCAATGATGATGATGATGAGGAAAACGATGTCCAAGCACACTTCAATCTGATGGCTTATTCTGATGATTCCCCTACAAACGCTTCCGACTACACACCCGATAAGCCATTCTGACTATGACACTTTTGTTTCCCAAATGCATGATATGATGCTTGAATTAAAATAATTACAATCTAAGTTAAAAACCGAGACACTCTTGTTTTCCAACTTAGAAGCACGCTTGGAAAATAATCATAATCAATTGCTAATTTATCAAACCGAACTTGCAACATCTCAAAGTATTGCACACAATCATCAAACGGAGAAAACTGCTTTTCAAGAAGAAAACATTTTTTTAAAACAACAAATCTCGGATCTCACACTTCAACTTAACAAATCTAAAAAGGAGACCGAAGATTTTTCATCAAAATACGAATTTGTGAGTTTTCAAAGACAAGACCTTTTGGAAAAACTCAAAGATTTGGAACTAAAACTGTATAAAATTGGACAAACTGAGCACACAATTCACTTAAACATTCCAAAAAAGTTAAGTTCAAAAGCTGGATTAGGATTTGATAATCCGAAACATCTAGAAAAGGCCATCTATAATACTACGAAGCTCTTTTCTCGAGCGAGGCAACAATTCATGGATCCATGGTTTGGATGAATCTGAACCTTGGTCCAGATTACAAAATTCCATGTATGAAGTCGGAGTCCAACGTCGAAGAAATGGAAGATTGGAAAAGACAAAACAAGAATTTTCATCAAATTCCTTTCTGCTATCCTCAAAAGGTAGAAGAGGAATTTTCAGAAACAACTCTTCCGAATGACTATTTTCCCTCGTATTCTGACGAAGAACTTCAAAATAAAATTCCTGAATGTAAACCCTACATTCCCACTCTATTTTTAGAAAAGCAAATTGTTCAACTTGAAAAAATGTTGGAACTCGAACGTTCTTCGTCGGACAAGGAAAAAGAGGCATTAATCGGTAGAATTCAAACTTTAGAGAACAAAGCTTTACAAACTCAAAACCCCGAAGTTGACACAACTTCAAATATCTCTTCTTGTAAAGCCTTTGTCAGCTCTTATTTGGATGATTATGATTTTTCATACTTCCCGATTGATCCTAACCACTGTCCTCCCAAACAAAAATGTTCTCTCTCACAAGAACAAATTGATAAGGAATTAGATGACCTTGAGACACAGATTTTTTCGGATACAAATTCTAATCTTTCTTTACTTGACGACAACGAATGTTTAAAAGATTTAAATGCTGAAATTGACTTCAATCCTACACTTCCAACTCATACGGAGTTTTTGGACAAAGGAAAAAAGCCAATTGAAACAGTTTTGCTTCCGGAAGATCCGAATGTGTGTTCCACAAGTCAAACGTTTTACTCTCAAGTTAACCAAACAAATCAAAATAAATTTATTCCAAAAAGTACTAACAAACGTCCTATTGATGTTTCAGATGTTCATACTTTAATGACCAAACAAGTTTGGATTGAAAAAGGCAAACGCACTCCAAAGTCATCAGCTCGCAATAAAGACAACTTTTCGTTTACAAATTCTACTTATGTCAAAAAAACAAATCGTCAATTTTTATTTCCATATACTATTCATTCGTTTCAACATTTAATTAAGTTTTCACGTAATCAAATTTGTTGCTCAAATTGTGGTGTGAATGATTTTGTGCGCTTAAATTCATTTGATTATGGTTGTGATTATTTTCCGAACATGCATAAATCTTATAATTTTCATCATAATTCTTTTCCAAATCCACCTGTTTATAAATGGGTTCCTCAAAAGACCATGACTAACGACCTTAAGTCCCACTTCGAGTAGGTACCCGAAGGTACAAAGTCAACTAACCCTGAAGGACCCATTTACAAATGGGTACCTAAATCTGCCTGATTTTGTGCAGATCGGACATGTGTGGTACTTAGATTCTGGTTGCTCCAAACACATGACTGGACAAAAGAAGCTGCTTGCCAATTACAAGGAGAAAAAGAGCGGATTCGTTAAATTTGGCAACAATCACTTAGCACCCATCCAAGGACATGGTGACATCCTTCACAACAATCTCACCATTTCAAATGTTTCCTATGTCCAAGACCTGAGCCATAATCTGCTAAGTATTGGCATATTCTGTGACAAACAAGTTGAAGTCAATTTTCGACCCGAAAGATGCTGCGTGCGAACCTTTGACGGAAAAGAAATATTGGCCGGCACATGAAAATCCAATCTCTACACCATTGATCTTTCCCAAGTGACCGCTCCTTCCAACGTTTGTCTGATCTCAAATGTCTCTAATCCGAAGACTTGGTTATGGCACCGAAGACTTTCTCACTTAAACTTCAAGAACATCAATCGCCTCTCCATTAACGAATTAGTCACCGACCTACCATCGATGAAGTTTGACAAACCACACTTATGCAATGCATGCGAGATGGGAAAGATGAAGAAGGTTTCTCACAAACCCAAGGTGGCTCATAGCACAACTCGACCACTTCAACTCATCCATATGGAAAGAAGTATGTTCTAGTTATGGTTGACGATTTTTCTCGCTTTACGTGGGTTAAATTTTCTTCACTCCAAAGATGAGACTCCCGAAACCATTATTACGTTTTTGAAATCCATTCAAGTTAAACTAGAACTTACCGCTCAAACCATCCGCACTGATAGTGGAACCGAATTCAAAAATCGTTCACTTGATGGTTATCTCGAATCGGTGGGAATTTCACATACATTTTCTACGGCTCGCACTCCGCAACAAAAAGGTGTGGTCGAACGCCGGAATTGTACACTCGTTGAAGCGTCCCGCACTATGCTCACTTTTTCTAAACTGCCACTCTACCTCTGGGCCGAAGCAGTCAATACCGCCTGCTATAGTCAAAATCGTTCCATCATCAACAAGTGCTTCAACAAGACACCATATCAGTTAGTCTACAATCGCATTCCTTCCATCGATCATCTCCGAACCTTTGGTGTTCGCTGATTCATTCTGAATGAAAAAGAAGATCGTGGAAAACTCAAGCTAAAGGCCGATGAAGCTTATTTTCTTAGCTACTCTCCAAATGCATCAGCATATCGGGTTTACATGAAACTTGCTCGTTGTGTCACAGAAAGCGACAATATTCAGTTTGATCCTAAAGCCGAAATGGCTCCTGAACAAGACAGTTCTGGATCCGCACTCACCGGTATTTTAGCTTCCGATCACATCCGTTCGGCACCTGCCCCAAACCCCGCTCAACCTTCTACATCCAAAGCTACTACTTCCAATCTAGATGATTTATTCGAGTACTTTTACTCGGATTACTTTGGTTCTCA
This sequence comes from Silybum marianum, assembly GCA_036898165.1. Classification (NCBI taxonomy): domain Eukaryota; kingdom Viridiplantae; phylum Streptophyta; class Magnoliopsida; order Asterales; family Asteraceae; genus Silybum; species Silybum marianum. The sequence goes on along the minus strand of CM072531.1, from coordinate 17,058,856 downwards.
CACTGATATCCCACATAAAATCACTCCGCCTATCTTGGAGGTTGCCGAGACTACCAATCTTACTGGACCGCCAGTTTCTACGGACACCGTCTCAACTGCTGCAACTCTAAGCTCATCTACATCCGCTCCTCCTACTCAATCTGATGCTCTTCCCACTCAAGTTGCTGCTCCTACTAATGCTCAACCGAGTTCCAATCCGCTCCCTACTGAACCGACATCCTCTCCTCCATCATCAACCTCATCCCCCAAGGATGTCTCTAGTTCCACAAGAGCCTCTGCCATAGCTCCAGCCTTGGAATCAGTTCAAGATCTTCCACTCGGTACTTATGCTGATGATACCCGTGACCCAAATGCATTTCAACCGCTTCTGTATACCAGCAAATGGGTCCGATCTCATCCAGCAAATCAGATTATTGGAGATCCAACCAAACCACTCACGACGCGTTCCGCCTCGGCCAACGATTGTTTGTTCTCTTTCTTTCTAAGCAAGATCGAACCCACGTCCATTCAAGAAGCAATGAATGATCCTGATTGAATTGTGGCCATGTAAGACGAACTCAATCAATTTGAAAGCTTTAAAGTTTGGCGCCTCGTTCCTCGTCCACAAAACAAAACCATCATCGGTACCAAATGGATTTTCAAAAACAAACAAGATGAAGATGGGGTTGTCATATGCAACAAATCCCGACTTTTAGCAAAAGGATACCGCCAACAAGAAGGGATTGCTTATGACGAGACATTTGCGTCGTGGTTCGTATTGATGCAATTCGAATGTTCTTAGCATACGCGGCTCACAAGAATTTGGTGGTTTTTCAAATGGACGTCAAAACGACCTTCTTGAATGGTGTTCTGCGCGAAGAACTCTACGTATCCCAACCTGACGGGTTTGTCGATCCTTCAAAGCCAAATCATGTGTACATCCTTGACAAGGCTCTTTATGGCTTAAAACAAGCACCGCGCGCATGGTACGACAGCCTGTCTGCCTATTTAGTGAAAAATGGATACTCCAAAGGTAAAATCGATCCAACTCTTTTCATTAAAAAGGAAGACGGTAATATTAGGCTTATTCAGATCTATGTGGACGACATTATCTTCGGTTCAACTAACCCTCAACAATGCAAGGAGTTCTCCGAACTCATGATTGCAAAATTCAATATGAGCATGATGGGAATGATGAATTTTTTCCTCGACCCTCAAATAAAACAATTTTCAACAGGAATATTCATCAACCAATCGAAATACATCTCGGACATGTTACAAAAATATAACATGACGTCATGTACACTGATTGGTACAGCCATGTCTCCGGGTTCAAAACTACACGCTGATCCCTTGGGAAAAGCGGTAGATTCTAAAAACTACCGGGGCATGGTTGGCTCTTTAATGTATCTAACGGCTAGTCGACCGGACATAATGTTTGCCACATGTTTATGCGCTAGATATCAAGCATCTCCAAAAGAATCTCACCTTAGTTCTATCAAACGTATTTTTCGGTATTTAAAAGGTACTACTGATCTTGGCCTATGGTATCCCAATGATACGGGTTTCAAGCTACCTTCCTTTTCAGATTCCGATCATGTCGGGTGCATGCTTGATCGTAAAAGCACGTCGGGACACATTCAATTCCTAGGCGATAAACTGGTAAGTTGGTCCTCGAAAAAGCAAGCTTGCGTCTCCACTTCTACCGCGGAAGCCGAATACATTGCTGCCGCAAGTTGCTGTTCTCAAGTATCGTGGATGCGCACACAACTCAAGGACTATGGATTCTGGTTTGATAAGATTCCTATCTATTGTGACTCCAAAAGCGCCATCGCCATCTCAAGCAACCCTGTCCAACATACAAAGACAAAACATATCGACGTTCGGTATCATTTCATCAAAGATCATGTCGAAAGAGGCACGATTGAATTATACTTTGTCAATACATAACTACAGCTTGCCGACCTGTTCACCAAGGCCTTGGATGAGAAACGCTTCCAGTTCCTAGTGTCCAAGTTGGGCATGCTGAATCTTAAAACCTGATTTTCTAAGTCAGATTTTTCAAAATACTCAAAACGTCTATCCAAGTTTTTATGCACATTCCCATTTGCTTAACTGTGAATCTGCATCATTCTTGATTTCTCGTTTGTTGGCTTTTGAAATTTTTTTACAGTTCTCTATTTTCATTGTTTTCTTTCTTTCTTTCTTTTCGACTATTTTTGTCTAACCATTTCAGTTTTCGAGGGGGAGCGACAAGGTACGTTTTTACTATCTCATGTTTATAGGGGGAGCAAAGTTTTCTTATTTCACGGGGGAGCACGGATTTAATTTTTAAATCAAATCAGACTTAGTTTGAAAATCAATGTCCAAAGTTATCAACCCTTATTGGCCCCACAATTTTTTTTTGTCGCCCAAGTTTGGCCCGACAAAAACCACGCTCGACATCTTGCTGATGTCAGCAACCTTCTCGGCCCAATGAGACCTTGCCACGTGTCATCACCCGATGACCCACTATTTAAAAATCGGGCCCCACCCTCACACACTTACTTTTCAAACAAGTTTTGATTTTCCCTATTTCTCTCTAAAACCCTTCGAGTTGTTGGGTCCTACAAAGTGTTTTTCGCAAATCTTCATGTTTCGCAAATCCGAAAACATCACCAGGTTCGTAATCTCCATACATACAACTTTTATTCTTGGTTTTTTCCCTTCTAATCATTGCATGATTGTGGTTTTGCCACTAAACTGTTCGGGTTCCCATCAAAACCATGGGTTTCTGCTTTTCGGTTGCTTTCTGACAATTTTGGGGTTTCTTTTGTGCTTCTTTGATTTATCTAATGGTTTAGATATATATCACTAATCGCACCTAGACATAATATTTTCGTTGAGTTTTAGGCCGATTCTCGGATCTGTCACTTAGATTTTTTTTCACAGATACGTTTTGAATTTTTATCGACTCCTTAAGACATGCTTTAGGTTTTTGTCGAGTCATAATGATAGATAAGAACAGCTTCATAAACTCTAAGTACTTTTTGTCGACCCCTTAAGACCCGACTTAATTTTTTGTCGAGTCTCAAAGGCTCGATGAAAATCATCTTAGATTATCTAAGTGATTTTATCGACCCCTTAGGACCCGACTTATTTTTTTGTTGAGTTTTAAAAGATCGATGAAACTCATCATACATTTTTCAAGTGTTTTTATCAACTCATTAATGACCCGACATAAATGCTTATCGAGTCTCATAGGATCGATAACCTGTTGTTCAATTGCCAAGTTATTTTATCGACTCTTTGGAACTCGACATAATTTTGTCGCCTATCAAAGGATCGATAAACCTAACATCCAAAAAGTTTCTAAGTGCCATTTTCTTGGATATATGTGACCCGATAAACTCTGCTTCTCGATTCCCCTTGGCCCGACGTCTTTCTTATCGATTCTCACAGGTTTGAACTTACAAAATTTCACCAAGTCTTTATGTCGACCCAGCTTGACTCGACATTCTTCTTTTCATCGATCCTATAGCAATCCATAAAACTGTTTATCGACACCTCTGGGCTCGATATTCAGGTTTATCGACTCCTTAGGACTCGACATTCGGACTTGAATTTTTTTTAAAAACCTGATTTCATCCATAGCACTGACTTTTCCTATGGTTTGCTAACTGTTTTCTTTCAGTTCTAATGGCGGCCATCGATGATCCGAACCTTTCTGACGATGAACATCCCATGCCTTCTGAATAATCCACCGGACCCAGTATCAACGCGGTCAACCGAGACGACCTGTTGATGCCCCGAGACAAACTTCGATCACTCAAACCAAACAATCATCGTGTCGACTTTGGCATAACGATTGAACATCAAGTGATCATCGGGTACCCCTGTTCTATCTCCAGCAATTCTGGTATACTTTAACATACCATCCGGATGACGGTGACCACCATTTCACTGCCAAAATCGATGACTTTGTCACCCGCTTAACACCTTCTCGGATTCGTCGAATCCTCCGCCTGCCTGTCGCCACCGTCGAACACCATATGATCCCTTTACATCCGAAGGACAACTCTGTGCCGATATCCGAGCCCTTGGGTACAACTCACCCGAACCCCTCACAAGCCCCGACCAGTTCAAAAGAATGTACCTGCCTCACATCTGGTTTTCACTATTCACCATCGTCAATCGATGTCTGACTAGCAAACACACTGGCATGGACAAGGCCAGTACTGTGGCCTTACGAATATTTCACGGTATAGCTTTCAACCGTCACTATGATTACGCGATGCTCATCTGGACGGATTTCGTGGAACTCGTTGAAGACAAATCCAATTCACGCAATCGAGCTTTCATACCCTTCCAACGGTTCCTTCAGTTATTTTTTCATGCCATGCTGTCATCCAAACCTGATATACCTCGAAGAACAGGATCACCGTTGGGACCAACCAACTCGCTGAAGTTCCCAAGCTCCATGATCGCCAGTTTGACTTCATCATGCCAATCCCTGAAGCACTACTTGCCTATGCTGATCAAAATGCACCGAGTGTGATAGCTTATAGGGAGAGACACGGCTTAATGGCTCCTTCCCAAGAGCCAATCCACGAGGAACATCTTGTGCAAGGAGCGGGTCCTAGGGTAGACGAGCAGTTCAGGATCATGGGGATCCTAAACAGGTTGATGAATGTATTGTAAGGGGACATGACGAGGGCGGTGCAACTGATAAGCCAATCCCATCAACTGCTGCCCCATCCATCCCAATACCACCACCCACTATCACAAGAGCTGCTTCTACATCTCGATCTACTCCACGATTCAAGATGCTTGTTAGCCGTAACCGTGTTCGCCCACGACCTTCAGCGTCTGATGAAGATGAATCCGATACTCAACCCCTTTCCCGCCGTCCCAGAACTACGGCTATTGAAGAATGACTTCTTAGCCACATTGGTCCACAACCACCTCTATCCGAGTCTATATCGAACACTGATGAACAACCTACTGCAACAAATGATGAACATGATGAGCCGAATGAACCCTTCGACTTTGAGGCAGATCAGGTCTCTGGTTTGATGTCTGACATCTTCATCGAGCCTTTTACTAGAGAGATAAGGAGAGAGGAGGGAGAATTAGTTGAAAAAGAAAGCGTGAGCGTGAGCGATGGGACGAGAAAAACTATAGTGAGCGTGAGACCAGATTCTCCCATCCAGGTAACCGCGTCAAGTAGCCCTACTCATTCGTTGGGTATGTCTAGTGGACAAGACGCTGTGGACCTAGAAGCGCACATGCACGCCCCCCTAGCCACTTTGAAGGCTCCCAACAGCCAACAGTTTCACATATACTTGTGAGTCTAGCTCCTTATCTAGCTCCCCTCCATTCGGGAGGCACGTCTATTGAAACAAGTGGCAGTAGCTCACCTGCTTCGACTTCGATAGTATGCACTTCGAGTCTAGAGCCAAATAGGGAACACGTATCTAGACTCACTGAGAGCCTTCGTGGCCCAGTGGGAACTCCCATAGTGATGTCCATTCCGAACATTTCACGAGGATTGGGAGGAAATCCTACCAGTGCTACATTTATGCCAACACTGAACGTAGGTCATACAGTTTTTTCAACTGTCATGTCAACGGGTAATCTAAGTGATTCTGGTGTTTCCCTAACAGGTACCTCGATTCCAGATTTCACTATCCCCCCCCCCCCACGGCTCAAGCACTTATAGACCCTCAGTTACAACGAGCCAGAGCCACTATTGAACGAACATGCTGCACTTATGACTGCTGAAAGAGAAGCATTTGTTCGAGAGATACGTGCCGCTGCTCGCTCTGGTCAACTTGATCCGAATCAGGCTAGTTCCTCCCGACCCAGCAGCAGTCGCACCCCTCCGGATCCAACACCGGACCACAGCAATCGGCCTCCCTCACCGCATCGAAATGAGTAGAACAATGATGAGCTCATGTCGATGTTATATGCTAACCTGCTTGCCGAAGCCACTGCTAGGGGTCAACCGAAAGATTCTTTAATGGGTCTACTGAGGCGGAATCTAGAAATCACCACCGTCACCAAATATGAATTTGAACTGTTCAAAGCTGACATGGAACAACAGTTAAGTGATTTGCACACATCTCAGCAACGACATCATGATGAAATTCTGGGTGCCATCACTGCTCTACACACCGAAATTCAAGAATCTTGTCGACCGGCTGTTTCCGTTTCTCGACCTCAACTTGATCAGGACGATCTGAGCTCTGCTCCAAATCGTCCTGAGGGGGAGACACGCCGAGTCTCAAGAACATGTTCAAGACCATCTACTACAACTTCAACTGCACCATTTGCGCCATCATCCCATCAAAGACAGCATACGCCAATGACTCAAGAAGTCAATACACCAACGGTTGAAAAGCCTGCGGTAGATATTGAATTCGAGAGCACATCTAAAGCTGCCTAACCGAAATCAAATGAAGAAACAACTAATGTTGAAACATAATCAAATGAAGCGACAATTGATGTTCAAAATTTGAGGAACTCCGTGAAGCACTGGTTTAAAGACCCATATGAACCGGTTCTCCAAGAGCAATATTATGTGAACTTGAAGCACGCAATAAAGAATTACATTCAAGAGATAAAAATGAGCCAAGACTGTTACCTCATCAAATTCAGTGGCAAAGAATACTAACTGAGCGCAAGTCTAAATGGGTAAATCAACAAATCCGGGTGCCGTATCTTCAAGAAACTATGGAACGGATATTCAGAAAGGATAAGAAACCTGAAGACTTGGCGCACATTCACTTAGTGATGGAGAAGGATCCAACTCAAGTTAAGGAATATGTGCACATCCTGAAAATGAGAGCCCTAATGCCTTCCGATGTAATCTCACGACACCGGATCATTGGGATTATGCAGATTGGTTCTGATAGAGTATTTCAAGTCGAGTATCCAACCTTCAAAGTCCGAAGAGAAGATGGTAAAGTATACTCCTTTTCTGAAGCTGATTTTTCTAACCTTGATATCTTGGACTTTGAAACGTTGTATCACGACCTAAGAGACAAGAAGCGAAGAAACGAGGATGAACCAAGAGCATTAAGAGCGGTGGTGCGTCACATACAAAAGGAACTCAGATACAACTATCTTCATGGTTTGCAACGTGGAATTGAAAGTGAACAAAAGAAGATTCATATCCAGCACACGGAATTGTATGGATTCATATGAAGGGCGAAAGAGGTTTCTGAGATTTGATGAAGTTGCTGCCTATTCAGATGGAAGTTTATGGGGAATTCGAAACAGATTAGCTTTAGAGATTTCTACCGACAAGAAGAATACAACAAGGATGAGCTAAACCAGAAGAAATTCTCTCTTGGAAGCTATCAGATTAATTGACGAAAGGATAATGTTTCGTCAGACTTTGAGAAGATTTGAAGGCATGTTCGAGCTGAAAAAGTAAAAACTTATTTTGCCACAAAGGGGGAGATTGTTAGGTCTATTATTTTAATTGTGACAAAATAAGTAAAGGATATGCTTTAATTGTAAAAGGAAGTTTATAATTCCTTAAACTCTTTGCTTCCTTAATTAGTTTAGACCTTTCAATATAAATTGGAGTCTAGGGTTATCATTAGAAGAAGTCGATTACCAGAGCTAAAATACTTTCATATTAAAATTGTAATCGCACAAGTGAGATATACGACTTCGAAGCTTCGTTATTCTGTGTGTTCTTATCGCTTTATACTTCATAATCATTGTGCTTGCTTAATCTAGGTTCTACAAGTGGTATCAGAGCAGACGGTCAGAGTTTTTCTTCGATTTTCTGAAGTTTTTCACGAAACAGAAGGTAAATTATCAATAGTTGTTGTTTTTGAATGTTTCTCGATTCATACTATATATGCTTCACCCGATAAAAAATGATTGTGCTTGCATAATCTGGGATCTGCAACTTTCTTGCTAGGGTTCCAAGTCAAACAGACAACCACTGACATTTTTATTAATCAAGCCAAGTATGTCTCTGACATTTTAAAGAAATTCAAACTTCACAATTCAACAACTATGAAAACACCAATTTCACCAAATTCTAAACTTGACTCTGATCCCTCTGGGAAACAAGTAGATGTCAAAAATTACAGAGGTATTGTTGGTCCCAATAAGGATCTACAAGAGTTAAATACTAAGTAAACAGTTTGTAGAGGGGGGGGGGGGTTGAATACAAACACACAGATTTTGGTTTTTAAATGAGTTTTTGAAAATAAACAAATTTACAGTTACAAGCGGAATTAGAACAACTTAAAAACCTATTCTATTGTAACTAAGGAAACACACAGTTTGATGCACAAGAAGATGAAAGAAAGAAATGCAGAAGGTAGAGGCTAGAAGGAAGCATGCATTAAGATGAAGAAGATATCTTCATCTATTTATACCCGCTTGCATTTAATGCAAGACAAGAGGTACATGCCACGTGTCAAGCTTAGATAGGAAGCTTGTCCTTGTAAATAAGACAACCATGCTTTTGGCCGAATATGAACAGTACCGTATCAGATATGATGGGGACATAAGAGACAAGTCGTACGTCCTTTTCTGACATGGTTCTAGGTTTGACTTTTGTGCATCGAGGATAAGATCAAATTTTAATATTTGCAGAGGAAGCTTCATTTGATCGCTGACACTGAATGTTCAAGGATGAACTTCAGTGTTGCTGAGGCTTCACAAGACTTCACACTTTGAGTAGATAATCGCTGCTATCGCTGAATCGCTTCAGGTCACTTAGCTGATTATCTCTTTCTTCAGCTTTGGTCTTCGACTATCGCTGAATGGTCTTCTGGTGTGATAGCTGATCTTCAGGTCTTCAGAGACAAGCTTGTTGATCCTTGATCTTCAGCGATCGCTGATAGCAATCAGCGTATGCTATTGCTGAATTTGAACAGAAGCTTATCTAAGGAATTTCACTAAGTATAGCAAAGGAATCATATTCAAATCACTGAGAGGAGTTATGATCAACAATCTCCCCCTATTTGATTATGATTAAGCAACATAGAGAAATTGCTTTTAAAAGATTAGCAGGGACTTATAAAATTTAAAATGAATTTTCTAAGCACTAATCTGTAAAATCTTTTTCAGCTAAACTATTATCTGAATTGAGTTTCATTTATAAGGATATGAAAACACAATTTTTACAAGTAGGAGAGCTTAAAGTACATTCACTGATTGAACTTTCAGAGTGAAAGATCAGTGAGTAAAAGATAGTGTGTCGAAAATAGAACTCTTATGTTCATTGTCCCTTTTACTATTTTCAGGGATCTTTTCAGTACTAGGGCGGAGTAAAGTACTTTAAATTTCATTAATTTGAATCTGAAGAATTACAGCGAAATGAAATTACAATAATAAAGGTAAAGTACTTGTACACTAAAGAAATATTACAAAGGAAATAGAAAACTATAACTAGTCAGAGATGTTCTCGTTTCTACTTTGTAGCTCATTCTCATAAAGAGTCTTCTGTCTGTTCATCAGAGGAGTATCTGACCAGCAGCGCCCAAGCATGATCTTTATGAGAGAGGAAGGGGCCCTGTGAATTTCTTGGTTTCTGAAGAGTCCTAAGAACCCTTCATTATCCAAGAATACCATACCAGGTTCAGGTAGTGAGATGATTTCGTCTTCTTGATATCTCCGGTCTTAAGGAAGAGAAGTACGAAGCATTGATATATCAGGGAGCTCAAGATGACCAAGAATGCTTTGATAATCAAACTTAGTTTCATTCTCATTCTTCGAACTTGAGCCACCTTCAGCAACTGATATTTTCTTCTTTGATGGTTCAGGGAGAGGGGGAACTTGTACATGTTGTGACATTCTTAGCAGCAACTGATTCAACTCATCTTCTACCACATTCTTGAACTTGGATTTGGAACCCTGAATGGCATCTCTGATTTCGAGCCATTCAGTGTATCCATATAACCTTAAGAATTTTGCTTCTTTTCTCTCTGTTCTGGATGGCCTCGTCATTCTTACATATACCTTTGGACCACCTCTGTTAGAGTGTCACCCTTGGATAGTTACGTGAATGATTTTGTCATCAGATCTTCGAAAGTTCAGCATCTCTGTGCACCAATCCAGTTCTTTGTCTTTCTGAGATGTGGCTTCAGTGGTTAGTGCAGTGAGAATCTTCTGTTGAGCGAGAATGGGATCTACATTCAGGTTTTCTTGTACAAGTTCTTTCTGAGCCAGAGCTGCAGCGAGCCGTTCACTCTTTTCTAATTGCTCTTTGGCTGCTTTGTCTCTTGCTAAGTCTTCCCTGAGAATCTTCCTTGCTAAAGCAAGATCATTCTCAGTTTGCTTTATTTCTTCGTCTCTGATCCTCTAAGCTATCAAAGCTTGTTCTCTCTCTTCTTTGGATAAGAAGTAAAATTCATCTACTATCCTTATTCTTTTTGGGTCTTCTAAGCTACAGCGTTTATTGGGTCTTCTTGTGGCACCCTTATTCTTTTTGCTTCGAATTCCTTTAGGAATTTTATTCTCCTTTCTTCCTCTTCAGGCTCGCTTATTATCTGCTTCTGAATGCGACGCCGAGGGATGAGGCCTTCTTCTTCCTCAGAGTCAGTTTCCTCTATGTACATAAACTGCTCATTGGAAAGAAGGTTCCTTCCTTGTGGATGAGTCCTTTGGGGGATGGGGATCACTGAGGGAAGGAGAGGAGGAAATAGTTTTGTCAGAGGGAATTTTAGTGGGTGAAGAGGAGTGTATGGGAGATTCAGAGAGAGGAGTAATATAAGGGATAAGCTGAAGTGATACCTTATCAGCGGTCTCCCCCTCTGATATTGGGATGGTGGCCTCAAGATCGACCACTCTGGCTGAGGGTCCAGCTTCGTCCCCCAAGGGCTCTAGCTGAGATGTACTTGGTCTGGATAATCTGAAATGCTCCAGTGCAAAACCCAAGTCATCATCATCATCATCATCATCATCAACCTCATAGTGAGGGATGAGTTCCTCTTCTTCTTCATCATCCTCTTCCTCATCATCATCATCATCAACTCTTGTAGTTGAGGAAGGTTCTGGTCGTTGGATGTAGGGAGAGATCCTTTCATCTGGAAACCGACGATTATGCTCGCCGATAAGTTCGTCAGCGAACTCTTTGGCTACCTTCTACCCCTCAATGTTATCATGGGGCAAGACGTGGACCATCAGAGTGCGAACATTTGTGTGCACGGCTTCCAGCATGGTCCGGTCAGCAGCAGCAAAGGAGGGACCAGTCCCACTGAGCCTTGAGAGAGCCTGCAGAATGTCAGACTGAGTATTTTGAATAGACTCGAGGACAGTGGCCTGAGCATCAACCTTCTGCTAAATGTTGAGGAGGGATTGGTGAAGGTCCTTGTGATCGTCGTTTAGAGTCTGAAAATCAGACACCAAGTTGCTGACATTCGTCTTCATCCCTGGAGTGCCAGCGACCTGCCAAAAGATCAACTCTGTAGAAGTCTGCAGGGTGTCCAGCCGGGCTCTGGTGAGAGCACACTCATTGATCAGATGGTCAATGGCAGGGAATGTGGGAGCTGGCAGTGACACAGGAGGCAACTCAGTGACCCTGGGAGGAAGCTTGGGGGCAAGGTGCTCCATCTTGACATCCCTGAGCTTTCTGGCACTGGGAGGTCGCTGAGGAGATTTCATTCCTGGCTTCGAAGTGGCGGTGGTGGTTGTTGTTGTTGCTGAGTAGACAGGAGCAGGGGCAGCAGCTGATGACATTGACAAAGAGGCGAGAAAACAATCCGGATCAGATAATGGATGTAAAATAGAACTATTTTCCTTGAGAGTATCGTGAGGATTACTCTCAGGGACTACTTTTGCAGAGGCAGTGTCCTGAGGATCACTGACCAGTGTCTTAGAGTATCTGAAAGAGATAGTCTGAGTTCCTTTTAAATTGGCTTTCCAAAACTCAGATTGCCTAAACAATTTTGAAGTTTGGACTGCGTGCATTTCAGCATTATCAGAGATAGGGACAACTATCACTGAGTCATTTGCTGATGTGAGGACCAAAGAAGTAGAGATGGAAGAGGTAGAGAAGGCAGTGAAAGTAATACCTGATCCAACCTCAGCAGAGCTGGCTATAACACCTTTAGAGACCTTAGTCACTGATGGTGGTGGTAGTGCTGATGAAGCTTCAACGACAGCAGAAACCGTTGGAGTGGCTGTGGATGAGGGTGGTGATTGAAGTGCACCAGAATCAGAGAGGATGGTCTGTTGAGAGACCACCTTCTTGGGTTTCTTTGAGGCGACGGTCTTCTTATGACCATCAGCGGGGGTTTTCCTCTTTGCAGCAACAGTATCTTGGGTACTCGCTGAGGGGATGGGCAGCAAGGAGGACACTGAAAGAGGTGCTCCTATGATTTGGAGCATATAGGGAGTGAGAGGAGCATCACCTGGACGTTCTTCCAAGTCCAGGGACTTCTTCCCTACCATGGAGAAGGCGAAGTCACCAACCTACGGGTAGCTCTCCCCGAAAGCTTCTTCAAGAATAATGGAGAAGAAACGTGGGTAAGGGATAACGTGATGTCTGGTGGAGGCGTTGAGGCGGCTGCACATATCGCTGAAGATGTAATCAGCATAGTTCAGAGGATGACCTGTGCAGAGAGAGAAGGCAAGGTCCTGAAAATGCTTGCTCGCCTGATCGTGGGAGCCAACTTTTGACCCTAGGCACTGAATGACCTGGGTGAGAACATATTGCCAGCGAGCAGGGAGTCGCTTCTTTTCCAGCTTTGAACCCACCGTCTTCACTAAGGGGTTCTCCCATTTGTAGCCAATGGAGTCCAAGAAAGCATCAATCTGCTGCTTTGTTGGTTCAGCACCCCATTGTTCATTTTTCTTGCGCTGAGGGAGTCTGAGCGCCTTTCGTACAAACCCTGCTGTGAACGCGAAGTAACCAAGGTCAGGGATTGTGAAGGAGATAGCAGGGAGGACAGTGCCCTTGTCTGTCTTCAGCGTAGTACATTGCGCCGTGTACCAGAGAGCCTGTAGGTGAGGAGCAATGCCCACTGGGTTGTGGACGAAGGCATACATCAGAGGGCACGCCTTTAAGAAGGTTGCAGCATCCTTGAACTGAGGGCCTTCAGAGGGAATGTCCACCAATGCAATGTAATTGCATGGCTTGAAGGTTGACTTTTCCAGCTCAAAGTGACAAGTTGGTGCAGCGACCAACTGGTTAGCAGCAGTTTCAGCGAGGTTGGAAGCAGAGGCCATTTCTGTAGGAAAAATGGCAACACCGAAGAGATAAATCATGGTTTTAATACACGAATGTATAAACCAGAGGTTTGGTATTGAAAGTACCAAATGTAAGGTCAAAGAAACAAGTGTTTTGATGAACAATATCAAAATGCTTGTTGGCAATTAAAAAATTTAAAGATAAATAAAATAATATAAAACGTAAAAAAAAATTTGTTCTTAGAACTGGGTTTTGAAAGTGAAAAACTTTTCAAAAACAAGATTTTATAGATTTTAAGAAAGAAAAGAGAAGAGAAAGATGAAACGAGTTGTTTCCAGTTCTTGATATAAGGTTTAGATCAAACCTTAACCATGTGAGGAAGAAAAACGCACAAGTGCGTGTTCTTGGTGTTCTTGCAGAAAGCTTGAAGATTTGAAGTTTATCCTTTGCCTTTAGAGAAGTTATGAAAGCGGAAGGATCAAACTGAGACAAAAGGAATGCTTAAATAGCAAGAGAAGAGAGAAAAAGAGAGGATAGCTAAACGACGGTTTTAGCTTTTTGAAAAAGAAATGATGACCTGGCGCACGTTCCAAGAAAGGAGTTGGAATGGAAACGTCGCGGTCCGTCGTGTGTCAGAAAAAGGTCTGACGTGTCGTTTTCTTAAATATTTAAAAAGATTATAAAGATAATTATCCATAAGGAAGGTTTATCCTTTATAATTTTAAAAAATTCATCACTAATAATAACGGATTGTCAGTGAGGAGTTTGAATTTAAGAGAGACATTCTTTGATGAGAAAAGATATCAAAGATTTTTAAGGATTAGAAGATAATACTTGAGGAGATGACCTAGATATCGCTGAATCAGAGTTCAGTGAATGGAAAGTTTGAAGGCTTTATTTGTAATCCTTTGTTGGTCACTAATTAAAGAGTTATTCAGCGTTCAACATACCAAGTTTGCTGATGAGTAGATTGAATCTTGTTTCATCAAGAGGCTTGGTGAAAAGATCAGCGAGCTGATATTCAGTAGGAACAAAATGAAGCTCAACTTTACCATTCATCACATGATCTCTGATAAAGTGATATCGGATCTCAATGTGCTTGGTTTTGGAGTGAAGTACAGGGTTGTTAGCAATTGCTATGGCACCTGTGCTATCACAGTAAATAGGAATTTTAGATAGCTTTAGATCATAGTCTCTGAGTTGATTTCTCATCCAAAGGATTTGAGCACAACAACTACCAGCTGCTACGTATTCAGCTTCAGCGGTGGAAGTGGACACTGAGTTTTGCTTTTTACTTGTCCAACTTATTAACTTACCACCTAGTAGCTGACACCCACCAGTGGTGCTTTTCCTATCAATCTTACAACCTGCAAAGTCACTGTCAGAATAACCGATAAGATCAAATCCTGAGCCTTTGGGATACCAGAGACCAAGATTTGGAGTTCCTTTCGTATATTCAAGATTCGCTTTACAGCGATTAGATGGGATTCCTTCGGTTCAGCTTGATACCGAGCACAAAGACAGGTAGCGTACATGATGTCTGGTCTACTCGCTGTAAGATACAGCAGAGACCCAATCATTCCTCGATAGGCAGTGACATTTACTGGTTTCCCATTGGGATCCTTGTTTAATGTCAGAGGAGGCGCCATAGGAGTCTTCATCGCTGAGCATTGATTCATCTCAAATTTATTCAACATGTCTTTAACATATTTGCTTTGACAAATAACAATTCCTTTGTCAGATTGCTTAATCTGCAAACCTAGAAAATATGTTAGTTCACCCATCATACTCATTTTATATTGTTTTTGCATTCTTGCAGCGAAATGAGTGCATAATTTGGGTCTTGTGGAACCAAAGATAATGTCATCAACATATATATGAGCGAGAATCGTATGACCTTTATATTTTCTTAAAAACAGAGTTTGGTCAATTTTTCCACGAACAAATTTTTCTTTAAGAAGAAATTTAGAGAGGGTGTCATACCAGGCTCTAGGAGCTTGTTTTAACCCGTAAAGAGATTTTTCAAGCTTAAAAACATAACCAGGATGGATAGGGTCTGAGAAACCAGGGGGTTGTTCAACATAAACTTCCTCGCTGAGTTTTCCATTTAGAAAAGCACTTTTAACATCCATTTGAAAAACTTTGAAGTCTTTATGGGCAGCATAAGCTAAAAAGAGTCTTATGGCTTCTAAACGAGCTACAGGGCCAAAGGTTTCATCATAATCAATTCCTTCTTCCTGTCTATAACCTTGAGCAACAAGTCTAGCCTTATTGCGAATTATAGTCCCGTTTTCATCTAGCTTATTTCTGAATACCCATTTGGTTCCTATGACGGTTTTATTAGAGGGTCTAGGAACAAGATTGCAAACTTTATTTCTACGAAATTCAGTCAGTTCTTCTTGCATAGCTGAAACCCAGCTAGGGTCGGAGATAGCTTGATCTATCTTCTTAGGTTCAGAGAGAGAAATGAAGTTCACATAAAGACAGATATTACCTGTACCTCTACGTGTTTTGATACCTGCAGTGGGATCGCCAATGATCTGATTTATTGGGTGATTTGCAGTCCATCACTGAGCTGGTGGTTGAGGAGCGAGATCAACAGCAGATTCAGCGACCTGTTCTTCAGATTCTGGAATATGATTTGTTTCAGCAACATGTACTTCATTTAGAATCAAGTCAGGGGATTGATTTTCAGAGGAGGTTTGGTTATTCACAGAGGAATTTCCAAGAGATGAATCAGTAACTGGAATCTGATTTAAAGGAGTAACATTTATCCCTGAAGATGGATTGTTATTACCTGTGGAGTTTACAGGGATTTCATCATCACATACATCAACTGGAGTTTGATTACTGAAGTATGTTTCAGGTTCCCCATAATGAGATTCCATCCAAGCATTCAATTCTTCATCATCATCAAGATTATGAGAAGGATGAATGGGACGAGATTCATCAAAGTTGACATGCATAGATTCTTCAACGTGTTGTCCTCTTTTGTTGAATGCTCTGAAAGACTTGGACACAGAGGAGTATCCAAGAAATATACCATCATCAGCTTTGGGATCAAATTTACCCAAATGATCTCTGTCATTCAGAATGTAACACGTACATCCAAAAATATGAAGATATTTCAGAGAGGGTCTTCTCCCATGAAATAATTCATAGGAAGTTTTCTTGAATCGCTTAACAATCAGGGATCGATTCTCAATAAAGCATGTTGTATTGACAGCCTCAGCCCATAATTGAGTTGGAAGACGTGATTCACTGAGCATTGAGCGAGCTGCTTCGATTATAGTTCGGTTTCTTCTTTCAGCAACACCATTTTGCTGAGGAGTTCTTACTGATGAGAAGTTGTGAGATATGCCTTTTTCTTCAAAGAAACTAACCAAAGTACTATTTTTGAATTCAGTACCATGATCACTTCTTATGGAGCGAACTAGTAAGGAGTTTAACACTTCCATTCTTTTGATAAAAGAGATTATCATTTCAGGGGTATCACTTTTGGATCGATGGAAGATCACCCATGTGTATCTGGAGTATTCATCAACAATCACTAAAGTGTATTTCTTTCCAGAGATTGATTGGACATTGACAGGTCCAAAAAGATCCATGTGGAGTAGCTGAAGAGGAGTGGTCACTGAAGAAACTTGCTTTGACCTGAAGGAGGCTTTTGTCAGCTTTCCCTTTTCACAAGCTGAACAAAGAGATTCCTTTGTAAAGGTGTGATTAGGGAGGTCTCTGACTAAGTCTTTTTGAGACAATTCATTTATTGTCTTACAGTTGAGATGAGAAAGTCTTTTATGCCATAACTAGTTTATGTCAGTGGATGCTTTAGAGATAAAGCATATGTTCTCAGAGTGAGAACTATTCATGTTTATGACGTATACGTTTTCAACTCTTTTGCCAGAGAGGGCAAGCTTATCATTTCCGTCAGTGACAGCACATCTATTCTTTAGGAATAAAACCTTGAAGTCTTTGTCACACAACTGACTAACGCTCAAGAAATTGTGCTTTAGTCCCTCAACGTAAGCAACACGAGAGAAAGATGTGGCTCCGTTGGACAGAATTCCATAACCTTTAGTGTATCCTTTGCCATTTCCACCAAAGGTCACTGATGGACCAGCTTCTTCTTTTTAGTCAGAGAGCAGAGATTTTCTGCCAGTCATATGCCTCGAGCATCCGCTATCAAGATACCAGATATCTTTGGCACTCTGCATACAACAAAAGATTAATTGTTTAAAGGTACCCATATTACTATGGGTCCTGCTTGGTTAGATACAAGATTGGCAGAAGTACGACTAGCTGAAGAACTCTCTTCAGTGGATATCTTCACCTTAGTTGGTTTAGCAACTTTGGTGGAGTTCACTCTTGCTGATTTATCAGCTTGAGCTACTTTCTTTCCATGAGCTAGTTTATCAGCTCTAGTAGCATTTGGACACTTGCTTGCAATGTGTGTTGTTTCACCATAGTGAAAGAATTTCCTATATTTAAAAGGTTTGGAGTTAAGAGAGGGAACAGGAAGTTTCTCAGGGATAGGTTCAAGAATTCCTTTATCCATGGTCCTTGGAGGTATTACGACCTTTTCAGGAGTAGGAGTGAGATCGATTTTAATCTTGGGAGTTGGTCTCTGAGAATAATCAGGGACCTTTTTCCCAGATTTAGAAATCTTCTCTGAGGACTTCTTGTTCTTACCTAGAGATTTCTTATTCTTAGGAACATGGTCAAGAATCTTGTTCTTGATCATCTTCTTAGAATGATCCACAGGAAGCTTCTCTTTAGAGGAAGTGGAAGAAGAGGTTGAAGAGGAAGGATCAGGGATAGAAGAGATAAACATTCTAAATTTGAGCATGGAACGATCATTCTCTGATTCTTCCTTTTCAGGGTTATAGCCTAACCCACTTCTCACTTTCATAGGTATTTGGGCATTGATGATCTCATTGACTTTATCAGAAGCCTTACACCATCCTTCGATGGTTGCTTTTTCAGACTTGAGATCAGCAATAGCCTTTTCCCTATCAGCGATAGCTTGTTGTTTCTCGATGCTTATTGTTTGATTTGCAAAAACTTGGTCTTTGAGAGAATCCTTAAGTTTGGAAAGTTCTTTGATTCTTATGTGGCAATTTTTTAATTGCTTAGATAAGTCAGTGTTAATTTTCTCAGCTTTTATCTTTCCATTCAAAGCATTGTAAATATCAACAGTCATTGCATCGAGAGCCGACAAGTTATCTTTTTCAGAGAGCAAGGAGTCAGAGGGAATATTTACCTGAGTAGACGGAGACTCAGAGGAAGAAGTTTCAGAGACTTCTTCAGCATTCTCTATTCTTGCCATTAGACAGAGAAAGGCAAGATCTTCTTCATCTGAACCAGACTCTTCAGAGGTCTTGGCCCAGTCATCTTCAGCATCCCAGTCAACTTCTTCAGCGACAAGGCCTTTGCCTTTTTGTTGGTTTTTCTTCATATCTCTGTATTTGTTTTTCATTTTCAAATACTTCTCCTGTTTATCAAAGGTATGGGAGGTAGTGGGAGCACCAACTTTCTTCGACCTGCATTCACTTGCAAAATGGCCCTTTCTCTGACAATTGAAACAGATCGTTGAGGCTTTTTCAGCAGGCAACGCTTTCTGCTTTTCAGAGTCAGAGAGGTTAGAAGATTTTCGAAAATTGTTCTTTCTAGCAAATCTTTTAAAGTTGTTGGTTAAAAGAGCTAGAGAGTTATCAAACTCAGAGATGTCAGCATCAGTGAGTTGATCTTCTGAATCAGTTTGACCTAATTCAGTTATGGAGGTGATAGTAGAAGAAGAACCAATTTTAGAAGAAGTTCCTTCAGAAGTCACAAGTGCTAAAGAAGTACTTTTAGCACCCTTGATTTCAGTAAGAAGATTTTTCCTTAAAAGCTGGGATTGTTCCTTATTTAAGAGCATACCATATAATGCACTTAATGACAAGGTTTCAAGATTCTTTGACAGTTTTATGCATGTAGTGTACACTGCCCATTGATCGGGCATGCCTCCATGAATTTTGTCAGAATTTCAGCGTTTGAATATATCCTATCGACTGATTTGAGATCAATCAGCAGACAGTTAAATCGCTGGTGAATTTGAGAAAGAGATTCACCTTTTTGATACATAAAACTCTCATATTTTCTTACAAGGTTTATGCATCTAGTTACTTTAACCTCAGAAGTTCCTTCATATTGGATACATAGAGTATCCCACATGGCTTTTGAAGTTCTCATTTTCATTACAGAATGATATACTTCATCAGACAAAGACATTGCTATTATAGAACGTGCTTTAGCATCAATAGCAACTTCTTTCTTGTCTTCCTCAGTCCATCAATCTGGAGTTTTTACAATACTCCTTTCAGCAACGGCTAGGGTAGTAGCAGTGGCAGGAACAGCTGCTACTATGGTTGTAGGAACAAAAGGTCCGTTTTCTACATAGTATGGGATCTTAGGATCAGATCCCTCTAGAAAAAGTGACATTCTTTCTTTCCATAAAGGGAAATTATCATGGCTGAACCTTGGAGGTTTAGCTAAAGATCCGTTATCCTTGTAGTTTGTATTAGGGTTTGTCATTTTAAAATATGATTTAAATAATAATATTTTAAAGAGAAAGATTACAACACCGCTCTGATACCACTTGTTGGTCCCAATAAGGATCTACAAGAGTTAAATACTAAGTAAACAGTTTGTAGAAGGGGGGGGGGGGTTGAATACAAACACACAGATTTTGGTTTTTAAATGAGTTTATTGAAAATAAACAAATTTACAGTTACAAACGGAATTAGAACAAGTTAAAAACCTATTCTATTGTAACTAAGGAAACACACACTTTGATGCACAAGAAGATGAAAGAAAGAAATGCAGAAGGTGGAGGCTAGAAGGAAGCATGCATTAAGATGAAGAAGATATCTTCATCTATTTATACCCGCTTGCATTTAATGCAAGACAAGAGGTACATGCCACGTGTCAAGCTTGGATAGGAAGTTTGTTCTTGTAAATAAGACAACCATGATTTTGGCCGAATATGAACAGTACCGTATCAGATATGATGGGGACATAAGAGACAAGTCGTACGTCCTTTTCTGACATGGTTCTAGGTTTGACTTTTGTGCATCGAGGATAAGATCAAACTTTAATCTTTGCAGAGGAAGCTTCATTTGATCGCTGACACTGAATGTTCAAGGATGAACTTCAGTGTTGCTGAGGCTTCACAAGACTTCACACTTTGAGTAGATAATCGCTGCTATCGCTGAACCGCTTCTGGTCACTTAGCTGATTATCTCTTTCTTCAGCTTTGGTCTTCGACTATCGCTGAATGGTCTTCTGGTGTGATAGCTGATCTTCAGGTCTTCAGAGACAAGCTTGTTGATCCTTGATCTTCAGCGATCGCTGATAGCAATCAGCGTATGCTATTGCTGAATTTGAACAGAAGCTTATCTAAGGAATTTCACTAAGTATAGTAAAGAATCATATTCAAATCACTGAGAGGAGTTATGATCAACAGGTATGATTGGATCTCTTATGTACTTAACTGCTAGTAGACCAGATATAATGTTTGCCACCTGTCTATGTGATAGATCTCAAGCCAATCCGAAAGAATCACATCTGGCTGCTGTGAAAAGAATCTTTAAATACCTTAAGGGAACACCCTCATTGGGACTCTAATATCCAAAGCATTCTGGCTTTGACTTAATTGCTTATACTAACTCAGATCATGCAGGCTGTAAATTAAACAAGAAAAGCACCTCTGGTAGTTGCCGAATTCTGGGAAGCAGACCAATAAGTTGGACATCCAAGAAGCAAAACTATGTGTCAAATTCCACAGCAGAAGCAGAATATGTTGCTACTGCAAGCTGTCAGTTCCACAAAGTTCCACAAATTCCACAGCAGAAGCAGAATATGTTGCTACTGCAAGCTATCAGTTCCACAAAGTTGTCAATGGCCATCCACAAGCTCATTTTTTATTCATTATATGTATTTCAACTTCTGTAATTTTTCCTTTTGTTTTATAATGAAATCCTTTAACCTTGTTCTTTCTATTTTTTTTTGTTCTGTGTTCACATTTAGGGGGAGATTGTTAGATCTTATTTGTAAGTAAAAGTATGGATCAAAACATACCTTTGAAGAACAAAGTTAAACTCTCCAGAAGCTAGACCAGACAGAAGGTAGACTCTTCAGAAGTATTGTTCAGAGCTTTCAATGATGATCCAGAAAATTGGGCATCTTCTGGATACTACTCAAAGAACAACACACGTGCTTTAATGACGTGGCTAGTCACACCTTCCGTGCGTAACAAAATTTGTTAGATGTCTAGCTTATGTGTCGATACATGATAGGCTAGCTGATTGACTTTCTCATTTGTAATCGTATAAATAGAGGCAACCATCACTGTATTAAATGCCGATCATTTTTGAGAGAACAAGCGAGATCAATCTTTAATTTCTTATATTGTAATCATTGAATTTCTGAGTGAAATACAGATTATCAATTGCTTTATTGTTATTCTCTTCCATTACTGATTACATTCTAGTTTTGTTTATTGATTATCATTTGCTTCCGCTTACTTTTTATCTTGTTCATAATCAATATCAATTGAGTAAATGGGGATCTGGGTTCCAACAATTTCTATTGCAATTCCTGAAATTTTCCAAGTAGGGGCAGTCATAGATAAATTCCTCCCATCTTGGAAAGATTTTTCAAAAAGAATGACGCATAAATCCGAAGATTACTCTTTGGATGATTTATGTAAACACTTAATAATTAAGGAAGATGCACGTAAACAGGAGAAAAGAAGAAAGGTCATGTTAAGTGCTAACAGCGTGCAGATTGTAGTAAAGGGAAAAGAAAGGGTTGGAGGTCCAAAATGTAACTTGGGCCCTCAGAAGAAAAACCTCAAGAGGATGGGCCAATCAAGTTCAGGGCAGCATCACAAAAAGGTCGGAAAGTGCCATGTCTGCGGAAAGACATGGCACTATGCTCGCGAGTGCAAGCAACAAAAGTCCAAACCGTCTGTTACCAACTCTGTTGAAGAGATTTAACACATTGTGGAGAGTCTTCACATGGACGAGATCAACATGGTTTCGGATGCAGCTCTAAGGTTGTTACTGCTAGAGAAGTCTGGTACATGGATTTTGGAGACACCGTTCATGTATGTGAATCTAGATCCAAGTTTGTTAACTACGGACCGTTTGAGAAGGAAGGATAGTGATCGTAGAAAAGAATGGTCATGCTGATGTCATTGGTATCGATGTTGTGCTACTCAAGTTCATTTCAGGAAAAACCGTTACTCTAAAAAATGTCCTCCATGTGCCCTCTTTAAATAAGAGTCTTGTTTCTGCCAACAAACTTGATGAAAACATGTTTGGTCTAAACACTGAATCAAGAAAGCTCATTATTTATAAGAGAAAGACGTTCATTGGTTAGGCATACAACAACTTTGGTCTGTATTGCCTTAGCATGAGAGATGATGAAGATGCAAATGTTGTGGATGCTTTGAATGCTGTGGAGGTTGGACCTAGTAGTTCTGTGGGTAGCAATATGTTGGAAATATCTGAAGAAGTTTTTGATCTGTTTTTACTATTGATGTAATCCCACGTGAAATTGATAAAACTAATTCTTTTGAGTAATTTGCTTGTTCTGTTTCTTTGTGGCATAAATGTTTAACTCATACAAAGGTGAAAAACAGTGAAGAAAATGAAAAAAAAAAAGATTAATCAATATAAATAACATAGAAACCTTTTCGATGTGTAAAATCGTCGAGTGAAGCTTTTCCAAGTGTTAGAAGGGATATATCAGTTTTAGAGTTAATTCATTCTGACATATGTGAATTAAATGGAATACTTACTCATGGAGGACAAAAGGTATTTCATTACATTTTGTGATGACTTCAGTCAGTTTTTACATGTTAATTTATTACATTCAAAAGATGAAGCTTTTGAGGCTTTTAAACTATATAAAGTTAAAGTAGAAAATCAACTCAAAAAACGAATCAAAATACTTCCATTAGATAGAGTTGGTGAATATTTTAATAGAGAGTTTGACTCATTCTGTGAAGAGAATGGAATCAAACATGAACGCACCTCACCATTTACTCTCAACAAAATGGTTTGACGAAGAGAAAGAACCGAACCCTTGTTGAAATTGTCAAATATATGTTGAACTAATCAGCTCTGCCAAACAATTTCTGAGAAGAACCCGTGCTAACTGCTTGTCTAATTCATAAGAGAACCACTAGTCGTTTGATTCCAACCAGTCCTTATGAGCCCTAGAAGGAAGGAAACCAAACCTGAAGTATTTTCAAGTCTGGGGATGTATTACCTACTATCGAACCCCTGATCCAAAAAGATCTAAATTGGGAGCCCGTGCTATCAAAAGCATATTCATTGGATATTCTAGAAATAGCAAGGCTTATAGATTATTGTACAAAGAATCAAGAGTTATAGTAGAGTCAAGAGATGCAGAGTTCTATGAAGATAAGTTTTCAGATTATGCTGAAAACTCATAATCAACATTGACCTCTAATCTTCATTGCACCTCTTGGGATAGTTCGAAAACCTCACATATAGTTAACGAACCACGTAGAAGTAAAAGAGCAAGAAAAGAGAAAAGTGTAGGAGATAATTTATTCTCATACTTAGTAGAAGGAACACAAAAGAAAGTGACGAGAGAGGTGATTTTCTCCATCAATATAGAAGATGATCCTAACACTTTTAAAGAGGCTATGAATCCAAGGGATGCTCCATTGTGGAAATAAGCAATAAATGATGAAATGGAATCTATCATGGGTGACGGTACATGGGAATTGGTTGATTTGCCCAACGGAGCAAAACCCACAGGTTGTAAATGGGTATTCAAAAGGAAACTACATCCAGATGGTTCAATTTCAGCCTTTAAAGTTAGATTAGTTGCTAAATGGTATAGACAGAGAGAGGGAGTTGATTATTTTGACACCTATGCTCTGTGATCGTGGCCGAGGCCAAGGGAACGGGATCTACAGAGTGGTGCGAGAAGGCGCACTTTACACGCCATACCGGAGCAAGAAGAGCCTCAACCTAGCTCTTGATATTCTTTTTGTTGAAAGTTTTCGAGAGAATAATATAATCACTGAATAATTCAGTAATTATCTTTAATTTCAGCATATTAAATTTCGGATTTTTATTAATTAAAATAAACGGTTATAAACTTATTAAAAACGTATTTAACGGGTTGAAGAGATTCGGTTGGAGACTTTGTCTACAAACCATCCCCATCTTCTCGAAGTCTTGAGGACAAATATGAGGATTAAGGGGCTTAATCCCCGGTATAAATATCGGGTTAAACCTCTCCCATTATTGACACTGAAACCTACGATTTCCCTCCCTCTCTTGGCTGCTCCTCTCTTGTTTTCTTGTACCTATACTTCTGCCTTTACCTTGCTTTGATTTCATTATCAAAGTTGTAGATAATCGAAGTCCGATTCTGCATCAAATCTTGGGGCTTTGCGACCGTTAACTCACAACTATAAGACGATCGTATAAAACCTTTAAGGACAGGTTTAGATAGTGCAGTACTTGTGTTCCCGAAGATACAAACTATTTAGCTTTTATTTTTTATGTATGACATTTAATTTTCTGTTCACATCGTGAATAAACTCTGCCTCTACCCCTTTCGACCACTATACTTCTACTCCTTTGTACTATTGATTCTATTGAGAAGGGTAGATTCAAACTCGTGTGGGTATATTGGTTTAGTTTCGAGTTCCGAGCATATTTTGCACCATCTCGATTAATAAAGATTCTAATTTTAGATCTTGGTTTTTTTTAATAAATTTCTAAGCTTTATTTATAAACATTTAATATTTATTGGTTTTCTAATCCATATTAATATTTTTCAACAACTACTGCCTTTTATAACAAGGACACGTGGAAAACTTGATGCACATTAGAGGATTGAGGGAGATCTAATTTGTAAGCTACTGGCCCCGATTCCATCCACAATCTTGAAAGGACCAAAGAAGCGATACGGTTTCAATTTCACAATTTTTGCGGTGAGCCACAGACATCTGGCGATACGGTTTCAATTTCACGTACACCCATTCACCAACTTGAAAACTAACATCTCTTATTTTTTTATTCGCATATTCCTCCATTACCGTTTGAGCTTGTAACAGGTGAACCTTAAGTTGCTTCAATGCTTCATCCCGATCCTTTGATTCTTGCACCACCACCTCCACTCTAATTATACTCGGAATAAATTGAATCATAGTCGGTGGTTTCCGACCGTAGACTACTTCAAAAGGAGACTTGCTCGTAGAGCCGTGAAAAGTTGAATTATACCAAAATTCGGCCCATGGAATCCATAGAGACCACGAACGGGGTTGATCAACCGCAAAACAACATAAATAAGTTTCAAGACAACAATTGATAACTTTAGTTTGGTCATCCAATTCCGGATGATACGCGGAGTTTATGTGCAATTGGGTCTCTTGTGAACGGAAAATTTCTTTGCAAAAATGACTGAGAAATAACGGGTCTCGATCACTAACTATGGATTTTGGAATACCTTGATGACGGACAACTTCCCGAACAAAAATCTATGCTACTAATTTCACGTATACGAATGCTTTAAGAGTATAAAATGACTATACTTTTAAAGTCTATCTACCAATACGAGGAACGCGTCAAACCCCTTAGACTTAGGTAATCCAAAGATAAAATCCATCGAAAGGTGTTCCCAAATTGCATTTGGAATATCCGGAGGTTTGTTAACTATAGAGGTGGTTTTACAACGATGACAAACATCACAAGCTTTGACAAATTGTTGGACAGCGACAATCATTCCCAACCAAAAAAGATTAGCTGTTAAGCGGTGGTAAGTATGGTAATAGCCCTAATGATCCAGAAGCTGACTTATGAAATTCTTCGAGTAACATTTGAATGAATTGCGAGGTCCGGGGAATAACCAATCGATCTTTGTAATATAGGATGTCCTAATGAACCACATATCCTAGATGGCTATATGGATTTAACTGACATTCTTGGATGATTTTTTGCTTCCAACGTCCTTTCGGGCCTCTTCCAACAGTTGGGTTCCTTGCAGCCAAGTCGGAGTAGAGGTTAGGGAAATCAATTCATCATCTTCGGCTTGTCGGGACAGCACATCCGCAGCTTGATTCTCGCGTCCTGGCTTGTAACAATTTTCGAATTGGTATCCCAATAATTTGGCCATCCAATTTTGTTGATCCGGAGTCGTGGTTCGTTGTTGTAATAAAAATTTCAAAGTTTCCTGATCCGTGAACACAGTGAAGGTAGTACCCAATAAATATGATCGCCAATGTTAAACAACTAATACCAAGGCCATGATTTCTCGCACATAAGCTAATTTCGTCAAATTACATCCACTAAGTGCCTTACTAAAATTAGAAATTAGATCGTTTTGTTGCAATAGAACGACACCAATTCCGCTCCCGGATGCATCACATTCCACCACAAACGGTAACTGAAAATCCGACAGCGCCAAGAGTGGTGCTGAAACCATAATTTCTTTTAGAGCCTCAAAAGCCTGCTGAGCTTCTGTATTCTAGCATAATGCAACCTTTTTTTGTTAAAGTAGTAAGGGGTTTATTGATGCTGCCATAATGTTTAATAAATTTTCAATAATATCCGCTGAGGCCAAAGAATCCGCGAAACCATTAATCTCCGTAGGGCCTAGCCAACTTAAAGTGGCCTCAATCTTTTTAGGATCCATGGATACCCCTTTACCATTGATAATATGGCCTACATATTCAAGACATGACTGGCCCAATGATCATTTTTTGCGATTTAGTACGAATTTATTCTCCAACAAAACATGTAGAACTGTGCTCAAATCATCCATATGTTGCGACCATCACGAGCTATATATTAGGATATCATCGAAAAATACTACGACATACTTGCGCAAGAAGGGTCGAATAATGTCCTTCATAACCGCCTGAAAATTCTTCGGGGGCATTAGTGAGCCCAAACGGCATAACTAAATATTCATAGTGGCCATCATTGGTGCAGAACGTTGTCTTTTCGATACTATCGGGTTGCATGCGGATCTGATTGCATCTGGACTTCAGATTGAACTTAGAAAAAAAATGTACGCCTTTTAGTTCGTCGATGAGTTCAAGGGTTCGGTAATCAACACTCATACGCCAAGATTGGTATTTTTTCCGAACTAAAATTACCGGACGCGGAAACGCGCTTTTACTCGGCCGAATCATCCCTAAGGCAAGAAGTTCCTAAACCTGTTTTTCGATTTAAGCCTTTTGAATATGTGGTGAAATTAGGGAAATTCCATGATCGTGAGCATGACGTGGTAGTAATCCCGTCGGAACGCAAAAAACATCCAAAAATCACTCGAATAGAACCTGCAAATCATGTTGTTGAAAAGGCGAGAACTCGACCTCATGATCTCGTAAAACAGGAGGTGTAGTATACTAAAGACACAAGTGTGAATCGTCTTCTAACGAGAACCAAGTGTGGAGAGACGCGTGGATAACATAAGAATTTGATAAGCCGCGAAGACACACTAAAGTTCCTTGAAATTGAAATTGCATAGATTTTGATCCCAATTATGAACCACATTCCCCAACGTTTTAAGCCACTTTATGCCCAACACCACATCTAGATGGCCCATATCAAATACCAAAGAATCTACCTCACCTTCGCATGTACCCACCAGAACCTTTAAGTTCGTGCAACGATGGTTAACGAAAACCTTATCGCAGTCACCCAATTGAATATTGATGCCCGAAAATATGTCGGAAGAGAGCCCCAATGCGGTTACCAATTGTCATGCACAAAATTATGGGTCGCCCCACTATCCACCAAAATAACCACCGAGGTTCCCACAATCGCTCCCTCAAATTTTAGCGTTTTGCCTCCCAAATTCGCCTCGGCTGCCCTGAAAAACTCAAGACATAATAAGTACCCCGTCAGAAGATGCTCCTTTTTCTTTTCAACGTGCTCCTCATTCGCGTCGAAGGAAAAAATCTCGCCCTCATTATCAATGGATTCATCGTCACCCAAAAGAAGAACTCGTAATTTCCCTTCAGGGAACTTATGGGCTGGACCGAGTTATTGACCATAACGAAAACATAATCCCTTTTTACGTATTTCCTCCCATACGCATCAACGAGCGAATTCCCTGATTCTGATTAGTGACTACCTATAATCGATCGATGAAGACTCTGAACTAGTATTTCTATTCGAAGTCATCGAATGACTTGAGTTCACACCCTAGAATGGGCCTTTCTCACTGACGGAAGACGTATTTGGCCCCCTACTCACTGGACGGCCCATTGGGACCGATTGAGAGTCCGATCGAAATGATAATTCAGGCCCATTTTCTCCCTAGTAACAAAATCGAGAGTGGGAAATATTACCCGTCGTCGGACGAAGCATACCCTCCATGGCCTTAGCAAAATACATAGCATCGATACGAGATTGAGGACAATGTAGGCGTACCCATCGTTTTACCTCATCCCTTAGACCCACTATTAAATATTATCCGATTATGTTAGCCCAAAACAAATCCAATTCAGATTATTGGTTTATTTTAGAAGGCCCAAAAAGGGAGAAAAGGAAAGTGGCTGGAGTTAATTAGGAAAGTGAATTTTCTGCCTCTATATGGGAGGGGAGGTAATTCTTATGTTTTCATTATGAGATTTTGTCATACCCAGCAAAAGCGGAAACACGAGGTATGACAGTTCAAAGTTTCACAGCAATAGGAATATAAACACCAACCATACATATATAACTAAAACGTCAAGTTCAAAGTTTTAAAGTTTACAACTTCACTACTCTGTCTAAAATAAACAAATTACAACAAATTAGACATGTACAAAATCTTGATTGGTGTTCCATAAAAACATGCAAAACTTGATCGGTTACCTTCTAATTTCCTGTAAAGCATGATAAAACAAAAGGGTCAACTATAAATAGTTGGTGAGTTCACAGGTTTTCAAATGCGCAGAACATTTTATATGCAAGGTATAATAATAGCGAATCGGATGTTCACATCAACTTTAATATTTTAACTTTTATGAGCAAAAATACAAATTACCATTACACATGATATATAAATATTGAGCCACTACTAGGCCTACTCGACATTCTACGCCCCACGAACTACCTCAGCGGTGGACCTAAAGTCCACATGGGTAGAGCATTCTTAATTGATAAAGTGCACCCCTACTTGTCAGTTAGGTGGGTATGTCAGACAAATAGCGCTATCCACAAATATCATCGGCTCATTTAGAGTTAAATAGTAGTGTACCACGGGGACTTTACATAACTCAACATATCATTTTGTGTAATATAAATTTTCTCATCATAATGATTTATATGCTTTTCATTAATCAATATAAATCAATTCAATTTCCTTTAAAACAACATGCTTTACACCCCAAAACGTATAAACATTTAAAAACAGGGGCCGTGAGTACTCACCTTATAGCACAGCTTCCAAATAAATTCACGAAACATCTGCTTGATGGTCTACCGCTTTCCTATCAAAGCAAAGTACCCAAAAAGGTTACTTATATACCTAACGATTACTATGAGAGTGATTATAAGTCCAACTTGATTATCAATAGTCCCGTCATACATTTTACACAAATTCTCTTTAATATGATAAATTATACTGAAAAGTAATGTTATAATTCTTCAAGTGATCAAAGTTCATGAAATCAAACAATTCTAGAAGTTCACTTTTGGACAGAAACTAATAGTGCTAAAGATGATCAAATTATAGTGACATACAAAATGACATAGTTTCACATCTTTTTATATGTGATACATTACCGAGTTAAGGTCATTGTGACCAAATTTCATGAAATTTGGACAAGTAATAATGGTTCAAATAATTTATACAAAATAGTGTATCACAACAAGAAGGGCAGATTACACCCTGTTGGTAAAACAACCATTTGAGAAGTTCTACTAAATTTTTTTCAGAAATTCCAGTTGGATTATAAACACAACGCATAAAGGAAACTTTTAAGATAAGAATCACTCGTTTTGAATGAGTTATGAGGAAGATATGGCACCACAAAGTTGCATGCACACATCTGTCATTAGTTGACAGATTGCACACTTAACTTTAATAAACAGGATTCATATGAACCCTAACACATAAAAGAAAACTCCAGAAGAAGAATTATGCATTATGTTCAAATATTCATAGAGATATTAACATGCAAAGTAGGGTTTACCTACTGGTGGTTTCACAGTTTGCACACCTAAAATGTTTTAGGTGTTTGGAGGGTCAAAACTCTATATTTTCATGTGATTCCACTTACAAACAGAAGATAACTCATAAAATTGACTCTCAAAGGAAAGGTCATCCCTTTTAATTGAGTTTTGAAGGAGATATGGCCATTTGAACATGCATGCCTAAATCTGTCAGCTTTGGACATATTGCACACTCATTTTGTTTTGAATAGTTGAAACATCAAATTACTATATATTTGAGTGAAACCAGTGGCATTTGTAAGGTAACTCATTAATATAAATTCTAGAAGAAAAATCAAGTAATTTGGATGACTATTCAAAGAGTTATGGTCGTTCAAAGTAGGGTTTATCTACTGTTAAACTTCCAGATGCACATTCATCTTGTTATGAGCATTTGGGGGATCAAAACTCAATGTTTTTGAGGGAGACCACTTGGATTAAAACCCCAACTCATAAAATAAACATTTAGAAAGAAGTTTCATGATACTTGAACATATTATTTACAAGAAATGGACGACTTATGCATATGCATAAAATCTGTCAGCACCCAAAAATGCATTTATAAGAATCAATCCACATGCAAATGTGTTTTTGCTTAGATTTCTTGTGTTCTATGTGTTTGGGTCATAGATTATCACTATATGGATATGTTTCTGATATCTTAGTGTATAATCTACCCTAAAAACTAAGAAATTCCATAAATTCAAAAAAAGATGATGGAAAGGCAAGAAAAATGGGTTTTTCACCCAAAATTTGCAAGAAAAGGATGAAGATAATGTTGTTACCTTGTTTTGATGATGAAAGGGTTGTAAAGTCTTCAATAATCTTGCTATTATGTTGGATTCAACGCGCTTCTTCAAAAAAATACATTATAAAATGAACCCACATATAAAATATCATATACTATATTAAGTGACTTACTCCCCAAAAGCATGGATAGAAAGTGGCTGGATATTAGAGAGAACAAGAGAGTTCTAAAAATGACTCTTGAGTTTTGAGAGAAAAAAAGAGAAATTTCAAATTTTAACATGCAAATGAAGAGGGAAGTGAAAAAAATGATATTTATATGGGGAATTAGGAGGGGGGTGGCCATGTATATGGGCCCGACCCAAATCCAAAAAAAAAATTCTTTTAAAAACAATTTCAAGACCAAAATTGAAATTAAAATGTCCATTTTCTCAATTTTGGCCTTTTTCCTTCAAAATGTAAGCCCAAAAGTGGTTAATTTATATAAAAATAGAAATTTTATATTTGAAACGTTAAAACTTTAAATTTTATATAAATTGGGTATAAATTAGAGCATTTGGCACTATGTAGGACGTTTCAGATAGTTACGGGTCGGAACCGGATTTTCTAAACAACTACCGGAAACTCTAGAAATTTTTCGGTCAATCTAATCTAACTAACTCTTATTCTTATAACTTAACTATAAAAACACTAATAGACTAAATAAGAGCTAACCTAGAGGTTCAAATTTGACAGTTGTCACAGTCTCCCCCTGTTTGAGAAATTTCGTCCCGAAATTTAATGACTGCTACTACCAATGGACTCCTTTGCAAACAAATGCGGATATTTGCCTTTCACAAAATCTTCTCTTTCCCAAGTATACTCTTGGCCAAGCTTCGCATTCCAGTGAACTTTGATAATAGGGATCTTACTGCGTCTCAGCTGTTTGACTTCTCGATCAAGTATCTCGATTGGTTCATCAATGAAATGTAACCGATCGTTAATCTGAACGTCTTCCAGGGTAGAACTATTGTTTAATCCGTTAGGCATTTCTTCAGATTCAACACATGGAACGTGTCGTGGATGGCGCTTAAATTATGTGGTAACCTCAATTTGTACGCCACCGGTCCGATTCGTTCGAGTATTTTGAATGGACCTATGTATCTGGGACCCAGTTTGCGTCTCTTCCTGAAACGTACTAGTCCCTTCCATGATGATACCTTCAAAGGTACTTTAACACCTACTTGGAATTCTAGCGGCTTGCTGTCTTGAGTCTTTCCTTGATGGTTGAGATCTTGTAAGTTGTTTCCTGAATGATATCGGGCGTGGTTAGTTGTCTATCTCCGATTTCTAACCAGCTAAGCGGCGATCTACATCTATGTCCATATAGGGCTTCGTAGGCGCACACTGAATGCTGGTATGGTAGCTGTTGTTGTAGAAGAATTCAACAAGTGGTAGGTGGGTATCCCAACTTCCACTAAAATCTATCGCTCATGCACGCAGCATATTCTCTAGCATTTGAATAGTTCTTTCCGATTGTCCATCCGTTTGAGGATGATAGGCAGTGCTATAATCCAAACGTGTACCCAATGCCTTTTGAAGAGACTGCCAAAATCGTGATGTAAAACGTGTTTCACTATCTAAAATAATGGAAGTAGGCACACCATGCCGTGTAACTATTTCGTTGATGTAAATTTGTGCACGCCTTTCCATGCTGAAATCTTTGCGAATAGGAGTGAAATGAGCTGATTTTGTAAGTCGATCGACTATAACCCATATAGAATCATGTCCTTTCCCAGTTCTGGGTAGCTTGGTTATGAAATCCATAGTTATTGGCTCCCATTTCCATTGGGGAATTTTGGGTTGTTGAAGTAGACCGGATGGTTTTTTGATGTTCGGCCTTGACTTGAGCACAAGTTAAGCACTTGCTTACATACTAAAGCAATATCTTTCTTCCTTCCTAGCCACCAATAGTATTGCTTCAGATCCTTATACATCTTATCCGCTCCTGGGTGAACCGAATATCTGGATCGATGGGCTTCATCCAAGATAGTTGATCGTAAATTTCCAACCTTTGGTACCTACACTTTATTCTTAAAATAATGCACTCCATCTGATTGTAATTCAAATCCTTTTTCTAAGTGATGCAAGGTCTCATTCTTCAAATTCTCATCTTTTAAAGCTTCCTTTTGTGCTTCAAGAATTTGAGTCTTTAAACTCGTTTGAACCATGATTCCCATAGCTCGTGCTCTCGTCGGTTTCACTCTTTCCTTTCTACTTAATGCGTCAGCTACTACGTTAGCCTTGCCTGGATGGTACTTTATTTCACAATCCTAGTCACTAAGTAGCTCAACCCATCTTCTTTGCCTCATGTTGAGCATTTTCTGGTCAAGAATGTGCTGAAGACTTTTGTGATTAGTGAAAATGGTGCACTTGGTGCCGTAGAGATAGTGTCTCCAGATCTTGAGTGTGAACACCACCGCCCCTAACTCCAAGTCATGGGTGGTGTAATTTTTCTCATGCATCTTTAATTGCCTCGATGCGTATGCGATAACTTTGTCTTTTTGCATTAGTACGCATCCCATCCCTTGATGTGAAGCGTCACAGTAAACTACAAAGTTATCCACTCCCTCTGGTAAGGCCAAAATCAGTGTGTTGCATAACTTATGTTTGAGAGTCTGGAATGCTTCCTCTTGTTTCTCTCCCCAAATAAACTTCTTATCTTTTTGAGCCAGTGTCGTCAGTGGTTCTGCGATCTTGGAGATATTTTCGATAAATCGCCGATAATAGCCTGCCAACCCAAGATATTGACGGATCTCAGTTGGTGTCTTCGGGGCTTCCCATTTCTTAGTGGCCTCGATCTTAGCTGGATCAACATGTATCCCCTTTTCATTTACTACGTGGCCTAGAAAGTGTACTTCTCGGATCCAGAATTCACATTTAGAGAATTTGGTGTACAAATTATCATTCTTGAGCAATTCTAGTATCAACCTCAAATGTTGTTCAATCTCTTTCTTATTGCGAGAATAGATGAGTATATCATCAACAAACATGATCACGAATTTGTCTAGTTATGGTCGACAAACTCTATTCATCAAATCCATGAAGACTGCCGGTGCGTTTGTTAGCCTAAAAGGCATAACTAGGAACTCGTAATGACCATAACGAGTTCTAAACGCTGTCTTAGGAATGTCTTCTTCAGGAACTCTCATTTGATGATATCCCGATCGAAGATCGATTATTGAGAAATACGAAACCCCTTGAAGTTGATCAAATAAGTTATCAATTCTAGGGAGGGGGTATCGGTTCTTGACAGTCAACTTATTGAGTTCTCTATAATCGATACACATTCGGAAGGATCCATCCTTCTTTTAACAAACAAGATTTGAGCTCCCCAAGGTGAAGAGCTAGGCCTAATGAATCCTTTATCGAGTAACTCTTGAAGTTGTTCTGACAGTTCTTGCATTTCTGATGGTGCTAACCGGTAAGGTGATTTTGCTATGGGCGCAGCTCCCGGAATTAAATCAATGTGGAATTCAACTTGTCTTGGTGGGGGCAGTCTGGGTAGCTAATCTGGGAATACCTCGGGAAAATCCCGAACTATAGGGATATCCTGAATGCGTTTCTCTTCGGTCTCCTTATTCACAACATGAGCTAAAAATGTTGTGCAGTCTTTTCTTAGGTACTTTCGCATCTTCATGCATGACACAATTTTAAAATCCCTTCTGGGTTTCTCACCATGTACTTGGAGTGTTTCTCCTTCGGGTAGTGGTATTCGGATAATTTTCTTAGAGCAGCAAATTTCCGCTTGGTTTTTAGACAAGCAATCCATACCCACGATTATATCAAACCTTCCCAACTTAATCGGGATTAGATCTATACTGAAGTCTCTATTAACCAAGTTTAAAGTGCAGTTCATTATTACGTCTTTGGTCTTACTTTCTTGACCATTGGCATATTCAATGACATACTCTTTTTTCAACTTTTGAGGTCTTAGATTTATCTTTGGTCTAAAATCTAATGACACGTAACTCCTATCTGCTCCAGAATCAAATAATACAGATGCATGATGATTGTTCTGAAGAAACATACTTGTGACCACATCCGGGTTTCGTCTTGCTTCTTCCGCTCCAATTTCAAACGCTCAACCCCTCGCCGGTCCTCCTTGATCACCTTGATTTATTGGTTGTGCTTGCCTGGTATCTGGTCTCCAATTCCGTCTTGGGCATTTATTCCTGAAGTGATCTGGGCTTCCACATTCATAACAAACCCGCTTCTCACCAATCCTGCAATCCTTTGCAATATGGCCTTTCTAGTTGCACTTGAGACAAGTAATGCATTTCCCTTGATGATGACTTTTACATTTATCACACCTCGGGTACGCCCCTTTTCCTTTCCCTGCTGCCGATGTCTGAATTCCGTAATTTCCTGACGTTCTTTGCTCTTTGCATGTCCTCTTCCCAAACTGTCTTCTTACAGGTTCATCCACCTTCCTCTTTCCTAATGCCTTGTTGCTTGAAAATGTTCCCGTACGGTTCGCATTGGTGGTGAGTCGTATTGCTAAGTTTACTGCTTCTTGAAGTGTCTTTGGATCAGCTGAAGTACCATCTCCTCTGATTTCAGGAGACAGACCCATACATATCGGTCAACTCTATTCTCCTCAAGTGTCACCAAGTGTGGTACTAGTTTGGCCAACTCATGGAAACGGGCAGTGTAAGTATCAACGTCGTTTCCC
The DNA here is from genome assembly GCA_036898165.1 of Silybum marianum. Taxonomy (NCBI): domain Eukaryota; kingdom Viridiplantae; phylum Streptophyta; class Magnoliopsida; order Asterales; family Asteraceae; genus Silybum; species Silybum marianum. Next base: position 17,023,032 of record CM072531.1, on the reverse strand, counting down.
TTCATCTCATGCTTCCATAATTCTGCTTCTATTTTCTAAATTTCACTTCTCGGACAATACTCATCCTTAAGCATTTTCTTGAATTCATCCCATGTGAGTCTATTAGTTGCCTCTCGGCCTCGAATTTTGACCTGGGTATTCCACCATATCAAGGCTCGTCCTTGTAGAAGATAAGCAGCAAATTCTACCTTGTTTCCCTCACTACATTTACTAATGTAGAGAGATGACTCCATGCCCTCTAGCCAAGTTATCAGTCCAACAGCTCCATCCGTTCCATGGAACTCTTTTGGATTACAACTCCTAATATATTTGTATGTACACTCTCTTTCTTCAGATCTCCGGTTGTTTCTCTGATTAGTGTTTAAGCCCGCCGCTACTTGGCTAACAATATTCGGTAGTGCTGCCATAAGTTGCTCTGATACCAAGTCTGTCACACCCCGCTAAAGCGGAAACACGAGGTACGACAGTTCAAAGTTTCACAGCAACAGGAATATAAACACCAACCATACATATATAACTAAAACGTCAAGTTCAAAGTTTTAAAGTTTACAACTTGACTACCCTGTCTTAAATAAACAAATTACAACAAATTAGACATGTACAAAATCTTGATTGGTGTTCCACAAAAACATGCAAAACTTGATCGGTTACCTTCTAATTAGTAAAGCATGATAAAACAAAATGGTCAACTACAAAGAGTTGGTGAGTTCACAAGTTTTCAAATGCGCAAAACATTTTATATGCAAGGTAAAATAATAGGGAATCGTATGTGCGCAACAACTTTAATATTTTAACTTTTATGGGCAAAAATACAAATTACCATTACACATGATATATAAATATTGAGCCACTACTAAGCCTACTCGACATTCTACGCCCCACGAACTACCTCAGCGGTGGACCTAAAGTCCACATCGGTACAACAGTCTTAATTGATAAAGTGCACCCCTACTTGCCAGTTAGGTGGGTGTGTCAGCCAAATAGCGCTATCCACAAATATCATCGGCTCATTTAGAGTTAAATAGTAGTGTACCACGGGGACTTTACATAACTCAACATATCATTTTGTGTAATATAAATTTGCTCATCATAATGATTTATATGCTTTTCATTAATCAATATAAATCAATTCAAATTTCCTTTAAAACAACATGCTTTACACCCTAAAACGTATAAACATTTAAAAAGAGGGGTCGTGAATACTCACCTTATAACAAAGCTTCCAAATTAATTCACGAAACATCCGCTTGATGGCCTACCGCTTTCCTATCAAAGCAAAGTACCCAAAAGGTCACTTATATACCTAACTATTACTATGAGAGTGCTTATAAGTCCAACTTGATTATCTATAGTCCCGTCATACATAATATGATAAATTATACCGAAAATCATCCTTCAAGTGATCAAAGTTCATGAAATCAAACAATTCTAGAAGTTCACTTTTGGACATAAACTAATAGTGATAAAGATGATCAAATTACAGTGACATACAAAATGACATAGTTTCTCTATTTTTTATATGTGATACATTACTGATTTAAGGTCATTGTGACCAAATTTCATGAAATTTGGACAAGTAATAATGGTTCAAATAATTTATACAAAATAGTGTATCACGGCAAGAAGGGCAGATTACACCCTGTTGGTAAAACAACCATTTGAGAAGTTCTACTAAATGTTTTTCAGAAATTCCAGTTGGATTATAAACACAGCACATAAACGAAACTTTTAAGATAAGAATCACTCATTTTGAATGAGTTATGAGGAAGATATGGCACTACAAAGTTGCATGCACACATCTACCGATCCCAGATAAACAAGCACAATGACCGTAAAACGTTAATAGCAAAGGTAATATGACAAAAACGATATTAAAGAACTTACGTAGTCATATATCTCTTGATGAATGTAATCGATTACAATATACTCAGTTTTGGCTCTCTCTCTAATATGAATCGACGACCCTTTGAAAGTAAGCCCTAAACTCCTATTTATATTGCTAGGCCTATGCTAATTAAGGAAACAAAGAGTTTAAGGAATTATAAACTTCCTTTTACAATAAAGCATATCTTTTCCTTATTTTGACACAATTAAATAATAGACCTAACAATCTCCCCCTTTGTGGCAAAATCAGTCTTCACCTTTTTAGCTCAAACATGCCTTCAAATCTTCGGAGGGTTTGTCGGTAGAGAATTCTTTTCATCGATTATCTTGATAGCTTCTATGAGAGAGTTTCTTCGGTCATTGCTCATCCTTGTCGTACTCTTCCTATCCGTTGCCAATTCTGACGCAAGTCTATTTCGGATTCCCCACAATGTACCATCAGAATATGCAGCCACTTCATGAAATCTGAGAAACCGCTTTTCTCGCGATGCATGCAACCAAACAACTCCATAAACAGGATAAGTGAAGATGGTAGTAATTGGAGTGCTTCTTGGTACAGGTAAGGATTGATCGGGCTTAGGAATATGTATCTTCTTTTGCTCGCTTTCTATCCCACGTTGAAGATCATGCAGATAGATGTACCGTAGCTCTTTCTTAACATGCCTTACCACTGCCCTTAGTGCCCTTTGCTCGTGTTCATTTCAGTTTTGCTTGTCTCTCGATTCGTTGTGGATGGTTTCAATGTCCATTATATCAAGGTTTGCAAAATCGGCTTCAGAGAAGGAATACGCTTTACCGTCTTCTCTTTGGACTTTGAAAACTGGGTATTCAACTTGGTAGATCCTGTCTGTCTCAATCTTCAGAATCCCAATAATCCTGTGCCTCGATACCACTTCGGCTGTAGGTAAAGCTCTCATCTTGAGGATATGGAGATACTCTCTAACCTGAGCAGGATTCATTTCCATCACGAGATGAATGTGTGCCAAATCATCACGTTTCGCTTCTTTCCGAAAGATATTTTCCATTGTTTCCTCAAGATATGGCACACGAATTTGTTGATTTACCTACTTCGACTTGCTTTCAGTCAGCATCCTTTGCCACCGAATCTGATGATGCACCAGTCTTGATTCGTTTTGATCCCTTAAAGCATAATTCCTTTCCGTATGCTTTAAGTTCACGTAGTCTTGTTCTTGAAGTACTGGTTCATACGGATCTCTGAACCAGTTTCTTACTGATGTTCGCAGACCTTGAACGTCGACTCTTTCTTCATTTTGATCTGGTTCGGCTGGTTCGGCAGGTTCAGCTGTACTCTCGAATTCGATATCCACAGGCTTTTCAACCGTTGGTGTATCGTCCTCTTGAGTTGTTGGAGCACGTTGTCGATGTTGGGTGGTTTGAATGGGTGGTCTTGAATATGATGCAGCAGTAGTTCTGGGACGTGATTTTGCAGTCCGGCGTGTCTCCCCCTCAGGACGAGTTGGAGCGGAGCCTGGTGAGGTCTGGAAGCAGGCGCAGAGACGGCCGGACGGCAGGACTCTTGTATTTCGGTGCGTAGAGCAGTAATAGCACCCAAGATGTCCTCTGTTTGGCGCTGTTGTGCGGTCTTCAAATCGTTGAGCTCTTGGTCGATGTGGGCGCGGAAGACATCAAACTCATGACGAGTGACGGTGGGGATCTGAAGATTTCGGCAAAGAAGACCCTCAAGTGAATCCTCTGGTTGGCCGGTTGCATTGAATTCGGCGAGCAGATTAGCATAAAGCATTGACATGAGTTCATCGGTGTTGTACTCATATCGATGTGGTGAATGGGGTCGATCTTCGGGGGGTGAAGGTGGAGAAGAGCGGCTAGTGCTTGGACGGGTTGAGCTTGGATGCGAAGGGCCGGCTTGATGGGGAGTCGGATCTTTAAGGCGCGCAACTTCACGGATTTGACGGACGAAGGCTTCCCTCTCGGCTGTCATTAGAGCAACATGATCAGCAAGGGTGTCTCTTGCCTTTTGTAAGTGGGCGGCAATGATCGCTTCGCCTTCCGAGGGTATAGAAAATGGTTGAGATGTGCTTGCGGTATGGGTAGCACCGGGATCACTTAGATTGCCCGTTGACATAACAGTTGAAGCAACTGTATGACCTACGTTCAGCGTTGGCATAGATGTAGCGCTGGTAGGATTTCCTCCCAATCCTCGTGGAATGTCCGGAATGGATATCACTATAAGAGTTCCGACTGGGCCACGGAGGCTTGCAGTGTGTATAGACTCGTGTTCCCTAGCGGGCTCTAGACTCGATGTGCATACAAATGATGTCGAAGCAGGTGAGCTACTGCCTCTTGTTTCAATAGATATGCCTCCCGAGTGGAGGGGAGCTAGATAAGGTGCTAGACTCACAAGTATGTTTGAAACTGTTGGCTGTTGGGAGCCTTCAGAGTGGCTAGGGGGTGGTGCATTTGCGCTGCTAGGTCCACAGCGTCTTGTCCACTAGTCATACCCAACGAATGAGTAGGGCTAGTTGACTCGGTTACCTGGATGGGGGAATCTGGTCTCTCGCTCACTTTATTTTTTCTCTTCCCATCACTCACGCTCACACTTTCTTTTTCAACTAATACTCCCTCCTCTCTCCTTATTTCTCCAGTATATGGCTCAGTGAATATGTCGGACATGGAGGTAGACACTTGATCGGTTTCAAAGTCAAAGGGGTCATTTGGCTCATTAGGTTCATTAGTTGTTGCATCTTGGTGGTCATCGGTGTCCGATGCAGAGTCGGATAGGGGTGGTTGAGTGCCAATGCGACGTAGAGCTTGTTCTTCAATGGTAGCAGTTCTCGGTCGGCGGGAAAGGGGTTGAGTATCGGATTCATCTTCATCAGATGATAAGGGTCGTGGACGAACACGGCTACAGCTAACGAGCATTTTGATGCGCGGGGTAGATCTGGAAGTAGAAGCAGCTCGTGGGTTGGTGGGTGGTGGTATTGGGATTGATGGGGCAACAGATGTTGGGATTGGCTGATCAGGTGCACCGCCCTCGTCATTTCCCCTCACTATACGCTCATCACCCTATTCAGGATCCCCATGATCCTGAAGCTGCTCATCTATTCTAGGACCCTCTTCCTACACAGGATGTTCCTCATGGATTGGCTGTTGGGCAGGCACAACCGGAGGTGGTTGAGCCATTAAGCCGAGTCTCTCGCTATAGGCTATCACACTCGGTGCAGTCTGATCAGCATAGGCTAGAAGAGCTTCAGGGATTGGCATGACATTGTCGAAGACTCGAACATTTAGGCGTAGGAACTTGAGAGTGTTGGTCGGGCCCAACGGAGTTCCGGCCCGTCTTGGAATTGCTGGTTGGGAGATCATCATTGCACGGGTGAATAGCTGGAGGAATCTTTGGAAGGGTACGAACGCCCGGTTGTTGGCGATTTCGTGGAAAATCCGCAAGACCGCTACACTGGCCTTGTCCATTCCTGTGTGTTTGCTTGTGAGACAGCGGATGACGATGGTGAATAAGGAGAACCATATCTGGGGCAGGTACATTCGCTTGATCTGGCCAGGGTTGTTTAATGGTTGTTCCGATTCGTAACCTAGGGCGCGAATATCGGCGCATAGTTCTTCATCGGAAGTGAAGACGTCGAATGGTCTTTCCTCAATGGCCACCGGGAGACAAAGGATGCGGCAGATCCGGGCCGGTGTTAGGCGGGTGTTGTAGTCGTCGATTTGGGCTATGAAATGGTGATCGCCTTCAACAGGTTGGTATGTGAGCGTATACCAGAACTGTTGAAGATAGAATACGGAGACCCGGTGGTCCAATGAGAATGCGAAGCGTAGTGGATGACGCTGTAGGATGTCAAGTAACACTTGATGCTCGATGGTGGTGCTGAAGTCGAGGCGATGATTGTTCGGTTTGAGTTCCCGGAGTTTGTCTCGAGCCATTAAAAGATCGTCTCGGTTGGCTGCATTTATGCTCGGTTCAGTGGAACGCTCGGATGGCATCGGGTGTTCATCGTCTGACAGATTTGGGTCGTTTATGACTGCCATTGCTTGCTGAAATAAGACAGTTAGGCAATCCAAGTGAAAAGTTAGCTTACTGAGTCGTAAAAAAATTGCTAAGTCTTGTTGTCGAGTCCCATTGGGCCGATAACAAATGTTATCGAGTGCAATGGGATCGAGAATCAAAAGATGTCGAGTGAAGTTAGGCGACAAAAAGACTTGGTAATAAATTGAGAGAACAAACCTGTGTATCTGGAAGATACATGTCGAGTCATTGGGAATCGAGAAACACAAGTTATCGAGTCAGAAAAGAAAACTTTGTAAGAACATGGTATCGAGTCATATACGGCTCGATAAAAACACTTAGAGATTTCATCGATCCTTTGAAAGACGATAACAAATGTTATCGAGTCCTAGAGGCTCGATAAAAACACTTAGTAATTTTCATTGATCCTTTAATAGTCGATAACAAATGTTATCGAGTCCTAGAGGATCGATCAAAAGACTTAGTGATTTTCATCGATCCTTTAGTAGTCGATAACAAATGTTATCGAGTCCTAGAGGCTCGATCAAAAGACTTGGTGATTTTCATCGATCCTTTAGTAGTCGATAACAAGTGTTATCGAGTCATAGGGGCTCGAAAAAAACACTTAGTGAGGACGAAGGTGTTCTTGGTCAGATTATTGAGACCCGATAAAAATTCAAAGGCTGTACAAGGACTCGATAAAAACTCATGCTTAAACTTAGATGAACAGTCGAACAAACCTAAGTACTCAGACCCAAAAAAAAATGCCTAAAAGTAATGGAAAATGCTATTACTAGGTGCGAAAAGTGATTTAAAGAAACATTGGTAAAGCATGTAAGTCCAAAAATTATTATCTACCCACGATTTTGACTGAAGAGCAGTCAAAATCGAAAAAACCCAACAGTCATAAAAAAAAAACCGAACAGACAAACCACATAAATCGAATCATGTAGTGGATTTAAGTACATTGTGCAAGAATTAAAGATGATGAGGGGAGAATTACGAACCTGGCGGTGTTTTCGAATCTGAAAAACTCGAAGATTTGAGGGTTTGATCTTTGAAGGCCAAGAACTTTGAAGGGTTTTTCAGAGAGAAAGAGGGAAATTCAAACTTGTGAGAGAAGTCTCTTTCAGAGAGGGGCCCGATTTCTTAAATAGTGGTCATCGAGTGATGACACGTGGCAGAGAAGGATTGGGCCGTGAAAAAAATTTCCTCAAATCGAGAAGTGGAGTTGGGGGTTATCGGTCCAAGTGAGGTGGACAACCTCGTGTTTATCGAGCCCTTAGGGGCCGAGAACCTCACTTGGTTTTTTTTTTTTTTAAGTACTTAAGAAAAAAACAATAAGGCTCCCCTTTAATGTGTGCATAAAGTGGTGTGCTCCCCCTAGGAATGTGAATGGAAAGAAATGCGTACCTTGTTGCTCCCCCTCGGAAGATGAACCATGATGATACACACAGCAAGGTAGATCGATAATGAAAGAAAGATTGAAAATACGGAACAGTAAGATAAAGGTCAAAATCCAAAAATTGAGAACCCAAGTGTGATGCAGATTGACTTGTAGAGTGAATGTGCATAAACCCTTGGATAGACGTTTTGAGGATTTTGAGACAGACTGATTTGTGATAATCAGGTTTTAAGATTGAGCATTCCCAACTTGGATACTAGGAACTGGAATCGTTTCTCATCTAGTGTTTTGGTAAAAAGATCGGCAAGCTGAAGTTCCGTATTGACAAAATAGAGTTCAATTGTACCTCTTTCGACGTGATCCTTGATGAAGTGATATCGAACGTCGATGTGCTTTGTCTTCGTGTGTTGAACCGGGTTGCTTGAAATGGCTATGGCGCTTTTGGAATCACAGTAGATGGGTATCTTGTTGAACCAGAAGACATAGTCTTTGAGCTGAGTGCGCATCCACAGTACTTGAGAACAGCAGCTTGCGGCAGCGATGTATTCAGCCTCCGCGGTAGACGTGGAGACCCAGGCTTGCTTTTTGGAGGACCAGCTGTTAGATCTAATTAGCCCCAATTAGATAGAAAGTTTTATAAAGAATTGTATTTTGGGCTTTTTAGTGTTTTATGGGCTTGGACTTAACACATGTATTGGGCACCTATAAATATGGTGTCTTAGCTTCATTTGTAAGTAAGTTTTGGGAGAGAACACACTTTGCACACATACAGACTTATGAGAGTCGGTTCATTCTAATATGTGGTGTTCTTCACAATTCCCTCCATAACGATGAATACATGAATATGAGTTGATGATTTTGTGATTAATGTTCTTTAATTCTCTATCTCTTCTCTACATTTTATGGAGTTTTCTCAATTGTTGCTAGTTTGGGATCTAACAATTGGTATCAGAGCCAATTGAAGAAACTTTTCTTCAATTCGGTCATCTATGGCAACGATTGTAGAAATTGATTATTGATTTTGGTGTTTTGGTGCTTCTATTGTTTCAATCACATGAGCCTAAACTCAAATATCACTTCTATGATATGATTTTCTGTTTTGAGCTTATTTGAGATCCAATATTTCATCTAGATGAGATTTGGATGATCATTCATGGAAGATTTTATTGATTCCAAACCCAATTTGATTCTGCACGCCACATGTTTGATGAAATGTGCATGTGAAGATTTAATTTCTGTTTATTAGATCTGATCAGTTTACTACATGTGTGTATGTGTTTTGATTAATTTTGATCTCCCTCCTTCATTGGTCTGATATTTTAAGCACTAAGTAGGTGATTGATCTTTGATCTCATCTTGTTGTGTGCTTGAGTTCATTGCTTCTATGCATCTTGGTAGTAGGGCTGTTGATCATTGATCTGGCCTTATATAAATCCTAGATTGGACTCTCTTCTTTCACTTGGGTTTATTTTATAGAAAATCAATAACTTGATTTATTTTGAAATTGGAGGGACAAGGGAGACGTTCTTATCAGATCTTTCAGTTTCTGATCCTTATGCCTAATGTCACTATCAAGAGTTTGGTGTTCAGTGTTGTTGACCATCTTGGATTTTACTGTATATGAATTTACTGGAAATTGTTCATAATACTCAAATTGAGGTGTTGTTTGTCTGAATTTCGTTTGGGAGTAGCTGTTGTCACCTTCTCTGTTTAAACAAGATTGTGGATCATTTTAAGCTGCTGCAAAGTTCCTGACATCACTAATTATTTCTCATCCAGAGACATGATGAAAATTCAAAAGATATTAGCCACCCTTGGTGTGATCACTAGCTTTAAAGTTGTTGTTCATGGCGATCTTCATGCTTACTTTACCAGATCATGCTTCAAGCAATTGATGCTGATGTGTTATAACACTTGCTGCTGGTGCACAATGCTAATGCCGATGGTGGGTCTGGCTCGAATATCAAATTGTTCAAGGCTGGTTGCTGTCATTCACTCATAACTGAGCTAGCTGGTTCTATTAAGAACTTGATTACATTGGAAATTCATGAATTACATGTGTTTGGCAAGATGAAAAAGATGCTGAGGATTTGAGTTATGCTCAGAGATCAAGCTTGCATTAAAAGAGTCGGCTGTAGTTTTATGGGAAATGAAGTCAGTAATCTTGCTTTGGTGACATCGTGGATCTGTGTGATCAAGTACCATCTCTTTCAGCAAAACAACCCGTAAGTAAGGTTCTGATTTTTGGTGTTGAGCATTTCAGCAAGACTCATACATTGTAGATCAGAGTTGTGGTCATACTGGACCAGAACAAGTCATAATGAACAAGAGAAAATTGGAAGCTTAATCATAAGCTTCATCAGTCTTAATCCAGAAGCGATCAGAAGCGATCAGAAGCCTCTGTGCATTCCAGAAGCTCAGATGCAAAATATGCATCAGAGTGTGCAGAGCCTCTGCTGTTCAGAAGTTGCCATCCAGAAGTTAATGTTCAGAAGCTTACCTTGCAGAAGCTATACAGATCATAATGAGACAGCTTAATCAGAAAATCAATTGTTTTCACAAGATTTGATTCAGAATCTATACAGAGATTAACCATATGCTTATTGGGACAGCTTAATCAAAAGCACGTTTATGCAAAAAAAAAAAAAAAAAAAGCAGTCCAGAAGTTTGTGTCTTTGCTTGTGTTCAGAAGCTTCGATCAGAAGTCGTACGAAACTTATGTATGCTGTCCGGATGTGCACTTCTGGTCTGTTTTCTTTTGTACATCAGAAGACGGTCAGAAGATGTGATTCAGAAGGAACTTACATCAGAAGCTTTGATCCAAAAGCTTTTAAAATCGAAGTTCGTACACGTAAGCCATACAGACCTTCTGAATGCTGCTCTGAAGTCCAGAAATTCTTAATAAAACGAGCTTAATGGAAGCTTAATGCTCAGAGCTTAATCTTGAAGTCTGCTTCAATGAAACTTTCAATCAGATGCATTCTTCAGTCACTTCAAACAGAGCTTAATCAGATCAGAAGATTAATCATTCATAACCAAAAATTCAGAGTGTCTGCAAAGCTTCGATCAGATCAAAAGTTTTTTTTTTCAAAAACTTGCTGCACATTTCAGACCAAAAGATGCATTCCAGATGCTAGCTATCTAGAAGCATGTTTATGCAGAAACGTCGATCCAGAATCTATGCTTAATCAGAAGAAATTGTTGATTCAGAAGTATGTCAGAAGAAGCTTAATAAGAAGCTTAATCAAAGCTTAATCAGGAAGTTCTGCAGAGCTTAATCAGATGTTGAAATTGGCTTATCCAGAAGCTTCGATCCAGAATTTGCACAGTGTTGATTGATCAGAAGCCAAACAGATCTCCCAGAGGTGTCCAGAAGCCTCTGAGCGCCTCTGTCTGTCTGAAAAAGCTGTAGTGTTCTAAAAGTTGTCCAGAAGCTTCTAAAAGCCATCCAGAAGCTGCGATCAAAAGCTGTTCAGAATTTTTATTCAGATGCAATGCAACAGATCTGTATAGGTTAAGGCAGCTGATGTAGAAGATGCATAGAGCTTATTCAGAAATTTCAGAGCTTAATCAAAAGGCCTTCGTAACTCCGTGCAAGCCGTCCCGTGTTGTTAAGCGTTTAAGCTCAATCAGAGCTTAATGAGACAGCTTAATAAGAGCTTAATGAGACAGCTTATTCAAAAATATTTTTCAGATCAGAAGATACAAACAGAGATTTTATTCAGAAGCATGGTTCAGAAGCTTATTATCCAGAAGTTTCTGAAGAATCTCTTAGTGATGCTTTTTATGGCATTCGGTGCGATCATAACTCACAAACCAGACCTCCCGGAGACCAAAATCCATGATGGACCAAAGACGGATTAGAGGTAGTCCAGAGCATCAAATTCAAAGTATGTTGGTCCAGAACTCACATCAAACCAAAGCCCGTAACCCAATTATTTTTCGGTTTTCTGACAGCATTGCGCTGTTTCAGAAGCACGTGCACAACGTTTCACTCGAAGCTCCAATATACATGAATCCAGTTGCGTTGGAACGATAACACACATATGCACGACTTTGAAGTTTTGAATTTTCTCAAATTCAGTGAGCTGACATGTCTTATTCACTCTCAAAGTCTGTTGTCTAATGCTGGAACGAAAGCAATGATTTTCACTCATACTCCTTCCGATTTCAGATGGATGTTCGCATATCCGTTCTTCATGGATTCAAGTTACGTGTGTGACATATTATTGTCACAATATCCTCTGTTTTTCAATCTAAGGCTCGGAGCTGAACTCAACTCAACGAGGTCTAAAGCGTCAAATTCTTTGTTTTGATGACTGTTTTGCACAGCAGAGGGAAAACTTGCACAACTCACTCAATTTTCATCCAAATTGGCTGAATCAAAGCTTGTTGTTAAGCTAAGAGGCTGAAGTTCAATGTGCATGTTTTATGTTTTCTCTTAATAAGTTTCCTCAATGGTCAAAAACAGTGATAAAGTTGAGTCATGAAAGCTGGATAGTACGTGTAAAATGTCTCAGTTTTTCAAGAATATGAGCCTACATTTGAGGGGGAGCTTGTAACGCCTTGAAGACTTGAAGAATGGCACATAAGAGCTTCTAAAGAAAGCAAGGGGGAGAATATTTGATGATGCTTTCTTTATAAAACTTTAGGGGGAGATTGTTAGATCTAATTAGCCCCAATTAGATAGAAAGTTTTATAAAGAATTGTATTTTGGGCTTTTTAGTGTTTTATGGGCTTGGACTTAACACATGTATTGGGCACCTATAAATATGGTGTCTTAGCTTCATTTGTAAGTAAGTTTTGGGAGAGAACACACTTTGCACACATACAGACTTATGAGAGTCGGTTCATTCTAATATGTGGTGTTCTTCACAATTCCCTCCATAACGATGAATACATGAATATGAGTTGATGATTTTGTGATTAATGTTCTTTAATTCTCTATCTCTTCTCTACATTTTATGGAGTTTTCTCAATTGTTGCTAGTTTGGGATCTAACACCAGCTGACCAATTTGTCTCCGAGGAGTTGAATGTGGCCCGAAGTGATCCGAATCTGAAAAGGCAGTTAGCTCGAAACCCGTATCCTTGGGATATCATAGGCCAAGATTAGGTGTACCTTTTAAATACCGGAAAATCCGTTTGATAGCACTAAGATGTGATTCTTTGGGAGATGCTTGATATCTCGTGCATAGACAGGTGGCAAACATTATGTCCGGACGACTAGCCGTAAGATACATGAGAGAACCAACCACGCCCCGGTAATTTTTAGAATCCACATCTTTTCCCGAAGGATCAGCTTGTCGTTTTGGACCTGGGAACATGGGTGTACCAATCGGAGAACATGACATCATGTTGTATTTACACAACATATCCGAGATGTATTTTGATTGGTTGATGAATATTCCCCTAGAAAATTGTTTTATTTGAAGGCCAAGGAAAAAATTCATCATTCCCATCATGCTCATGTTAAATTTTGCTATCATGAGTTCGGACAACTCTTTGCATTGTTGTGGGTTAGTCGAACCGAAGATGATGTCGTCCACGTACACTTGTATGAGCATAATGTCACCTTTGTCCTTTTTGATTAAAAGAGTTGGATCGATCTTACATTTGGAGTATCCGTTCTTCACTAAATAGGTAGACAAACTATCGTACCATGCGCGAGGGGCTTGCTACAAGCCATACAGAGCCTTGTCCAGAATGTAGACATGAGACGGTTTGGAGGAGTCGACAAACCCGTCGGGCTGAAAAACATAGACTTCTTCACGCAGAACACCGTTTAAGAAGGCCGTCTTGACGTCCATTTGGAAAACCACAAAGTTCTTGTGTGCCGCGTAGGCCAAGAACATCCGGATTGCTTCAATGCGGGCGACGGGTGCAAATGTTTCATCGTACTCAATACCTTCTTGTTGGCGGTATCCTTTTGCGACATGTCTAGCATTGTTGCTATAACGACTCCATCTTCATCTTGCTTGTTCTTGAATATCCATTTCGTGCCGATAATGGTTTTGTTTCGAGGACGGGGAACAAGGCGCCAAACTTTCAAGCTTTCAAATTGATTGAGTTCCTCTTGCATTACCACAATCCAATCAGGATCATTCATTGCCTCGTGAATGGATGTGGGTTCAATCTTGCTTATGAATGAAGAGAACATACAATCGTTGGCCGAGGCGGCTCGTGTAGTGACTGGTCTGGATGGATCGCCAATTATCTGATCAACTGGATGAGAACGGGTCCATTTGGTTGTATGAGGAAGCGGTTGAAATGCATTTGGATCCGGGGTTTTATCTTCATATGAGCCTAGCGGAAGATCTTGAAGTGATTCCAAGGTTGGAGCCAAGGCAGAGGATCTCGTAGCACTTGTGACATCCTTAGGGGCCAAAGTTGATGATGGCGGAGAGGATGTCGGTTCCGCAGTATTTGGTTGAACAGCCGGTTGAGGTTCAGGTGGAACGAGAGGGGCATCCGTTGAAACGGTTTGATTTAGAGGAGCAGTTGACGATGTTCTTGGAGATGCAGTAGTTGAGACGGTTTCCGTTGTAATTGGCGGTCCGGAAAGATTCGTGGTCTCGGCAATATCCAAGGTAGGCGGGAGAATCTGGAGAGAAGTATCAGTGGATGGTCCAAAGTAATCCGAGTAGAAGTACTCGAATAAGTCATCCAGATTTGACATTGTGGATTTGGACGTTGAAGGCTCAGCGGGGTTTGGAGCAGGTTCCGGACGAATGTGATCGGAAGCTAATATGCCGGTCAGTACGGGTCCAGAACTGTCGTGTTCAGGAGCCATTTCGGTGTTTGGATTGAATTGAACATTAACGCTTTCAATGACGCAACGTGCGTGTTTTATGTAGACCCTATAGGATGATGCGTTTGGTGAGTATCCGAGAAAGTAAGCTTCATCGGCTTTCGGCTTGAGTTTTCCACGATCTTCTTTTTCATTGAGTACGAAGCAACGAGTGCCAAACGTTCAAAGAATCTCGATGGAAGGAACGCGGTCGTAGACCAAGTGATAAGGTGTCTTGTTGAAGCGCTTGTTGATGATAGAGCGGTTTTGAGTGTAGTATGTAGTGTTGATAGCTTCGGCCCAAAGGTGGAGAGGAAGTTTTGAGTAAGTAAGCATAGTGCGAGCTGCTTCAACTAGAGTTCGATTTCGGCGTTCGACAACACCGTTTTGTTGCGGAGTGCGAGCCGCAGAGAACGTGTGGGTTATACCAACCGATTCGAGATAACCGTCAAGGGAGCGGTTTTTGAATTCAGTTCCATTATCGGTGCGGATGGTTTGGGCAGTAAGTTCTAGCTTAACTTGGATGGCTTTAAGAAACGGGATGATGGTGTCGGGGGTTTCATCCTTTGATCGAAGAAACTTTACCCATGTGAAACGAGAGAAATCATCCACCATCACTAGAACATACTTCTTACCATGTATGTTTTGAGTCCGCATCGGGCCGCACAAGTCCATATGAATGAGCTGAAGAGGTCGAGTTGTGCTGTGAACTAACTTGGGTTTGTGAGAGACCTTCTTCATCTTTTCCATCTCGCATGCGTCACAGAGATGCGGTTTGTCGAATTTAAAAGCTGGAAGACCAGTTACTAGCCCTTGAATGGAAAGACGATTGATGTTCTTGAAGTTTAAGTGAGATAAAGGTCGATCCATAACCATGTTTTCGGACTAGAAACATTTGAAAGCAGACAAACACTTGAGGGTGCGTTCACTTAAGAAAGATCGATCGTGTAGAGATTTGACTTGTGTGTGCCGGTTAGTAGTTCCTTTCCATCAAATGTGCGAACACAGCATCGTTCGGGTCTAAAATTTACTTCGAGTTGCTTGTCACAGAATTTTCCAATGCTCAACAGGTTGTGACTCAGGCCTTGAACATAAGAAACGTCGGAAATGGTGATGTTGTTTTGAATGATATCACCATATCCTATAATCGGTGCCAAGTGATTGTTGCCAAATTTGACGAATCCGCCCTTCTTTTTAGTGTAAGTGGCAAGCAGCTCCTTTTGTCCGGTCATGTGTTTGGAGCATCCGGAATCTATGTACCACACATGACCGATCTGCACAAAATCAGGCAGATTTAGGTACCCATTTGTAAATGGGTCCATCATGGTTAGTTGACGTAGCACCCTTGGGAACCCACTTGTAGTGAGACTTATAGGTTTTAGTCATTTGATTTCTCGGACCCCATTTAGAAACAGGTGATGAAGGAAAAAATTTGCGATAAAAAGAATTATGCATGTTAGGAAAATAATCATAACCATAATCAATTGGAGGTTTACATACAAAATCATCCACACCGTAATTAGAACAGCAAATTTTACTACGAGAAATTTTAATTAAGTGTCGAAATGAATGAATTTGATAAGGAAATCTAAAACGAGAAGTGTTTCTTTTAACATTTGAACGTAAAAAATTGTCTTCTTCGCGGGGTGTTGACTTTGTTGAACGCGTGCCCTTTTTTGACCCAAACTTGTTTGTTTACCATGTATGTTTTGAGTCCGCATCGGGCCGCACAAGTCCATATGAATGAGCTGAAGAGGTCGAGTTGTGCTGTGAACTAACTTGGGTTTGTGAGAGACCTTCTTCATCTTTTCCATCTCGCATGCGTCACAGAGATGCGGTTTGTCGAATTTAAAAGCTGGAAGACCAGTTACTAGCCCTTGAATGGAAAGACGATTGATGTTCTTGAAGTTTAAGTGAGATAAAGGTCGATCCATAACCATGTTTTCGGACTAGAAACATTTGAAAGCAGACAAACACTTGAGGGTGCGTTCACTTAAGAAAGATCGATCGTGTAGAGATTTGACTTGTGTGTGCCGGTTAGTAGTTCCTTTCCATCAAATGTGCGAACACAGCATCGTTCGGGTCTAAAATTTACTTCGAGTTGCTTGTCACAGAATTTTCCAATGCTCAACAGGTTGTGACTCAGGCCTTGAACATAAGAAACGTCGGAAATGGTGATGTTGTTTTGAATGATATCACCATATCCTATAATCGGTGCCAAGTGATTGTTGCCAAATTTGACGAATCCGCCCTTCTTTTTAGTGTAAGTGGCAAGCAGCTCCTTTTGTCCGGTCATGTGTTTGGAGCATCCGGAATCTATGTACCACACATGACCGATCTGCACAAAATCAGGCAGATTTAGGTACCCATTTGTAAATGGGTCCATCATGGTTAGTTGACGTAGCACCCTTGGGAACCCACTTGTAGTGAGACTTATAGGTTTTAGTCATTTGATTTCTCGGACCCCATTTAGAAACAGGTGATGAAGGAAAAAATTTGCGATAAAAAGAATTATGCATGTTAGGAAAATAATCATAACCATAATCAATTGGAGGTTTACATACAAAATCATCCACACCGTAATTAGAACAGCAAATTTTACTACGAGAAATTTTAATTAAGTGTCGAAATGAATGAATTTGATAAGGAAATCTAAAACGAGAAGTGTTTCTTTTAACATTTGAACGTAAAAAATTGTCTTCTTCGCGGGGTGTTGACTTTGTTGAACGCGTGCCCTTTTTGACCCAAACTTGTTTGTTTTCTAAAGTATGAACTGCTGAAACATTGAAAGGAACACGGTTAGTATGATTTTGGAAGACATGATTGGTTTTCGTTTGTTTAGGAGTGGTTTGATTTTGACTCGTGGAACACTCAGTTGGTTCCGTAGGAAATGAAACTGATTCCATTGGTTGTTTGCCTTTGTCTAAAAACTTCGTGTGATTTGGAAGTACAGGATTGAAGTCAAGTTCATCACACGTGTCATTTAGATACTCGTCCGATTCAAGTGAAGATTGGTTAGAAAGGACATCTAATTCAGCATTGATTTGTTCGTCGGAATAGGAACATTTTTGTTTTGGAGGATTGGAATTTGGGTCCATTTTAAACAATTCTTCGCAATTATCTAAATAATTGCTAACGAAGGCTTTACAAGTTGAAATGTTTGAAATAGTATCATTTTCATGAGTTTTGTTCAATTGTAAAGTCTCGTTCTCAAGTTGTTGTATTTTAGATAAAAATTATTCCTTTTCCTTTTCCGCCAAATAACGTTCAGTTTCCAACACTCGTTCGAGTTGAATAATTTTCTTTTCTAAAAATAGAGTGGGAATGTATGGTTTACATTCAGGAATCTTGTTTTGAAGTTCTTCGGCAGAATATGATGGAAAGTAGTTGTTTGGAAGAGATTCACTTGAATATTCCTCTTCTACTATTTGAGGATAGCAGAAAGGTATTTGAAAATAGTTTTTGTTTTGTCTCTTCCAATCTTCTCTTTCCTCAACACTAGAGTCCGTCTTCCTAAATTGAATTTGGTAATCCGGACCAAGGTTCAGATAATCGGTATTTAAAAATCGTCGGAGTATTATAGATTGCCTTTGCTAAGTGTTTCGGGTTTTCAAAACCTAACCCGGCTTTAGAACTTAAATCTTTCGGTGCATTTAAGTGAATAGTGTGTTCAGTTTGACCAAGCTTGTAAAGTTTTAATTCTAAATCTTTGAGTTTTTCTAATAGATCTTGTCTTTGAAAACTGACAAAGTCAAACTTTGATGAAAATTCGGCAGTCTCATTCCTAGATGTGTGAAGTTGAAGAGTGAGATCAGATATTTGTTGTTTAAAAAGATCATTTTCTTCTTTTAAAACCAATTTCTCTGTTCGAGATTGTGCACTATACTTTGAGAATTGACAAGGTCGGTTTGCATAGAAGCAATTGATTATGATTATTTTCTAAGCGTGCTTCTAAATTGGAAACCAAGAGTTTCTCGGTTTTCAATTTAGATTGTAATTCTTTTAATTGACACATTAAATTATGCATTTGAGATACAAAAAGTCATAATCAGAAGGGCTTACCTCGGGTGTGTAGTCGGAAGCGTGAGAAGTAGTGTCATCGGAGTAAGCCATCAAGCTGAAATGTGCTTGTGTATCCCTTTCCATGTCGTCTTCATCATCTTGATTAAGCCATTGTTCATCCTCAGCAAAAAGAACCTTACCGGCTTCTTTTTGTTTGGCCAACATCAGTTTTATGTGAAGTAGTTGGAATCCTTCACAATTGGCTTCTTGCATTCTCTTGCATAGTGACCAGATTTGCCACAATTGTAGCACAGGCTCATCTCACCCTTGAACTTGTCTTCTGGCTTAGGTGTCGAGCGTGATTTTTCTCTTCTCGGCTTTGGCTCAAACAGGGCCTTTCGCTCATGATTTTTTAGATCCCGTGGCATACCTTTGTTGATTGGGATTCGAGCGACGTGAGTACTTTTGTTGAAAAGATCTCGTAAGGAAGGCCAGTTGTTGTTGAAGTTTGGCAATTTCGGTGTAACATCCACTCTCCTACATATGTTTACCTAGTGATTTTTAAATATGTATTATACGTTAAAGCATGCTTTATGTGTTAATTGTGTTTTATAAAGAAAGAAGAGAATTAGCTAAAATGCTAAGTGTTTTACTGAGCTATAAGTTGAACCCATAGTTGGAATCAATTGTAGAGGGTAAGGTTGGTTCTAACACCTCACAAATGACATATTTAGATAATGTGAAGGTTCAAAAATACAAAGTACATTGCTTAAATAGAAATTGGGTAGATAACTAGAATGCCTAAATGGGAGAAATCTACCCAAAACTTGAACGGGTGATCTAAATGGTGATGTAAAGGTTGAAACACCTTTCAATAAGTTAATATGAAGTGTTAGAAGTGTTGGAAGTCGAATAAGTCACGTACATTGCATTTTATCCAAGTTTTACAAAGTACGTTGCTTTTTCGGTAACTCACGTGGCACGTCACTCAAACGGTGGGTGTTTTTGGGATGTTAAGCTTTAGAACTAAGTTTTGGATCTATTAGGAGTTGTTGGAGGTGTCGGAAAATTTTTACAAGATTCCAAACCCAAAACCAAAAACACAAAATTGCAAAGGAAAGCATAACTCATACGAATATGTAAAACTGCTCTTATTGGGAGATCTTTTCTGGATTTTCTTTATTGGAACTTATAGATTATCTTGTTACGAACGCGTAGGCGAAAGCCTCATTGAAAACGAAGTCCCGAGCAAAAAGTTATGGAATTTTTAGTGTTTAGTGGCCAAAATGGATACTCAGTCGGGTCTAACCCGACCCAACTCGGGTTTTAGTTAATATGAACGAATTTTTGACCTATTTTTCACCCATTTCAGCCACTGATTTGTGTGAGAAAATTCATATGCTTTTTTTCATCAATTGAGGTTGAATCTAAGTTCATACTAAGGGGATTAACATCAATCTTGAAGGATTAAACAACAAATTGAAGGTAAATCTCATCTTTGTTCTTGTTCTTAAAGTTGTATCAAGTATGATGGTATTTGGGTGAGATAAGTTTAATGCATGTATAAAATAAATGTAGAAGTCTTGAAATGATGCTTATATTATGATTATATAGTTAATTCTTTGATTTCATGATTGATTTGCAAGATGATGGAAAGAAATGTGGGTTTTCACTATAAGAACAAATTGACTATTTGCTTTACTAAGTTGGAGTTGATGAAATTTGTAGACATGGATGAATGAACAATGGTTTCTTGTTGATTGTACCTGTTAATGACCAAACTAAGTTAACATTTGAATTTGGTTAAGATTAGAATGGAATTGGATACTTAATTGGACAAAAGTGTGATTTTTCGAGTTTGAAATGTTACAGCACTGTTTTAGAAAAATCGTATAAAATCGTTTAAAAATCATAAAAATATGAGGTCAAAGGCATTTGAAAGCTAGAATTGTCTATTTTGTTTTGTATTCAGTCATCAAAATCTAACTCCAAGCTTGAGATGGGTAAAAAGGGTCATCTTTTCTGTGTGTTAAGGCTGATTTTTGACAGCCTCTTGCTGCTGTGTTGTAAATTTTGTAGAAAATTGTTAAAAAATCCTAAAAATCTGTAAAAATAGGCTCTGGAAAGGTATAATAAAGAGCTACATTTCATCTTTAGAATCCATTTGATGATTTTGAGTTTAAGATGGGCAAAACAGGTCTGCAAGTAGATGTTGTATTGTAAAAAAACAAAGTAGAATGCTTGAATTAAAAAGAGTCAAGTTTGTGTTATTGTTGTGCTTTGCTAATGGGACTCTATATATGAACTTCAGGTCTAATTTAAGTATATTTGAAGGCCTTGGAAGTGTTTTTTCAAACCACTGAACAGGAGTTGGGATTCGACCTTTCGGCTTGGCTTTCGGTTTGATTAACCAAATTCAATGAGCAACACAGTGGGTTTATGTGGACATATGTGTTACTTTGTGGTTATATATGCATATGTTCTTATTTGCTCTTCCATGAATCATACTAGATCCTAAATATTCCCTTGAATTGACATATTATTAATATTGAGTTTGTGGTGCGTTTTGGGCGCCGATTGTCGATATACCATGGAGTCCAGTAAGACAATCGGAGGGGCTGCCGTACTCACTGCCCAGTGGGAGTCAGGGGGTGAGTATAGGACTTTGGCACAATCCGGGAGATGAAGGACGGATTCGGTGTCAAGTCTTATGTTTGTGTAGAAGTTAATTGGCATTGAACTTACATGATCTCAAAATATATAATTAATGTTGATTGTATTGATGTTTTCTTTGTGATTCCCTCTTTGAAAGTATGTTTTATATATATGACTTCATATGGTATAACTAAGTTGTTTCATTGTTTCTATGTAAACTTGTTCTCGAGCCCTTCTTCGTTTCCTAGTATACGTATGTTTATATAATACTTTATAACCTCATATTTCCTCATGAATTCACTAAGCTTTATAGCTTACATTTTAGTGTTTTTTTTAACTTTTCAGGGCAAGCTGGCAAAGTTAAGAACAAAATCGGATGATCGATTTAGGGTTTGACATGTGAAGCCTATATTTGTTATAGGTATATGTTATGCTTTTGGGTTGTATATAGTTTGAACTTTCCGGGTAGACATGTCCCCGATGTTTATGTCATGGTTTCTTATGAAATTGTTAAGCCTTAAACTATGTATTTTGGGTTGTAAATTGTTATCCCGTATTTTGAGGTTTTTGAAACTAAATTAAACTAATGATGGTTCAGTAAGTGTTAGTTTAGTAACCGCGGTGTTACATTCGGAATCATAGTCAAAATCTTCTTCTTCCAGTTCGGGAAACATCTCTTGAGGAGTTGAAGATGAGTCTTTTGCCATCAAGGCGATTGGATCTGGGTTCTTCTTTGTATTTAACCCCATGAGTTCAAGTACCTCCTCTTCGTCTTGTTGGAGGGGTTCATAGACTTCATGAAGATCAAGATCAGCAAGATATTTGCTGTGTTTGATTTGATTAGCAAACCGGCGTCATTCCGGTTGAAGATTGCTAACAAATTTAACGTTATTTTCGATCTTGGTCTTACAAATTTCGTTCTTGCTTAGTTCGTTTATCAGTTGTACAAAACCGGTATACGTGTTCGTAAGACTTTCTCCATCTTTTGCCTTGAATTCTTCATATTGTGAGATGCAGTTGGTGATTTTGAGTTGTGTGCCAATCTTCATTCCAAGCATGAACTTTTCTATGACCTCCCACATTTCTTTAGCTGTTTTCTTGTGGCTATCAATGCTCATATAAATTTCATTTGGGAGGCTCATAAGTAGATAAGAACGGGAAAGTTGGTCACCTTTCATTATCCTCTTCTCGTTTGCATCTCATGTACTTTTGAGTTTAATTTCCCTTCGTGCGGGCGTAGGAGGAGTATTGTTTGGCATAGCCGGAAAATCCTGACAAAAAATTGGAGGAGGACCTTCTTTGATTGAACGGATGATCTCATCGGCATAGTCATTGCGTTCAATGAAATCAAGGAATCTATCCTTCCATTGAGAATATTCGCCTGGGAAGAGAATCGGAGGTTTGGTGTCGGATCTAATTGCCATGGCTTCACGGGAAGTCATTGTACTTACTAGTGGACCTCGATCGATGAGTTTTTAAAAAAAATTTGGGTTGTCTCGCGAAATAGTAGGTTTTTCTCGACAGACAAAGGAGATCGATAATAAAATTATCGATATGGGCAGAAAGATTAAGGACTTTTGTCGGGTGTGAAATACTCGATGAAAATTGTTATCGAGTGACAGAGGCTCGATAATAAATTGTTATCGAGTGAACGAGGCTCGATAATAAATTGTTATCGAGTGAACGAGGCTCGATAATAAATGTTGTCGAATGAATTAGGCTCGATGAAAAAACTTTTTATCGGGTGAAAGAGGCTCGATAAAACCTGTTGTCGAATGAACTTGGTTCGATAAACAGATTTTTGATCGATTGACAACCTCAGTGTTCTCGATTTAATTCTATTCGATAAAAATATAAAAACCTTGAGCAGAAACAGATTGACTAAAGATTTTCTCGAATATCAAGCACTCGATCAAACTTTTTCTCGATTCAACAGGACTCGACTAAAATCATATAAATTAATTCTGAGTTTTCTTGTGATTGATAAACCAGAAAACAAAAACACAGGGTTCTTGACTAAAAAGAACTAGTCTTTTTATGGACAAGACTGTCTGGGTTTTTGAGTTTCTTATTTGTTCAATTACTGAAAAAAATCAAGATTACGAGAGTTTATGATTTTACTAAGGAATTTTTTAGTAAGAAAAGCTGCAGGAGTCACAAGTTCCTGAGTTTTCTTATGTAAAGATAATCAAAAGTAAAGAAAATAAACTAAAGTAATTTTAATTAACAGATTTAAATATTTTATATAGGAGTCGATAAAAATTCAAGATTTAAACAGTTGAACCGATAAAAATTTAATCAACAGAAGGAAGAATCGAGAAAACTTCAACAAGCAGAATAGACTTTTAAATCGATAAAACACACAGATATAATCAGTCGATAAAAACACACAAAAGCAGATAGCTAGATCGATAAAAATTAATTGAAAAACAAAACGGATCAATGAAAATTAATTGAGCAGATTATGAGGTAGTCGACAATATTCAGTATGAAGTTTTATCGGGTGCAACATGAAACAGTGGGACTCGACAAAAAAAACAATGAACAGCAAAATTTGCAGAATTCGAAAAAAATACCTTATGTTTCGTGGTTTGCTCAGAAAATCGTAAAAATGACAGTAAAATACCTTAGCTTCTGATACCACTTATTGATCCCAGATAAACAAGTACAATGACAGTAAAACGTTAATAGCAAAGGTAATATGACAAAAACGATATTAAAGAACTTACGTAGTCATATATCTCTTGATGAATGTAATCGATTACAATATACTCAGTTTCGGCTCTCTCTCTAATATGAATCGACGACCCTTTGAAAGTAAGCCCTAAACTCCTATTTATATTGCTAGGCCTATGGTAATTAAGGAAACGAAGAGTTTTAGAAATTATAAACTTCCTTTTACAATAAAGCATTTCTTTTCCTTATTTTGACACAATTAAATAATAGACCTAACAAGATTGCACACTTAACTTTAATAAACCAGATTCATATGAACCCTAACTCATAAAAGAAAACTCCAAAAGATGAATTATGCATTATGGACAAATATTCAAAGAGATATTAACATGCAAAGTAGGGTTTACCTACTGGTGGTTTCACAGTTTGCACACCTAAAATGTTTTAGATGTTTGGGGGGTCAAAACTCCATATTTTCATGTGATTCCACTTGGAAACAGAAGATAACTCATAAAATTGACTCTCAAAGGAAAAGTCATCCCTTTTAATTGAGTTTTGAAGGAGATATGACCATTTGAACAAGCATGCCCAAATATGTCAGCTTTGGACAGATTGCACACTCATTTTGTTTTGAATAGTTGAAACCTCAAATTACCATATATTTGAGTGAAACCAGTGGCATTTGAAAGGTAACTCATTAAAATAAATTCTAAAAGAAAAATCAAGTAATTTGGATGAATATTCAAAGAGTTATGGTCGTTCAAAGTAGGGTTTACCTACTGTTGAACTTCCAGATGCACATTCATCTTGTTATGAGCATTTGGGGGGTCAAAACTCAATGTTTTTGAGTGAGACCACTTGGATTAAAACCCCAACTCATAAAATAAACATTTAGAAAGAAGTTTCATGATACTTGAACATATTATTTACAAGAAATGGACGATTTATGCACATGCATAAAATCTGTCAGCACCCAAAAATGTATTTATAAGAATCAATCCACATGCAAATGTGTTTTTGCTTAGATTTCTTGTGTTCATTGTGTTAGGAACAAATATCCTAAATTAGGAAAGTTTTATAAAGAAGGAAAAGATTTAATATAATATTCTAAATTGTGTTTAATTTCTTATGGACTTGGGATTACCATGTAATAGACACCTAGTATATAAAGAAGTCTAGGGTAGAGGATTCTTTAATGAGAGTCGTTTAGTTACATTTGTGTTTGTAATTCTTTAATGCTTTCATCAATAAAACATACAACTCGAAGATTTCCATATGATTCCTCTATTGATCTTGTTGAATCGGACCTAACAAGTGGTATCAGAGACGAAATTGAATCTATCTGATTTGATACGTTCATCATATTCATCAAGATCAAGGTACTATTGAGCATTATTTTTTTTCTCCTCACTATGCGTCGTTTTCGAAGTTCGGGACAGAAGAATCGATTTTTTATGATTTTATGGTGTTTTTCGATCTGGAAGTTTTACTTTTTGAATAGAATATCTATATGTTCTAATCGATTTCTTGGAGATTAAGTTTCTGGGCGTTCATCATATTTTGCATCTGACATAAATTGTTATCGCACCAGCTTGAGCAGACATCATGTTTTATCGGGTCCCCTTGGCCCGACATCTGACCTTGACGAATCTTCTTGGCCCGAGTTTCTCACTTATCGACTACATTTGAGCCGACAACATGTTTTATCGAGTCCCCTTGGCCCGATATCCGAACTTATCGACTCAATAGGACACGACATAAATTCTTATCGGACCTATAGGACCCGCCATAAATTCTTATCGGACCTATAGGACCCGACATAAATTTCTTATCGGCCCTATAAGACCCGAGAACTTCATACAGATCCCGACAAAAGCTTATCTCGTCGACCACAGTTGAGTTTCAACCCAAGATTCCATATGACATCAAAAGAAAACATTCAAAGCCCTGCATCATTCTTTTAGATAGAGAAAATTTGTCTCTCGTGGCGCTGCCCCTAGACCCCGCAAGGGCGATCCCCTTGACCCCATCCGCTAACCCCCGTGCTGAGTCTCTGGAGGGGGATCATTGTTCATGGATTTCATGCAATGCCGGATTTGAAAAGTTTTCAAGACAAAGGTGATTGGATTCTGCATCTGGTTGGATTAATCAGAAGTCTGACTCTCTACACTCATCATTCTGGAGTTTTTATTTAGATGCCAGTTTCAATAAATATATGATGTTATTATGTGCTAATTATTCCTAACCATTTACTGTCTGGAGATTTGATTGTGATCTAGAATGTTGAATGACGATATTCATTCATCTGATTAAGAAGACTGGATCTAAGTTGGTTGCTTTCTGTTTTGGATGTATTATGGAAATCGGCTATATTTTGAACAATTATATGTCAAAGAAGCAATGCTCATCAAGAAATATCATCTCCCAGTTCGTTATGATTTATATTGCCTCGGTGATCCAAGTTCCTTGAGCCTATCAGATTAAAGCTCTTTACACATAATTCTTATTCAATTTGCGGTTAAAAACAGATTCTATGTCTTTCTCACTGAATATGCACTGAGCGTTGAAGCTACTCGCACATGTATCTTTGATTTATGCGGCTAACAGTTGTGTCGAGTTGTCTACAGATTAAAGCTGTATTTTGTGAAATCAGTAGCGATTATAGCACATTGGATCTGGTATTTTTCAGTTGAAACCAAAGACTAAGAGCTTATTTCAAGGGGGAGCTTGGAAGACCGACGACACTAAAGCTTTTCCAAAGAAAGCAAGGGGGAGAAGATTTGGAGATGCTTCCTTTATAAAACTTTTGGGAGAGATTGATAGGATCAAATATCCTAAATTAGGAAAGTTTTATAGGGCTTACCATGTAATAGACACCTAGTATATAAAGGAGTCTAGGGTAGAAGATTCGTTAATGAGAGTCGTTTAGTTACATTCGCGTTTGTAATTCTTTAATGCTTTCATCAATAAAACATACGACTCGATGATTTCCATATGATTCCTTTATTGATTTTGTTGAAACGGGCCTAACAAACTAACTCTTATTCTTATAACTTAACTATAAAAACACTAATAGACTAAATAAGAGCTAACCTGGAGGTTCAAATTTGACAGTTGTCACAGATTTCAAGTATTTGGTTTAGCTCTTAGCATTATGCTTTGAGAGAGGGAGGTTTCCCTGGTGTCTTTAATCTTCATTGTTACTCCAATTTAGAGATAATCAGTTCATCTAATTTTCCTACCAAATTTCTTTATTCATTCCATTAATTTGATTTCTGTTCTTTATCATCATGTAACTAGTTAAAACTGTAACGACAATCTAAACATGATACGGTAAACAAAATTTATGCATTCTAACTTGTTTACGCATTCTAACTTGTTTTACAAAGTTCATTCTTTCTAACTTGTTTTAACAAGCTTTAAAATATATCATATCACCAAGATGATCATGTTTTAAAAGTACAACAAGCTCAGGTATAACAAACTGTAGATATACCAGATCACCAAAATGATATAATAAGCAAAATATTCATAGCTAACAAGTGGTATCAGAGCCGAATCGAATCTATCTGATTTGATACGTTCATCATATTCATCAAGATCAAGGTACTATTGAGCATTATTTTTTTTCTCCTCACTGTGCGTCGTTTTCGATGTTCGGGACTGAAGAATCGATTTTTTATGATTTTATGGTGTTTTTCGATCTGGAAGTTTTACTTTTCGAATTGAATAACTATATGTTCTAATCAATTTCTTGGAGATTAAGTTTCTGGGCGGTCATCATATTTTGCATCCGACATAAATTGTTATCGCACCAGCTTGAGCAGACATCATGTTTTATCGGGTCCCCTTGGCCCGACATTTGACCTTGTCGAATCTTCTTGGCCCGAGTTTCTCATTTATCGACTACATTTGAGCCGACAACATGTTTTATCGAGTCCACTTGGCCCGACATCCGAACTTATCGACTCAATAAGACACGACATAAATTCTTATCGGACCTATAGGACCCGACATAAATTCTTATCGGACCTATAGGACCCGACATAAATTTCTTATCGGCCCTATAAGACCCGACATATATTCTTCTCGAGTCTATAAAACCCAACATAAATCTTTCTCGAACCTATATGACCCGAGAACTTCATACAGATCCCGACAAAAGCTTATCTCGTCGACCACAGTTGAGTTTCAACCCAAGATTCCATATGACATCAAATGAAAACATTCAAAGCCCTGCATCATTCTTTTAGATAGAGAAAAAATTCTCTCGTGGCGTTGCCCCTAGACCCCGCAAGGGCGGTCCCCCTTGACCCCATCCGCTAACCCCCGTGCTGAGTCTCTGTAGGGGGATCATTGTTCATGGATTTCATGCAAAGTCGGATTTGAAAAGTTTTCAAGACAAAGGTGATTGGATTCTGCATCTGGTTGGATTAATCAGAAGTCTGACTCTCTGCACTCATCATTCTGGAGTTTTTATTTAGATGCCAATTTCAGTAAATATATGATGTTATGATGTGCTAATTATTCCTAACCATTTACTGTCTGGAGATTTGATTGTGATCTAGAATGTTGAATGCCGATATTCATTCATCTGATTAAGAAGACTGGATCTAAGTTGGTTGCTTTCTGTTTTGGATGTATTATGGAAATCGGCTATATTTTGAACAATTATATGTCAAAGAAGCAATACTCATCAAGAAATATCATCTCCCAGTTCGTTATGATTTATATTGCCTCGGTGATCCAAGTTCCTTGAGCCTATCAGATTAAAGCTCTTTACACATAATTCTTATTCAACTTGCGGTTAAAGACAGATACTATGTCTTTCTTACTAAATATGCACTAAGCGTTGAAGCTACTCGCACATGTATCTTTGATTTATGCGGCTAAAAGTTGTGTCGAGTTGTCTACAGATTAAAGCTGTATTTTGTGCAATCAGTGGCGATAATAGCACATTGGATCTGGTATTTTTCAGTTGAAACCAAAGGCTAAGAGCTTAGTTCAAGGGGGAGCTTGGAAGACCGACGACACTAAAGCTTTTCAAAAGAAAGCAAGGCGGAGAAGATTTGAAGATGCTTCCTTTATAAAACTTTAGGGAGAGATTGATAGGATCAAATATCCTAAATTAGGAAAGTTTTATAAAGAAGGAAATGATTTAGTATAATATTTTAAATTGTGTTTAATTCCTTATGGGCTTGGGCTTACCGTGTAATAGACACCTAGTATATAAAGGAGTCTAGGGTAGAGGATTCGTTAATGAGAGTCGTTTAGTTACATTCGCGTTTGTAATTCTTTAATGTTTTCATCAATAAAACATACGACTCGATGATTTCCAAATGATTCCTTTATTGATTTTGTTGAAACGGGCCTAACAAACTAACTCTTATTCTTATAACTTAACTATAAAAACACTAATAGACTAAATAAGAGCTAACCTGGAGGTTCAAATTTGACTGTTGTCACAGATTTCAAGTATTTGGTTTAGCTCTTAGCATTATGCTTTGAGAGAGGGAGGTTTCCCTAATTTAGAGATAATTAATTCATCTAATTTTCCTCCCAAATTTCTTTATTCATTCCATTAATTCGATTTCGGTTCTTTATCATCATGTAACTAGTTAAAACTGTAACGATAATCTAAACATGATACGGTAAACAAAATTTATGCATTCTAACTTGTTTACGCATTCTAACTTGTTAAACAAAGTTCATTCTTTCTAACTTGTTTTGACAAGCTATAAAATATACCATATCACCAAGATGATCATGTTTTAAAAGTACAACAAGCTCAGGTATAACAAACTGTAGATATACCGGATCACCAAAATGATATAATAAGCAAAATATCCCCAGTAATCAAAATCTGAAAAATAAATCTTACAAGAGGTTATAAGCATTTGCTTTTCCACATTTCAAGAAGAAAAAAGAAATCTTACAAGAGGGTTACAGAATTACCTGTAAATAATAAACTCAATCAACTATATATTCTTTATGCAACTTAATGAATAAAATTGTTTTGAAAATAAAAGATAAAATTTTATGTAGGTCGCAAAACCCATATCATGGAAATGAAAGAACTCATCATCCAATTGTAAAAGCTTGACTAAAAGAAGCAACATATGAAAAATAATTGCCCTCTGAATTTGAATCACATTCTCTTATTACAAAACATTTTTTTAATAAACTTTAACGCAAAAAAAGCAAGAATATCAAACATCATAGTGAAGAAAGTAAAAGTCTCATTGGGCACCATTAACCTCTAAATAGGTAAGAAAGTAAACGGGTCTAAATGAAACAAACCTACGAGTATAGACTTAAAGGTGGACGTTTTTTATAGATACATAGATGTCGAACTTTCTTATTGCTAGGGTACACCTATCAACAAAGTGTGAATTTAAAAGCATCGGAGTTCCCCAAGTTCTCCGAGGGAGAACACCAATCCCTGTACATGAAAACTCTATGAAAAGTGGAAAGCTCAAACGCATATATCATTACAATCTTCTATACCATCTTACTAAAATTTGGAGTACATAAAAGCCAAGCAAACATTGAACTGAAAACTAAGAACATAAAGAAAATCAACTATTTTTTTGGGGAAAATGGAAAATTAATTGTTTACCTCTAGAACTTGGACTTGCAAGTAAAATTAATAACATCTTTTGCTTAAGAGAAATGGAAACCTCGATCAGAAAGTACTTAAAATCCCTGTCGATCCCAGTTTGATCAAAAAGTACTTAAAATCTCTAATAAGCTCACTAGAATAATATCACTGAATGACCTAGTTATCTAATGCTAGCCCTAACCCTCTATTTATATGTAACAAACAAAACATAATAAAGAAAGTAAGAGATAAGGCAATATTCACTTGTCATATTTACAATAAAATCGTTTCCTAATATTTAATTCTTCCTAAATAATGACTTTGTTGACTTTTGCATTTTGCCCCTTCATGTCTTCAATAGTTGTAATCTTGGATACAACATTTTCAGACCAAACAGATAATTTGTTTGAAAGTTTACCAATTTTCTCTTCAAAAGCTTTCTTTTGGTTTTCAAATACTTTTTCCAAATTTTTGCTTTTAGCAATGATCAAAGTACTTTTATTATTAAATTTGTTTTATCAGTCTCAAACACATTTATTTCATCTTTAAAAAAATTGAAGTTCAGAAAGTTGCTTTGATAGCTTTAGACCTTTTGTTTCAGAAGATTTTCTTTCTAAAATCACAACTTGTTCAAAAAATTATACTTGCTTGGAAAGTTTTCTAATTGTCAACTCACTAGTTTTAATTTTGCTCTCAAAAGCTCTCCGCTCAATTTCAAACTTGTTTTTCTGATCAGAAAAGAATCTTCTTTCTTTCTCAAGTTCTATTTCTAAATCGGATAATTTTATTTTAGAATAAAATTTTTGCTCCGACTTAGAAATTTTTTCTTTCAGATCTTTATTTTCCTTTTCTAAAATTGCACGTTTCTCTTTTAAATCATTGAGTTGAATAGTTGTCTCTCTCCAACCCATATAGTATTGATATTCAAGGGATTTTGGATCGAGTACTAATGGGTTAGTAGACATCTTGATTTAAGATTTTCAACTCAAACACACAAAATTAGTTCGTGTAAAAAAATATAAGCGTCGGTTACCTGATAAAGTGATCTCGATCTGTGAATTTTGAAAATTTTCTAAGATTTCCTTTTTAAAAAAATGATAAAATTTTCTCGGGTGAACAAAAATATGTCGGAACATGTCGGATCAAGTGGGTCTGAGAACAAAGAATGTCGGATCAAGGGGTCCGATATCTTCAACTTGTCGAATCTCAAGGGTTCGAGAAGAATGAATGTTGATACAGAGGGACTCGAGGACAATTTATGTTGATTCAATAAGATTTGACAAGAGAGTATGTCGAATCAAATGGGTTCGAGAAGAAATTTTGTCGACTTAATATAACTCGACAAGCAAAGATGTCGATTGAAGGGTGTCGAGAAGATTTTTAGATAAGAGATATCGAATCCTGATTTTTCTTAATCGATAAACTAGAAAGCAAGAACGAAAGATTCTTGACTAAATATCTAGAGTAACCAAAGTTATCTAGTCTTTTTATGGACAAGAAAGGCAAAGTTCTCGGGTTTCCAATTTTCTCAAGTAAGAAGAAAGAAAAATTACTAAGGTTTATGATGTTTGCTTGAGAATTCTTTAACCAGAACAGCTGCAGGAGTCACTAGTTCCTGAGTTTTCTATTGTTAAAGAAAATCAAAAGTACCTAAAATAAACGAAAGTAACAAGATTTTCAAAAAATAATGGATTCAATATACTATGAAAGATAAAAAATATCTCGGGTGATGTGTATGAGTGTGTGGTGCGACAAGATGATGAGTTCGAGATCTTTATAAAAAAAAATTATTCAGATTTCTTGTTTAAAGTAGACACAAATTAATTAGAGCTTATGAATAAACTTATAGCAGGAAAAAAAATCGATAAAAAAGCAAGAAAACTGGGTTTTCCGAAAAAAAATTGGGTTCGATAAACAATCAGAAAACTGGACAGAAATCGATTGATATTTAAGAAAAATGACTGGTAGAATAGATATAGATGAATAATTGATTTCAAAATCTCAAGAATGCAAATATGATATTTATCGAATAAAGCAGTGAATGTAAGATTTCGAGAAAAAGAAAAAAATTGTACCTTTGTTTCCAAGATATCGATTAGAAAAATCTTCAAAACTCTTGATCGATTTGCTCTGATACCAATTGTCTAATAATATGAATGAATGACCTAGTTATCTAATGTAACACCCACAAATCTGGAAAGAGCGACTAATTTAAAATTTCTAATATTTCATCAATAAATAACTTTCCTCAAACCACAATTAGTAATAAGCCTCTACAACAAACAAATCAAGTCCTATAGAAGACCTACTTACGGTTGGGTGTTACTAAACCAATAAGAGTCGCTATCTCCGAATGCGGAAAACGTCACCAAGAGTCTTTATCGTGCCACTTCCTAGCACTCAAGTCCACACGTGTCACTAGTACCAACTCCCACGATAACCTGATGCACATGCCGACAAAGAAAAAGGGTTAGGCTTAACGCCTAGTGAGCTCAAGAGTTTTTAACATATTTATGATTGATTTGAAACCAAAAGACGTGCTTGATAAAATATAATTCTCAAAGGAAATAACCTTATTATAAAAGCAACGTCTTTCCCCAAATTCACTAGTCCCATAATAAAAGCTTTAGACCAAAATGACATTAGAAGAGAATACTTTAAAATAGAAATATTCTTTTAACGACATACCAATTCCAATACTCACACGACTAAGACTGAGTTTATAACCGTGGAGATAGAAAACATACTTTTAAGCATGTTTTATAAAACGTTAACTCACGCGGACCTTTAAACGGATAGAAATATCCAAAGTTCACGGGGGATTCCTGATCATACCATCTTTAGTGACGGATACAAAAGTAGGTCACTACTCGATGTTGAGCAACCATAGGAGTCAATGGCAATCGGTCAACAACCGATTATGCACCTTAGTATACGGCCCCCGATGGCTCCTACGAAAGCCCGCGCAATGGTCACTGGCAACCGGTCTATAACCGATTATGCACCTTAGTACACGGCCCCCTGATGACCCCAAATTGCGCATGAATAGATTCAATGGCATCCGGTAATGATCCGACATTATACCCAACGGTAAGAGGCCCCCTATGACTTCTATGCGACCAAAAAGGGACAACAATCCCGCCTTTAAACCGACTATATGCCTATGGATCCATTACATACTAGTCCTACTACCGAATACATCAACGAGACGTATTACTAGTTTTCCAACCTTGAAAACTCTTTTCAACAAACCATCTTCTTTCAAGTCCAAGGTTTACCAAAAATTAGGTCAAATCATTTTGAGTTTCAAAACCAAAGATTATTTCATTTTATAACCTTTCCAAGTATTTTAAACCATTAATGATGCTCAACTCATCATTTACAACAAAATACTCAAAATCCTCATTTTGACCCAAAACCTCCAAACTTACCCAAATACACAACCACTTGAAATAAAGTTTAGGAATCAGTAAAATACTATATTCACAACAAGTATTTGAGTTTATAAGTTTAGATTTGAACTCATACTTATGCATTTACAAAATGACCCATAATGCAATAATCTGTATTTTTCAATGATTTATAAGTTCCAAAACTCCAAAGATGCAAATACAACCAAATGGTTTTCATTTAAAGATATTGCACCCAAACAACCCACACTTATACTTTATTTGTCAAAATGTCTAAAAACCAAGTATAAACCTCTTTCATGATTTATAAATCCTTTTATACCAAATATGCAAACTTACACAAATACTCACACATTTGATAAATAACAAGTGAAGCATGTTAATACTTTAAAATGGACGTTTTTGGCATGTACAAAGTTTTCACAAAGTATCTTGAACTCACCTTGCTAGATTTAAGCTAAATCTAGGTTTTACCCAATGCCGAGTTCCATTCGGTGAAGACTTTAGATCCTCGAGCTACACCTCTAGATCCATGGTGTAAGTCTTTCAAGAACACCTACATAACCTCCAAAACATACACAAGAACGAACCCAAGAGAGAATGAGAGTTGTTGGTGGAAGAACCCAAACCCTAGATTCAAGATTCAAGGATTAAGATCTTACCTTCACTTCTATGAACTCCAAAATAAACCAATAGCCTCTAGCCATACTTGTTTCCATATTGTAGAGCTTCAAGAGATGAATCCATAGCAACTTGAATCACCCAAATCGGAGCATTATTGAGAGAGATATGGTTCAAATGAGAAAGATCCCGATTTTCGGTCTTTAAAACGCTGACAGAGGCTGACGCCAGATATGGACGCCAGTTACGTTCGTAACTGGCATTGGTAACTCACGCGGCTCCCTCTTTGACCAAACAGAGTCTGACGCTAGTTGTGAAGCTAGTTACATTTCGTAACTGGCATTTTAACTCACGCTAAGCACAAATCAAGTAAAAAGAGCTTAGGGCTACTTATGAAGTTAGTTACGATTTGCTAATTGGCTTTGTAACTGACGCGAAGCATAATTGAGTGCAAAAGTGCCTAGGCTAGTTATCAAGCTAGTTTCAACTCTGAAACTCACCTCGTAACTAGCTTCCATCCTAACCCACATAAAAACTAGCCTTAGTCGATGTTTTACCCATATTTGCTTCGTCTTAGCTCCATATTGACTCCGAAAAA
The DNA here is from genome assembly GCA_036898165.1 of Silybum marianum. Classification (NCBI taxonomy): domain Eukaryota; kingdom Viridiplantae; phylum Streptophyta; class Magnoliopsida; order Asterales; family Asteraceae; genus Silybum; species Silybum marianum. Next base: position 16,988,392 of record CM072531.1, on the reverse strand, counting down.
TATTGTTGGACTCCTTCTTTAATTCTCCAACCAAATATGATATAAATACTTGAAAATAGGCCTGAAATACCGGAATTCTTGTATCAGTCTTTTCCAAAGTTTCATAAACTTAACTAAAATTTCCGGGTGTTACATCTAATGCTAGCCCTAACCCTCTATTTATATGTAGCAAACAAAACACAATAAGGAAACTAAGAGATAAGACGATATTCACTTGCCATATTTACATAAAACCGTTTCTTAATATTTAATCCTTCCTAAATAATGACTTTGTTGACTTTTGCATTTTTCCATTTCATATCTTCAATAGTTGTAATCTCGGATACAACATTTTCAGACCTAACAATCCCAATTAAAATTGGGAACAAATGAAAGATGATGATGCTTATGATGATCCTAATCATGAGTCAAGGCAAAAGGACTAATTTGGGTTGTTGTGATGTTTTAGTAGCTGGTTTGGATAATGTTTGGAGGGGAACCATCAATTGTAACAAACATTTCACTACTTAGGTAATATTGTTGTTAAGATAATTCATAATATTATGTGTGCAAATATAACGAATGAGATAAACAAACGTCATTTTTTTGCCTTACCTCATGAGTTTTGCAGAAAGATCATTCACAAGTTATTGTCAACTGAACCTCATTATGAGCTCCTTCATCATCTTGTAACATTTTTTATGCACAAAGTAATCTTAAAAAACATCACATAATAAACCCATGGTGATGCATCTGAATTTAAATATGGAGTTTTGGTTAAGTAATATTACCAACATGGAAAAACAAATAAAGCATCTTAATTCTTAACCATTGTTGATTTCCTCTACTGCGTATCACTATTTTATCCCCTACTTTCATTCTTACAATTTAATCAGTTAGGTGCACAGAACAAAAAAAGTACCCAAATCAAACTAACGAAAATATATGCATAAATGAAAGCAGTTGAATATAAACCTTAGAAGACTCCGGGTTTCCTCCGAGACCCCGAGATCCAATAAAAGGCATGAAACCGTTTAAAGCTGGCTAGGGTTGTCAAAAATGGAGACACAAAACGATCTTTAAAATGGTTTTTGTTTTCTAAGATGGAGATACAAAGCTCTTTTCAAAATGGCTAGGGTATTCTAAGAAATAACACCATACTAGGATGGAGATCTTATAGATGAAGGAAGAGTAAGGAGTCGTTTACCACTCTTACCGGGTAAGTGTTGTCCGAGTAAGATGTTGACCTGAGTAAGTGTTTCCCCAGTAAGTGTTTTTCCAGTTAGAGTGTTACCAAATGTTTTTAGTAAGTGTTTGCCAACGATAAAATGACCATTATAATCTCATTATAAAAGGAAAGATCGAACATCTTTACATTTAATAAATAAATAAATCTTTTTTGATAAATAAATAATCTTTTTTTAAATCAATTTATTAACCAAAAATATTTATTTAATTTATTAACATATGATGGTATGATACGAATTTACGAAAATTCCAGACGGACTTCAAATCGATTTTTAACCAAAATTAATAATTTGAATTTCGTAATTGAAAAATAAACTATTCATTCAATTACCATTATTTTAATAAAAATTCCCCTTGATTCCACACATTATGCTGACAGAGGATGTGGTAGAGGAGAAGAAGAAACTGCCACCCACGATTGAACACATGTCGGAGAAAGATGACGAGATCGTGAAAAGGGAAGTGGAAGGCTCAATCCCATCGTATGCGCTCGAGTCAAAACTCGGAGACTGCAAGCAAGGGGCAGTGATACGATGGGAAGCTCTTGAGAGAGTCGTCGGAAAATCATTATCTGGGCTTACTCTTGATGGGTTTGATTACGATCCCATTTTAGGCCAGTCTTGCGAGAGGTCAGTGGGATACGTTCAGATTCAGGTAGGACTTGCGGGACCATTGTTGTTGAATGAGGCTCAATTTTCCGTTCCAACGGAGACCATAGAAGGATGTCTGGTGGCAAGTACTAACAGAGGTTGCAAAGCCATCTTTGCCATAGGTGGCGCAAACTGTATACTGCTGAGAGACGGGATGACAAGGCCGTCGGTAATGAGGTTCGGCAGTACCAAGAGGACGGCGGAGTTGATGCAATTCTTGGTGTGAAAACATGATTGCAAGAGAGGGGTTGCATTGGAAAAACCAAACCTGACTATTGATCGAGTCAGTCTCGTGCATTATTTTGGAGTTGGCTCGGTAAGATCTCGATCAGCATCTCAGTCAGATCCTTAGGATCCATCAAAAAATTTCCTTCTTACTACTATTAGGAATATGTTCCATGCTTCTATTCCCAACCATCCGGTCCAACCATTCAAGGGTCATTGTCAATTGTGTCACGTAACTGGACACTATATCTTGCAATGCCCTATCTTTCCTACTCAATTCTGAAACACAATTCCACCATCACCTTCCTCTTATTCTCTAATCTTTTCTTCTTGCACATGCCTATGTCGTTCCTACCTCGGAAACTTCATCCAATGGTTGGCTTCTTGATAGTGGTGCGACACACCATGTCACTCATCATTTTGCCAACCTTGCACTTCACTCCCTTTACATTGGTAGGGAGGAATTTATTAATGGAGATGGTTCGGGTCTAGCCATCTCAAACACTAGTTCAACATCACTTCTTACTGCATTTCTAAAATTCATCTTAATATATATTACATGTACCTTTTGTTTCTCGTAATATTATCTCAATCTCTAAACTTTTCTAAGATAATAATGCCTCGAGTACATTCTCACCTACTTTTTATCTTATGAAAGATCTTCGCACGGGGGCACCCCTGCTCAAAGCCGAACTAAATCGGGAATTTATGAATGGCAACTCACTCGTCCCACTTTTCACTCTGTCAAAATGGTCCACTACCAATTGGCATCATCGATTGGTCCACGCGTCTTATTCTATTTTACACAATATTAGTAACTCTTTTAATTTACATATTTTTAAGTCTGTTGCTTTTCATTTCAATTCTTGTGATTGCAATAAAAGTCCTAAATTACCATTTTCTCAAAACACTTTACAATCTAAGGGCCCTCTTGATATTCTTTTACAATGATTTTTGGACTTCCCCCACCCTAGATTATGATGGCTATAAATACTACACAATAGTTGTTGAGCAATATTCTAAATATGTGTGGTTTTATCCACTCAAACACAAAGTTGAAAATTTCTTCAAACGATCCATCGTTACTATCTTTAGTGATAATGGCGATGAATATATTGGTTTACGTCCTACTCCTGAATCTTATGGCATTACTCACCTAACTTTTCCGCCTCATATGTCTGAGTACAGTGACTACTCGGAGGGACGTCATTGTCACATTTTTTAAACTAAATCATAACCTACAAAAGTAAATCGTAATCTACAATTGAGTGATTATGAGAGAATATTTAATTAATGTATGATTGATTGTGAGTATATCTATCAAAAAGAAGAGCACATTTATTGATCAAGAAATCGGAAAGATAGATTATCTATATCTATATCTATATCTAATATCTACATCTACATCTATATCTTTATCTTTACTATATTAAAAAACATGAGTTTCGATTACCTTGAAAATTTTAAGAGGTATAAATTAGTATGCTACACGTACAAATTTTAAAGCATGCATAACTTCCCACCTCATCTACCTTTTTAAATCAAATCATTTTTAGTTTTTAAGTTACAATTTACACCTTACAATTACTTATTAAATTTAACTTAAATCCCTTACTTTTTTCATTTTTCATTTTTCATTTTTCATTTTATACCCTTAACATATTAACCTAAATACTTGTATATGAAATAAAATGCATTAAAAAAATACATTTCTATTTTTACAAATGTTAATATATCATTATAATCGGCTCGCCAATATCTTCAAAATGAGTCCAATATTGAATATTTTTTTGATTTAATTGTACTACTTAATAACATGAATACATAAGAAAAATCTACACTATCTATACTATTATATAAAGTATGCTAAATGGTTAAGTTTACAATTTTAAGATGTACGACATTCTTTTCATGATGTACAACATCTAAAGCACAAAAAAACATCCACTAACCTCTCACCATCCTATATAAACTTATAAATTAAATTATTTTTAAAACTTAAGTTACACTTTGTGTAACACCTTCAAATTTGGAAAGAGCGACTAATTTAAAATTTCATATTACATCAATTGAAAGACAAATCATTCCCTATAAATCAACATTTAAATTTCTTCAAACAGTAATTAGCAATAAACCTCTACAAAAGATATATCAAGTCTTATACTAAGACAAGATTGCGGTCGGGTGTTACTAAACCCAGAAGAGTCGTTATCTCCGAATGCGGAAAACGTCACCAAGAGTCTAATCTTTATCGTGCCACTTACTAGCACTTAAGTCCACACGTGTCGCTAGTACCAACCCCTAACGATAACTTGATACACATGCCGATAAAGAAAAAGGTTAGGCTTACCGCCTAGTGAGCTCAAGAGTTTATAACACATTTAAATGATTAAAATCAAAAGATTTACTTGATAAAGGATGATTTCTCAAACGAGACGACTTCATTATAAAATCAACTTTTTCCCCCAAATTCCTTATTTCCATAATAAAAGCTTTAGACCAAAATGACATTTGAAATGAAAGCTTTAAATAGAAATACTCATTTAACCTGACACCAAATCCAATACTCTTGAAAACGGTAAATAAACATTTGACCATAAAGTTTTCCCCTTAAATCCTTTCTTTTATCCACGATTTACACCTAAAAGATACGCCGTTAAATTCTTTCTTTCGCGCGCGATTTACACCTAAAAGATACGCAATTGAGGGAAACATACGGGAGCGACCCGCAAATTGTATCGATAGAAATCAGTAATTCAGTGAGCTCAAACGGATAGAAATCTCCGGCTTACGGATAAAGAGTTCAACCCTAAATGTGGATTTATTACTCAATACCCAACCGAGCAAGCTCAACCTAAACTAGGATCTTTCACTTGCCCCATCCCCAATACAAAACCGACTATTGTGCCTGTGGATCCATTACACTAGTCTAGACATTTCATATATTCATTCCAATGTACAAGTCAATTCTCAATACAAAAATCTTTGTATGATAGTTCTTGTTCCAAAACTTTCTTTCCAAAAATTAGTTCAAAATAGCATTTAGTTCCAAACATCATATTTCTTGACATTAAACTCATAAGAGTGTTTTAAAACCATTTCTTGTACACACTTCATCATTTCAAAGAGAAACCCTAGATGACACATTTTGACCTAGTTTACCAAAATATACCAAGTATAGAAATACCTGTATAAATGTTTTGTGATATATAAAAATACATCATTTTGACATGTATAAAGTTTTAGAAAGGTAAGAATGAACTCACATTCATGTATTTTACAAAATGTCCCATAATGCCATAACATGTAAATTCCGACGATTTATAAATTCAATACTTTAAAGATGCAAATACAACCAAATAGTTTTCATTTAACAGATGATGCACCCAAACAACCCACACTTATACTTTACTTGTCAAAATGTCTAAAACTCAAGTATAAGCCTCTTACATGATTTATAAATCCTTTTATACCAAATATGCAATACTCAAATACTCACACATTTGATAAATAACAATTAAAACATGCTAATACTTCAAAATGGACTTTTTTGGCATGTACAAAGTTTTCACAAAGTATCTTGAATTCACCTTGCTAGATTTAAGCTAAATCTAGGTTTTACCGCAATACCGAGTTCCATTCGATGAAGACTTTAGATCCTTGAGCTACACCTATAGATCCATGGTGTAATCATTTCACGAACACCTACATGACTTCCAAAACATACACAAAAACAAACCTAAGAGAGAATGAGAGTTCTTGGTGCAAAAACTCAACCCTAGATTCAAGATTTTGGAGAGGTGATCCCAAATCATCATGTAAACATTAATCCTCATTGTTACCATCTTAAAGAGCTCTGAAATACGAAACCATAGCAAAAATAATCGCCTAAATCGGAGGTGTGATGAAGAAGTTATGGCCAAATGAGGAAGATCCTGATTTTTATTTGCTGGAGGCCATCAGCGACTGTGACAGGCGCTTGTGCCATGTCACAATCGCTGGGCACAATAGCCCATGTCCATCATCAAGATGATTCACTTTCCATGTCACGGTACACCTTGGGCGACTCTGATAGGCGATTGTGACACTGTCACAATCGCCGGGCACTATAGCCTGGCCGTTCCGAGTTGTTTTTTCCTACTTTTCACCCGTTTTGATGCCGTTTCTCGCCTTGTAGATGGTACCCAATATAATTAACTTCAAAATACTTATTTCATTGATCCCAAGAGTAGAACACAAAGAGGATCCGATATTCCACTTTACCAAAGACCCGGTTGATACATTGTGTCGTTGTCACTATAGCATGTCACAATTGTTGGGTCAACTAACCATTTGGTACTGCCGGGGTTATTGTGACATATGTCGTAACCGCATGGCACAATAGTCAAGATGAACATACTCTAAGTATCTTCGGTGCTATAGTGACAGATGTCACTCCCATATGGCACCACTGCTCAAACTCTGAAATTATCATTCGGTTATTGAATCGCTTGATTCAACATTTTCTTTAATATAGACGAAAATCAGGGTGTTACACTTTGCATCCTTATAATTAGTTAGTTAATTTCTTTCACGTCCCTTACTTTTTTATTTTTTATTTTTCATTTTATACTTTTATCATATTAACCTAAATAATCGTATATGAATCAGAATACAATTAAAACATAAGTTTCTATTTTTATAAATTACATCATTATAATTGTGTCGTCAATACCTTCAAAATGAGCTCAATATTGAATATTTTACGATTTAATCATATTATTATATACATGAATACGTAACGAGTTATTTTTAAAACATTTACATTTTATGTCCTATAGTTATTTATCTAATTTTTTTACCTTTTCATTTTTTACACCATTATCTATACTATAGTTAGTTTTTAAATTTCATTCATATCCCTTACTGTTTTATTTTTAATTTTACACCTCTATCACATTAACATACAATTAAAAAATATGTTACTTTTTTTACAAATTATATCATTATAATTATCTTGTCAATATTTCAAAATGAGTCTAATATTAAATATGTTTCGACTTAATTATATTATCAAATAATGTAAATACGCAGTGAAATATATTAAATTTTACAGTTTATACATTATGGTTATTTAATTAACTTTTATATCTTTTACTTTTACTTTTTCTTTTTTCATTTAGTACAATTTTCATATTAACATACATAATCGTATATTAACTAAAACATATTAAAGAAAATCGTTTCTTTTTTATAAACTATACGGTTATAATCGTCTTCTTCAAGACCTTCAAAATGAACACCATATTCGATTTTTTTTTTATTTTGATTACATCGTTACGAATGATTAAACACGTACCGGTTTTTTTAAAACTTAATTTTTTATTTTTAGTTTATCATATTACACATTTATCTATCTACATATATACTATATTATAAATAGTTTTAAACAATTATTGTTTAGATTTTTAAGTGGTACAATTAATGTTGATGCATTATGTACAATTTTTGAAGTTTTACAAATTCCACTATTCAACATGATAATTAATTTTTATTTTCAAATTATAATTTATATCCTTATAATTTGTTATTGTTACTTTATAGCTTTTTATTTTTTATTTTTCATTTAACATATTTCATAATAACATACATAACCGTATATTAACTAAAATATGTTAAAAAATACGCTTTGTTTTTTATAAATTATACGGTTGCAGTCGTTTCTTCAATATGTTCAAAAGAGCCACAATATCGATATTTTTTGATTTATAAAGAGTGGTTGTTGTTTAGATTTTTAAGAGTTACAAATATTCAAAATACATGTTTTGTAAAAATCAATTAATAATGAAATTCAATTTTATTCCAAATCCTACAAATCAAACATACCAAATATTTCAAATCTTTCCACAAAATCCAAATTATTAAAAAAAACATTTCGTCAAATCAAGCGGGTCCTAAATCTGCAATTTTGTTTTTCTAAATTATGAGTGTACTAAGGTTTTGTAAAAATAATAAATGTTGATTTATAAGTTCATAACGATAGACAGTTTGATACCTTTAAAGGATTCGGGACTTCTAAAACTATTGTTGATGAATTATTTAAATTTCACTGCACTGCAACAGGTACTTCTTCTAGTATTATAAAAATGAGTTAAATCTTGCAAATTTTAAGAGGTTCAAATTTGTAAAACTTGAAATCTACTAACCTTCCCCCAATGTTTTCTTCAAATCCTCTTTTAATTAATTATTTAATTTACTTTAATTATTTAATTTACTTTAAAATCCCCTATTTTTACATTTTCCATTTGCACCGTTATCATATTAACATAAATAATCGTATATGAACTAAAATTCATTTAAAAAGTGCGATTCTTTTTTTATACAAATTTTATCATTATAATATTCTTGTCAATACCTTCAAAATGAGTCCAGTATTAAGTATTTTTTATTTAATTGTACTATTTAATAATATAATAGATAGAAAAAATCAATACTATATTATAGAAATGAGTTACATCTTGAAAATTTCAAGAGGTTTAAATTTGTACAAACTTGAAAGCTACCATAATCTCCCTCTCATGTCTCTTTCATATTAAAAATCTAATTATTTTTAATTTCTAAATAATGCTTTATAGATAATTAGTTATTTAATTAATGTAACTGCCATATTTTTCCATTTTCATTTGTACCATTATCATATTAATATATGAACTAAAATGTATTTAAAAAGTGCGATTTTTTTTTACAAATCATATCATTATAATCGTCTCGTTAATACCTTCAAATTGAGTCCGATATTAAATATTTTTAAATTTAATCATATTATTAAATATCATGAATACGTACGAATTAATTTGTTTTATTTCCATCAATTTTCATTTTTCATTTTACAGTTTTATCTATCTAACTATATTATATTATAAAGCATGCTAAACGGTTAATATTAAAAAACTAAGAGGTACAAATTTTAACGTTAAAAGTTCAAGATTTACAAGAGCATATCTTAAACAATTATTATTTAATTTTAAAAAGTATAAACTCTAATACTAAATGCACAAATGCATAAAGCCTTATGAAACCCCAAGCGCTCCATCCTGTTAGAATCTCTCTCAACGACTCAACCATGTCCCCCATCCAAAACTCCACTCCCCCTGGAATCAATCCAATCCCACACCCTTTACCTGATATGATTCATTCTTCGACTACAAACAACATATTGACATATCCATCTACAACTCTAGCCCTTTCCAGTTTTCTTTTTCCTTCCGACTCCCACCTAATCGCCACAAATTTGATTTCTCCATTTACACAACTATATTTTTGACGCAAACCTGTCTAAAGCTCCCTATAATTCCCGCTCTCTAAAGACAATCATCACATATTTGATCACAATACGTTTTTGTTCTTGAAGGAGATATTTTTTTATCTTATTAAACATCTACGCTTTTGTTCACAAATCTGATTTTGATTTTGATCTTGATCATTAATTCTTTCTTGAATCACCAAACAACTTTTCTCTTATTTTTTATGGTTAAACATCTTCCTATATCATATATTTTTTATTAATATAATCATCTTTTTTGAAGATATAAATTTGATCGGTTTTAAAATGTTTATAAGTTATAAATGCATAAACTCATGCATTTGTTGTGATTTTCACGATGAATGTTGAGGTTAATTTAAATCGTTACAGAATACATTGAAAAGTGTTTTTGTCCCTAACTTGAATCTATTAGTTACAGTTAGTTGGTGAAATTCTAGATTTTCATATTAGCTACTTGTGAAATTTGTTTAATTTCTTCCTTGTATGCAGGTTTATCCAACTTTAATTTTTTTTTTTGCTACCATGATTGGTTAAAGAGTTAGATGTGAAGTAAGAAATTCATCGTCACATGCTACTAATATGCTAACATTTGTTTATGTCATTTAACGAAATTGTGTGAGTGATAATTGGGGGCGGAACACAAGCATTTCAACCACAGGGGCCGGACCTAATATATTGTATATTTAAAAAAATACACTATCCGAAGTTATAATGTAATAAGTTATAAAATTAGACATTAAATATGACACTAGATGTACTCAGATCAATATCATTACTTTCCATTTGAGCTTTTTTGCAAGGGTTTTCAGTAACCGGAACACTAGATGTAAGGATATTATCTATATTTGTTGTTTCTTCGGGATCTTGAGAAGAAGAGCTAGCATGTTTTCTTTTAAAAAATCCATGAATCATAGATTGAGTTTTCATCTTAATCTACATGTGAAACATATTCAAAACATAAGTACTCAATCAATTTGACATAAAAAGGAACATCAAGATATCTAACAATTTCAAACAAATTTCCATCAAACAAGCAAACCCAATCAAAGTATCTAACAATTTTCGATCAAATAAATCCAAACTCAATCAAAGTATCTAACAATTTTCGATCAAATAAATCCAAACCCAATCAAAGTATCAAACAATTTTCTATCAAACAAATTCAAACTCAATCAAAGTATCAAACAATTTTTAACAATTTTAAACCTAATCATTAATAAAAGAATTCAAAACTGATCAAGATTCAAGGCTCAAGCAATAGCATTATAACACTACAAGAAAATTGAGTATTTTAAACGGAATTTTTTCAACGGAAAATGTCGTTGAAAATTTTCTACGAATTTGAGGGATTATTGACAGAACATAATTTTTCTACGAATTTTCAACGAATTTTCGTTGAAAATCTCTCACAAACATGCATTTTCAACCAAAATTTTTGACCAAAATTTTTCAACGGAATGTCTCGTCAAAAAAATTATGGTTGAAAATGCATGTTTGTGAGAAATTTTCAACAGAAATTCGTTGAAAATTCGTAGAAAATTTATCTTATGTCTATAAACCCTCTAAAATTCTTAGAAAATTTTCAACGACATTTTCTGTTGAAAATACTCAATTTTCTAGTAGTGTAAACCCAATCAAAGTATTAAACAAATTTAAACCTAATCATTTGAAAATCATCAATTTTAAATAAATTTATACTTGTGATTTAGGGGCTGCAAGAATCTGATTGTTTGATGAAGATGAACTTCAAATCACAGGATTCCAGTAGCATTTGGGTTTGGTTCTTCCATCTGCTCATCTATGGAGATTGGAGACGGGAGAGGGAGAGAGGCCGGAGGTTGACTGGTCGAGACCGAAGGTCTGCCAGAGGCTGTCGTTCACTCGTTTGCCTGTTTATGTCATCGAGAGAGAGAGAGAGAGAGAGAGAGAGAGAGGCTGCAGGTCGTCTCGTCGAGAGTGAGGGCAGAGGCTGGAGGTCTTGGTTGTAACTTGGAAGTCGTCGATCTTGAACTGATGAAGATGTTGACGTGATTATTTGTGAAGAAGAGCAATATGGATTTACAAGATGAGGCCCAAACTCAGTTACCTATTGGCTATTGGACAAGTAGTAGGGGGGCCCAACTAAAAAAATAACAATTTATAAGAAGAGTCCAAATTTCAATATGCTTAGTAGGATAAAAAGCCCAGGGCCCTGGCCCTGTAGGCCTCTACTACCTTCCGCCCCGATGATAATGTTACATCAATTGTTTTTGATTTACTTTATAGTCAATGCATGATTCACATATATGTGCATTGAGCTACTCAATAACCATGCCTTCATAGTTAGTACTAAAAGAGACAGAGAATACTAACTTAAGATGAAACTTTGTTGTTATTTTGATTTTACGACTTTAAACTAAAGATGTTTCGTGCCGCATCGCGCATGGATAACTTACTAGTAAAATAAATCGGATAACTTACCAGTAAATTTAAATCACAAAGTGGTTTAAAACTATCAAAGCGACCACTGAATGTGTTCGCTTCTTAATTTTTATGATGGAGCCCCATGGCTAATCTAGACTATTAAGCTATTACTTATATTAGAGGAATATAAATAATTGGCCCAAAAAATGAAGCCAAAGTATCTATTTATTTGTTAACTAATGGTAATTCAAGTCTAATATAAACTCTTTTGAATTGATTTCTATCACCTATATATATGTAAATCAACTGATTTTTATCACCTATATATATATGTAAATCAACTATCGTGCAAGGATATCAGGTCTATAAAACACGGCTGTTGTGACCCTTTAAGCCACACGTCATGTCTATTTGTATTTTTTAATCCAATGAATTTCGTGTATTTTGCCATGGTCGTGCACTTTTATCTGGCATGTCGAACTGGTGCAAGAACTACATAAACATCGGTTCACTTTGGTACGATCGTGCCAAAACTGCAAATGTTAATGTTACTTTTGGAGAATTACGACATACGTACGCCTGAATTGTGTGAGTTTTTTTTATCACTAACTCTCATTGGATTGGATGTAATTTAAGATGCCAAATATCAAACATAATTCGTACCTTTATATGACTCACTTTGAGCTATAATATTGTCACCTAAAATAACCCTCTCTTCTCTTTTCTTTTCTGTTATTTTGTCTTCTCTTTTCGTTTTTTAGTTCTATTAATTTTCTTTCCTGTTGTCATTATTTTCTCTTTTCTTGTATGGTTCCCATATACATACATGTTTTAGTTAATAATATAGTTTAAAATAAATATTATTTACAAACATTTCACATGCCTTGCTAACTAAAAAGACAAGAAAATTAAAAATGAAAACTTTATTTTAGTTCTTTCAACTTTCTTCTTCTCTCTTCAAAAGTCAACATCTAGACCCAAAAAAACTTGAAACCTTACCAAGGAATAAGACAACTTATTGGCCACCCTGAATTTGTGGATTTAATACATACTTTTGGAGTAGTAAGTACCACATGGCATAACTCTCCTCTCTCTCTGGCCCATCTCTTTCCTCGTTTCCTCCATCATACTTTTCTGGGTGTATTGGAATTGACAACAATAGTTGTGTCATTATTCATAACAAGAAAGAACCTTCATTTCAATTAACTTGAGCATGTCTTTGGATAGATCTAAGGGTTGTGATATTAGAGCTTTCTTTACAATTCTCATTTGTTTCCATTTGATTCCTAAAGATGAATAGGATATTGTGTCTTCTTTCTGATCTCCATTTACATCTTATGAGAAGACTTCCTCAGGAAAGATACAGTTGTTTCCGAGTGTCGTCCGATGGTTGTAGCATCGATAGATATAATATGTTCATGGTCAAGTGATGATTATACACGAAAAGGGATCTTTTTATATTTTCAAAACATCGAACGTGGATAGAATTTAAACTCGTTTCCGTAAATTACGTTCGATATTAGTCTAGTTCTCTTCTTGAAAGAAACACAATCTTTCAAGTTTTTCATATCTTGCATTGATATTTGGTGACCATTTTGTCTCTAGATGAAGAAGGATATTAGACAAATGCATCTGAAAACATTAGCGCTTTATTTTTTGATACTTGTATGTGGTATAGGACTTGGGGCAACACTAATCTTTTGCCTTTATAGTATACCCTTAAACTCGAAACCTAAGCAGCTTTTCACATTCCAAATCCCTCAGACGCTTGAAGAACAAAGATTGGTACCGTACCCTATAAATCCTCAAGTGCCAAACCAAACAACGGAGAGCACCACCCCGACCACCAACAACGATATGGTCGCCAACAATACCACTGGAATCATTAAAGAAGAACCAAAACCGATAACGGAAACACCAAAAGCGTCTATTTCGGGTGCGTTTTTACACGGAATGACAGACGAACAGTTGTTTTGGAGAGCATCGATGGTGCCTAGAATAAATAAGATTCCATTCAAGAAGATACCAAAGGTTGCTTTCATGTTCTTAGTAAGAGGGAGGTTGCCATTGTCACCTCTTTGGGCTAGGTTCTTTAGAGGGTATAAAGGTTTTTACTCCATTTATGTTCATACTCAACCATATTTTGTTGGTGAAGTGGCTCCTGAACCCATGTTTCAAGGACGAAGAATTCCCAGTGAGGTATGTCAAATCTTTTTTAGTCATATTGGCTTTAAGTTGTGTAATTTGATCTATTATTTCATCATTCATACAACCATTTCACTACGGACAATCCAAAACAACTACTTGTTTGTAAGTATTAATTTACTCACACACCACATATATTACTACAACAAAACTGGATTTATAGGTCACCAACAATTTTTAGGTGTCTCAAATCTCAATAGCCTGTTTTACAATAAAATGTCATATCTAGGCTATGTTTGGCAAAAATAAGCGTTAGCTTATAAGCCGACTTATAAGCTAGCTTATTTTCATTGTATACGTTTAACAAACCATAAGTTAGCTTATAAGTTAATTTATAAGCTGGTTTATTGAAACGCTACTTGGAGTAGTGTTTTTCAGAGCTTATTGTCACATTTTCCAATTATAACCCTCATTAATATTAATTATTATTTTTTAACATACAATTTTTGGTCATTTTACATTTTTATACACTAGTTTTGCCAAACATGATTTTTTCATCAGCTAGCTTATCAGCTATCAGCTAGCTTATCAGCTATCAGCTAGCTTATGTTTGTCAAACATAGCCCTAATCTAAAGGCACTGTTTGGCTACCTTATTTTTCAGGTGCAAACTAACTTATGGCTTATAAGTTAACTTATAAGCTAACTTACTGAAAAGTTGGTTGGGAGTGACTAGTTGAGTTTTTTGTCATTTTAGTCCGATTATACCCCTGATTAATATTAGTTATTATTAATTAATATTATTTTGAATTTATTAAGTAATTTTAATTATGACATAATATTATTTTTATTTTGTTAATTCATTATTAATCATTAATTAATATTATCTATGAATTCATTTTAATTTTAATTTTAAATTATTTTTTAAAAAATTACTAATTAATTACAGTGTAGTTGACTATTATTTATATATTATATGTAATGATTATTTAAAATTATAGATTAATGTAAATATTTTTCTAAATTTTATTTTAACAAATCTAAATTTAAAATATGTATGATAATCAATTTATATTTTTTAAATAACCATATTATATTATTTATTTATTACTATTTTGTTTGAATTAATATATTATTTTATTAAATACTTATTTTAATTATATTATAAGTGACTAACATTTCAAGATGTACTTTTTGGTCATTTTATATGTTTATTAACTAGTTTTTGTCAAACATAACTTAATAATCATCAGCTAGCTTATAAGAGCATCTCCAACAGCATCTCCAAAATGGAGAAAATGAAAAAAATGAAGATTTTGGATGAATTATGCTCCAACGGCATCTCCAAAAATTTCTCCAAAATAGAGAAAGTATGAAAGATGATGCTTTTTTCTCCATATTTGAAGATTACCCAAAAATGATTACCAAGGAAGAAAATTTAATATTATATTCATGATCCCACTTTTCCACCAAAAAGTTATCATTTTACAAAAAGGTTTGTTGAAAATAATATAAATATGTTAAAAGTTAGTTAATGTATCGAATATTTTAATAATATAACTAATGTTGATTTCTTTAAAATGAAGATGCTGTTGGAGATGAGTGCAATTTTTTTTTAGAGATTATGACTTTTTATGTCTCTATTTTGGAGAAACTTTAGAGATGTTGTTGGAGATGTTTTAAATCATCAACTACCTTATAAGTCATCAGCTACCTTATCAACTAGTTTACCCGACATAGCAAAAAGATGTTGAAATAAGTCATAACCTACCTTATCAGTTAACAAGTTTTTTTGTATAGTTTTAACTTTTAATACAAAAATATTCTTATTAACTATTTTTATAGTATAGTTTTCAGATGGACACATCTTTTTACAAGAATATTTTTCAAATATTGTCTTATAAAACAACTGGTATGACGTTTTTTTATAATAATTTCCAGAAAAACTTTTTACGACGCTAGAAAATGTCTTATAAACTTATTGCAACACCTTTATAATTATTTTGTTTAGTCCTACAAATTAAGTCTTCTCAAAAATCTATTAAGACGCTTGGACATATTTGGAGTCCTATAAATACAATTTTGTTGTAGTGTATCTATTACTTCTCGGTATATATAGGAAACATCCAATGTTCTACTTTTTTGTATGTTTGCCATTGTCCCTACAACAACATTTAGATTTATAGTACATCAAAAATGTTTAACTATCATTCTTATATAATACTTTATAGGACTTATGTTTATAGGATCAAACAAGAAAACTTCCTATACATAACTGTTACAATCGGTTTATATGACACTTTAAAATTAAATGTTGTATTAATTATTTTACACGAAAATATTTGAATAATTGATTTATAAATTAATACAAGTGGATTATAAAAATATGGTTTTATCGGACGTTTCTCAAAAATATCCTATTAAATTCATAGCTAATATAACATTTTATTCTTAAAAACGTCATAAAAAACTTGTTAAACCGTCATATTACCTATTCTAAGTGCCTATTACACTTTTTCAAATAGTATTTTATAAAATAGTTGATACAAACTTTATTTTAAAAAGATTCTAAAAAGCTTGTTAGTGTCCTATAAACTTATTGTAACACTATTAGATAGATCACTTTACTATTTGGTAACAGTCTATCGAACATTTACGTATTTTATTGACATCCAATAAACTCAATTTTCTTGTAGTGTTAAGTTCAATGCTACGAAATGCTAAATACTTAAGAGCAACTCAACCTCTAGGTATCTTTTCTTGATGAGCTCTAGTCATTTATTGTTCAAATTTAGATTCATCTTAGAATTTTATGTGACTTAATTATTATGAGAAGTTCATACCAATCCGAACTTTGAGAATAAGATACGATCAATAATACATGATGCAGGTTGTTACATGGGGAGAAATAAGTATGGTTGAAGCCGAGCGACGCCTATTAGCCAGCGCATTACTCGATTTCTCGAATGAACGATTTGTTCTTCTTTCTGAGGCTTGCATTCCTCTTTACAACTTCTCCATCATCTACCCATATCTTATTAACTCAAGAAAGACATTCGTTGAGTGCTACGATAAGGAAGGCCCTGTGGGGCGTGGACGATACGACCATAAGATGGAACCAGTCGTTACATTAGAAAAATGGCGAAAAGGGTCACAATGGTTTGAAGTTGACCGACACCTAGCCCTAGAGATCATCTGTGACAAAACATATTTCCCATTGTTTCGAGACTATTGCAAACCCGCATGTTATTCCGACGAGCATTATATTCCGACATTGTTGAATATAGAGTTTCCGGATGCGAATTCGAATCGAACATTGACTTATGTTGACTGGTCAAAAGGTGGACCTCATCCTAACAAGTTTGGAAAATGGGCGGTTACAGATTCTTTGTTGAAACACATGCAGAATAGTACTAAGTGTCAGTATAATGGAGAGCAAACAAGGGTCTGCTTTTTGTTCGCTAGGAAGTTTGTACCAAGTTCTTTGATTAGGTTATTAGAGCTTGCTTCCGAGGTCATGCATTTTTGAAGTTATTATGTAAAACCCTTTAATTTCAACAAAGATGAACGAATTCTCTTAACCTTTTCGTTAATGGTTTTTGTATTTTTTATGTTTCTATCTATTTTTATACATCTTTAAATGTTCTTTAACGAATTTAAATGGAATTAGACCAAGCTGAGCTGGAAGGATCGATGTAGATATGGGGTTATTGGTATTTCGGGAGTGTTTCATCAAATAAATAAGTAACTATCGGTATCTAAGTTTTCGTGTCTGTTCTGTTAGGAAATTTACGTCACGAAACAAATGCTAGCAAACGATTTATAAGGTCCCAAAACGAATAGAATTTCAAGGACATAAATAACCCGACAACAAATACGGATAACAATGATGATCATGTTGCGCGATAACTCTAGTGAAATAAGCAACCCTCGAATATAGATAATAACAATAAATGTTATTATCTACGTAAATGACAAGTTCACCAAATAAAATTAGTAACACAAGAACTTAATGTGGTTCCGCTATCGGTGTGATAGTGTACATCCACCAAAGAGAGAGAGAGAGCGCTCAATATATTACCAACCGGGAGAGATTACAATGTGTTTACAAGATCCGTGGATCAACGAGTCAACTATCCAAATTTTTCTAAAACAAAGTTATATATATATATGTGTGTGTATATATATAACTAAAACTAAGAAGAAGAACAAGTGAAGAAATCGAAGAGAAAAAAACGATGAAGAAGAAATTCAAGAAGAGAAGAGAGACTTCTCTTAGTTCTTCATCTTTTCCCTTTCAGTTGATGATCTCAATTGTAATGCATGGCTTCATATTTATATTCATGTAAAGTTTGGTCTTCACATGGCAGGTTGGCAAAGTTGGCAAAAAAGTCTTCGTAGGTGGCAACAAAGTCTTTATAGGTGGCAACAAAGTCTTCATATGTTGGCAACAAGTTTTTCCATAAGTTGGAAACAAGTTTTTTTATAAGTTGGAAACAAATTTTTCCATAAGTTGGAAACAAGCTTTCCATAGGTATTTGTACAACATTAAAGGCAAGACTTTCAACACTCCACCATGATGTGCAAATCACCCGACGAAAAACCAAAGCACGAACCAATAGCTGATAGAGATTGACACGAGGTAACAGAATGCATTTTGACCGTGACGAGCTTCGGCTCGGCCATCACCCGTCAAAGCCAAATGCAAAAATCCTCAAGTATGCAATTTCATTTATACGAACGAGTTAAGCAACCCAAAAACACGTACCAAATAATAACTCCCCAAAGATATCCTTTTTGCCACCTGTGGTAATATTCTCTCTCTCTCTGCCAAAGTGCCCATCGGCATTAACACAAATGAAGTTGGATCAAGTTTGAGCAATGCTCAAACTTAGCTGCCGGTAGTGACTTGTGAACATATCAGTGACATTGTCATCTGTCATGATTTTATTCAAATAGACGACTTTCGCTTCATGTAATCTAACAAGATATACATCACACACATTTATGTGCTTTTCCGAGAACTGAAAGCCAAATTAGTTGCCAAATGGATGGCACTTTGTTTATCACAGAAAATGCGAACGGAAGGTTGTCCGAAGCCTAAGCCATTCATCAGTTCCTTCAAATGGATTGCTTCCTTAGTAGATTTAACCTCCGCAACAAATTCGAATTCTATGGTTGACAAGGCCACAATAGACTGTAGCCGTGATCTCCAACTAAAGGCTGTTCCACCCAAGGTAAGCACATAACCGGATGTGGATCTCCAACCGACTCGATCACTTGCATTGTCAGAATCACAAAATCCAAAAATTTCACAATCATTGTAAACCAAATATAAGACCATGTGTCTCGGTTCCCTTCAAATATCGGAATGTTGTTTTAACGGCTACCCAATGTGATTGACCTGGATTCGCGAGAAACCGACTCACCACTCTGACACAATGTGCGAGATCAGGACGAGTGTACACCATGGCGTACATAAGACTTCTGACTGCACTACCTTATGGAACTTTTGACATTTCGGCCTTTCCCTTGTCATCCTTCGGACAATCTTTGCTTGTAATCTTGATGGGCTTTGGTAGCGGAGTGCTAGACGTCTTGGCACCATCAAGATTGAACCACTTCAGAATTTTCTGAATATATGCTCGTTGTGTCAACCTGAGTGTCCGGGACTTTCTGTCCCGTACGATTTCCATGCCTAAAATATTTTGCGCCACACATCTTTCATTTCAAATTCCGACTTCAACTTGTGTTTCAGTCGTTTGGTCTCTGATCGGTCCTTGCAGGCAATAAGCATGTCATCTACATACAGAAATAAGTAAGTGAAGACGCCACTGCTTTGTCTATGATAGACACAAGCATCTTTTTTACTGCGCTCAATACGAAGGGTTAGCATAAACAAATCAAACTTCTTATACCATTGACGAGGTGACTGTTTAAGTCCATAGAGGGACTTCTTGAGCTTCCATACATAATCTGGATTTCTTTTGGAAACGAAACCATCGGGTTGCTTCATATAAATAGTTTCCTCCAAGTCTCCATGTAGTAAGGAGCTCTTCACATCTAACTGTTCTAACTTCAAATCGTGCATAAGTACGATTGCCAAAAGAACACGAATAGATGTATGTCGAACAACGGGAGCAAAGATATCGTCATACTCGATACCTTTTGGTTGAGCAAAGCCTTTAGCAACGAGACGAGCCTTGTAACGATCATCATCCTTAACCTTGTACACCCACTTACATCCAATTGCCCGAATACCTTTCGGTAGTGGACAAAGTTCCCATGTATTGTTCTTTGAGATAGCTTCCGTCTCTTCTTGCATGGTGGATAGCCATTTGGAACTGTGGGTTGAATCCAATGCTTCCTTCAAATCAAGCGGCTCCTCTCGCCCTACATGCAAAGCATACTCCAGCTGATTTGTAAAACTCATGTTAGCAAAATCCCAATCTCCATACCTGTTATACGGTCGAATAGTCCTGTGACTATGCCTGGTAGGTGCAATAACTGGGATTGTATCGCCTTGGTCTCCACCATCAATCAAAATCACTTCTTCAGAATCACTAGTAGAAGTCACTAGCGGAATGACTTCTTCAACACTTTCAAGTAATCCCGAACTAGTATCAAGAGTAGATGAACTAGGAATATAAGGACTGCCTACTGTCTCCACATCATCGGTAGTAGGAGCAACAGTAGTAATGACTTCCGGATCTTGAGAGGACCGAGGGTCCTGTGACTTTAATAGGACTGATTCATCAAATGTGACGTGACGAGAACGCATCACTTTACGAGTCAAGGGGTTCCATATTCGGTAACCCTTGATACCATCTGTATAGCCGAGCAAAGATCCTTTGGTGGCTCTCGGATCTAGCTTGTCCTGACCTGAAACATGAACATAAACAGGACAACCAAATACACGTATGTATTTCAGATAGATGTTTCCTTTACCCCTCCAAACCTCTTCCGGAATCTTTCCCCCAATAGCCGAACAAGGTAACCTTTTAATAATGTGCACCGTGGTGTGAAATTCTTTGGCCCAAAATGATTTAGGGAGTTCCGATGTAGACAAGATACATCAGACTTTTTCAAGAAAAGTTCTGTTCATCCGCTCGACAACCCCATTAGACTGAGGGTCGCACGGTGTGGTGTAGTGACGATGGATGCCTTTACGCGAACAAAATTCTTGAAGTTACCACTAGTAAATTCTCCACCATTGTCTAAGCACTTTCAACTTCATTCCAATCTCAACTTCTATTTGTGCTAACCAAGTCTTGAACGTATCGAAGACATCTTTAACTTTAACACATACACCCAAAGCTTATGTGAGAAATCATCAATAAATGAAACAAAATATTTACCTCCACTGAGGGATGAAGTATTCGATGCTCCCCAGACCTCTGTATGAACATAATCGAGGATTCCTTTAGTGTTGTGTTTTCCAACACTAAAAGAAACATGCGACTATTTTCCCTTGACACATCCCGAACAAAAATCCAGGCTAGCAGGTACGACGACTTTGATAAGATTTCGCTTGCGCAAAATCTCCAAATTCTTCTCGGATATGTGGCCCAAATGAAGATGCCATAAGAGAGTAACATCGAGATTCGGAGAGCTATCAGCCACACACGATTCAAAAGAAATAGTATCGCCAGTCAAATGAAAAAGATTATTTTTAGCCCGTTTGCCTTTCATTACAATAAAACTCCTTCTAGAGATGCGCAAACCCAATTTGGACAATTTTCCAAGAGAGATCAAGGAACGAGCCATGGATGGAACAAATTTGACATTGTTCAATGTCCGAATACACCCATCAAACATCTTGATCTGCACAGTATCGATACCCTTAGTAACACACGAAGTATTGTTTCCCATATAAATACTATTACCTTCAACTTTTTCGAAGGTAGAGAAACAATCCCGAAATGGTGTCATATGGTAAGATGCACCAGTATCTAACACCCAATGCCTATCATCTAGCAGTGGTGTAACTGTGGCGGAGAAGCCCAACAACTGATGATTCAGAGTTGTCCTTGCCTTTTTTTTTAAGACTTGGACAATCCTTCAGCCAATGACCTGGATTGTGGCAATAATTACAGTTGCCACGTGTCTTTGATTTCCTTAATGGTTGAACCTTCAACTTCACTATGATGTCTTCGAATTCGGTCATATGAGCCTTAATGGTTGAACCTTCCTTCATTTTGAACAAGAGGCAGGAACGCATCAATAACAAGCTGTTAGTCAAATTCTTCTTGAGATAAAGATTCTCAAGTTTACTCCAGATACCAGCAGCAGTCTTTTCTAAAACGATCTCAGAAATGATATTCTCTCCCATAGCCATCTGTACTTAGTAATGCCCATGCTTGCATTTCTCTAGCCTTTAGGTCAGACATATTACGGTCCAACTCATCTTTAGCAAATACTACTGGATGGACTCCATTCTTTCTAAGTGCAACAGATGTTGTGAACTGCCATTTACCAAAATCACCATCCCTGTTCCAAGTCTGTACACGAATCCTAGTCTCTGATAAATTAAATGTACCCCATTGGTACGGTCTTTGGGTCTGGTTTAAGGGATCAATACTAAATGGGTTTTTGGATTCAGACATAGAGACAAGTAAGTGGGAAAACTAGTTTTATGTATATTTTCTACACAAACTACAGATCTAGATCCGAAGCTCTGATACCAATTGCTAGGAAATTTACATCACGAAACAAATGCTAGCAAATGATTTCTAGGTCCCAAAACGAATAGAAATCCAAGGACACAAATAACCCGACAACAAATGCGGATAACAATGATCTAGATGTTACACAATAACTCTAGTGAAACAAGCAACCCTTTGATATTGATAATAATAATAAATGTTATTATCTACGTAAATGACAAGTTCACCAAATAAAATTAGTAACACAAGAATTTAATGTGGTTCCACTATCGATGTGATAGTGTACATCCACCAAAGAGAGAGAGAGAGAGAGAGAGAGAGCGCTTGATATATTACCAACCTGGAGAGATTACAACGTGTTTACAAGATCCGTGGATCAACGAATCAACTCTCCACAGTTTTTCTAACACAAAGTTATCTATATATATGTGTGTGTGTGTGTATATATGACTAAAACTAAGAAGAGGAACAAGTGAAGAAATCAAAGAGAAAAAAAACGATGAAGAAGAAATTCAAGAAGAGAAGAGAGACTTCTCTTAGTTCATTATCTTTTCCCTTTCACTTGATAATCTCAATTGTAACGCATGGCTTCATATTTATATCCACGTAAAGTTTGGTCTTCACATGGCAAGTTGGCAAAGTTGGCAAAAAAGTCTTCATAGGTGGCAACAAGTTTTTACATAAGTTGGAAACAAGTTTTTTTATAAGTTGGAAACAAGTTATCCATAGGTATTTATACAACAGTAAAGGCAAGACTTTCAACATGTTCCTTATCCCATCAATCTATGTCTTATTTGTTTCATCAATTATGTGCAGATATACTATCATTTTATATACATTGAGATTGAGCATTTTCAATGCACTTCCTTGGTTATTTAATTACACTAGAAAAGGCAAATATGAAAACCCTCACTCTATTAATGCATTCCGTACATTGGTTCCCTGGTTAAATTTTCATCATCCCACTCCTACATGTCATGAGGAGCTCCCTACAAAGATCATACTTATACTAGTATATACATATGTACATCTCATGTGATGTTCTTTTTTTTGTTTTATTGAAAGTTTAAAAAAAAAGTATTGTTAAAGTAATGTATACTAAGTATATAATTGGAACAACAATAAAATTATTTTTCTACACTAATTAATTTTATTAATTTCACTCGCTGCATTAATTAGTTGTAAGGGTAGGATCGGAGATCTCTAATACATCTTTTTACTCTTCCTCTTCAATAAAGGGAATATGGATTAGGGACGGTAACTAGGGCCGGTAATGGGTAGGGTAAGGGTTAATCCATTATATCCAATCCATTTTAAATAGAGGGTAACAAAATGGATAATTATCCATGTCGTAAGTTCATATCCATACCCTACCCACTAAGATAGCGGGTAATAGATTAATGGTAAAAAAATCATTTTGACTACAATAATATTGTTAAATATCAACATATAAGTAAAACACGAGTTCATAAATATGATATTTATTTTATATCTAATTTGTTCCAATAAACATTGTAATATTGTTTTAAATATATTATAATGTGATATTTCAAACAACAATATAAATATCTAAAAACAACATTTATATTTGTTATATTTATTTTAGCGATCCCATATTGTTTCTCAAACTCTTTTACTTGATGAATATGAAAACAAAATTAATACCAATTAATATACGTTATACGACATATAAGATGACATTTTAAAAAATATATTAATATTTAACTTTATATAATTATATGATGTATGTGTGTGTGTGTGTATACATATATATATATGGGTAATGGGCAAATGGATAACGAAAAACACTTTATACATATCCTACCATTAAAATGTTGGGTAAACGGGTAACGGATAAATAGATAAATTTTTTTTTACCCATACCCTTATCCAACGGGTCGAAACATAGCGGGTAACGGGTTTATCCTTACCCATTCCCTTCCCTGCAAGTAACTTTAATTTATTTTTTGTTCATACAATATATCAAGTCCTTTCTAGGATTTCCATAACTCTACTTACACACAAAACACATGAACGCTTCAACGGTAAACCCTCGACTGAACACCTTGACGAACGGATTTTAGATGGGGTAAATTTTTGGTGCTAAGTTGGTTTGAGCATCATACCGGCGGACTTTTGAAACTTATGTGGCGTGTGGTCCGTAAAATGTTTTTGAATGGAATAAAATATGTCAATGTAATTTGATTTTGAAGAAATTGGAATGGAATGTTGTCAAATTTGATTACTTGTTTGTTCGGTAAAATTGGAATCTATCTGTTTGGTTCACAAAATGTAGCTTTCGAATTGAAATAAAATGGTGGTAAATGACCAAAATATCTATTTTGATAATTTTAATTTATTTTGAACTAAAAGAACTTTAATAAAAGATTTATTAAATATTTACTTTTTTAAACTACAAGTACATTGATAAAATAATCATTAAATACTTTAATTTTTTTTTAAAAACATTTTAATAAAATAATCAAAATGTAGCTTTGGAATTGGAATAAAATACTGGTAAATGACCAAAATAACCATTTTTGATAGTTTTGAAACTGAAATCCAACTACTATGGTTCAGATTGGTGGTGGTGGTCAGAGGTGGTTCAGATCGGTGGTAGTCGGTAACGGTTAAGATCGGTGATGGTCGGTAGCGCAACCTAAGACGAGAGGTGTACAATCTAGTAATTGGATCAAAACTCAAACACCACATTCTAGAGCTACACTAAACTTAAACATAGTTACAAACCCAAAATATTACCCTCTAAAATAATCCCACAAGGTTATACAAACCCGATATACAAACCACAGAACTTATGACTTCCATTCCTAGCTTCATCTCGATCCCTCATCCCGGCTCTGTAGTGGTACCTGAACCTGCCGAAGAAACAAAACAAACCTCGACTGAGCAATTTCACTCAGTGGACGGATAACATATATAAACACTATGAAAAAACATAGAGTTTAAATATAATTTAGAGTCAAGGAATTCACAACGAGTAATTTATAACATAATATAAAATGTTGGAATCATTTAAAAAAATCAATAAAGCATCCGTATTCCAATAATACGTTGTCTGATCAAATGATCGGTCCAATCAGACTTGGAATGTTAGTGTTGGGCACAACACCACACATCCCCTGGTAACTAGTTTAATTATGGTATTCGGCTCTTTTTCTCCGATAATCAGTTCTATTAGGTAACCAGACACTTTCTGGTATTCAGCTCGTGGATGCATCCTAAGTCCTCTATTTGACTTGGCCTAGCCTTTACGAGAATGTCATGGTCACTAATAGCCACCGTGGAGGAATCTCAACACCCGTGGCCCAAGTGTTGAGTCTAAATCGAAAACAATAAAACTTGTGTCATTAAATCAATGGTTCCATCAAGCTTTAAATAAAATCTCAAATCGCATAATAGTCTATTCAACCGATAACGGATCGTAACTTCAAGAATCTATTCGTTTAGAAATTATAGAAATTACGTTTAACATGAAGTTGTATAGCATAAAATCGACTCTTTAGATAACAATCTCAAATCGTGAAACAAATTTAATGTAGAACATAAACCAAAATCTTGAAATGAAAACAAGGTTTCTTATAAAGTACTGGGAACCGTTAGGCTCAGAGTCATATCTATCAATATGGATGGGATTTCAGGAATATAACCGGTTACCCTCGAGTCAAAGGAATAGGATATCCGTACCTTAACTGAAATTAAGAAGTAACGTACGATCAATAGAACTCACGGTAAAATTTGACTAGTCGCATTCCTAACGAATGCATAAGTCGGTATTACTTGCAATATATAAAAACCATATCCTAATTATTCTAATAAGTTACTTAGGTCCTACATGTTAAGAACCAACTTAGACTTCAATATGGACAGCCGAATATGCATTAGGAAACCAAACTCAATACTTGGTCTAGTGCGGTTTCTCCCCAACACTTAACAACTTCCGACCATCTTCTTTTAGATCAATTTTCTCCTACTTAAAGACAAATACTGATTTTGTCAACTAAATGAAAGTTGTAGTACGATCTCTTATGAGTCAATTGGTTGTGGAATCATCTCAGTTGGATCATTCATCTATTTTATACGAAATCTACAAAATAGTAGTGAAAATCACGAGTACACTGCGAACAACCCAGAAAACACACTGTTTTGATCCCCTTAGATCCAGAACCGGGATTTGGAGTCTTCATGACAATTGTAGAATACATCAAGGGCTTTCTACTTGAAAAATATGAGCATTTTCTGAATTATGGTTTATGAGTTACGCACTGTCAAAGTACGGGACCTGGACCTGTCTATAAATCCGATTTTCACAATTTTTGCCAATTCACTTTTATGATCCCAATCTAATGATTTGATACATTTAAAAACTCTAAAACATACCTCAACATGCTAAACAGTAAGACAAAGTCTAACGGTCATTAATCTAAGCTTAATCATACAATTATACTCTCTTCGACATTTAGTCGAGCACTTAGTGTGCCTTTAAACGTATACACACTATTTCACCATATTGAAACTGTTAGTCCCCAAGGAGAGATGGCTAACCAAGAGAGGGTTTTGTAGAAGGGGGGGTTGAATATAAAACACACAGAATATACTCTTTTTAAATTTTTTAATATAAATATCAAAAATTTACACACAGGTAGTTTGATGCGGAAAAGAACATGCACACTATTCTATCAAACTAAACACACAGATAACAGTAATTAACTTATACAATAAGGAAGTTAAAACAATACTGTTATAGCACACAGCTTTGCCATAGTCAAACAAATAATCACTTTGAAGATTTGTTGAAAGCGTGAGATTTCTGGGAAGGACTTCATCTCCTTTTATAGTGCCCATGCATGGGATGCATGTGGACAGCTGTCAAGGTTTCATTAGCTGGAAGTTTATCTGCTGGACAAAGGAAGAGACCACTCCCTTTGTACTAGAATAATGGATGAACCATTCCTTGTAGCACGTAATGTCAGATAACTTTATCTTCTTTTCTTCATGCTCTGTGAAGTCCCATCAAACCTTTTAGCTAAAAGACAAATATTCATTTTATAAGAATAAAAGAGAATGTCTTTATTTAAGGCTTGATGCCCAAGTTCTTGCTGGTTCACGTGTCTTGCAATTGATGTGAGTCAAGAACTTATCTCTTTGAAATTGCTAAGTGATACATCAAACTATGTATCACATCGGTGGATACCTTGTAAGGCTGGAATTGATAAGTGTACACTTTTCTTGATAAACTTCATTTTTCACTAAATGTTGAAAGTGTACACCCTTAAACTTGTGACTTGATATCACAGCCTTAGAAAATATACCTGCAATTTCGGTGACCAAGATTATAGTGTCGGTGACCATGACTTCAAACTTGATGACCGCATCTTGTATTGAAGTTCTTAGTACTTTTGATGACTTTTAAGTGTACCATCGGTGACCCACTATATTGGTGACCCAATCTTGACTTTGACAAAATGATCTGAATATTGAAGTTAGTTGATACATCCAAAATTCCACTTTTTGATGTACAACCCTTGATTGAATAGTCTTTGACTTTTCAATACTTGAAGCATATTTCAGACCTTCAAAAGAACCTGTAAAAAATCAATCATATAAAGGAAGGTGGTTCATCACCAAATCATCGGTGACCCAACAGAAACCATGATTACCCTTTTGATTTCCACTACAATTTTAGTTAAACCAACTATTCTAAACATGTATTATAACACAATTTCAACAACTCAAAATCATAACCTCAACATAACCTCAATTGTACATCGATCTCAAAAATCCTAACATAAACATTTTAACAAAAAGGGAAGAAATTTATACCTTTAAGAAGGATACGAAAAGCGGATTCCGAATTTGTGATTCTTACTTTGATTCCTTCAATAATTTGGGAGAATTTTTAGAGAGAAAATGAGGTTTATAGAGAGAGAGAGAGAGAGAGATGATAAGGCCGTGTAAAATGAAGATGAATGATGATGATGATGTAGTTTAGTCCACTAATACAATTGTATGGATTTGTTTTTCTTTTTACAAATAATAAGAGTTCAGTCATTTGACAGTTTTAAGCCTTTCAACAATTATTTAACAACATTTAAGTACAGTATAATTCGGGTAAGCTAACATACAATCTTTTAAAACTCGGCTTATTATAATTCTTCCCCTCTTATAAAAAGATTTCGTCCATGAAATCGAACATAGACCAAAAACTTACATCAATTAAAGATTTCAGGTATCCATACCCTCTTCGGTTTCCCACATCGCCTCACGTTCCAAGTGATTCTTCCAAAGTACTTGTACGAATGGAATCACTCTCTTTTGTGTACTTCTCTAATCACGATCAAAAATTACCTCAGGCTCCTCACGATAAGACAATTTAGTTCTATGTGCTCCAAGTAAGGGTTCTACAAGAGTTAAGGGTATAACAGTTTCTTGGGGGCGGGGGTTAATACAATCACACAAATTTCAGTTTATAAATTTATTTATAGATATAAATAGATCAATGTTGAATTTACAGATTGTTGCAGAATAAGATAACGTAAAACCTAATATATACAATCTATGAGAATCACTAAGTGCATGCACAAATAAGATAAGAACAAGAGAGAAGAGAGTTAGAAGGTAGAAGAAGGTGTAGCTAAGAACAAGGCTCTTTTCAGCTATTTCCAGGTAAAAATATATTGTATATGAGATTACAATATTGAAGACGAGAAAGTTAAATCTTGTAGTAAAAAAAGTCAACATGAGCTTAATTGTAGTTTACTCTTTGTAATAGAGTAGGGGTATAAATACCCATGTTAATGTACTTTGAATGTAACACTTAGAGAGATTTGTCATTTCCATATATTGTAGAGAGAGAATATATCAAAACATTTGATATTTGACGATCCATTGATTGATTCTTGATGTTAATGTGTTCGATTCACCGTTGTCTGATAAATATAGAGTTAACAATTGGTATCAGAGAGAGAATCAAAGATTTTGGATCGAAGGATGGAATTCTAGGTTGTTTTTTACATAAGTGGAAGAATTAAAAGTGTTTCTGGTAGTGATGTGAACAACATATCCAATATTCGAATATTTTGGGGTTTTTGTTTGAAAAAGTTCGAGTTTTGTTCGAAGCTACAATTCATGTTCTTTGCCTTCGGATAGGCAAAATTCATAGCCTTCGGATAGGCAAAGTTCATAACCTTTGGATAAAGAAGTGAGTGAACAGTAAACCCTCGCACAAAGCTTGTGCGAAGGTATTCGAGCCTCACACGTTTCATCCGAGCCTCGCACATACTATCCGAGTCTCGCGCGTACTATCCGAGCCTCGCATAGTTCATCCAAGCCTCGCACAAGGCTCATCCGAAGCCTTGGATATCTGAAATTCGCACGAGCTTCACACAAGCCTATATTCGCATACTTAGATTTAACAAAAAAGTCTGAAATTTCCAAATTTGCCCTTAAATTTTTTTTACCTTTTAGGTTGGATTTTCGATTCTTTCTTCAAAAATATCTTTCAAATTTTGATTTTTTTTTCCTCGGGGTTTGACTTTTACGGTTGACTTTTTTTCAAGAGTTGACTTTGACTTTTTAACTTGATTTTTTCTGCACCTGTTTGATAATCAAAGTTGTTCAAATCTTCTGCAAATCTTTTGATTAACGATCATCATATCTGATAATGATGTCTACTATTGATTTGATCCCAGGTGTCTTCTTTACAAGTTGAGGTTGCAAGTCTGAAGAAAGAGTTTTATAATCTCAAAATCGAATGTATTACTAATGACAAACTTATTGCATCTTTAAGATATGATCATGCTAAACATAAGGCACTGCAAGCAGAATTCGACGAGCTTAAGAAGGAACGTTTGAGTAAAGGTTATCATGAAGAAGGGAAGGATAGGAACATTGACCTGATAAAAAGAAATTATTGTCTTGAGCACTTGCCTAGAATTTATCAATTACATAATAAGATGTCTGAATACGGCATTGAAGCTGATTTAAAAGTGCTTATGGATGAGAAACTCAAATTGGAGACTGAAAAGAATAATCTTGAAACTAACCTCAAGTCTTGTGAGTTGACAATTGCTAACTTTTCAAAGCAAATATATGATTTTGAAAGGTACCTGTCATTGAACCAAACAAGTTCAGAGCTGAGAGAAAGAAGTCTGGCAAGAAGTGGGAGCAATGTTGTGAGCTAACAAAGAAGATTTCTGTACTTCAGAAATCATTAGATTGATGAGAAAAAGACCGCGGCTTCTAACAAGAAGATTCTTATGAAGAAGAATATTGTAATTGTCAAAGAATTGTGAGATAAGAAGAAGCTGTTAATAGTAAGCTTAGAGAATGAAAAGAGTAAGTTCGATGCTGAAAAACAATATCTTGAATCAAAGGTTGCTTTTTCTCATAAGATTTCTAAACTTGAAAAGAAATTGACATATGACAAGACAAGTTTGAAAGTTGATAAGAGATATGAGTCTGATATAGAAAAGAGTCCAGGAAAGAAATAGAAGTGTTTGAGAAGAAGTTCATAGAGCTTTTAAGTCAGTTATCTGAAATACAAACATAAGTGATGAAGAATAGATTTCTAAAATCTGAAGGAGCTTGAACTATCTGACAATGTTAGTGTTCATTTAAAGACTGGTTCAAGTTCTACTCTTATAAAGGTGTCTTCACCTAAGTTTGTCAAATCACCAGATCATATTCTTCCTTCTAATCTTTTTTATAATACTCCTGCTTCTAGTTCAAATATTAACAATTATGAGCAGGTGAAGACAATTTGGAAAAAAAATCATTTGTTTCAAAGAATGATACACCGCGCAATGTTTATTCTACTAAACAGTTAATCAGTCTTCGTCAACAAAAGTTGAGCAGTTCAACAAACGGAACAAATGATTTTGTGAAGAGAAGGTATGTAAACAGGTGGTATGGTACATACTCGATTCCTGAATTCCCAGTGATAAGATCAACTACAAGAACATCTAATTGATGGTTCAGTTCTTATAGTATACCTCAAACCTATACTAATGTGCACGGACCCATGATGGTATGGGTACTAAAATCTTCTTCATTTGTTTGTAGGTTATTAGGGCTTATTTCAATTGTATTATAGTACAAGGTTTAAAATGTAAATACCGCGAGGTATAAATAGAATAGTTTAATTTTGTTTTAGCTAAGAGAGTTATCAAATTTGAGTTTAACCTAGTCGTACATTGTTTTTTCTCTCTGTAATTGACATTGCTTATCATGAATACAATCAAGTCGACTGCATTGATTCAATAGTTATTGTTAACTGTTCGTGTTTGATTGTTAGTTATTGCACTTAATCTGGGCTCACACAGGTTATCATGTGTCGTGCTGTATTCCAATCATTCAAACACATGTTCAGACTTTGATTGGTTTGAGGGGAATAAGTATTTTTCTGTGTTTGTGGGGAAAATCTTTTGTACCATATCTCATCTAATCAGAGAGTGACACGTGTCTTCGAATCCAATCATATTTTGATACGTGTCATGATTAGAATTCGAACCGTTTTCTCTCTCTTGGAGTATATATTTGATTCGACCGCTCATTTTTCATTCTCATCGTTTCAAATAATTTTTGAGTCCCGAATTCTCTCTTATTTCTCTTAATACACAAAGATTTTTGATTTCAAGTTTTCATCCATACTCAAGGTTTGTTTTCCTTTGATTTCAAATTTTCATCCAAACATTAGGTTTGTATTATTGATTTTCTTTGATTCCCATATTCTCTCGAACTTGAAATTTGAATTTGAACTCGAACATTCTATGAGCTGAGCTATGATGACGTTTCAACATATTTGTGTGCTTGGGACTTATTTGACCATTTTTAGACTTTAAAAGTTGTTTGGTGTTAAAAGGGATTTTAATAAAAATTAATTTTTCATCGAAAAATTTGGGTTGAAACTTAATGATTCAACTTTCATACCCTTCGAATAACACATGTATTCATGCGTTCTTAGGCCTCGCATGAAGCCGGTCTTCATAAAATTCATAACTATGTGCTGACTTTTTATCTGCAGGATCAATATGTACACCATGAGAATGCCTCTGATGATGAACAACCCTTGGCCTCACTCAGATCATCAGTTCCATCTGTCAATGCTGCAAACCCTGATGATGAACTAATTGCAGTAGGTGACAAATTGGACCTCAAAAACAACAATAACCGTATAGACTTTCACATGGTATGCCAATTTCCTGTTATCATGGAGATCCTTAGACGTCATCCCATTCATACTGAACTGACAAGAGATGCCATTGTATCACTGATCTATTTGCAACAATGTTAGATCCCAAACAATCAAGAATGTGGAAAGATTAAAGAACAAGAACAAGAATTAGATCACTGAAGTTGTATGTAGTATTGATTACTGAACTGTATTACAATATGTGTATCTTTACAAGCTCTATCTATCAACGTTAGTTATAACAAACTATCAAACTATCTATTTATATACAAATGGAAAAGCTAAAGTTAAAGTATAAAAATAACAGACATGTTCAGAACTACTTCTGAACATCTTCAGAACTTCTTCAGAAGTGTCTTCAGAATCCTCTTCAGAACTTCTTCAGAATCTTCAGAACTTTTGAAGTAGCCACTTCAGAAGTTATGGCTTAGGAATTTCTTCATTTTTCTTCAGACTTCTGAATCTTTCTTTTCAGAACCTAGTCTTCTTTTGAAGCTACTTCTAATATCTATCAATCTCCCCCCTTAGCTTCAAAAGTTTAAGTCATACTTCCAGAAGTTCAGAATTTCTCTAACATCTTTAAGTATAAGCTTCCTGTACTCCAAAATAGATTCAATGATCCTTATCATTTCCTTTGCCAGCTTTCTGTACTTCTCCCATTCTTCATCACTAAGCTTCTTTTGTCTTTTGTTTTTCTTCTTCTCCAATTTATCTCTTATAATCATAAGAGTTCCATTACAGCACTTGTGTAATTCTTCAAATCTTACAGATAGTAATCTATCAAAGCATTTACACATGAAACCTGGACGCTGAATGACTAGAGTACTGCTTTTGAGGTTTTCAATATTTGGTAAGCTTAGATTTGGAGCACTTATATGAACTTTCTCTTTGCTCATTACATAAGCCACTTGGAAATCTGTCTTAGCTGCCCAAATAAATTCTTTGTACAGACCATCTCTAAGAACTGGGAAAGCTTTTCTGAACTTGGCAATAGAATCATGAAAAGGATACAAGCTTCTGTATACTCTTATCAAATCTCTAAGATAGACATTTTGAAAATCAGCTTTTGTAAAAGTTGAGATCTCACCATCTTTTCTCTCAACAGTGAAGTAAGCATGCTTGTAATTGTTTTTCTGCTTCAGATCAGCAGTGATTACTTTCATTATTGGACACTCTTTTCTTGCTTCACTTACAGGAAGTCTGATTTTTCTAATGATATCTGAATAGCATTGTTTCCATCCAAAAGATTTCTGAATCCAACAATCAATATAATTGAACTTTTGTTCATATTCCATGAACATTTTTGGATGAAAGTACTCAAGAAACATTGTTAAAGCATGTTCTTCGATTCTTTGCTCTTGTAATTGTTCAGATTCAGACTTCTGAGGAATAGGAACAACTTCATCTAGAGTATTTTCGGAAACCTTTTCTTTTCGTTTTTCTACTTCTTTAACTTTTGAACTTTCTAACTTCTGATAGAGCTTCTGAATTTCTTCAATATCTTGTTTCTTTGTGTGAATCTGAAAGTCATAGGCATTGCTCAGAAGATAATCAGCTCCTTTGATTTGATTTATTCTTGTATGCCCAGCCAAAGAACTCTTTCTTACATAATCTTTGAAAAATATCCTTTCCTTGATCAAGTAAATTATTTCTTCTACAACATCAGATGAAGGAAGATATTGTTTTGAATATTCTATTAACCATTTCAGAGTAGAGGTTGAGTACTTTGGTATGTCTGAAACAATGAAAGTCTTTGAAAGATATGCTCCTATTCTGTAAGTGAATCCCAAATCTGGATTTGTGAAGATCTTTGTAATTTCCTGTCTTTCTATACTTTCAGGCTCCAAGAGATTGACATTTTTTAATCTGAATTCTAATGCCAGTTGAAAATCATGTTTAATTATAGATTCTTCTTATCTCAGAAACAGCTTCAGAATCTTCTCTCTTGACAGAAAAATTTAGGACAGTAAGTTTATCCTGCAATCTCAACTTGTAGAAATCAAATAAATAGAATTATGTTAAAGAACTATCCCTCCTTTCAGCTCCGAACTTTATTATATACAAATCATCTACAAAAGCTTTGGATATACATTTGATCTTCTTGATTAAAGTTGAGTCATTCAAAACTTGTACTCCATGTCTTTGTACATAAGATCTAACTTTTGAGATATAATCCTTAGACCATTCATCATTTACATAGTCTTCTAAGGTTGCATACCTGAGATTTCTTCAATACATGCTAAAATAAGTATCTTCAGGAAAGATAAGCTGACTTTCTCCAGAGATTTCAAAAATCATATCACTTTCATAGACTTGATCAACTATGGGTTCTTCAAGAATTGGAAAATCAATCAGAGGAATGTTTATGCAGCTTCTGAATCTGACATGTGGCTTATCTGCTGCAATCATCAAAATTTCATCTGTAAATTCAAAAGCTTCCATATGACTTAAATCAATTTCAATTTCAAACCACTCATCTGGTTGATTAAGAAATTCTTTGAAAATTGTTAGTCTTTCATCCAAGAATCTACACTCCAGATTCCTTGGATGATTCAAAATGATGTATCTCCAACAATATTGACTAACCAATATATACAAGTTTTCAGAAATTTCATTACTTTCAACTATTCTTAGACCTTGAGGTTCCCATATAATCAAATCTCTGTTCTCATTTATTTCAACCATTCCTTCATTCACTTCCATCTCTTCATAAAAAAGAATTACATAAGATAAATCACTTGGCTCTTCAATAATGTCTTCAAAAGCAAGATACTCATTCAACATTTCTTCATTTGAGTCAGGAATGACATCTGTGTCTTCAGAACTTAGTTTATTTTCAGAATCTAGAGACACTTTCTCAGTCTCATACCCTTCTTCCATAGTTTCTTCAGAAGTGACTTTTTCAACTTCTAGACCTTCATCTTCTACATGTAAAATATCTTCTATTGCTTCAAAAGTTCTATTAGTTTCATCATTTTCATTGTTCTGAACTTCTTCAGAAGTTTTCTCAGAAGATCGTTCAGAAGTCTGAACTTGAGCTTCTTCAAAAGATTTTTCAGAATTTTGACCTTGTGGAATGTCAACATCTTCAAAGACTTTCTGTCTCTTCTCCCCCTCTTGATTTTCAGGATCATCCTGATCATCAAGACTACGCTTTAAAGTCTTTGCTTGTGAACCACATTCCAATGCAGAAATACGATTGTTCAAGAAGACTTGAGAATTCTGAATAGTGGTTAATTGATTCAGAATGTGAGAGATCTCATCCTTTGTTGCAAATTCAGAGGCTGCTGTCTGAGTAGAAGAAGAGGGCATAGAGGTCTTCAAGGATTGAACTGTTGAAATAACTTCAGAGAAAGAATCCAGAATAGCCTTTTGAAAGTTGTTGAGATCAGAAATAGTTGCAAGTTGGAATTCATGCAATTTATCCACCACTTTCTTCTCCTGTCCATCCAACCTATCCTCCATCACCTTACAATTTTTATCCTTCTATTCCTTAATATCCTTCTGAATCTTTGCAAATTCAGAAGTACAGAAATATTTGAATTCAGAAAATTTAGAAGATGAGGGAAAATGTACAAGACCAACAAATGGTCTTGTTTGCAGTCCTTCAGAAGAAGGCTGGCCTGTAGATGCCACAGCATCATGAATCACTTGTGATTCTGTTAATGGAGCTTTGGTGATGTTCACTCCACCAGGTCTTCCAACCAATCCTTGTAACCTGTAATAGGTATATCTATCGTTGTTGTGGCAAGTTGACTAACACTTTGCTTGTGGACATCTGAAAGATGTGTGCTTGTGTAAATAAAATCCACATTAAGTGGTTCAGAAGGCCCAAAGTTGAGTAGACTCTCAGACTCAAAGTGCTCAAAACTGTGAAGGGGGGACATATGTCCTTCTTTTTCAACAATAGGTTCTTCCAAGTGGGAACCTATTGGTAGATTAGCTGCTTGCCCCATGTGTGTTAATGAAACACCCTTCTGTTGAGAGATGGGTGAGTGGCTGGAGGGGTTAACAAGATTTGCCATGGGCCCACTGGCTTTTTCAATACTACCCACCAAAGGATGTGGAGTAATAGATCATGTGGGTGCCCGACTTAGAACAGTTAGTTCACAAGTTTCTTTATTTTTTACTTGTGGTCTCCCCTCTTCAGTTCTTTTTCTCACTCTTCTACCCACCCTCTCATTTTCATTTTTCCTCTTCACACCATGAGGTTGTTCTCCCCCATGAACAGCCTCCCCACTCTGCCTAGGGATTCTAGACACCTCACAATGCTCACCACTCTTGTTAGAATCAGGGGAAGAGACTACTGGTTTAGGTAGTCCCATTGATTCACAATACTCATTCAAAAACCTATTTGATGTTTTTAGAAGTGCAAGTAAATAAGTTGGTAATGGTAAAACATTTGGGAATTGTAGTTTAGCATTTGGTGGTCTGAGATTATCCATTGAGAAAAGGGGAACATGTACCTCATGAGTCAGAACAGGAATAGCGGGAACAACTTTCATTACCCTTTTGATGAAGGTTTGAAAGAATCTTTGAAAGGGTATATAGTTGTAAGGTAGACTTCTTCAAAACTGTAGACTTGAGTTCATCAAAAATAAGAGAAGCATAATCATAATGCTTGTTGAATGCTACTCCATGAAAAATTATTCTCCCATTTGTTGATGCTTGATACAGACTTGAGCTTTTACCAGAAAGGCAAGTGTTCAGAATTGTAAACAAACAATACCAGATAGGGGGTAAACACTTCCTTCTGAATGAGCTTAATGCATTGAGTTGCTCAGAGTATCCTAACTTCATAAAGTCTGAAATCATCTCAGAAGATGATGGAATAGGATCAAATGAAGTTTTCCCAACAACTTCATCCTCTTTAGGTAGAAAATGTATACTTCTAATATCTTCAACAGAAATGCAGACTCTGTAGCCATGAACATATGAAGAGATATCATTTGCTTCTTCATCAACTTCTGCGTGAAACCACCATTGTTGTAGATAAGAAGCAGGGACCAAAAATTTTCTGGATAGCAAGGCTCGTAGAGGATGTTTCTTCAGAATTTCAATTAGGATCATTTGATCTTCATTGAAATCAGTAGACTTTAGATTCAGGGCGCAGTTGTTCTTCTTGTTTTCAAGTAGCTTCTCTTTAGGGACATATAGTTTGGACAAATCAGGACCATCACTGCTTTGTGCACGAGATTGAGAGTCAACAACACTAACATTTGACTCAGAAGCCACTTCAATAGGCTCGATTTGAGTTTCCCCAATTTTGTCAGTTCGCGTGTTAGGGTTAGGGTTTGATTTGGGATTTGGATTTGAAGGACCAGCTTCAGAAATCACAGTAGTAGCAATGTCTTTTAAAAGCTGTTCATCATCGAGATTGATCTCCATTGATCCAACCATTATCTTCTTAGGAACTATTTTGAATGAATCATTGCTTGATGATCCATTACTGTCACTGAAACGAGATTTTGCAGATTGAACATTTGAAGTCGACATAGTTGAAAATGAAGAGAAACTTGAGTTTGAATGAAAATCAATGAACAGGGAAAGATTTCGGAGGGAAAGATTGCTAGAAAGTGAAGACGAAGACGAAATCATGGATTATAAATGACTAAATAATCGTGGATGGACACGTGGCCAAAAGTAAGAGTGATTAGAGTAGTAATCATCATTTATTTGGATAAATGAACCGTTTAATCGACTTGCTTAAGGATAAGCCAATGAAATTAAAACACGTGGCACACGATTATTATTTATAACGGGAAGAAAAATTATGAGAACAAGTTCAAAAAATTTCAGAAGAAGTTCAGAACTTCTGAGAATAAGTTCAGAAGTTTGAATGAAATAATTTAGAAATACTTCAGAACTTTCGAAATAAGTTCAGAACTTGACTTGGAATCCTTCAAAATCACAAAATTCATTTAAAGCTACAAACTTTTGAAAAATGTAAAACATTTGAATAATTCAGAAGTAGGTTTGAACAATATGAAAAACAGTTTATCTTCAGAAGTTTGTCCAAATTCTTCAGATGTATACATTAGAATGTGTTATCCACCATTTCAGAGCTTCAATATTATAGAGGAGTGTTAAAGTCTTGAATTTGAGTTTGACTCCCCCTTGAAACAAGAAACATTTTAATTCTCCCCCTTAAACAATGCTAGACATCAGAATTGTTAGAAATAAAAGATAGAGAAATGAAAAAAAATTGCAAGTATTAGAAAACAAACAATTTGTTTGAAAAATTATGCCTCTGAGTTAGAAAAATAATAAAGTTCTGAAAACTTAACTACAGAAACTCTGAAGGTATGATTTCTCGAAAATTTGAGGATATAAACTCATAACATAAAGTTTTTAAATTTGAATTGATGCTTAATACTTACCCAGACATACTCATCATACCCAATTTACTTACCAAAAAATTAAAACGTTTTTCATCAAGTGCTTTGGTAAATAAATCAGCTAATTGATAATCAGTCTGAACAAAAAACATTTCAATATTACCTTTTTCAACATGATCTTTGATAAAATGATATCTGACATCAATGTGCTTAGTCTTTGAATGTTGTACTGGATTTGCAGTAATTGCTATGGCACTTTTTGAATCACAATAAAGAGGAATCTTTTTGAATGTGTAGCCATAGTTTTTCAATTGTGTTTGCATCCAAATAACTTGTGAGCAACAAATTGCAGCAGCAACATATTCAGCCTCTGCAGCAGAAGTAGAAACACAATTCTGCTTTTTTGAAGACCAATTCACAAGTCTATCACCTAAAAATTGACATGATCTAGATGTACTTTTCCTCTCTAGTTTGCAACCACCATGATCTGCGTCTGTGAAAGTTGTTAGCTCAAAACCAGAATCCTTTAGATACCAAAGTCCCAATGAAGGAGAACCTTTGAGATATCTAAGGATTCTTTTTGCAGCAATAAGATGAGATTCCTTAGGATTAGCTTGATATCTAGCACAAATACATGTAGCAAACATTATATCAGGTCTACTAGTTGTTAAGTAAAGCAAAGATCCAATAATGTCTCTGTACTTTTTCTGATCAACAGATTTTCCATTCAAATCAGTTTCTAATTTTGTTACAGTGGCCATTGGAGTTTGAATACTAGAACAGTCAGTCATGTCGAACTTCTTAAGTGAATTAGAGATATACTTAGATTGATTAATGAATATGCCAGTAGGTAGTTGTTTTACTTGGAGACCAAGAAAAAACATGTTAATTCTCCCATCATACTCATTTCAATTCAGTTTGCATGATTTTCTCAAAATTTCTGCAAAATTTTGGATTTGTAGAAGCAAATATAATATCATCTACATATATTTGTATTAAGATCATATCATCACCTTCCTTTTTTAGAAATAAAGTTGTATCAACCGTACCTCTTTTGAACTTGGAATTCAGAAGAAAAGTTGTGAGAGTGTCATACCATGCTCTTGGTGCTTGTTTAAGGCTTTGTCCAAAATTTAAACATGATCTGGAAATTCTTTGCTTACAAAGCCTTCTGGTTGTTCAACATACACTTCTTCATGAAGAATTCCATTCAGAAATGCACATTAACATCCATTTGAAATACTTTCATGTTTTTCTGAGCAGCATATGCAAGAAAGATTATGATAGCTTCTAGCCTTGCAACAGGAGCAAAAGTTTCATCATAATCAATTCCCTCCTGTTGAAAATACCCATTTGGTGCCAATGATTGATAATCTCCAGACTTTATTTCTTTCAAATTGATTTAGCCATTCTTGCATGGCTAAAATCCAGTCTGGATCTTGAAGTGCTTCACATGGCTTTTTGGGTTCCATACTGCTTAAAAAGTTCACATACAAACATTCATTTGCTGTGGTTGATCTTGTTTGTACACCCTTTGATGCATCACCAATAATCTGATGAATTGGATGACTGGATGTCCATTTGTTCACATTAGGTAATGGTTGAACAGATGAAACAATGTTAAATGAATCATAATCATCAATGATTTCTTGAGTTATAGTATTATGATTAATAGCTGAATGTAAATCTGAAGTCTCCCCCTCAAATTGAACATTCTGTACTAGTTCAGAAATAATATGCACAGGTTCAGAAAACAGGAACAACAGGTTCTGAAGTAACTTACACTGTTTCTGAAATAATTTGTACAGGTTCAGAAATGGGAAATTCTGAATTTGAGGTTGAGATTGGTGGTCCAGAAGTATTTGATACTGTAGGTTCTGTAGATCCTTGTTCTGGAATTCTTCTGAGTAGAGAAGGATTTTGATAATCTGCAGAAACATTCACAGAAATATCAAATAAGTCTTGACATAAAGTATCTAAATTTGTTTTAAGAAAAGTTTTAGATTCAGAAGTGAGATTTGTCTTGTTGCATTCTGAATCCAAAATTTCAGAAACTTGGTTAAGCTTGAGTTCTGAACTGTCTTGTTCTCAACTTGGTTAAGCTTTGATTAGTACTCTGTATGCTTTGAATCGTTGAGAATAGCCAACAAAGATACCAGCTGTACCCTTAGGTGCAAATTTATCTAGATGCTGTGTATCGTTCAGAAGAAAACACCCGCAACCAAATTTTTTAAAATAATCAATAGAGGGTTTTATTTTCTTAATAATTTCATAAGGAGTTTTAAGTAGTTTTCTATTACAAATTGTCCTGTTCTGAGTAAAACATGCAGTTGCAATTGCTTCTGCCAGAGAGATAAAGGAAATTCAGAATATGCTAGCATGGTCCTTGCAGATTCTACCAAAGTTCTGTTTTTTCTTTCAACAACACCATTCTGTTGGGGAGTTCTGGCAGTGGAAAAATTATGTGAAATACCAACAGATTCCAAAAAATTCTGAAGTGTAGAATTTGTAAATTCTGTGTCATTACCTCTTCTGATCTTTTGAACTGGTAGTTGAAGAAGAACTTGAATTTTCTTCAGAAAATGAATGAGTCTTTCAGAAGTATCAGATTTGAGTCTTAAGAATTCAACCCAAGTATATCTTGAATATTCATCTACAATGTCAAGAATATACTTCTTTCCACCCATGCTTTGAGTCTTCATTCGTCCACACAAATCCATGTGTAGCATTTCAAGTGGAGCTTTACATGAAGATAGCATTTTCAGAGGATGGGAGCTTCTTTTGATCTTCCCTAGTTCACATGCAGAGCATAGAGAATTCTTTTCAAATCTGATCTTTGGTAGCCTCCTTACAGAGCTGTGTCTTTCCAGTTCAGAAATGGCTTTGAAGTTCAAATGTGACATTCTTCTATGCCAAAGCCAACTATCATTTCTCATATTTGTGGAAATGTAACACACTCCTTGTAATTAACCATTTGCAGGGAAAGTTGCAGTGTAGATATCTCCATCTCTATAAGCAGTTAACTCATTTTTGTTTGATGAACTCAGAACATGACAATAGTCTATATCAAAATTTACCTTCCAATACTTGTCACAGAATTGACTTATACTGAAGAGATTATGTTTAAGACCATCCACATAGAAAACCTTCATCACTTTAACATCTCCTTTGGAAAAAGTTCCATATCCTCTCACAAAACCTTTTGAATTATTTCCAAAGCTAATTGTTCCTTCATATCTTTCATGATAATCAGTTAAAAGTTCTTTGAAAGGTGTCATGTGCCTTGAACATCCAGAATCTAAGACCCACACATGACATGTGTCTTGAACATCCAAAATGATTATTGATATTTAGGTACCTATTTAAGAATGTGTCCTGTGAGATTATTCAAAAACTTTGAATCTTTGAATTTTGACTTAATCTTTTGAATGTTAGAAGTTAGTTCAGAATGGAGTATGAAGAGCAGATTTCAGAAGACAAATTATGTGAAGACAGCAGAAGTCTGGGATACACTAATGATTTGCCAAAACCATCTATTTTCAAAAGGAAGAACTTGCCACCAGTGTGGTAAACTTTATTTTCTATCATTAACCGGTGCCTCACAAGAAAATCTGCTGGTAGGGATAGCTGCAGCACAGGATTTCTGAGATTTTTTCATGCTGTTGCTTTCAATAAACATATTGACTATGCTGCAAGCGAATAGGCAAGAAATGATAGAAGCAAAGACTTCAAAAAAGGCACAGAGATTTATCACATTTCAAAGATATATGAAGATTTTTGTAGGCGGTATTATGGAAGGCAACCAGGATACTCCAAGACGTGCACATCATCCGATGGCCCAATGAAATGCCATGACACCTATTGTAATCTCTCAGGGTAACTTTCCAAATGTCAGACCCATTCCTCAAGCACTACTAGCATACACCGATCAGACTGCCGAGAGTGTAATAGAATATAGGCGTGAGCATGCATTGATGGACCAACCACAGCCGGATGGTCCTGCACCCAAACCCCCCAGATGAATTAGGTGTTATATCTAGGGGATCAAGGTCAAGGACATGGAGTCTTTGATCGGGGAGATCAGAGTCAAAATGTAAATGAGAGGGGTATAGAGATGGGGACATCTGATCTTGCAACCGATATTCGTGAAACATATGCTGCAGTTGCTACTTCTAAAATTCCTCCAGTCACAACGACTGTTGAGATGGATATTCCTAGGTCAGATGCTGAAGATGATGATATACCTGCCCATGATGTTGCAGATCATGGTCCAAATGATGATGATGGATGATGATAATCATCATTGGTTGATAGAATAGCACATCGGATTGGCAGACAAGCTC
The DNA here is from genome assembly GCA_036898165.1 of Silybum marianum. Lineage (NCBI taxonomy): Eukaryota > Viridiplantae > Streptophyta > Magnoliopsida > Asterales > Asteraceae > Silybum > Silybum marianum. The sequence goes on along the minus strand of CM072531.1, from coordinate 16,944,883 downwards.
CATTTGTAGTTGATACTACAAATATTAAGTCTGAATCCCATATAGAGATCGAGATGCCTATACAAACGTGGTTATCCAAAATGTTGTATCCGAGAATCAGGCATCAGGGGATATAAGGATGGACGAGGGAGACTTACTTGAAACAGAAATAAATGTGAGCTTTGATGGAAGGGACGCTGAAAAACATGGTGAGTGTGAGATAAGTCAGAAAAAAAAATATCAGACCTTCTCCAAACCATTTTTTCCAAGGCAACACATATACTATTGTGACGTATTCGTTGCGATCCAACATTGAAGCAGACGTTGTTCACCCAACAATGCATTTGCAAGCCCCCCAAGCCACTCAACAGGTTCTCAAAAAGCTATTGTTTCTCAAATTCACGGGGATTTAGCACATACACTATCCCCAACTCGCTTGGAGTTTGCGGGTATTGAAATAGACAGGCCCCAGCCCCGGTCGTCGACTTCCTTTGCATATACGTCGAGTATAGTTCTAGGTGTTTTTGTGGATATAGGAGTATCATTTGATGAAGTAGAAGAAGTTACAGTTTTCAGAAATTCAGGTTTCAGAAAAACAGTATTAAACTTGTCAGAAGGAACTTTTGGTGCTTCTGATTTTAAAATTTCTCCTTCAGTCATATTTGATTGTAATTTATATACCAAATATCCATCTTTATCAATAACTTGAACCATAGGATCATCATCATCTTCTGAATCTGAAACATTCATTAAATCTGAGAACTTATCTTAAGTCATGCTAGATGTAAAAGATTTTTGATTTAAAATATTTTCAGACTCATCATCAGAATTATCAAAAAAAAAAAAAATTGAATTCTCATTATTATCTTGTGAAGATTCAACATCTGAGAATTCATCATATTTTTCTTCATGTTCTGATTTACTAACAGAATTATCTTCTTTTAGAACTTTAGATAAACTTTCAGAAGTAGGTTCAGAATATAATTCAGAAATTTTCTCAGTTTTAATAGATGGTTCATATTTTTCTTCAGAAATAGTTTCTGATTCAGAAGTAAGTTCAGATATGTTTATAATACTCTTATGTATTACTTCTGTTTCTGAAATTGTCTCTGTTTTACCAGAATTAAGAGATTTTTCATCAGAAAATAATCTCTGATTTTACAAAAGGAATTCTTTCAGGCAAAGAGAGATTAACAGGTTTGGATATGACACCTGTATTATTTTCATTAAAAATTTTCATTTTTGAATAGTCATAAAGATTTGCAGGTGCCTTTTTCAGAATTTGACTTTCATTATATCCCAATCCTGCCTTGATGTTATCAAATTTTGAATTCCGAGCCTGGTTTGTTAAAATATTTAGAGTCTGTTCTGGTTGTCCTCTTTTAAAGTTCAGATCTTCCAATTCCTTAATCTTTTTGTAAAGATCAAGTCTTTCTTGATTCAGAAAGTTCATTTTAACATTTAGAATTTCTTTTTCAGATTTTTCATTTATGATATCTTTTTGTAAACTTTCCATCTTTTCTTTTAATGATAATTTTTCTTCAGAAATTTTTTCAAGAGATTGTTCAGCTTCTTGGCAATTTTGTTTATAGATTTGACTTTCAGCTCTGAATTGATTTACCAATATTCTTTCACCTTTAATTCTGTTTCTGAGACTTTCAAATTCATAATACATATTCTGAACTTGATTTTGCATTTCAGAATTTCCAGAAAGATGTTCAGAATTTGATTCAGAATTTGGTTCAGAAGAGTAATCTATTTCAGTACTTAATTCAGAAGATGAAGAAATTACCTCAGAATCATGTGCATGTTTATCTTCTGGATCCATTTGGCACATATAGCAGTTTGATGCATAATGAGCTACCTCTTCATCATATTCACCATCACTCTAGTTTAACCAATCCTTTTCATATTTGGTAACCAAAGTTGGATTAAGCTCCTTCTTTTTAGCAAGAAGATGCTTTTTCTCATACTAGCCTGAGTTTTTTACTTTGGGCATTTTGCACTGTCTTGCATAATGACCAGGCTTACCACAATTAAAGCATCTTGCTGGTTCAGATGATTCGGTTTGACCAGCATCTTGACTTTTCTTGAGACCAACTACAGATTTTGGTTTGTTCTAATATTTCTGATTATATCTTTGAGTAAATTGCCTTGTCATAAAAGCAATATTATCATAAATTCTCTATAGTTCTTCATCTGATTCATCTCCATCACACAAATTTGTTTCTGGGATCTCACAGATTTTGCTCTTAGCAGAAATGGTCATAGAATTATTATACTTTTTGCTCAATAAGGCTACTATTTCATTTGCCTTCTTTTGTTCATTCTGTCTAGTCTTGATTTTGTCTTCTTGTTGAAACAGAATGCCATAGACATCATGAATAGATTTTCTAGAAAGATTTCTAGTAACCATGTTGTCAGAAAAACTTGACCATTCATTCCCCAAATTGTTCAAAAATTTATTGTTTATCTCAGAGTTTGATTTCTGAACACCATTTCTTCTCAGATCATTCAGGATATTGTTGAATCTATGATAAGTCTTTGTAATAGATTCATTTTCTTTATACCTGAAGTTTTCATAAGTACCCACACAGATATTCAATCTTTGTGCTTGGGCCTTTGTAGTACCCTGCATTTGTGCTTCAACCTCATCCCACATGGCTTTGGCAGATGTTAAACTATCTACCCTATTGAATATCTCATTTGGAATGGCCATCGTAAGAAGAGTTAATGCCCTTTTGTCAATTTTTGCTTGAGCTTTCTCAGCAGTACTGTACATACCTAGGCTTTTCTTGATTCTCGATGCAGGTATCTCAGGAGTTGACTCAGTTCTTGGTACTGATGGTATTTCCACATAGACCTCCAGAGGGCCATTTATGATCGATTGCATTAAAGCTTTATCGATATTATCCAAGAATTGAATCATCCTGATTCGCCACTGATGATATTCACCCAAAAACAGAGTTGGTGGTTTACTTTCTGATCCGATGGAGACGATTTCTTTCGACATCTTTGATTTGAAATAGATCGAGAATTCACCTAAAATTGAATCTTGAATTTATCAATCAGGAATACCAAGAACTGTCAGACCTGACAAGTTCTTATCTGAATGTCAAGAACAGATGAATTGGCTCTGATACCAATTGTTAGATCCCAAACAATCAAGAATGTGGAAAGATTAAAGAATAAGAACAAGAATTAGATCACTGAAGTTGTATGTAGTATTGATCACTGAACTGTATTACAATATGTGTATCTTTACAAGCTCTATCTATCAACGTTAGTTATAACAAACTATCAAACTATCTATTTATATACAAATGGAAAAGCTAAAGTTACAGTACAAAAATAACAGACATGTTCAGAACTTCTTCAGAAGTGTCTTCAGAATCCTCTTCGGAACTTCTTCAGAATCTTCAGAACTTCTGAAGTAGCCACTTTAGAAGTTATGCCTTGGATTTTATTCATTTGTATTCAGACTTCTGAATCTTTCTTTTCAGAACCTAGTCTTTTTTTGAAGCTACTTCTAATATCTATCAAACAATTTTGGCATACTTTGAGTTATAATCCAATTGAGAATAATCTACACTTCACGACCATGATTGATAATTTTTAGACACAGCTGACACTAAACAGGATGCGCTTCTTACTTGGATTACTGAAACGTAATCAATTCTCAAACAGAATGGAGTATGAAGAGCAGATTTCAGAAGACAAATTATGTGAAGACATCAGAAGTCTGGGATACACTGATGATTTGCCAAAACCATCTATTTTCAAAAGGAAGAACTTGCCACCAGTGTGGTAAACTTTATTTTCTATCATCAACTGGTGCCTCACAGGAAAATTTGCTGGCAGGGATAGCTGCAGCACAGGATTTCTGAGATTTTTTCAAGTTGTTGCTTTCAATAAACATATTGACTATGCTGTAAGCGAATAGGCAAGAAATGATAGAAGCAAAGACTTCAGAAAAGGCACGGAGATTTATCACATTTCAAAGATATATGCATATATTTGTAGGCAGTATTATGGAAGGCAACCAGGATACTCCAAGACGTGCAGACACCTCTTGGAATCTCTCAGGATAACTTTCCAAATGTCAGACCCATTCCTCAAGCACTACTAGCATACGCCGATCAGATTGCCGAGAGTGTAATAGAATATAGGCGTGAGCATGCATTGATGGACCAACCAGAGCCGGATGGTCCTGCACCTAACCCCCCCCCCCCACCCGAGATGAATTAGGTGTTAGATCTAGGGGATCAAGGTCAAGGACATGGGGTCTTTGATAGGGGAGATCAGAGTCAAAATGTAAATGAGAGGGGTATAGAGATGGGGACATCTGATCGTGCAACTGATATTCGTGAAACATATGCTACAGTTGCTACTTCTAAAATTCCTCCAGTCACAACGACTGTTAAAATGGATATTCCTAGGTCAGATGCTGAAGATGATGATATACCTGCCCATGATGTTGCAGATCATGGTCCAAATAATGATGATGATGTAGATGATGATAACCATCATTGGTTGATAGAATACCACATCGGATTGGCAGACAAGCTCCATTTGTAGTTGATACCACAAATATTGAGTCTGAAACCCTTATGGAGATCGAGATGCCTATACAAACGTTGTTATCCAAAATGTTGTATCTGAGAATCAGGCATCAGGGGATATAAGGATGGACGAGGGAGACTTACTTGAAATAGAAATAAATGTGAGCTTTAGTGGAAGGGACGCTGAAAAACATGGTGAGTGTGAGATAAGTCAGAAAAACAAATATCAGACCTTCTCCAAACCATTTTTTCCAAAGCAACACATATACTATTGTGACACATTCGTTGCGATCCAACATTGAAGCAGACATTGTTCACCCAACAATGCATTTGCAAGCCCCCCAAGCCACTCAACAAGTTCTCAACAAGCTATTGTTTCTCAAATTCACGTGGATTTTGCACATACACTATCTCCAACTCGCTTGGAGTTTGCGGGTATTGAAATAGACAGGTCCCAGCCCCGGCCGTCGACTTCCTTTGCATACACGTCGAGTATAGTTCTAGGTGTTACACCGGTTAGGATACCGTCTTTACAGACAATGTTTGTTAGGATTCTTCGTGCATTCCCCAGCCGGAACACCTAGAGTGGTGCCACTATTTGTTAGTGCTCCGCAAGGACAGTGTGGAAGTCCTGTCAGTGTTAACACCACGCCAGCGCTGAACACAGGCACAACGGCTTCGTCCGTTGTCTCACCTAGTATCCTATGTGGACCAGGACAATTACCCTCGTGAGCTCTTACTTAAACTCATCTGTGACAGGGAATGAAATTTATGAGGCAGACGGTGGAGAGGCTTCATGTGCAATTTCTAGAAGTTTTGGCCGGTAAGCTACTGTTGTATAATCGCCTGTTCCAAGGCCAGGATTTGTAGCAACTTTGCCGAGAATTGTATATGATCCAAATGTGGCAGGTCCTTCAACAGCACCACCTCCAACACCACCGAAGGGACCTTCATTAGATGAACTCAAGTCTATGTTGTACTCAAAGTTATTATCTTAGGTGGCTCCAGAACAGTAGGATCTAGATCTTGCCGCAGTTACTCCTTCTACTCCAACTACAGAAATTCAGCAGTTATGCCTTGATATGCAAAAGGGTTTCAGATATGCCGCAAAATTTCACGTATTTGACGGATCGTGTATCGAATTTAACTGAAAGAATTTCAACCATGGAGGAAACCTGTAAATCTCAAGTCGGCGCATCGAAAAGAAGACATGAAGATCGTGATGATCAATATCCACATGAGGGGGAGAAACGGCGCCGGGTTGAACATAATATTTCAGAGGGTCAAGGAGTTTCTGAACCTAATCCTATAGTTCAAGAGTCAACTCAAACAGATGGGAATTCGAATGAAAGAGTTCAGGAAGTGGTTGAAGCTGAAAATGTGGATAATCTGATGGTTGAAAGAGGTTTAGGAGATGTACAGATGATTGATGCTTGTACAATGGTTGGAGATATAATTCCAGTTCTTGTTGATGTTGAATCAACGATTGAAAAGCCTGAAGTTCCCGACAAAAGAACTGTGGAAGAGGTTATGGCTCTCTATGATTGAAAATGTTGTTGATATACCGTTTTCTCTCGAAACAATGAGGAAAAAAGTGAAAGATATGTGTCTGTTTACAGATGATGAGGTAGTATAAGAAATTGATTTTGATGAAATAATAAATGATGATGAAGTGTTCAGAGCGTTTGGTGATCCAATTGCCATCCATAAAAAGTTTATATTCCTGATAGAATACTCCCAGAAAATCTCCCTAAGCCTATCAGAACTACATAAAACTTGGCTAGACGATGGCGAATTCAAAGAATCTACACGCCTTTTTTGGAAAACATTGAAAGGAAGTTTTTCACTAGACATCCAGTTCAATTAAATGAAGCTAAAACATTGGGTGTTTTGAATCTGAATGCAAGTCAAGAAAAGCATTATTTGTACACTGTTAGAGACTTAAGAATGCCAAGAAATCAAGTCAATATTGAGCATGGCTACACCAATATTGTTAGTATTTCGACAAAGAAGTATTCCGATTTTGATATTTCTTTCTTCGCAATCCGTCGTCGGGATTTAAAGCAATGGGAGTTCACCGAAACAGATTTTATCAATCTAACTATTGATGACTTGATAGATATATGTTAGGACCCAAACAATCAAGATATCAATATATGGAAAGATTAGAACAGAAATATGATAGCCAAATGTCGTATGTAATGATTGAATGAACAGGATTACAAATATGTCTTTTCAAAGCTTATAGAAACGTTAGTTCTAACAATCTAAGAAACTAGCTATTTATACACAAAAGGAAAGACTAAAGTAACAGTACATTTATGACAGACAAGTTCTGAAATCCTTCAGATCTTTTTCAGAAGAGTCTTCAGAACTTCTTCAGAACCTCTTCAGAATATCTTCAGAACTTCTGAAGTTGGCACTTCAGAAGTTATGCCTTAGGATTTTCTTTATCTTTTCTTCAGATCTTTATATCTTCAGAACCCAGTACCTTTTGAAGCTATTATGATATCTCTATCAATCTCCCCTTTAGCATCAAAAGTTCAGATCATACTTCCAGAAGTTCAGAATTTCTCTAACATCTTTCAGAATTAAACTTCTGTATTCTAGCAAGGATTCAACAATTCTAATCATCTCTTTTGCAAGCTTTTTGTGCTTCTCCCAATATTCATTGCTCAGATTCTTTGGTCTTTTATTCTGTCTTTTTACCAAACGATCTCTGATAGTCATGAGAGTTCCATTGCAACATTTATGGAGTTCTTCAAATCTCACAAATAATAGTTCTTGAAAGCATTTGCAAACGAAGCCTGGAGGTTGAATTACTAAGGTACTTTTCTTTAGATTCTGAATATCTGGTAAGTTCAGATTTGGTTTGCTCAAGTGTACTTGTTTCTTGTTCAGAAAATAAGCAACCTGAAAATCAGTCTTTGCAGCCCATATAAATTCTCTGTACAAGCCATCTCTGAGAATTGGAAATGATTTTCTGAACTTGGTGATTTAATCATAAAAAGGATAAAGGCTTCTATAAACTCTGAGTAGATCTCTGAGATACACATTCTGGAAATCAGCTTCAGAGAAGGTAGAAATCTCACCATTTTGTCTTTCAACAATAAAGAATGCATACTTGTATATTTGTCTTGTCTTCAAGTCAGCATTAATTACTTTGACCATTGGACTTTCCTTTCTTGCTTCATTAATTGGAATCCTTATCTTTCTAATGATATCCGAGTACCATTGTTTCCAACCAAAAGACTTTTGAATCCAGCAATCAATATAGTTGAACTTTTGTTCATATTCCATGAACATTTCTGGATGGAAATATTCAAGAAACATGGTGAAAGCACTTTCTTCTATTCTTTGTACTTGCAGTTGTTCCTCTTCAGATATTTGCCTCACAGGAACCAACTTTTCAGAAATGGCTTCAGAAATGACTTCTTTTCCTTTTTCTTTTTCCTTTTGACTTGGTTCAGAACTTTCAATATTCAGAGAAAACTTCAGAATTTCCTCCAAGTCTTGTTTCTTTGAATGAATCTGAAAATCATAAGTATCACTAAGTAGATAATCAGCTCCTCTGATCTTGTTTTCTCTTTTGTGACCAGCTAGATAACTCTTCCTTACAATTTCTCTGAAACAAATTCTTTCTTTGATCAGATATATGACTTATTCTTTGATATCTGAATCTTCAACATAATCCTTTGCACAACTAAGAAACCAATTCAGAGTTGAGTTAGAGTATTTTGGAATATCAGAAGCCAAAAAGGTTTTATTTCCATTCACTGTATATATCTGAACCCAATATCTGGACTAGTGAACACTCTAGATATTGCTAAATTTTCAAGGTTTACAGGTTCCAACAGATTCACTTTAGATAAACCAAATTCCAGAGCTAATTGAAAGTCATGCTTGATGATGTTCCTTATGTAGATTCCCAGAATTCTTCTGACTTCAGAAACAAGTTCAATTTCACTTCTAGCAACACAGAAATGAAGAACTTTCAATTTATCTTGCAATCTTAGTTTGTACAGATCATACTGAGTAAATTCACATAAAGATCCATTTCTTCTTTCTGCTCCAAATCTGTATATTAATAAATCATCTTCAGTAGTCTTTGAGAGACATCTAATCTTCTTTATAAGAGTGGAATCATTCAGATTCTGAACACCGTGCTTCTGAACAAAGTTTCTAACTTGAGAGATTTGATCTTCAGACCACTCATCATTTACAAAATCTTCTAGAGTTGCAAACCTCAGACTATTTTTATACATATGGTAGTAAATTGACTCAGGAAACTCTAAGCTGATTTCTCCAAAAAGAAACATATCTTCCTTTTTATAGACTTGATCTAGAATAGGTTCTTCAAGAAGAGGAATATCAATTTGGGGAATAGTGATGCAGGATCTGACTCTTACTTCAAATTTTCCAGAGTAGACCATTAAAATTTCATCTGCAATTTCAATTTCTCCCATATGACCTAGATCAAGTTGTAGTTCAACACTATCATCGGGTTGATCAAGAAAATATCTGAAGACTGAAAATCTGTTGTCCAAAAGTCTACACTCCAGACTTCTTGGATTGTTCAGAAAGACATGCACCCAGCAAAATTGACTTAGTATATTCCATAACTCTTCAGAAGCTCTTCTGTATTCGTCACTCAGAAGTTGTTGGGGCTTCCAAATTACCAAATCTTTTATCTCATTAGCTTCAGAACTTTCTCCCATATTAGCTCCAGACATGTTTTCTTCAAATATAATAACATCAGAAAGGTCATTAGGCTCACCAATGACATCTTCAAATGCAAGGTATTCCCTTAGCATCTCTTCATTTGAATCAGGAATAATATCTGTATTGTCTGAGCTTTAGTTACCTTCAGAATCAAAGGATAACTTCTCTGTTTCATATCCTTCCTCTACTATATCTTTAGAAGAATGAACATTTGCCTCTTGCCCTTCATGCTCTGCAGATAAGATATCTTCTGTTGCTTCAGAAACTCTATTAGATGTTTCACCAACATTCTGAGCATCTTCAGAAGTTTTCTCAGAACTTTGTTCTTGAACATTTTCAACATTCTCTGTTTCAGATACTCTCTGTCTTTTCTCCCCCTCTTGATTATCAGGATCCTGATCATCAAGACTCCTTTTAGAAGTATCTGATTGAGGCCTGCACTCTAGAACAGATAATCTTATGCTTAAATCTGCTGAGAACTCTGAATAGAAGAAAGCTGATTTAAAATCTGAGTAATGTCATCCTTTGTTGCATAAGCAGAAGAATCTGGTTGAGCAGATGAAGAAGAAGTCTGAGAAGCTTTCAGAGAAGAAACGGATGAAGCAACTTCAGAAAAGGCATTCATAAGTGCTTGTGTGAAATTATTCAGATCATTAGAAGATTGGAGGAGAAAATCATTCAACCTATTCACCATATTCACCCCTTGTTGATCCAACCTATCCTCCATCACCTTTTTAGTTGTATCCGTCAATTCCTTGATGTCCTTCTGAATCTTGGCAAATTCAGAAGTACATAAATCTTTGAATTATGTGAATTCAGAAGATGTGGGTAAGGTTCCAAGACCAACAAATGATCTTGTTTGCAGTCCTTCAGAAGAAGGCTGGCCTGTATGTGCCACAAAGGCATCATGAACCATATATGATTTTGTGAATGGGGCTTTTGTGATGTTCACCCCACCAGGTCTTCCAACTAATCCTTGATATCCAGAAATAGGAATATCTATAGTTGTTGATGCAATGTGACAAACACCTTGCTTAGTGACATCTGGAATATGTGTGCTAGTGTGAATGGACTCCACATTAAGTGGTTCAGTAGGCTCAATGTTGAGTGGACTCTCAGACTCAATGTGCTCAAAATTGTGAAGGGGGGACATATATCCTTCATTTTCAACAAAAGGAACCTCCAATTGGGGTCCAAATGGATTATAAGTTGCTTGCCCCATTTGTGGTTATGAAACACCCTTCTGTTGAGAGATGGGTGAGTGGCTGGGGGGGTGGGGGGTTAACCAAAGTTGCCATGGGCTCATTGGCCTTTTCAATATTATCCACCAAAAAATGTGGAATAATAGATGATGTGGGTGCCCGGCTAGTAACAGGTGGTTCACAGGTTTGTTTTTCTTTTACCTGTGTTCTCCCCTCTTGAGTTCTTTTTCTCACCCGTCTACCCAATCTCTCATTTTTATTTTTCCTCTTCACTCCTTGAGGATGTTCTGCCCCTTGAACATCCTCCCCTCGCTTCTTAACAATTCTAGACACCCTTGCATGCTCACCACTCTGGTTGGAATCAGGGGAAGGGACCACTGGTCTAGGTAGTCCCATTGATTCTAAATACTCACTCACAATCCTACTTTGTGGACTTACTAGATCAAGTAAGTGAGAAGGAAGTGGAGCAGCATTAGGAAAATTAAGCTTTGCATTTGGTGGTCTTAAACTGTCCATAGAAAAGATAGGAACATGTACCTAATGAGACAGAACAGGGATTGCTGGCACTGCTTTCATTGCTCCTTTGATGAGTGTTTGAAAGAATCTTTGGAATGGTATATAGTTGTAGGTGGACTTCTTCAAAACAGCAGATTTGAGTTTTTCAAAGATGAGAGAAGCATAATCATAATGTTTGTTAAATGCAACCCCATGAAAGATAATCCTCCCATTTGTTGAAGCTTGATCCAAACTTGAGGTTTTCCCAGATACACAGGTGTTTAAAATAGAGAATAGACAGTACCACAGTGGGGGTAAACACTTTCTTCTGAAGGAACTTAAAGCATTTAGATTTTCAGAGTATCCCAAACTCATGAAATCTGAAATCATCTCAGTTGAAGATGGTATTGGATCATAACAAGTTTTCCCAAGAACCTCATCTGGTTTTGACAGGTAGTGAAGACTCCTAATATCATCCACATAGATGCGTACCTTGTAGGCATGTACAAAGGACATGATTTCATCCTCAGATTCATCAACCTCAGCATAGTACCACCACTGTTGAAGATAAGAAGTAGGAACAGAGAATTTCCTTGAGAGAAGAGTACGTAATGGATGATTCTTCATAATTTCGATCAAAATCATTTGATCATCAGCAAAGTCTGTCGATTTGAAGTTCAAAGCACAGTTATTTTTCTTGATTTCAAGCAGTTTCTCAGCAGGGACATAGAGTTTTGACAAATCACTTCTTTCAGCACGAGACTGAGGTTCACTATCACCAGCATTTGATTCAGAAACAACCTCAATAGGTTCAACTTGTGTTTCCCCAATTTTATCAGTTCGCAGGTTAGGGTTAGGGCTAGGGGTAGGGTTTGAAGGTCCGGCTTGATTAATAGCAGTTGTGGCTGTGTCTTGGACCATTTTATCATCATTCAGCGGGATTTCCATTCTTCCAACCACCAATTTTTGAGGCACGATCTTGAATGAACCATCACTCGATGATCCATTGCTGTCATTGAAGCTCGAGAAAGCAGAAACCATAGCATTTGAAGTAGACATTATATTTGAAGAACAAGGATTCGAAATGGAATGAAGATCAATGAAAACAAATATATTTCTCAGCGTAAAATCACTAAAAAATGAAGACGATGAAGAATTCATTGATTTATAAGACTAGATAAGCTCTAATGGACACGTGGCCAAAAAGTAAATGTGATTAGACCATTAATCATCATTTATTTGGATAAATGAACCGTTTAATCGACGTGTTTAAAAAATTGTCCAATGAAATTAAAACACGTGGCACACGCTTAAGTGATACTTAAGAAAAACAACGGGAAGTAAAGTTCTGAGAACAAATTCAAAAACTTCAGAAATTGTTCAGAACTTCTGAGAAGAAGTTCAGAAGTCTGAAAGAAAGAATTCAGAAGAACTGCAGAACTTTTAAGTTTAGTTCAGAACTAAACTTGTATCACTTTAGAAGACCAAAAATTATTTAAAAATACAATTTTCTGAAAAACATAAATCATTTTGAGAATTCAGAAGTAGGTTTGAACAATGAAAAAATATTTTATCTAAGAAAGTTTGTTCATACTTCTTAGATATGAAGTGTAAGACTTGATTTCAGCATTTCAGATCTGTTTTGTAGGAAAGAGCAATTCAGAATTTTGAATTTAATATCACTCTCCCTTAATTCATTAGCAACTATGATTCTCCCCCTTAAATAGTGCAATTTTATCAAAGAAACAAGAAAATGTTAGAGAAATGAAAAAAAAAATAGTAATAAACAATCAACCTAGATAAAGAAGGATTATACTTCTGAGTTTGAAAAGAAGCATAGATCTAAATATAGAACTTCAGAAAATTTCTGAAGGGCAAACTTCTAAAGTTTAGTTGATGTTTAATACTTACATAGACATATTCATCATGCCCAATTTACTTACGAAGAAGTTAAATCGTTTTTAATCAAGTGCTTTGGTAAATAAATCAGCTAATTGATAATCTGTCTAAACAAAAAACATTTCAATATTACCTTTTTCAACATGATCTTTGATAAAATGATATCTTACATCAATGTGTTTTGTCTTGGAATGCTGAACAGGATTGGCAGTGATAGCTATGGCACTCTTTGAATCACAATATAAGGGAATCTTTTTGAAAGTGTAACCATAGTCTTTGAGTTGAATTTGCATCCAGATCACTTGTGAGCAACATATTGCAGCTGCGACATACTCAGCTTCTGCTGTAGAGGTAGAAACACAATTTTGTTTCTTTGAAGACCAGCTTACCAGTCTATCAACCAGAAACTGACATGATCCAAAAGTGCTTTTCCTGTCTAATTTTCATCCACCATGATCTGCATCTATAAATGCTGTTAGTTCAAAACTAGAATCCTTAGGATACCAAACCTAAGCCCCAATGAAGGAGAACCTTTTAGATATCCAAGCATTCTTTTTGCAGCTAGAAGGTGTGATTCCTTAGAATTTACTTGATATCTGGCACAAATACATGTAGCAAACATTATATCTGGTCCACTAGCAGTTAAGTAAAACAAAGATCCAATTATGCCTATGTACTTTTTCTGATCAACATGTTTTCCATTCAGATCAGGTTCTAACTTAGTTGTAGTGGCCATTGGAGTTTGAATACTTGAACAATCAGTCATGTCAAACTTCTTAAGTAAGTCTGAGACATACTTGGATTGATTAATGAATATGCTAGTGGGAAATGGTTTAACTTGAAGACCAAGAAAAAATGTCACCCATCATACTCATTTCAAATTCAGTTTGCATGATTTTCTCAAAATTTCTACAAAATTTTGGATTTGTAGAGGCAAATATAATATCATCTACATATATTTGTATCAAGGTCATATCATCACCTTCCTTTTTCAGAAATAAAGTCGTATTAACAGTACCTCTTTTGAATTCAGAATTCAGAAGAAAAGTTGTAAGAGTATCATACCATGCTCCTGGTGCTTGTTTAAGTCCATATAAGGCTTTGTCCAAAATGTAGACATGCTCTGGTTGTTCAACATACACTTCTTCATGTAAAATACCATTCAGAAATGCACACTTCACATCCATTTGAAACACCTTCATGTTTTTGTGAGCAACATATGCAAGAAATATTCTAATGGCTTCTAATCTAGCAATAGGAGCAAAGGTTTCATCATAATCAATCCCTTCTTGTTGACAAATACCCCTTTGCTACAAGCCTTGCCTTGTTTCTTACAATAATACCATTTTCATACTTTTTATTTCTGAAGACCCATTTTGTGCCAATGATAGATTTACCTTTTGGTTTTGGTATCAATCTCCAGACCTTGTTTCTTTCAAATTGATTTAACTCATCCTGCATGGCTAAAATCTTGTCTGGATCTTGAAGTGCTTCATATGGATTTTTGGGTTCCATGCTACTTAAGAAATTTACATACAGACACTCATTTGCTGTTGCAGATCTTGTTTGAACACCTTTTGATGCATCTCCAATAATTTGATGCACTGGATGACTTGATGTCCATTTGTTCACATTTGCCAATGGTTGAACAGATGAAACATTGTTCAGAGAATCATAATCATTAACAATTGCTTGAGTTTCAGTATCATGATTGATAACTGAATGTAAATCTGAAGTCTCCCCCTCAAATGGAACATTTGGAAATAGTTCAGAATTTTGATGTACATGCTCAGAAACAGGAATAACTTGTTCAGAATGGACTTGAACTTGTTCAGAATTAATTTGAACTTGTTCAGAAATATCTTGAACTTGTTCAAAAGTATCTTGAACTATTTCAGAAATTTGATGTACATTTTCAGAAGTTTGGAGTTCTGAATTTGAGGTTGAGAGTTGTGGTGCTGATATACTTGATATTTGTATTTCTGAAATGTGTTGATCATTTGTGCTTCTGATAAAGGAAGAATTTTGATAATCTGCAGAAATATTTACAGAAATATCAAATAAGACTTGACATAAATTGTCTAAATTGGATTTAAGTAAAGTTTGAGATTCAGAAGTAGATGTTGTCTGTTTATGTTCTGAGTCCAAACTTTCAGAAATTTGTTTATGTGCGAGTTTTGAACTGTCTTGTTCAGAAGTCAATGTTGGCTCATGAAATCTGACATTTGTAGTCTCAATGGTCCTTTGAGTTCCTTTAATGAGTACTTTGTAAGCTTTGGATCTTTGAGAATAACCAACAAAGATACCAGCTACACCTTTTGGTGCAAATTTGTCGAGAAGCTGAGTATCATTCTTTAGAAAACACCTGCAACCAAAGATTTTAAAATAATCAATAGAGGGTTTTCTTTGTTTTAGCATTTCATAAGGAGTTTTAAGAAATTTTCTGTTTAGAATGGTCCTGTTCTGAGTAAAACATGCAGTAGCAATAGATTTTGCCCAAAGAGAAAGAGGAAGTTCGGAATATGCCAGCATTGTTCTTGCAGCCTCTACCAAGTTCGATTCTTTCTTTCAACCACCCCATTCTTTTGAGGAGTTCTTGCAGCGGAAAAATTATGTGAAATACCAACAGATTCCAAAAAATTCTGAAGTGTAGAATTTGTAAATTGTGTTCCATTGTCACTTCTGATCTTTTGGATTAGGAGTTGAAGAAGAGCTTGAATTTTCTTCAGAAAGGGTATCAGTCTTTCAGAAGTATCAGATTTGAGTCTCAGAAATTCAATCCATGTGTATCTTGTGTATTCATCTACTATGACAAAAATGTATTTCTTTCCCCCAATGCTTTGAGTCTTCATTGGTCCACACAAATCCATATGTAGCATTTCTAGTGGAGCTTTGCATGAAGATAGCATTTTCAGAGGATGAGAACTTCTTTTGATCATCCCTAGTTCACATGCAGAACAAAGAGAGTTCTTTTCAAATCTGATCTTTGGTAGTCCTCTTACAGATTGATGTTTGCCTAGTTCAAAAATGGATTAGAAGTTCAGATGTGACATTCTTCTGTGCCAAAGCCAACTATCATTTCTCATTGTTGTAGACATATAACATACACCTTGTAGTTGACCAGTTGCAGTGAATGTTGCTGTGTAGATATCTCCATCTCTATAAGCAGTTAATTCATTTTTGTTTGCTGTACTCAGAACATGACAGTAATCTATGTCAAAATTAACCTTCTAGTATTTGTCACAGAATTGACTAATACTGAAAAGATTATGTCTTAGTCCCTCAACATAGAAAATTTCATTACTGTCACATCTCCTTTAATGAAAGTGCCATATTCTTTTACATATCCCTTTGCATTGTTTCCAAAGCTAATTGTTCCTCCATATCTTTTATGATAATCAGTTAGTAATTATTTGAAAGGTGTCATGTGTCTTGAACATCCAAAATCTAAGACCCACGCATGACATATCTGCAAAAGAGATTATTGAGTTTTAGGTACCCATTTCAGAATGGGTCCTTTGAGATTAGTAATAAAATTTGAAGTTCTGAACTTTTTCTTCAGATATTTCAATTCAGAACGTTGTTCAGAACTTTGAAATTTATCTTTCTTAGTTTTATTTTTATTTTTTTCTTTTAATTGAATCTATCAATATAGCTGAACATTTCTGAATAGATTTTATCAAATTTTTCTTGTTTGTTTTAGAGTTAAGATGAATATTATGATAACCACAATTAATACTGTGAATATGATTTTTTAAAGTATTTACAACAGCATTAGACATATAAGAATCAATAACATTTGATTTTTCAACAAAGATTCTTTTATTCACTATCTTTGATTTAGGTACATCACTTTTATTTGAAAATGAAAAACTATCTAATTTGTCATTCTTTGACAGTCTTTCATCTTTCTTTTTCCATACTAAAGTGGATAGCTCTGTAAAAGATAAGAAATGAGGATTAGTATAAGAAATTCTTTTGTTCACTTTAGGTTTAACCTCAAAATTTGAGTTAATTTTCGGAACTTTAGAGAAAGAATTTGAGAATTGTCCTTGTTCAAAGTTTTTAACTCTGGTGTTGAAGTCAGAAGATGTTACTGAACATGATGATGAAGTCAATGAAGTGTTTGTAGTAGTAGGAGAAAAATCTGAAGAAGTAAAATTTTCAGATTTTGGAAATTCTGGTTTTAAAAACACAGAACCAAACATTTCTGAAGGTTTCTTTGAAGCTTCAGATTTTAGCATTTCTCCCTCAGTCATACAAGATTGTAATTTGTAAACCAAATAGCCATTTTTATCAATGACTTGCACCATATGATCATCATCATCTTCTGAATCAGTTCTGAAAATTTATTTTGAGTCATACTTGTTGCAAAAATATTTGAATTTTTTGTTGTTGTAGACTTATTATCAGAATTATCAAAAAATATATTGGGATTCTCATCAACATCTTCTAAAGAGTCAATTTCTGAGAATTCATCATATTTTTCTTCATGTTCTGATTTATTATCAGAAGTATCTTCTGAAATGACTTCAGAATTGAATTCAGAAGTTATCTCAGAAATAACTTTAGAAATTATTTCAGACTTAACAATTACTTCAGATTTTTCTTCAGAAATAATATTTGATTCAGAAGATTCACAAATGTTTGAATTTATATTTATTTCTTTTGTTTCAGAAATTATCTCTGGTTCACCAGTTTTAAGAGGTGTTTCTTCTGAAAACAAAGTCTCTGATTTTACAAACGGTATTCTTTCAGGCAAAGAATAGTTCACAGGTTTAGAAATGACACCTGTATTTGATTCATTGAAAATTTTCATTTTAGAATAATCATACAGATTTGCAGGTGCCTTTTTCAGTATTTGACTGTCATTATATCCTAAACCTGCTTTTATGTTGTAAAATTTTGAATTTTGAGCCTGACTAGTTAAAATGTCCAGAGTTTGTTCAGTTTTTCCTCTTTAAAAATTTAAATCTTCTAATTCCTTAAAAAAAAATTTATAAAGATCAAGTCTCTCTTGATTCAGAAAATTCATTTTAACATTCAGAATTTCTTTTTCAGACTTCTCATTAATAATTTCCATTTGTAAGTTGTCCATTTTTTCTTTTAAAACAAGTTTTTCTTCAGAAACTTTTTCAAGAATCTTTTCAGCTTCTTGACAATTTTCTTTATATATTTGACTTTCAGCCCTGAATTGATTGACCAAAATTCTTTCACCTTTGATTCTATTTCTGAGAGTTTCAAATTCAGAAAAAAAATTTTGAAATTGATTTTTCATTTTCAGAATCTACAGTGTTATGTTCAGAATTTTGTTCAGAAGAGTAGTTTATTTCAGAATTTAATTCAGAAGATGAAGAAGATATCTCAGTGTCTTGTTTGTCTTTTTCTGGATCCAATTGACACATATAGCAATTGGTTGCATAGTGAGCAACTTTTCATCATCATCTCCATTACTCTAGTTTAACTAGTCCTCTTCATACTTGGTCACTAAAGCAGGATTGAGCTCCTTTTTCTTAGCTAACAGATGCTTCTTCTCATAGTAGCCTGAATTCTTGACTTTTGGCATCTTGCATTGTCTTGCATAATGTCCAGGCTTTCCACAGTTGAAGCACCTTGCTGGTTCAGATGTTTCAAATTGACCAGCTTCTTGACCTTTCTTAGGTCCACTTTCAGATCTAGGTTTATTCTGATATTTTTGATTGTATCTTTGAGTAAATTGCCTTGTCATAAAAGCAATATTATCAGAAATCCTTTTCAGCTCCTCATCTGATTCATCCCTATCACAAACTGTTGTCTCTAGGATCTCACACACCTTCTTAGCAGAAATAGTCAGAGAGTTGTTATATTTCTTGCTTAGTAGGGCAACTTCACTTGCCTTCTTCTGTTCATATTGTCTAACTTCGATCTTGTCCTCCTGTTGGAACAAGATGCCATAGATATCATGTATTGTCTTTCTAGACAAGTTCCTAGTTACCATATTATCTGAAAAACTTGACCATTCGTTTGCCAGATTGTTTAGAAATTTGTTATTTATCTCAGAATTTGATTTCTGAACACCATTTCTTCTCAGATCAGTCAGAATGTTGTTGAATCTATGATATGTATCAGTGATAGATTCATTTTCTTTGTATCTGAAGTTTTCATATGTACCTACACAGATATTTAATCTCTGTGCTTAAGCCTTTGTGCTTCCTTGCATCTGGGATTCTACTTCATCCCACATAGCTTTGGCTGAAGTTAAACTATCAACCCTATTGAATATTTCATTAGGAATTGCCATGGTGAGTAAAGTCAACGCTCTTCTATAAACTTTCATTTGAGCCTTTTCTGCTGTATTGTACATTCCAGGACTCTTCTTGATTCTTGACGCCGGTATTTCAAGAGTAGATTCAGTTCTAGGAACTGCTGGAATTACAACAAAGGCCTCTAATGGGCCATTTGTGATCGATTGCATTAAAGCTACATCTATGTTGTCCAAGAATTTAATCATCCAAATTCTCCATTGATGGTATTATCCCAAGAAAAGAGTTGGTGGTTTCGTTTCAGATCCGATTGAGACTATTTCTTTAGACATCTTTGATTGTTAGAAGATCGAGAATTAACCTGATTTGAATTTGAAATTTGTCGATCAAGAACACCAAGAACTGTCAGATCTGACAATTCTTTCACAAATCTTCAAGAACAGATGAATTGGCTCTGATACCAATTGTTTGGACCCAAACAATCAAGATATCAATATATGGAAAGATTATAACAGAAATATGATAGCCAAATGTCGTATGTATTGGTTGAATGAACAGGATTACAAATATGTCTTTTCAAAGCTTATAGAAACGTTAGTTCTAACAATCTAACAAACTAGCTATTTATACACAAAAGGAAAGACTAAAGTAACAGTACATTTATGACAAACAAGTTCAGAACAAGTTCTGAACTCCTTCAGATCTTCTTCAGAAGAGTCATCAGAACTTCTTCAGAACCTCTTCAGTATATCTTCAGAACCTCTGAAGTTGGCACTTCAGAAGTTATGCCTTAGGCTTTTCTTTATCTTTTCTTCAGATCTTTATATCTTTAGAACCCAGTACCTTTTGAAGCTATTATGATATCTCTATCAATATAGTTAATGATTTCAGAGACATGATAGTCCGGAATGGTGATTTTATGAAGGCATATGATAAGCTTGTTGGTCCCTAAAGGGTCTACAAGAGTTCAATAATAAGTGAACAGTTTGTAGAAGGGGGGGGGGGGGGTTGAATACAAACACACATATTTTGGTTTTTAAATTAGTTTATATATCATAAACAAATTTACAGTTACAAGCGGAATAAGAATAAGTTTAAAACCTATTCTATTGTAACTAAGAAACACTAAGTTTGATGCACAAGAAGAAGGAAGAAAGAAATAAAGAGGGTTTAGATTAGAAGGAAGCATGCATTAAGATGAAGAAGATATCTTCATCTTATTTATACCCGTTTGCATTTAATGCAAGACAAAAGGTATATGCCATGTGTCAAGCTTAGATAGGAAGCCTGTCCTTGCTAATAAGACAGCCATGTTTTTGGCCGAATATGAACAGTATCATATCAGATATGATGGGGACATAAGAGACAATTCGTACGTCCTTTTCTGCCAAGGTATTAGGTTTGACTTTTGTGCATCGAGGACAAGATCAATCTTTAATCTTGTAAAGGAAGCTTCATTTGATCGCTGATTCTGAATCTTCAAGGATGAACTTCAGTATCGCTGAAGCTTCACAAGACTTCACACTTTGATTAGATAATCGCTGCTATCACTAAACCGCTTCAGTTCACTTAGCTGATTATCTCTTTTTTCAGCTAGTGTCTTTGACTTTCGCTGAATGGTCTTCTGGTGTGATAGCTGATCTTCAGTTCTTCAGAGATAAGCTTGTTATTCCTTGATCTTCAGCGATCACTGATGGTACTCAGCGTATGTTATCGCTGAATATTAACAGAAGCTTATACAATGGAATTTCACTAAGTATACAAAAGGAATCATATTCAAATCATCGAGAGGAGTATGATCAACAATCTCCCCCTATTTGATTATGATTATGCAACATAGGAAAATTGCTTTAAGAGACTAGTAAGGACTTAAGAAAAATTTGAAGTAAATTTCCTAAGTACTAATCTGTATAATCTTTTTCAGCTAGTCTACTATCTGAATTGAGTTTCATTTATAAGGATATGAAAGCACAATTTTTACAAGTAAATAAGCATAAAGTACATTCACTGATTAATTCTTCAAAGGGAAGAATTAGTGAGTAAAGTATAGTTTGAAGAAAATAGAACTCTTATGTTCATTGTCCTTTTTACTTTTTTCAGGGATCTTTTTCAGTACATAGATGGAGTAAAGTACTCTGATTGAATTTCATTAAATATAGGCTGAAGAAATTACAGGAAAATGAAATTACAATAATAAAAGTAAAGTACTTGTACACTGAAGGAATATTACAAAGGAAATAGAAACATATGACTAATCAGAGATGTTCTCATGTCTTCTTTATAGCTCATTCTCAAAAAGCGTTTTATTTCGATTCATCAGAGGGGTATCTGACCAGCAGCGCCATAGCATGATCTTTATGAGAGAGGATGGGGCCCTGCGAATTTCTTGGTTTCTGAAGAGTCCTAAGAACCCTTCATTATCCAAGAATACCATACTAGGTTCAGGTACTGAGATGATTTCATCTTCTTCGTATCTTCGATCTTGAGGAAGAGAGGTACGTAGCATTGAAATATCAGGGATTTCAAGATGAGCAAAATGCTATGATAATAAAATTTGGTTTCATGCTCATTTTTAGAGCTTGAACCACCTTCAGCAGTTGATCTTTTCTTCTTTGATGACTCAGGGAGAGGGGGAACTTGCACGTGTTGTGACATCCTTTGCAGCAACTGATCCAGTACTCTTTCCACCACATCCTTGAATTTGGATTTGGAACCCTGAATGGCGTCTCTGATTTCTAACCATTCAGTGTATCCATAAATCCTTAAGAACTTTGCTTCTTCTTTCTCAGTTCTGTTTGTCCTTGTCATTCTTACATATACCTTTGGACCACCTCTGTTGGAGTGTCGCCCTTGAATAGTTGCATGAATGATTTTGGCCTCAGATCTTTGAAATTTTAGTCTATCAGTGCACCAGTCAAGCTCTTTGTCTTTCTGAATTGTGGCTTCAGCGGATAGTGCACTTAGAATCTTCTGTTGAGCAAGAATTGGATCTACATTCAAGTTTTCCTGGGCAAGTTCTTTCTGTACAAGAGCTTCACCGACCCTTTCACTCTTTTATATTGTTCCTTGGCCGCCTTGTCTTTAGCAGAGTCTTCCCTGAGTAATTTCCTTGCTAAAGCAAGATCATTCTTAGTTTGCTTTGTCTTCTCATCCCTGATACGTTGTGCTTCCAATGCTTGTTCTCTCTCTTCGCTAGACAGAAAGTAGAATTCATCTACCATCCTTATTGGTACAGCGTCTATGGGTTCAGCTTGAGGCACCCTTATTCTTCTTGCTTCGAATTCCCTAAGGAATTTTATTCGCCTTTCTTCATCTTCAGGCTCGCTTATGATCGGCTTTTGAACGCGACGCCTGGGAATAAGGCCCTCTTCTTATTCTTCAGAGTTAGTTTCTATTATGTACATAAACTGCTCTTCGGAAGAAGGTTCCTTCCATGAAGTGGAGTCCTTTGGGGGACGGGGATCACTGAGGGAAGGAGAGGAGGAAAAAGGTTTATCAGAGAGAGTTTTTGTAGGTGAAGGAGGTCTTGGGGTTTCAGAGAGACGTGTAATATAAAGGATAAGAGGAAGAGATACGTCATTAATGGTCTCCCCCTCAGATAATGGGATAGTGGCATCCAGATTTACCACTTCTTTTCCTTTGCCTGAGGGACCGGCTTGTCCCTGAGAGGGATGTTGTTTGTCCCCCAAAGGCTCTTGATGAGAGACTCCAGGCCTAGACATTCTGAAGTGCTCTAAGGCACTTCCAATGTCATCGTCATCTTCATCATCATCCATTCCCCCATAATGATGGATAGGATCTTCTTCTTCTTCTTCTTCTTCTTCTTCTTCTTCTTCTTCTTCTTCTTCTTCTTCTTCTTCTTCTTCTTCTTCTTCTTCTTCTTCTTCTTCATCATCTTCCAAAGCACCCAGAAGCGGAATACATGTAAGTAATCAGTCAAGTGGGAAAGACTTTATCAAATAACCACAGTCGTCGGAAAAGGTGCTTATCGATTACAAACCTTAGACGATCGGAATGTCCCACGTAGCTTAAATGTGGTACATTTAAAAAGATATTTCTTTTAATTATTTTACTTATGCTTTTTTCCCTAGAAATGTTACTAACTTGAGCGTCGGAGGGTCGTTGGTCTGACCAACGACCACCCTTAACATTATATTTGTCGCAAGAAAGCACGATCAAAAGATATGCTTTATCACAGGAATGCACAATTTGCTTTATGCAAATTGAAGACTTAATCGGCTGAGAATTCGAATTTCATTCTTCATCAATCAAAATACACCATTTATACGAACGATCCAAAAATTTATCGATTTAAGGCTCAATTGCCATGAAAATTCATTTTTGTCTAATCTTAGTCGACAATGACTTATGATTAAATTAATTCTTGTCATATACCCGGTTTATTTTACTTGTCCTTAGATTATTTTCATTTCGAAAGTAACGAGGCAACATACGATCAGGGTAAAAACACTCACGAAAGCAATTGAAAAATAAAAGTTCCATTGATTAAATGGGGCATTACAAAAAGAGGCACGACTGTGAAAAGTCGCCCTTAAAAGCCCTAAAAGCTAAAAAGAAAAAGACTAAGGAACGAGGGGATTGGTGGCGAGAATGCCCTCCTTCTCGTTATCGGAATCCAAATCCGCGTTGCTGCCACCAACGACAGACAGAAACTGCTCGTCGATCAATTAGGCACCCTTCATAGGATCCTTCTCTCCCAGATGGCGACGAGCGATCACCGCCTTGAACTTCGCACAACCGAAGGAGTTGGGCGCCTCCAGCTGATCGTTGAGATCAACGATTTTCCCTTGGGCCTCGCCCAGCTGGGTCCGCAAGTCCTAGCAATCCTTAACAGGAGCCTCCGTGGCCCTCACTACCTCGGCTTCAAAAGCCGCACTCGTTCCAAAGCCTCCTTCAGGAGACCCTTGAGCTCGATGCTTATACTCTTCTCGTGATCATGATCATCACGAGCGTTTTCCAAAAGAACTCCGAGTTCATCGGCCCTCGCCACCGCCGCCTCCTCCTTGGCCTGTGCGGCAGCCGCACGCTCAACCGCCTTCTTCTCTGCGGCTAAGGCCATTTTTACAACCTGGGACACCTGGTCGACCTTAGCCTACATGCTAAGAGACGCCTGGAAGGCCTGCAAATGAGCAAATAAACGTCAAGATTGACTAAAGGCATAAAAACGCATGACCGCACGATTGCACGTAAACGCACGACCCGTGACGCAAGACGCCAGAGAATAAAGTATTAAAACACAAGTCGCACGGTCACATTAAAACGCACGACGCACGACCATAAGACTTAAGAAATTACCTGAAAGAGGTACTCCATGAGCGTGGTGTGGGCATCGGCCAAATGCACTCCCTCGTAGCGATCCTTGAAAACATTGATGTTTTCAAGGACGCCAAAAAGCCTTTGGCGGTCCATAGGTCCTTCCCTCATAAAATTCGAGGGGATCTTCTGCCGTCTTCTTCCCCTTCTCTTGTGATGAAGGGGGAACACCAAGTACGACCGACAGCACGCTGGAAACTGGGGTCGTAGGAATCGGTTTCGTCGCCACCGACGTATTCGCCCTCTTAAGGTCTAGAAGACAGTTCTCTCAGGACAGGCCCCCGGACCTCTTAATCCCTGATTGGCCTCGGCCCTCTTCTATCGCAACTCCATGCCCCGTCGGGCATGGAGTGTTTGACGATCTACCCCAGGGACGTGTAAATCAACCTTTTTTGATGACGGGCAAGATCACATCCCTCCAACGAGCATCACCCCACCAGAAGGGGTCGACGCTACATCCTTCGACGGTGTAGCTACCAATGGAGCATCCACCGAATGGGATGCTCCAACCCCAGACTGACCAGTCGCTCCCCTGTACGACAAAACAAACTAATTAGCAAAGAGAAATCCAACAATAATCATGCGACGGAGATATTGACCCGTGATATCTTCTCTCTTCTTCTTCTTTTTCTCCCTAGCTAAGGGAAATCTCCGAGGTACCTGGATAGGTAATATCCGCATCCTATTTGTTGGCAAACTGACGGACGTTAGCCCTAAACGTTCGATCAGGGATCAGCAGGAACCGCTCGACCTTTGCGTCCGAGTCAGGTAGAGGCTGAACAACGTCAAAATTGACGGCTGCAAAAAACACATGATCAGTAGAAGAAAAATACAAAAAACAAAAGAAAATGAACGAAGCTTACCATGAGTGGGCCAACCCAGTGTAAGCCACAGACCAATCTCGTCAAAAGAAGACGCACGTCCGAAAACGTACCGCTCCTTTCAACCGCGGTCGTTCACCGCAGTCTCTTGGACCAAAAATTCGCTCTTTTCGAAAGAGACTAAAGGGACTGTATCGGTTTTTCGCCTCCGCCTTTACCATGTATGCCATTATAAGTTCGTGGATGGTAAAGGGTGACTCCCAATCGGACGTCAGCCGTTCTATCGTCACCACGATCCTCCAAAATTGGGGCATCATCTATAGGATCTTATATTCCCATGTCATATGAAAACACTGCTGACGTCAGATGAACCTAGAGGGTCACACGCATAAGAGTGTAGATCACGAATTAACCAAGTTGGTTACAAGTCGTAAAGTGTGGAATTATTATTCCAGTAGAATAATAATTAAAGTGTGTGAAATATAATTATGTTAATTATATAATTTAATTATTAAGTTAATAATTAAATTGGAATAATTATTATGTTAATAATTATAATTAAAAGTCAATCGGGTTTAAAAATAATGCTTTATTTAAAAGCCTAAAGGCTTAAGTAAAGTTTACTAAAGCCCAAGCCCAATTGGTTAATTAATTATTAAGTTAATGATTAATTAATTAATTTATGATATGGAAACTTTTGATTATGGCAACTAAGCCTTATGGGCTTTGTTAAGCCCGGTCCGAGAATGAGAAGGAAAGTATATAAAGGCATGTTGCCTTATTGAATTAATATAATTCACACATCACAAATTTGAGAAACTTGAAGTTTGCTCTCTCCTCCGTCTCCTCTCCTTGTGATCGACCAACACACACTCAAACACTAATAAACCGATTTCTTGGTGTTCTTCGGGTATTCGGGCTAGCAACCATTCGTGATCGGATTCACATTCGCGTGGATACCGCAAGAGAGAATCTACTTTCAATCCTAACGCTTGATCTTGATCAACCAATCCAAACTATTGAGGTATTTTTCTAAACCCCCACTATGGTTATGTTTAATTCTTAAAGTTGTTCGTAACGGATCCGGGCTATCTAGGGTTTTACCGGTTATTGTTTTGTTTCCGTTGCGCATGTTTATTGTGATCCCGGTATCAAAACCCTACAGTGGTATCAGAGCCCCGTTACAATGACTTTAGGGTTAGAGTCAATAGAAAATTGGTTAAACACGTGAACTCGTAAAACCACCCAATCGCTGCTGCCGCCGCCATGCGCCACTGCCGCCGCCGTCGTGCGCTGCCATGTGTGCCGTGGGACGTGCTGCCGTGCGCCTCCGCGCCGCCGTCGTGCCGTCGGAGCGGTGCTTCTCCACCGTCGACGGCCACCTTCGGGTGGAGCGTTTCCGGTTTGTTTGGTGGTTTCCCTTTTTGTTAATTGGGCTTTTTGTGTTTCACGGTTTAGTCACGTTTGGGCCTAATAGGGTTGTAACCTATTTTGATTGGTTCATTGGGCTTGTTAATTATGTTTAATTGGACCCAAGCCCATTTGGTTGATCTGGTTGTCTGCCATGATGGATTCGATTTAGGCCTTGACCCGTGGTTTGTTTTAATTTTTCTTGTTGGTTAAACTAAAATGTATTTAATTTCATGGTTGTATTTTTGTGCGATCCGCGTATCGATTCCGATTTCAATGTAATGTAAAAGTTAGGTTATGTTAACCTAGATTAGTTTTTGTAAATTGGAAGAACGAAGGAATCGAGGACGGCGTCACGGAGTCCACCATGGTTGGCGGAGCTAGTGGGAGTCAACTTGCAGTGTCCTCAGAGTTTACATCGGGGTTTTCGTGTGGGCTTACGAAAACCTCATAGTTGGGGCCTAATCGAATCCATATTGTGTGTTTGCATGTTTGTGGTTGTTTATTTTTCCGTATTTTATTGCGTTTAATTATATGTTATAATTATTGCAATGGATTTTAAAATTTAAAAAATTATTTTACAACCACTAGTATCGGTAAATTGTAAATGTTTTTACAAATTAATTTGATAAGCCATCAAACTAATGGCGATCTAATAAATTGTGAAGGTTTTTACAAATAAATTGTAAATGTTTTTACAAAACAATTTGATATGTTATCAAATCAAGACCAACTTTAATATTTTGTAAATGTTTTTACAAATAAATTTGATAAGCTATCAAATAATGAGTTTTAACAAATTAATCGGTACTAACTCAAAATTATTTTAAATCGATTTTAAAACGTAAAATTGGAACGAGATCGGTAAAACCCTTTACGATAAAAATGTGAGTTTTTCACCACCCATTTAAAACGGTTATCGAGCACATAACTAGTCAGTTTCGGGTGAGCATTGGCAATCCCGGATTGGAAAAGTGTGGTGAGATAGAGTGCCGACTCACGAGATTATTGCACATTGTGTATTGCCTGCCTGTAATGATAGTCGTGACCCGGACGACCAATTTCTGAGGTGTTACTCAAAATAGAAGTTGTGACGTTTTAGTATGGTTAAGCTCACTTGAGGTATTTGTACATTGTGTATTGTCCGTCTACAAATGATCTCAAGGTGAAGAAGTGAGATTAAACATGTCTTTATTTTAAAAAGGTATCTCACGAAGGACCTAAGTGTTGTGATGATCACAATTGGAAGTTGCCTACCTAAATAATTAGTTTTCACCATTTGCATATTGCCCAATCGTGAAAATTAATGAAATATGGATCTTAGCTAAAATGTTTGAATTTTAAAGGTTATTCAAAATTTTAAACTAATACTAAAATCAAACTTTAAACTTCTGTAGATGTCTGCTAATCAAGAAAATACAAACTCGAACCTGTCTCAGTATTATTCAACCCGTTTTTAATGTGGGAATTCTGAATGGACAAAACTTCTTGGAATGGTTCCAACTGTTAAGGCTTGTCCTATGATACAAAAAGAAATCCAACATACTCGAGCTTTCCCCTCGAAATATTCCATCAAGGGACGCATCTGAGAGTGCTCAGGTTGCTTATGATAAGTACCAAAGAGACTCTATCAGCGTAGCCTATCTGATGTTAGCCTCAATGACTCCTGAACTTCGTCAAGAGCATGAGGAGTTAACAGCTTGAAACTTTGTGATAACTACATGCTTGTGTGATGCAGGAGGTAATACCGGTCAAGGTCCATTTCAAAAGAATAAAAGGACAAATTGGCTCAGTTAGGATACCCTCTTGGACAAGAACTAGGGGCAATTTGGTTCTAAACTCTCTGTCTAAATCTTATGGTAGCTTTGTGCTCAACTACTATAAGAAAGGGCTAAATGTATCTATCTTTAAATTGCTTGAGATGCTAAAATATTTTGAAATAGAGAATAACTCCAAGTTGGAAAAAGCCAAAGTCGCTTTGATGATCAAAACGCAAAGAGGGATAAGAAAGAAATGGGGTGTGAAAGTTATGACTGAAAAAGGAAAGGCAAATATTGGATGTTCCAATCGGACCAAGAAGAATGAGGGAAAGTTTCTCTTGGACTCAGTTTCATCCAAAAGAAATGATCCAGTTCTTAAGGAAAAAAAGAAGGCTATGATAGTGGGACCTTCAGGTATGTTTACTATCAAATTATTCACTTCTGATTACGAATCCAGGGTATTGGATACCGTATGTAGAGCTCACAGGGACTAAGAAGTGAAAGGCAAGTGCGACCAGGCCAGTTGGCGCTCATGATGGGCAATGGGACAAGAGTTGATGTTGTGTCCCAAGGGAAATATGATATGACCCTTCCAAATGGTCCACTCTTGAAACTAAATGATTGTCTTTACGTTCCTAGTATCGTTAGAAACATTATTTCAGTTGCACGTTTGAGACAAGATGGATTTATGTTTAAATTCAATGATGATGGATTTATTTCTACATGTTTGCATGGTATATTATATTTTATTGTCAGGCCAGTTAATGGCATTTATGAAATAGATATTCATGGTAGTCTCAACTCTAAATCGATATCTAATGTGAATGCTAAAAGACTTAAGCAAGACTTAAGTCAAACCTACTTGTGGCATTGTCGTCTTGGCCATATAAACAAGCGCATTGCCAAGCTCCAAGTGGACGGGGTCTTAGAATTAACCGATGATTCTTTTGATAAATGTGAAGCTTGTTTATTAGGGAAGATGACTAAGGCACCTTTTAAAGAAAGCCTGAAAGAGCGAATGAGTTGTTGGGAGTGATACATACTGATGTGTGTGGACCCTTCAACCCAGCCATAAGAAATGGTTGCTACTACTTCATTACATTTATTGATGATTACAGTAGATATGGATATATTTATCTGATGAAGCAGAAGTCTGAAAGCTTTAAAATCTTCAAAGAGTTTCATAATGAGGTAGAAAACCAACTAGGCAAGAAGATAAAAGCCCTTCGGTCGGACCGAGGTGGTGAATATCTGAGCCATGAATTTACTGAGCATCTAAGCAACTTTGGGATAGTCTCTCAACTTACTCCACCAAGAACAACACAGCATAATGGTGTGTCTGAAAGGAGGAACCGTACCTTGTTAGATATGGTTAGGTCTATGATGAGTCATACCAAATTGCCTATGAGTTTTTGGGGATATGCTTTGGAAGCAGCCACCAAAATACTAAACAATGTACCAACCAAGAAGCTCGATAAGACTCCATATGAGATGTAGACTGGGAAGATCCCAAGTCTATCTTACATGAAAGTCTGGGGCTGCGATGCTTATGTTAAGCGAGAAGCTTCTAGGAAGCTAGAGCCCAGATCTGAAAAGTACATATTTGTAGGATATCCCAAAGAGACTATTGGGTATTATTTCTACAACCCCGGTGAGAAAAAGGTGTTCATTTCAAGCAAGGTCGAGTTTCTAGAAAATGATTTGTTAAATGTCAGAAGTAGCTTCAAAAGAAGACTAGGTTCTGAAAAGAAAGATTCAGAAGTCTGAAGATAAAAGGAGGAAAGCCTAAGGCATAACTTCTGAAGTGGCTACTTCAGAAGTTCTGAAGATTCTGAAGAAGTTCTGAAGAGGTTTCTAAAGACACTTCTGAAGAAGTTCTGAAGATGTTCAGAAGTAGTTCTGAACATGTCTGTCACCTTTGTACTGTAACTTTAGTCTTTCTAATTGTATATAAATAGATAGTTTGATTGTTTGTTATAACTATCGTTGATAGATAGAACTTGTAAAGATACACACATTGTAATACAGTTGGTAATCAATACAACTTACAACTTTAGTGATCCAATTCTTGTTCTTGTTCTTTAATCCTTCTACAATCTTGACTGTTTGGGATCTAACAATTGGTATCAGAGCCAATTCATCTGTTCTTGACATTCAGAGAAGAACTTGTCAGATCTGACAGTTCTTGATATTCTTGATTGTTAAATTCAAGATTCAATTTCAGTTGAATTCTCGATCTATTTCAAAATCAAAGATGTCGAAAGAAATCGTCTCCATCGGATTAGAAACTAAACCACCAACTCTGTTTTTGGGCGAGTATCATCAATGGAGAATCAGAATGATCCAGTTCTTGGACAACATCGATGAAGCTTTAATGCAATCAATCATAAATGGCCCTCTGGAGGTCTATGTGGAAATTCCTGCTGTCCCAAGAACTGAATCTACTCCTGAGATTCCAGCCTCGAGAATCAAGAAAAGTCCAGGTATGTATAATACTGCTGAGAAGAATCAAGCCAAAATCGACAGAAGAGCATTAACCCTACTTACTATGGCTATTCCAAATGAAATCTTCAATAGAGTAGATAGTCTAACATCTGCCAAAGCTATGTGGGATGAGGTTGAAGCTCAAATGCAAGGAAGCACTAAAGCTCAAGCTTAGAGATTAAATATTTGTGTTGGAACATATGAAAACTTCAGAAACAAAGAAGGTGAATCTATTACTGATACATACAACAGATTTAACAACATTCTGAATGACCTTAGAAGAAATGGTGTTCAAAAATCCAACTCAGAAATCAACAATAAATTTCTTAATAACCTGGGTAATGAGTGGTCTAGTTTTTCTGATAATATGGTCACAAGAAATTTGTCCAGAAAAACCATACATGAAGTGTATGGAATTTTGTTCCAACAAGAGGACAAAATAAAGACAAGACAAACTGAGCTGAAGTTTCTGAAGTTTCCTTGTGTGATGGAGATGAATCTGATGAAGAACTTAAGAGAATTTCTGATAATATTGCTTTCATGACAAGGAAATTTACTCAAAGATATAATCAAAAATATCAGAATAAACCAAAGTTTGAAATTGGT
Source organism: Silybum marianum (assembly GCA_036898165.1). Classification (NCBI taxonomy): domain Eukaryota; kingdom Viridiplantae; phylum Streptophyta; class Magnoliopsida; order Asterales; family Asteraceae; genus Silybum; species Silybum marianum. Next base: position 16,913,367 of record CM072531.1, on the reverse strand, counting down.
CTCAAGAAAAGTCAAGATGCTGGTCAAACTGAGACATCTGAACCAGCAAGATGCTTTAATTGTGGTAAGCCTGGTCATTATGCAAGACAATGCAAAATGCCCAAAGTAAAAAAACTCAGGCTACTATGAGAAAAAACATCTTCTTGCTAAGAAGAAGGAGCTTAATCCAGCTTTGGTAACCAAATATGAAGAAGATTGGTTAAACTGGAGGGACGGGGAATACGATGAAGAAGTAGGTCACTATGCCTCAAACTGCTATATGTGCCAAATGGATCTAGAAGACAAACATGCACATGATTCTGAGGTAATTTCTTCATCTTCTGAACTAAATTCTGTAATAAATTACTCTTCTGAACCAAATTCTGAACCAAATTCTGAATAACATTCAGGAGATTCTGAAATGCAAAATCAAGTCCAGAATATGTATTCTGAATTTGAAAATCTCAGAAACAGAATTTAAGGTGAAAGAATATTGGTAAATCAATTCAGAGCTGAAAGTCATATCTATAAACAAAATTCCCAAGAAGCTGAACAATCTCTTAAGAAAATTTCTGAAGAAAAATCTTTGTTAAAAGAAAAGATGGAAAGTTTACAAAAAGATATCATAAATGAAAAATCTGAAAAAGAAATTCTGAATGTTAAAATGAACTTTCTGAATCAAGAAAGACTTGATCTTTAAAAAAAGATTAAGGAATTGGAAGATCTGAACTTTAAAAGAGGACAAACAGAACAAACTTTGAATATTTTTACAAATCAGACTCAGAATTCAAAATTTTACAACATCAAGGCAGGTTTGGGATATAATGAAAGTCATATTCTGAAAAAGGCACCTGCAAATCTTTATGACTATTCAAAAATGAAATTTTTTAATGAAACTAATACAGGTGTCAAATCCAAACCTGTTAATTTCTCTTTGCCTGAAAGAATTCCTTTTGTAAAATCAGAGACTCTATTTTCTGATGAAAAATCTCTCAATTCTGGTAAAACAGAGACAATTTCTGAAGTAGAAGTAATGAATAAAAATATAATAAACATTTCTGAACTTACTTCTGTATCAGAAATTTTTTCTGAAGAAAAATCTGAACCATCTATTAAACCTGAGAAAATTTCTGAATTATCTTCTGAACCTATTTCTGAAAGTTCTTATGAAGTTCTAAAAGAAGATAATTCTGACTATAAATCAGAACATGAAGAAAAATATGATGAATTCTCAGATGTTGAATCTTCACAAGATAATAATGAGAATTCAGAAATTATTTTTGATAAATCTGATGATAAGTCCGAAAATATTTTAAATAAAAAATCTTTTGCATCTAGCATGACTCAAAATAAGTTCTCAGATTTAATGAATGCTTCAGATTCAGAAGATGATGATGATCCTATGGTTTCAGTTATTGATAAAGATGGATATTTGATATATAAATTACAATCAAATATGACTGAAGGAGAAATTTTAAAATCAGAAGCACCAAAAGTTTCTTCTGACAAGTTTAATACTGTTTTTTTGAAACCTAAATTTCTGAAACCTGCTACTTTTTCTACTTCATCAAAGGATACTCCTATATCCACAAAAACACCTATATCATCAATATCATAATCTGATTTTGCAACCAGAATAAAAAAGATTTGAAAAAGGACAATCCTCAAATTCAACTTCTAAAGTTTAGAATTCAAATCCTAAATCTGAAGTTACATCTAAAGTAAGTAAAAGAATTTCTTATACTAATCCTCATTTCTTATCTTTTACAGAGCTATCCACTTTAGTTTGGAGAAAGAAAGGAGAAAGAAAGGAGAAAGACTATCAAAGAAAGACAAATTAGATAGTTTTTCAAATTCAAAGAAAAGTGATGTACCAAGAGTTAATAAAGTGAATAAAAGAAATTATGTTGACAAATCAAACAATGTTGATTCTTGTTCATCTATTGGTTTATTAAATATTTTGAAGAATCATATTCACTGCATTAACTGTGGTCATCATAATTTTCATCTAAACTCCAAAACAAATAAGACTAATCTTGAGAAATCAATTCAGAAATTTTCAGCTACATTGGCAAACAAATACAAAAATAAAAAGAAATCTCAAAGTTATACTAAAATTGACAAATTAAAAAAGTCTTAATTAACTTCTGAAATTCAGAAGATTAAGTCAAAATTTATAAATTCAAATTTTTTTACTAATCTCACAGGACCCATTCTTAAATGGGTACCTAAATCTCAATAATCATTTTTGCAGATATGTCATGTGTGGGTCTTAGATTTTGGATGTTCAAGACACATGACACCTTTCAAAGAACTTTTAACTGATTATCATGAAAGATATGGAGGAACGGTTAGCTTTGGAAATAATGTAAAAGGTTATGTGAGAGGATATGGTACTTTTTCCAAAGGAGATGTTAAAGTGATGAAAGTTTTCTATGTGGAAGGTCTTAAACATAATCTCTTCAGTATAAGTCAATTCTGTGACAAGTACTGGAAGGTAAATTTTGATATAGACTACTGTCATGTTCTGAGTTCATCAAACACAAATGAGTTAACTGCTTATAGAGATGGAGATATCTACACTGCAACTTTCACTACAAATGGTCAATTACAAGGAGTGTACTGTCTTTCCTCAATAATGAGAAATGATAGTTGGCTTTGACATAAACGAATGTCATATCTGAATTTCAAAGCCATTTCTGAACTAGAAAGACACAATTCTGTAAGGGGACTACCAAAGATCAGATTTGAAAAGAATTCTTTATGCTCTGGATGTGAACTAGGGAAAATCAAAAGAAGCTCCCATCCTCTGAAAATGCTATCTTCATGTGAAGCTCCACTTGAGATGTTACATATGGATTTATGTGGACCAATGAAGACTCAAAGCATGGGTGGAAAGAAGTCTCTTGTGATTGTAGATGAATATTCAAGATATACTTGGGTTGAAATCTTAAGGCTTAAATCTGATACTTCAGAAAGACTCATTCCTTTTCTGAAGAAAATTCAAGTTCTTCTTCAACTACCGGTTCAAAAGATCAGAAGTGATAATGGCACAAAATTTAGTAATTCTACACTTCAGAATTTTTTGAATTATCTTGGTATTCACATAATTTTTCCGCTGCCAGAACTCCCCAACAGATTGGTGTTGTTGAAAGGAAAAACAGAACTTTGGTAGAAACTGCAAGGACCATGCTAGCATATTCAGAACTTCCTTTATCTCTCTGGACAGAAGCAATTGCAACTGCATGTTTTACTCAGAACAAGACAATTTTGAATAGAAAACTGCTAAAAACTCCTTATGAAATTATTAAACAAAGAAAACCCTCTATTGATTATTTTAAAATTTTTGGTTGCAGGTGTTTTCTTCTGAATGATACTCAACATCTAGATAAATTTGCACCTAAGGGTACAGCTGGTATCTTTGTTGGCTATTCTCAAAGATCCAAAGCATACAGAGTACTAATCAAAGGAACACAAAGAATCATTGAGACTTCAAATATTAGATTTCATGAGCCAACAATGGTTTCTGAACAAGACAGTTCAGAACTCAAACTTAAACAAGTTTTTGAAGTTTTGGATTCAAAATGCAACAACACAAATCTCACTTCTGACTCTAAAACTTTTCTTAAAACAAATTTAGATACCTTGTGTCAAGACTTATTTGATATTTCTGTGAATGTTTCTGCAGATTATCAAAATCCTTCTTTACTCAGAAGTATTCCACAAAAAGAAACAACAGAACCTACAATATCAAATACTTCTGGACCACCACTCTCAACCTCAAATTCAGAATTTCCTATTTCTGAACCTGTACAAATTATTTCAGAAACAGTGCAAGACATTTCTGAACCTATTATTCCTGTTTCTGAACCTGTGTAGATCATTTCTGAACCAGTACAAAATGTTCAATTTGAGGAGGAGACTTCAGATCTACATTCAGCTACTAATCATGATACTGAAACACAAGCAATCATTGATGATTATGATTCATTAAACAATGTTTCATCTGTTCAACCATTGCCAAATGTGAACAAATGGACATCAAGTCATCCAATTCATCAGATTATTGGTGATGCATCAAAGGGTGTACAAACAAGATCAGCCACAGCAAATGAATGTCTGTATGTGAATTTCTTAAGTAGTATGGAACCCAAAAAGCCATGTGAAGCACTTCAAGATCCAGACTGGATTTTAGCCATGCAAGATGAGCTAAATTAATTTGAAAGAAATAAAGTATGGAGATTAATTCCTAAACCAAAAGGTAAATCAATAATTGGCACCAAATGGGTTTTCAGAAATAAAAAGGATGAACATGGAATTGTTGTGAGAAATAAAGCAAGACTTGTTGCTAAGGGGTATTGTCAACAAGAGGGTATTGATTATGATGAAACCTTTGCTCCTGTTGCAAGACTAGAAGATATCATAATCTTTCTTGCATATGTTGCTCACAAAAACATGAAAGTTTTTCAAATGGATGTTAAGTGTGCATTTCTGAATGGAATTCTTCATGAAGAAGTGTATGTTGAACAACTAGAAGGCTTTGTAAGAAAAGAATTTCCAGATCATGTTTACATTTTGGACCAAGCCTTATATGGACTTAAACAAGCACCAAGAGCATGATATGACACTCTCACAACTTTTCTTCTGAATTCCAAGTTCAAAAGAGGTACTGTTGATACAACTTTATTTCTGAAAAAGAAAGGTGATGATATGATCTTAATACATATATATGATATTATATTTGCTTCTATAAATCCAAAATATTGCAGAAATTTTGAGAAAATCATGCAAACTGAATTTGAAATGAGTATGATGGGAGAGTTAACATTTTTTCTTGGTCTACAAGTAAAACAACTACCCACTGGCATATTCATTAATCAATCTAAGTATATCTCTAATTTACATAAGAAGTTTGACATGACTGACTGTTCTAGTATTCAAACTCCAATGGCCACTGCAACAAAATTAGAACCTAATTTGAATGGAAAATCTGTTGACCAGAAAAAGTACAAAGGCATTATTGGATCTTTGCTTTACTTAACAGCTAGTAGACCTGATATAATATTTGCTACATGTATTTGTGCTAGATATCAAGCTAATCCTAAGGAATCTCATCTTCTTGCTGCTAAAAGAATCCTTAGATATCTCAAAGGGTCTCCTTCATTGGGACTTTGGTATTCAAAGGATACTGGTTTTGAGCTAACAGCTTTCACAGATGCAGATCATGGTGGTTGCAAACTAGACAGAAAAAGTACATCTGGATTTTGTCAATTTTTAGGTGATAGACTTGTGAGTTGGTCTTCAAAGAAGCAAAATTGTGTTTCAACTTCTACTGCATAAGCTGAATATGTTGCTGCTGCAATATGTTGCTCACAAGTTATTTGGATGCAAACACAATTAAAAGACTGTGGCTACACATTAAAAAAAATTCCTCTTTATTGTGATTCAAAAGTGCAATAGCAATTACTGCAAATCCAGTCCAACATTCAAAGACTAAGCACGTTGATGTCAGATATCATTTTATCAAAGATCATGTTGAAAAAGGTAATATTGAAATGTTTTTTGTTCAGACTGATTATGAACTAGCTGATTTATTTACCAAAGCACTTGATGAAAAATGGTTTAATTTTTTGGTAAGTAAATTAGGCATGATGAATATGTCTGTGTAAGTATTGAGCATCAATTCAAACTTCAAAATTTTATGTTCTAAGTTTATTTTCTTCAAATTATGAGAAATCTTATCTTCAGAGTTTCTGTAGTTAAGCTTTCATAACTTTATTTTTTAACTCAGAGGCATAATTTTTCATAAACAAATTGATTGCTTTCTAATACTTACAATTTTTTTTCATTTCTCTATCTTTTATTTCTAACAATTTTTGATGTCTATCATTGTTTAATGGGGGAGAATCAAAATGTTTCTTGATTCAAGGGGGAGTTAAAACTCTAATTCAAGAATTTACCACTTCTCTATAACATTCAGATCTGAAATGGTGGATACCACATTCTATTGTCTACATCTGAAGAATCTGAACAAAATTCTGCAGATTAACTATTTTTCATATTGTTCAAACCTACTTTTGAATTATTCAAATGTTTTATATTTTTCAGAAGTTTGTAGTTTTAAAGGAGTTTTGTGATTTTAAAGGATTCCAAGTCAAGTTCTGAACTTATTTCGAAAGTTCTGAAGTATTTCTGAATCATCTCATTCAAACTTCTGAACTTATTCTCAGAAGTTTTGAACTTTTTCTGAAATTTTTTGAACTTGTTCTCAGAATTTTTCTTCCCGTTATAAAGACTAATCGTGTGCCACGTGTTTTATTTTCATTGGCTAATCCTTAAGCACGTCGATTGAACGGTTCATTTATCCGAATAAATGATGATTACTACTCTAATCCCTCTTACTTTTGGCCACGTGTCAATCCACGATTCTTCAGTCATTTATAATCCATATTTTCATCTTCGTCTTCACTTTCTAGCTATCTTTCCCTCCGAAATCTTTCCTTGTTCATTGATCTACATTCAAACTCAAGCTTTTCTTCATTCTCAACTATGTCGACTTCCAATGTTCAATCTGCCAAATCCCGTTTCAGTGACAGTAATGGATCATCAAGAAATGATTCATTCAAAATAGTGCCTAAAATGATAATGGTTGGATCAATGTAGATCAATCTCGATGATGAACAAATTTTAATAGATACTGCTACTACTGTGATTTCTGAAGCTGGACCTTCCAATCCCAAATCAAACCCTAACCCCTAACCCGGGAACTCACAAAATTGGGGAAACTCAAATCGAGCCTATAGATGTGGCCTCTGAATCAAATGTTGGTGTTGCAGACTCTCAATCTCATGCACAAAGCAGTGATGGTCCTGATTTGTCCAAGCTATATGTCCCTGAAGAGAAGATCCTTGAAATAAAGAAGAACAACTGTGCTCTAAATCTCAAGTCTACTGATTTCAATGACGATCAACTGATCCTGATTGAAATTCTGAAGAAACATCCTCTAAGAGCTTTGTTATCCAGGAAATTTTTGGTCCCTGCCTATTATCTACAACAATGGTGGTTTCACGCAGAGGTTGATGAAGAAGCAGATGATATTACTTCCTATGTTCATGGCTACAGAGTCTGCATTTCTATTGAAGACATCAGAAGTATCCATTTTTTACCTAAGGAGGATGAAGTTGTTGGGAAAACTTCATTTGATCCTATTCCATCATCTTCTGAGATGATTTAAGATTTTATGAAGTTAGGATACTCTGAGCAACTCAATGCATTAAGTTCATTCAGAAGGATGTGTTTGCCTCCTATCTGGTATTGTTTGTTTACAATTCAGAAGACTTGTCTTTCTGGCAAAAGCTCAAGTCTGGATCAAGCATCAACAAATGGGAGAATAATTTTTCAAGGAGTAGCATTCAACAAGCATTATGATTATGCTTCTCTTATTTTTGATGAACTCAAGTCTGCAGTTTTGAAGAAGTCCACTTACAACTACATACCCTTTCAAAGATTTTTTCAAACCTTCATCAAAGGGGCAATGAAAGTTGTTCCTGCCATTCCAGTTCTGACTCATGAGGTACATGTTCCCCTTTTCTCAATGGATAATCTCAGACCACCAAATTCTAAACTACAATTCCCAAATGCTTTACCTTTACCATCTTATTTACTTACACTTGTAAAAGCATCAAATAGGTATTTGAATGAGTACTGTGAATCTATGGGACTACCTAAACAGTTGTCTCTTCCCCTGATTCCAACAAAAGTGGTGAGCATTGTGAGGTGTCTAGAATTCCTAGGCAGAGTGGGGAGGCTGTTCATGGGGGAGAACAACCTCATGGTGTGAAGAGGAAAAATGTAAATGAGAGAGTGGGTAGACAAGTGAGAAAAAGAATTGAAGAGGGGAGACCACAAGTAAAAGATAAACAAACTTGTGAACTAACTGTTCTGAGTCGGGAACCCACATCATCTATTACTCCACATCCTTTGATGGGTAGTATTGAAAAAGCCAGTGAGCCCATGGCAACTCTTGTTAACCCCTCCAGCCACTCACCCATCTCTCAACAGAAGGGTGTTTCATTAACACACATGGGGCACGCAGCTAATCTACCAATAGGTTCCCACTTGGAAGAACCTATTGTTGAAAAAGGACATATGTCCCCCCTTCATAGTTTTCTGCACTTTGAGTCTGAGAGTCCACTCAACTTTGAGCCTTCTGACCCATTTCATGTGGATTTTATTCACACAAGCACACATCTTTCAGATGTCCACAAGCAAAGTGGTAGTCACCTTGCCACAACAACCATAGATATACCTATTACAGGGTATCAAGGATTGGTTGTGTTAGGACTCAAACAATTAAGATATCAATATATGGAAAGATTAGAACAGAAATATGATAGCCAAATGTCGTATGTATTGATTGGATGAACAGTATTACATAAAATGTCTTTACAAGGCTTATAGAAACATTAGTTCTAACTATCTAACAAACTATCTATTTATACATGAAATAAAAAGACTAAAGTAACAGTACATTCATAACAGACAAGTTTAGAACAGGTTCTGAACTCCTTCAGATCTTCTTCAGAAGTGTCTTTAGAAGTGTCTTCAGAACTTCTTCAGAACCTCTTCAGAACATCTTCAGAATGGCACTTCAGAAGTTATGCCTTAGGCTTTTCTTTATCTTTTCTTCAGATCTTTACATCTTCAAAACCCAGTACCTTTTGAAGCTATTTTGATATCTCTATCAATCTCCCCCTTAGCTTCAAAATTTCAGACCATACTTCCAGAAATTCAGAATTTCTCTAACATCTTTCAGAATTAAATTTTTGTATTCTAGCAAAGGATTCAGCAATTCTAATCATCTCTTTTGCAAGCTTCTTGTGCTTCTCCCAATCTTCATTGCTCAGATTCTTTGGTCTTCTATTCTGTCTTTTTACCAAACGATCTCTGATAGCCATGAGAGTTCCATTGCAACATTTATGGAGTTCTTCAAATCTCACAAATAATTGTTCTTGAAAACATTTGCAAACGAAGCCTGGAGGTTGAATTACTAAGGTGCTCTTCTTCAGATTCTGAGTATCTGGTAAGTGCAGATTTGGTTTGCTCAAGTGTACTTGTTTCTTGTTCAGAACATAAGCAACCTGAAAATCAGTCTTTGCAGCCCATATAAATTCTCTGTACAAGCCATCTCTGAGAATTGGAAATGATTTTCTGAACTTGGTGATTGAATCATGAAAAGGATAAAGGCTTCTGTAAACTCTGAGTAGATCTCTGAGATACACATTCTGGAAATCAGCTTCAGAGAAGGAAGAAATCTCACCATTTTGCCTTTCAACAGTAAAGAATGCATACTTGTAATTTTGTCTTGTCTTCAATTGGCACAAAATGGGTTTTAGAAATAAGAAAGATGAACATGGAATTGTTATGAGGAATAAAGCAAGGATTGTAGCAAAGAGATATTGTCAACAAGAAGGCATTGATTATGAAGAAACTTTTGATCCTGTAGCTAGACTTGAAGCAATTAGAATTTTTCTAGCTTATGCAACTCATAAAAACATGAAAGTTTTTCAAATGGATGTCAAGTGTGCATATCTGAACGTAATTCTTCATGAAGAGGTAAATGTTGAGCAAGTAGAAGACTTTGTAAGCAAAGAATTCCCAGATCATGTTTATATCTTAGACAAAGCCTTATATGGACTTTGTAACACCCTCAAATCTGGAAAGATCGACTAATTTAAAATTTCTAATAATACATCAATAAATAACTTTCCTCAAACCACAATTAGTAATAAACCTCTACAACAAACAAATCAAGTCCTATACAAGACCCACTTACGGTTGAGTGTTACTAAACCAATAAGAGTCGCTATATCCGAATACGGAAAACGTCACCAAGATTATTTATCGTGCCACTTCCTAGCACTCAAGTCCACATGTGTCGCTAGTACCAACCCCCACGAAACCTGATGCACTTGCCGACAAAGAAAAAAGGGTTGAGCTTAACGCCTAGTGAGCTCAAGAGTTTTTAACATATTTATGATTGATTTGAAACCAAAAGATTTGCATGATAAAATATAGTTCTCAAAGGAAATAACCTTATTATAAAAGCAACGTCTTTCCACAAATTCAATAGTCCCATAATAAAAGCTTTAGACCAAAATGACATTAGAAGAGAAAACTTTAAATAGGAATATTATTTTAACGTAATACCAATTCCAATAGTCACACGACCATAATTGAGTTTATAAACGTGGAGATAGAAAACATACCTTTAACCCTGTTTTATAAAACGTTAACTCACACGGACCTTTAAATGGGATAGAAATATCCCAAGTTCACGGGGGATTCCCGATCATACCATCTTTGGTGAAGATACAAAAGTAGGTCACTGCTCGATGTTGAGCAACTATAAGAGCCAATGGCAACCGGCAATAACCGATTATGCACCTTAGTACACGGCCCTCGATGACTCCTACGAAAGCCCGCGCAATGGTCAATGGCAACCGACAACAACCGATTATGCACCTTAGTACATGGCCCCCGATGACCCCTCCTAGCGCATACATAGAGTCAATGGTATCCGGTAATGATCCGGCATAAGACCCAACGGTACCAGACCCCCGATGACAACTATGCAACATAAAAGGGACAACAATCCCGCCTTTAAACGACTATATGCCTATGGATCCATTACATACTAGTCCTACTACCGAATACATCAACGAGACGTATTACTAGTTTTCCAACCTTGGAAACTCCTTTCAATAAACCATTTCCTTCCAAATCCAAGTTTTACCAAAAACTAGGTCAAATCATTTTGAGTTTCAAAACCAAAGATGATTTCATTTTATAACCTTTCCAAGTATTTTAAACCATTAATGATGCTCAACTCATCATCTACAACAAAATACTCAAAATCCTCATTTTGACCCAAAACCTCCAAACTTACCCAAATACACAACTACTTGAAATTAAGTTTAGGAATCAGTAAAATACTACATTTACAACAAGTATTTGAGTTTATAAGTTTAGATTTGAACTCACACTCATGCATTTACAAAATGACCCATAATGCAATAACCTGTATTTTTCAACGATTTATAAATTCCAATACTTGACAGATGCAAATACAACCAAATGGTTTTCATTTAAAGACATTGAACCCAAACAACCCACACTTATACTTTATTTGGCAAAATGTCTAAAACCAAGGCATAAGCCTCTTTCATGATTTATATATCCTTTTTATACCAAATATGCTACCTTACCCAAATACTCACACATTTGATAAATAACAAGTAAAACATGTTAATACTTTAAAATGGACGTTTTTGGCATTTACAAAGTTTTCACAAAGTATCTTGAACTCACCTTGCTAGATTTAGGCTAAATCTAGGTTTTACCCCAATACTGAGTTCCATTCGGTGAAGACTTTAGATCCTTGAGCTATAACTCTAGATCCATGGTGCAATCCTTCCAAGAACATTTACATGACTTCCAAAACATACAAAAAACAAACCCAAGAGAGAATGAGAGTTGTTGGTGAAAAACCCAAACCCTAGATTTGAGATTTCGGAGAGGTGATCTTACCTTCCACCCTATGAGCTCTAAAATCATCAAGTAACCTCTAGATATCATTATTTCCATGTTGAAGACCTTCCAAAGACAAAACTGTAGCACTTTGAATCGCCCAAATCGGAGCTGTGATGAAGAAGTTATGGCCAAATGAAGAAAATCCCAAATTTAACCACTAGAGACCGCCCGCGATCATGCCCTGCGATCATGCCCCGCGATCATGACATGTCATGATCGCCCATGTCACCCCAAAATGCTTATTTTCATGTCTAATTCATGGTACCACTTGTGCGATTATGACATGTTATCATGCCACTTTCATAATCGCCGGGCATGATAGCCTGGACCATTCCAAAGTATTTTTTTCCCACTTTTCACCTGTTTTAATCCCGTTTCTCGTCTAGCAATTGATACCCAATATAAATAACTTCAAAATACTTATCTCGGTGATTCTAAGAGTGGAACACAAAGAGGACCCAGTATTCCACTTTACCAAAGGCCCGGTTGATGCATTGTGCCATTGTCACTATAGCATGACACAATTGTTGGGACCACCAACTACTTGGTACCATCGGTGCTGTTGTGACGGATGTCATAACCACATGGTACAATAGTCGAGACGACCATACTCTAAGTACCATCGGTGCTACTGTGACAGATGTCACTCTCATATGGCACTACTGCTCAAACTCTGAAATTATCGTTCAGTTATTGAATCACTCGGATTAACACTTCCTTCAACTGGGACAAAAATCAGGGTGTTACAATCCTCCTAACCTTAGAATGATTTCGTCCTCGAAATCTATCACCGTCGAATACTCAACCCAAAAGAGATGAATTTGATGTTTCAAGAATACCACACCATCCAGAGCACAGCCCGATAGATGACCCGTCATTCATCCTTCTTTAATAGGATGATGACCTAGATTTCAAACCTCAAAGTTACTCCTAATTTACCATTATATTGACTCCTCCACCATTAGAGTCTTAGTTGCCTCCCAACCTTATGTGACTCCTACTACCTGGAGTGTGACTTATGACCTCAATGGCTCGCTTCCACAATTGATGCCCAAAATGAACTTACTCTTAAATTTTATAACCCCCTCTATCGAACTGGGAGGTTCTTCTCTCTTACATTCTACCATTAGATATTTTTCACAAAACTCATCCGACTATAACCGAATCCATTCCCTTCGAACCAGATTACCCACTATCATATCGACTTTACCCGGATGGTAAAGGAATTCCGGATAAGAAGTTCTGAAAAGACCGCTACTGTGCGATATTTTAACTTCAAATAATCCAAAACTTTTTGAATAACAGGTTCTGCTTAAGGTCTACCTTAACATTCACACTAAATTTCTCCAATACTCAATACCGTGTAAGATTTACCGTCATTTCCATGACGAACGCTATTCAGTAGCTTGGTCCAGATCCACACCACCGCAAACCAAAAGCTAGAAAAACACAAAGCATGCAATCCCCAAAGAACTATCAGACTTCCTTAGCAACTCAACTGATCCTTATCAAACATCACTATTCACTAAAATCTATTCTCCTCAAGTTCACCGCATAAAGCTTTCGAACACTTACTAAGATTCAATTTAGGTAACCCAAATACAACAATGCTTCTTGACCTCAAGAAAATCATAAGTTGACACCTAAGTTTGTAAAGGTCAGTACCACAAATATGCATCGACCGATGATGTCATCTCAAGTTGACACTTAATATGAGAAGTCGAATCCCATAATTACCACACTCTAGTACTTGATCCCGTGATTCTTTTCAATCGCGCTGAACATCAAAACTATACTTCCAAATGGACAACCCAACAAATCGTCCCCATTCACTAGACTCACCAAGATGAAACATCCTTAACACACAAACACCAACCAAACAACTCTTTGAAGCAATCAATCCCATAAACTTCGACCCGAAGGTTGATGAAACAAGAAGACTATCACATAAAAAAATCCGAAATGCTTCAAAGTCTAATACTTCTAAAAGCTCCTATATACACCGATCATTCAAACCAACTTCTCACAATTCAAAGCCATCCACAAGCCATGCAATCATTACTAAATTCACGGAGCCTCATCGTCCCATATATGCAATACCCACCACAACATGACGTTTACCTCCAAGTGTTCCTAATGAGTTCAAGGTTTTACAGGATATGACTAAGCAAATATGCCAATTTTATTTATCAAAGATTTATCAAATATAAAATCTTTATAACCATTTCACACATGTATTGCCATCATTTATGTAAGAGAAATTCATGCACTAAAATAGAGTGCTACAAAATGTTTTTACCAAATTCTCCAAATGTTTTCTTCTTTTAGCCTTAAGAAGACACAAAGTAAAGTTTCTCAACAATAATAGCATGCATCCGTTTACTTTTTCAAAACTATCCAAACGTTATATGCATGCATCTGGGTCACCTTATGAAATCAACTTGATTTGGGTTTCAAATTTGAAGCCAATTAACAAAATGCTTATGCTTTTCCAGAATGTTGGCTACTTAAATTAGGATGCTACAATTAGAATGTTTGCAAACTCTATGCAACAAAAGATTCCCATAAAGTTAAAATAATACCGATGGGAACTTTATATTTTTGACGACTTCAAAATATTTATACCCAACATAGATGACGTGGAATAAAATTCTCAACAAACTCTCATACCCCAAAACCGACACTAAAACGAATCCAAAAATTCCAAAATCTCAAAATTGACTCGTGAGTAGTACGCACCCAAAATTTAACTGAAACTCGTAAACGACCATAGGAGGTACAATAGTTCATGCATTTCAATCTTGATCCAAAACTCACGTACACCAAATAATTTCTCAAAACTCGTAAAAAAACGATATGTGTACGTTTCTCGGAACAACGAAACAATTTAGGTTAGCTTCAAATTTAAACTCTCTTGAGATATAATTTCAAAATTTGCAATTCTTGCAAAATAGCATGGATTATATTCTTAGTGCAATTTTCATGCAACTAAAACGATTTAATAAATTCCAAGACATGGCTACACTAGTGACTGTGCCCAAAACATTTTTCAGAATGATTACACCTTTGACAAATCCGAAATAATTTTGCAATTTATTTCTAAAACAAATGTCGTGCAAGCATCCGGTTGGGACCCAAAGTCTTAAACCATGCTTGCCAAGTCCACCACAAAGCCAACATTGGAAAGCTTCATATCTTAAGACCATCATCCCCCACTAAATCCATCGATTTACAATTTCCTCTTGGAATTAGGTTGATTCAACAAGCTTATGGTTCATAACTAACCATTACCTTTGACCCAAAATGGTCGGCTTAAGATAATCACCGTACTTATATGTCATTCAAAGTGACATTGCTATATCCATCAAATCTTTCAAAGGTCACTGCCATAAGAACTCATTCACTACCCCATCGATCACCATGACAATGTGTCTCAAGCACACACACGTAACTGTAACTTCATATTATCACCGACCGGATGATAATACAAATTTACCTCACATGCGGATCCTTGTTACCATCATCATGTGTCTCGATTCTAGTGCATCTATTAACCTCTAAACATCCTATCTTACAGTGTCTAATTTTGAAATCTCACATCTGCTCACTTAATCAATACGCTAGTTTGAGTCCAGGCATCTAAATCAATACCTAAATCTCTCAAACTTATGCTCTGATACCAACTTGTAATACCCTCAAATTTGGAAAGAGCGACTAATTTAAAATTTCTAATATTACATCAATAAATAACTTTCCTCAAACCACAATTACTAATAAACCTCTACAACAAACAAATCATGTCCTATACAAGACCCACTTACGGTTAGGTGTTACTTAACCAATAAGAGTCGCTATCTCCGAATACGGAAAACGTCTGCAAGAGTCTTTATCGTGCCACTTCCTAGCACTCAAGTCCACACGTGTCGCTAGTACCAACCCCCACGAAACCTGATGCACATGCCGACAAAGAAAAAAGGGTTAGGCTTAACGCCTAGTGAGCTCAAGAGTTTTTAACATATTTATGATTGATTTGAAACCAAAAGATTTTCTTGATAAAATATAACTCTCAAAGGAAATAACTTTATTATAAAAGCAACGTCTTTCCCCAAATTCAATAGTCCCATAATAAAAGCTTTAGACCAAAATTAATGACATTAGAAGAGAAAACTTTAAATAGGAATATTCTTTTAACGTAATACCAATTCCAATACTTACACGACCATGATTGAGTTTATAAACGTGGAGATAGAAAACATACCTTTAACCCTGTTTTATAAAACGTTAACTCACACGAACCTCTAAAAGGGATAGAAATATCCGAAGTTCACGGGGGATTCCCGATCATACCATCTTTGGTGACGGATACAAAAGTAGGTCACTACTCGATGTTGAACAAGTATAAGAGCCAATGGCAACCGGAAATAACCGATTATGCACCTTAGTACACGGCCGCCGATGACTCCTACGAAAGTCCGCGCAATGGTCAATGTGTTGATCCCATTGTAACAAGCACAATGACAATAAACAGTTAATAGTAAATTAATATGACACGAACAATGATTTAAAGAACTTACGTAGTCATATATCTCTTGAAAGTATATTTGTCGATTACAAGTAATTCACGGTTTCATCTCTCTCTCTAAGTTAATATGAATCGACTAACTATGAAAGTAAAACCCTAACCTTGTATTTATATTGCTAGGTCTAGTCTAATTAAGGAAAAAAGAGTTTAAGGAATTATAAACTTCCTTTTACAATAAAGCATATCCTTTTCTTATTTTGTCACAATTAAAATAATAATAGACCTAACAATCTCCCCCTTTGTGGCAAAATGAGTCTTCATCTTCTAAGCTCGAACATGCCTTCAAATCTTCGTAGAGTTTGTCGATAGATAATTCTGTCGTCGATTATCTTGATGGCTTCTAAGATAGAGTTTCTTTTGTCATTGCTTATCCGTGTTGCGCTCTTTCTATCTGTAGCAAGTTCTGACGCAAGCCTGTTCCGGATTCCCCATAATGTACCGTCAGAATATGCAGCCACTTCATGAAATCTGAGAAACCGCTTTTCTCTAGAAGGATGCATCCAAACTACACCATGTACAGGACGAGTGATGACAGTGGCGATCAATGTACTGTCAGGTACAGGCAAAGATTGATCAGGCTTAGTAATGTGTATCTTCTTTTGCTCGCTTTCGATTCCTCGTTGAAGATCATGAAGATAACTGTATCCGAAGCTCTTTCTGAACATGTCTTACCACTGCCCTTAATGCCCTTTGCTCGTGTACGTTTCGGTTGCGCTTGTCTCTCAGATCGTTCTAGATGATCTCCAAGTCCATAATATCGAGATTAGCAAAATCGGCTTCAGAGAAGGAATACGTTTTACCATCTTCTCTTTGAACAGTGAAAACTGGGTATTCTACTTGGAAGATCCTTGCAGTGTCTATCTTCAAAATCCCGACAACCCTGTGCCTTGAGACCACTTCAGCTTGAGGTAAAGCTCTCATCCTCAGGATATGGAGATACTCTCTAACTTGAGCAAGGTCCATTTCCATCACTAGATGAATGTGTGCCAGATCATCAGGTTTTGCTTCCTTGCGGAAGATCTTCTCCATGGTTTCCTCAAGATATGGCACACGGATCTGTTGATTCACCCATATGGATTTACTGTCGGTTAACATTCTTTGCCACCGAATCTGATGAGGTAGGAGTCTTGGTTCGTTTTGATCCCTTAAGGCATAGTTTCTTGCTGTGTGCCTCAAGTTCGCATAGTCTTGTTCTTGAAGTACTGGTTCATACGGACCTCGGAACCAGTTTCGAAGTGAGTTTCGCAGACATTGAACATCGACTCGTTCTTCATTTTGTTCGGGTTCGACAGGTTCGGCTGGTTCAGCAGGTTCAGCTGGTTCGGCTGTACTCTCGAATTCGATATCCGCAGGCTTTTCAACCGTTGGTGTATCGTCCTCTTGAGTCGTTGAAGTGCGTTGCCGTTGTTGGGTAGATTGAGCAGGTGGTCTTGAAGCTGAGGCAGCAGATGCTCTAGATCGTGATCTTGCCGTTTGGCGTGTCTCCCCCTCAGGACGAGTTGGAGCGGA
Source organism: Silybum marianum (assembly GCA_036898165.1). Lineage (NCBI taxonomy): Eukaryota > Viridiplantae > Streptophyta > Magnoliopsida > Asterales > Asteraceae > Silybum > Silybum marianum. Next base: position 16,895,705 of record CM072531.1, on the reverse strand, counting down.
TCCCGGGTCGTCCTGATGATGTCTGGAAGTAGAAGTACGAACTGCCGGACGGCAAGACTCTTGGATTTCGGTTCGAAGAGCAGTAATAGCACCCAGGATGTCTTCCGTTTGGCGCTGTTGGGCATTTTTCAAGTCGGCGAGCTCTTGGTCAATGTGTGCGCGGAATACATCGAACTCGTGACGAGTTACAGTGGGGATTTGAAGATTGCGGCGAAGAAGACCTTCAAGTGAATCCTCTGGTTGGCCGGTTGCATTGGATTCAGCGAGCAGATTAGCATACAACATCGACATGACTACATCGATGTTATTCTCATATCGATGCGGGGAATGAGGTCGATCTTCGGGGGGTGATGGTGGCGGTGGAGAGTGACTGGTGCTTGGACGGCTGGAGCTTGCATGAGAAGGTTCGGCTTGTACAGGAGTTGGTTCTTTAAGACGCGCAGCTTCACGAATTTGGCGCACGAAGGCTTCTCTTTCGGCTGTCATAAGGACCAGATGTTCAGCAAGGGTGTCTCTTGCCCTTTGTAAGTGAGCAGCAATGAGTGCTTCACCTTCCGGGGGAATAGAGAAAGACGGAGAGGTGGTAGCGGTGTGGGTAACTCCGGGATCACTTAGATTGCCCGTTGACATAACAGTTGATTCAATTGTATGACCTACGTTCAGCATTGGCGAAGATGTAGCGCTGGTAGGATTTCCTCCCAATCCTCGTGGAATGTCCGGAATGGACATCACTATGGGAGTTCCGACTGGGCCACGGAGGCTCACAGTGTGTATAGACTCGTGTCCCCTAGCTGGCTCTAGACTCGATGTGCACACAACCGAAGTCGAAGCAGGTGAGCTACTGCCTCTTATTTCATTAGCTATGCCTCCCAAGTGGAGGGGAGCTAGATAAGGTGCTAGACTCACAAGTATTGTTGAAACTGTTGGCTGTTGTGAGCCTTCAGAGTGGCTGGGGGGGCGTGCAATTGCGCTGCTAGGTCCACAGCGACTTGTCCACTAGTCATACCCAACGAATGAGTAGGGCTAGTTGACTCGGTTACCTGGTCGGGGGATATTGGACTCTCACTCTCTATTGTTTTTGTCTCCCCTTCGCTCATGCTCACTAATTATTTTTCAACTTGTACTCCCTCTGTTCTCCTTGTCTCTCCAATTGAGGTTTTAGGGAATATGTCCGACATAGATGGGGAGGATGGATTGGCTTCAAAGTCAAAGTTGAATTGTGGTTCCTCATCAGATGGTCTGGTAGGTGCGGATGTGGGTGAACGGATGATTGGATCAGGGTTTGGTTCAGTTGATGACTCATCATTTCCAGAACTGGAATCTGTGATAGAGGGTTGTGGGCCGATGCGGCTGACGGCTTGCACCTCTATTTCTGCAGTACGTTGGCGACGACGGAGCGGTTGGTTGTCAGATTCATCTTCATCCGATGATGAAGAGCGGGGGTGGATACGTTGTCGGCTGACCAGTGTTTTGAATTAGGGGGTTGGGATAATGGGTCGAGTGCGGGGGTGGTTGGTAGTAGGTGGGTTAGGGGGGGGGGGGCTGATCAGATGCACCTCCCTTGTCATGTCCCCTCGTAGTGCCGTGAAAGATCCGAAGAACCACAGTGCTGGCCTTGTCCATGCCAGTATGTTTGCTAGTCAGACATCGATTGACGATGGTGAATAGCGTGAACCAAATCTGAGGCAGGTACATCCTTTTGAACTGGTCGGGGCTTGTGAATGGTTCAGGGGATTCGTACCCGAGGGCTAGGATGTCGGCAACCAGCTGTTGGTCGGTTGCAAAGGCTTCGTATTGTGTTCGGCTGTGGCTAGCGGTAGGCGGAGAATGCGGCGAATCCTGGCTGGAGTTAGGCGGGTGATAAAGTCATCGATCTGTGCAGTGAAATGATGGTCACCTTTGTCCGGATGGTATGTCAGTGTATACCAGAATTGCTGGAGGTAGAAAAGGGGTACTCGGTGGTCTAATGCAAAGGCAAAGCGAAGCGGATGTCGTTGAAGAATGTCAAGAATGATTTGGTGTTCGAGAGTGATACCAAAGTCTAGTCGGTGGTTGTTCGGTTTGATTTGTCGAAGGTGAGCTCGTGGCATCAAGAGGTCATCCCGGTTAGCTGCGTTGATGCTTGGTTCGGTCGAGCGTTCGGATGGCATCGGGTTTTCATCATCGGAGGTGTTCGGGTCATTCATGGCTGCCATTGGTTTCTCAAATAAGACAGTTAGGCAAACCAAGTGTACAGTTAGTGTTGTGAATTTCAAAAAAAATTGCTAAGTCTTTTTATCGAGTCCCATTGGGTCGATAACAATTGTTATCGAGTGCAATGGGATCGATAAAAAAGTGTTGTCGATTGAAGCAAAATCGACAACAAGACTTGGAAAAAAATTAGATCAAACCTGTGGAGGGGTTGTCGAGTCAATGAGAATCGAGAAGAACAGGTTATCGATTGCCTAAGGGTCGATGAAAGTACTTGAAAACTCTTTATAAAAATATTGATCTATGTATAGCATGTTGTCGATTCTATGAGGCTCGATGAAAATACATGGACAATGCAAGGGCAGGATATCGATCCAAAATGACTCGATGAGAGCACTTAGTAATTTTCATCGATCGTTTGATAGTCATTAACAAATGTTATCGAGTCATAAAGGCTCGATAAAAACACTTGGTGTTTTTCATCGAGTTTATGAAATTCGATAACAAAAGCTATCGAGTCATAAAGGCTCGATAAAAACACTTGGTGTTTTTCATCGAGTTTATGAAATTCGATAACAAAAGTGTCATAAAGGCTCGATAAAAACACTTAGTGATTTTCATCGAGTTTATGATATTTGACAAAAAAGTTTATCGAGTCATAAAGGCTCGATAAAAACACTTGGACAAAATGATGGTGTTCTTGGTCACTGCAACGAGACTCGATAAAAAATCAAAGGATAATGAAGGACTCGATAAAAACTCATAAACCAGTCTAAGAACTTCTAAGTGCTCAGATTTCAAAAAGGGACTAAAACTAAGGCAAAATCCTATTTCTAGGTGCGATTAGTGATAGGGAATACTTTTAGTAAAGCACTTAAGTCTAAAACCCATTATTTACCCACGATTTTGACTGATGAACAGTCAAAATCGGAAACCCATATAAACCCCAAAAACTGAATAGTCAATCATTAAAAAATGGATCATGCAACAGTTTTAGGAACAAAGTGCAAGAATTAAAGATGATAAGGGGAGGAGTACGAACCTGGTGGTGTTTTTGGATCTGAAAAACTCGAAGTTTGGAGATTTTGATCTTGGATAGCCAAGAACTTGAAGGGTTTTTCAGAGAGAAAGAGGGAAATTCAAACTTGTGAGGAAAGGTTCTTTGAGAGAGGGGCCCGATTACTTTAAATAGTGGTCATCGGGTGATGACACGTGGCAGTGAGTGATTGGGCCGATGAAAAACTTCCTGTTAACAAATGTCGATTGGGGAGGTTATCGAGCCAGAGGGGGTCGATAATCCCATTTTTGTCGGGCCCTTAGGGGCCGAGAACCTGACTTAATCAATATTTTTTTTAAAGAACTTAAAGACAGAAAACAAATAAAAAAGGCTCCCCCTTAATGTGTGCATACAGTGGTGTGCTCCCCCTATGAATGTGAATGAATAGGAAAACGTACCTTGTTGCTCCCCCTTGAATTATGAACCATGGTGATATACACAGCGAGGTAGAAATAAAAAGGAAAGAAAACATTGAAAATACGGAACTGTAAGATAAAAGTCAAAATCTAAAAAAATGAGAACCCAAGTGTTATGCAGATTGACTCAACGAGTAAATGTGCAAAAACCCTTGGATAGACGTTTTTAAGGATTTTGAGGCACACTGATTTGGGATAATCAGGTTTTAAGATTGAGCATTCCCAACTTGGATACTAGGAACTGGAATCGTTTCTCATCCAGTGCCTTGGTAAACAAGTCGGCAAGCTGAAGTTACGTATTAACAAAGTATAGTTCAATTGTACCTCTTTCGACGTGATCCTTGATGAAGTGATATCGAACGTCGATGTGCTTTGTCTTCGTGTGTTGAACCGGGTTGCTTGAAATGGCTATGGCACTTTTGGAGTCACAATAGATGGGAATCTTGTTGAACCAGAAGCCATAGTCTTTGAGTTGAGTGCGCATCCATAGTACTTGCGAGCAGCAGCTTGCGGCAGCGATATATTCGGCTTCCGCGGTAGATGTGGAGACGCACGCTTACTTCTTGGATGACCAGCTGACCAATTTGTCTCCTAGGAATTGTATATGGCCCGAAGTGCTTTTACGATCGAGCATGCATCCGGCGTGATCCGAATCTGAAAATGCAGTTAGCTCGAAACCCGTATCCTTGGGATACCATAGGCCAAGATTAGGTGTACCTTTTGAATACCGGAATATCCGTTTGATCGCATTAAGATGAGATTCCTTTGGAGATGCTTGATATCTCGCGCAAAGACAGGTGGCAAACATTATGTCCGAAGGACTAGCCGTAAGATACATGAGAGAACCTACCATGCCCCGGTAATTTTTAGAATCCACATCTTTTCCCGAAGGATCAGCGTGTAGTTTTGAACCCGGGGACATGGGTGTACCAATCGGAGAACATGACGTCATGTTGTATTTACACAACATATCCGAGATGTATTTTGATTGGTTGATGAATATTCCAGTAGAAAATTGTTTAATTTGAAGACCAAGGAAAAAATTCATCATTCCCATCATGCTCATGTTAAATTTGGCAATCATGAGTTCAGAGAACTCTTTGCATTGCCTTGGGTTAGTCGAGCCGAAGATGATGTCGTCCACATAGACTTGAATGAGCATAATGTCACCTTTGTCCTTTTTAATGAAAAGAGTTGGATCGATCTTACCTTTGGAGTATCCGTTTTTCACTAAATAGGTAGACAAACTATCGTACCATGCGCGGGGGGCTTGCTTCAATCCATACAGAGCCTTGTCCAGAATGTAGACATGATTTGGTTTGGAGGAGTCGACAAACCCGTCGGGCTGAGAAACATAGACTTCTTCACGCAAAACACCGCTTAGAAAGGCCGTCTTGACATCCATTTGGAAAACCACAAAGTTCTTGTGTGCCGCGTAAGCCAAGAACATTCGGATTGCTTCAATGCGGGCGACGGGTGCAAATGTTTCGTCGTAGTCAATGCCTTCTTGTAGACGGTATCCTTTGGCAACAAGTCTAGCTTTGTTGCGAATAACGACTCCATCTTCATCTTGCTTGTTTTTTAATATCCATTTCGTGCCTATTACTGTTTTGTTTCGCGGACGGGGAACAAGGCGCCATACTTTCAGACTTTCAAATTGATTGAGTTCCTCTTGCATGGCCACAATCCAGTCAGGATCATTCATTGCCTCATGAATGGATGTGGGTTCAATCTTACTTATGAATGAAGAGAACATGCAATCATTGGCCGAGGCGGAACGCGTTGTAACTGGTCGGTTTGGATCTCCGATAATTTGTTCAACAGGATGAGAGCGGGTCCATTTTGTTGTATGAGAAAGTGGTTGAAATGCATTTGGATCCGGGGTGTCATCTTGATAAGAACCTAATGGAAGATCTTGAATAGATTCCAAAGATGGGGCCACAGTCGATGATCTTGTGGCACTTGTGACATCCGTCGTTGTTGAAATGAATGGAGGGGGAGAGGATGTCGGTTCCGCAGGATTTGGTTGAACAGGCGGTTGAGGTTCAGGTGGAACAAGAGGAGCATCCGATGGACTAGTTTGATCGAGAGGAGCAGTCGTAGAGGTGCTTGGAGATGCAGCAGTTGAGACGGTTTCCGTTGTAATTGGTGGTCCGGAAAGATCCGAAGTCTCGGCAATCTCCAAGGTAGGCGGGGGAATCTGGAGAGAAGTATCAGTGGTCGGTCCAAAGTAATCCGAGTAGAAGTACTCGAATAGGTCATCCAGATTTGACTTGGCAGTTTTGGATGTTGAAGGTTCATCGGGGTTGGGAGCAGGTTCCGAACGAATGTGATCGGAAGCTAGTATACCGGTGAGTGCGGGTCCGGAACTGTCGTGTTCAGGAGCCATTTCAGCGTTTGGATCGAACTGTACATTAACGCTTTCAGTGACGCAACGTGCGTGTTTTATGTAGACCCGATAAGATGATGCATTTGGTGAGTATCCGAGAAAGTAGGCTTCATCGGCTTTTGGCTTGAGTTTCCCACTATCTTCTTTTTCATTGAGTACGAAGCAATGAGTGCCAAATGTTCGAAGATGCTCGATTGAAGGAACGCGATCGTAGACCAAGTGATAAGGTGTCTTGTTGAAGCGTTTGTTGATGATGGAGCGGTTTTGAGTATAGCAAACGGTGTTGATAGCTTCGGCCCAAAGGTGGAGAGGAAGCTTCGAAAAAGTAAGCATAGTGCGAGCGGCTTCAACAAGAGTTCGATTTCGGCGTTCGACCACACCGTTTTGTTGTGGAGTACGAGCTGAAGAGAACGTGTGGGTTATACCAACTGATTCGAGGTAACAGTCAAGGGTACGATTTTTGAATTCAGTTCCATTACCGGTGCGGATGGTTTGTGCAGTAAGCTCTAGCTGGACTTGAATGGCTTTGAGAAATGTGATGATGGTGTCGGGGGTTTCATCCTTTGATCGAAGGAACTTTACCCATGTGAAGCGAGAGAAATCGTCCACCATCACCAGAACATACTTTTTACCATGTATGCTTTGAGTCCGCATCGGGCCGCACAAGTCCATATGAATGAGTTGAAGAGGTCGAGTCGTGCTGTGAACTATCATGGGTTTGTGAGAGACCTTCTTCATCTTTCCCATCTCGCATGCGTCACAGAGATGTGGTTTGTCGAATTTAACAGATGGGAGGCCGGTGACTAATCCGTGGATGGAGAGGCGATTAGTGTTCTTGAAGTTCAAGCGAGATAAGCGACGATGCCATAACCAGGTCTTTGGACTAGAAACGTTTGATAGAAGACAAACACTTGAGGGGGCGTTTACTTGGGAAAGATCGATCGTGTAGAGGTTGGACTTGCGTGTGCCGGTCAGAAGCTCCTTTCCATCAAACGTGCGAACACAGCATCTATCGGGTCTGAAATTGACTTCGAGTTGCTTATCCCAAAATTTTCCAATGCTCAACAGCTTGTGGCTTAGCCCTTGTACATAAGAGACATTGGAAATGGTGATGTTGTTTTGAATGATATCACCATATCCTTTTATCGGTGCCAAGTGATTGTTGCCAAATTTGACGAATCCGCCCTTCTTTTCAGTGTAGTTGGCAAGCAGCTCCTTTTGGCCGGTCATGTGTTTGGAGCATCCAGAATCTAAGTACCACACATGACCGATCTGCACAAAATCAGGCAGATTTAGGTACCCATTTGTAAATGGGTCCATCATGGTTAGTTGACTTTGCATCCTTGGGTACCCACTTGTGGTGAGACTTATGGGCGTTAGTCATTTGATTTCTCGAACCCGATTTAGAAATGGATGATGAATGATAAAATTTGTGATTAAAAGAATTATGCATGTCCGGAAAATAACCATAACCATAATCAATAGAAGTTTTACGAACAAAAACATCCACACCGCAATTTGAGCAACAAATTATAATACGAGAAAATTTGATTAAATGTCTAAATGAATGAATTTGATACGGAAAAGGAAATCTAGAGTTGTTTCTTTTGACATTGGAATGTAAAAACTTGTCTTCATTGCGGGGCGTTTGCTTTGTAGTATGCGTGCCCTATTTGACCCAAACCGACTTTGTTTCTAAAGTATGAAGCGCTGAAATAGTGAAAGGAACACGGTTAGTATGGTTTTCGAAGACATGATTGGTTTTCGTTTGATTATGAGTGATTGGATTTTGACTTGTGGAACACTCCGTTGGTTCAGTAGGTAAAGAAACTGTTTCCATAGGCTGTTTGCCTTTGTCTAAGAATTCAGTATGAGTAGGAAGTACAGGATTGAAATCAAACTCATCACACATGTCATTTAAGCACTCATCCGATTCAAGTGAAGATTGGTTAGAAAGGGCATCTAATTCAGCATTGATTTGTTCTTCGGAATAGGAACATTTTTGTTTTGGAAGATTGGAATTTGGGTCCATTTTGAACAACTCTTCACAATTATCTAAATAATTGCTAACGAAGGCTTTACAAGTTGAAACGTTTGAAATAGTATCATTTTCACGAGTTTTGTTCAATTGTAAAGTCTCGTTTTCAAGTTGTTGTATTTTAAATAAAAATGTTTCCTTTTCCTTTTCCGCCAAAGAACGTTCGGATTCCAACACTTGTTCGAGTTGAATAATTTTGTTTTCTAAAAATAGAGTGGGAATGTATGGTTTACATTCAGGAATCTTGTTTTGAAGTTATTTGGCTGAATAAGATGGGAAATAGTTGTTTGGAAGAGATTCACTTGAAGGTTCCTCTTCTACTATTTGAGGATAGCAGAATGGTATTTGAAAAAAGTTTTTGTTTAGTCTCTTCCAATCTTCTCTTTCCTCAACACTAGGGTCCGGTTTCATAAATTGAATTTGGTAATATGGACCAAGGTTCAGATATTCGAATTTATAAATCGTCGGAGTATTATAGATAGCCTTTGCTAAGTGTTTCTGGTTTTGAAAAGCTAAACCGGCTTTGGAGCTTAAATCTTTCGCTGCATTTAAGTGAATAGTGTGTTCAGTTTGACCAAGCTTGTAATGTTTTAATTCCAACGTTTCGAGTTTTTCTAATAAATCTTGTCTTTGAAAACTGACAAAGTCAAACTTAGATGAAAATTTGGAGTCTCATTCCTAGATGTTTGAAGTTGGAGTGTGAGATCAGATATTTGTTGTTGGAAAAGATCATTTTCTTCTTTTAAAACCATTTTCTCCGTTTCGAGATTTTGTGCTATACTTTGAGTAGTGACAAGGTCGGTTCGCATAAGAAGCAATTGTTTATGGTTATTTTCAAGGCTTGATTCTAAATTGGAAACCAAGAGTTTCTCGGTTTTCAATTTGGAGTGTAATTCCTTTAATTGACACATTAAATCATGCATTTGAGATACAAAAGAGTCATAGTCAGAAGGGCTTACCTCGGGTGTGTAGTCGGAAGCGTGAGAAGGAGTGTCATCAGAGTAAGCCATTAAGCTGAAATGTGCTTGAGTATCCCCTTCCATGTCATCTTCATCATCTTGATTAAGCCATTGTTCATCTTCAGCTAGAAGGACTTTACCGGCTTCTTTTTGTTTGGACAGCATCAGTTTGTAAGTGAAGTAGTTAGAGTCCTTCACTATTGACGTGAGAACTTTTGTTGAAAAGATTTTGTAAGGAAGGCCAGTTGATGTTGAGGTTTGGCAATTTCTGGATCATAGTCAAAGTCGTCGTCTTCTAATTCAGGAAACATCTCCTGAGGAGCGGAAGAGGACTCTTTTGCCATTAATGCGATTGGATCCAGGTTCTTCTTTGAATTTAACCTTATAAGTTCGAGAACCTCCTCTTCATCTTGTTGAAGGGTTTCATAGACTTCATGAAGGTCAAGGTCAGCAAGATATTTGCTGTGTTTGATTTGATTAGCAAACCGGCGCCATTCCGGTTGAAGATTGCTAACAAATTTGACATTGTTTTCGATCTCTGTCAAACGAATTTCGTTTTTGCTTAGTTTGTTCACCAATTGTACAAAACGGGTATATGTGTTCGTAAGACTTTCTCCATCTTTTGCCTTGAATTCTTCATATTGAGAGATGCAGTTAGTGATTTTGAGTTGTGTTCCAATCTTCGTTCCAAGCATGAATTTCTTTATGACTTCCCCCATTTCTTTAGCCGTTTTCTTGTGGCTATCAATGCTCATGTAGATCTCATTGGGAAGGCTCATAAGTAGATAAGAACGGACAAGTTGGTCACCTCTCATTATCCTCTTCTCGTTTGCATCCCAAGAATTTTTGAGTTTAACTTCCCTTCGTGCTGGCGTAGGAGGAGTGTTGTTTGGCATAGCAGGATACTCCTGATAAAAAGGTGGGGGAGGACCCTCTTTGATTGAACTCATGATCTCATCGGCATAGTCATGGCGTTCAATAAAATCAAGGAATCTATCCTTCCATTGAGAATATTCTCCCGGAAAGAGAATTGGAGGCTTGGTGTCTGATCCAATGGCCATTGCTTCTCGGGTGGTCATTGTACTGTTTGGTTGGACCTCGATCAATGAGTTTTTTTTTTAAATTTCTGAGTTGTCACTTGAAACAGTAAGTTATTATCGAGTGACAAAGAAAAAAAATCGATTGAAGGATTTTTATCGGGTGTGAGGTGCTTGATGAAAATTGTTATCGGATGACTAAGGATCGATAATAATTGTTATCGAGTGAACAAGACGCGATAAAATTGTTATCGATTGAACAAGACTCGATAAAAATTGTTATCGAATTGAGTGGGACTCAATATAAAAAGTTATCGAGTGAACAAGACTCGATAAAAAAATGTCGATTTAAAATAGACTTTTTAAAAAAAAATTCGAGTGAACAATACTCGAGAAACAAATTGATCAAAGAAATTTATCGAACACTGACCTACTCGATCAAAAATTTTCTCGATTCAATAGGACTCGATAAAAAAATTTCTTAATTCTGAATTTTCTGTTTATTGAAAAACCAGAAAACAAAAACACAGTGTTCTTGACTAAAAAGAACTAGTCTTTTTATGGACAAGACTGTCTGGGTTTTCGAGTTTCTTATTTGTTCAATCACAGAAAATATGAAATTTACGAGAGTTTATGATTTTTACTAAGGAAATCTTTAGTAAGAAAAGTTGCAGGAGTCACAAGTTCCTGAGTTTTCTTACGTAAAGATATTCAAAAGTAAATAAAATAAACTATAGTAATTTTAACTAAACAGAATTAAATATTTTATAGAGGAGTCAATAAAAATTCAAGATTTAAGCAGTTTGTATCGATAAAAATTCAATCAACAGAAGAGATATTCGATAAAAATTCAATAAGTCGAGAGAAAAATTTAAATCGATAAGAACACAGATATACTTAATCGAGAATAACACACAGAAACTGATATATAGTGATCGAGAAAAATTTATTGAGCAGATATGAGTTTGTCGAAAAAAAAATAAGAAGTTTTATGGGGTAAAGCGTGACACAGTATGACTCGACAAAAATTCAATGAACAGTAGATCTAGCAGAAAAAAAATTACCTTCTGTTTCGTGGTTTGCTCAGAAAATCGTAAAAACTTGTGATCTCAGGCTCTGATACCACTTGTTGATCCCATTATAACAAGCACAATGACAATAAACAGTTAATAGTAAATTAATATGACACGAACAATGATTTAAAGAACTTACGTAGTCATATATCTCTTGAAAGTATATTTGTCGATAACAAGTAATTCACGGTTTCAGCTCTCTCTCTAAGTTAATATGAATCGACTAACTAGGAAAGTAAAACCCTAACCTTGTATTTATATTGCTAGGTCTAGTCTAATTAAGGAAACAAGAGTTTAAGGAATTATAAACTTCCTTTTACAATAAAGCATATCCTTTCCTTATTTTGTCACAATTAAAATAATAATAGACCTAACACAATGGCAACCGGCAACAACCGATTATGCACCTTAGTACATGGCCACCGATGACCCCTCTTAGCGCATACATAGAGTCAATGGCATCCGGTAATGATCCGGCATAATACCCAACGGTACCAGGCCCCCGATGACAACTATGCAACCATAAAGGGACAACAATCCCGCCTTTAAACCGACTATATGACTATGGATCCATTACATACTAGTCCTACTACCGAATACATCAACGAGACGTATTACTAGTTTTCCAACCTTGGAAACTCCTTTCAATAAACCATTTCCCTCCAAATCCAAGTTTTACTAAAAACTAGGTCAAATCATTTTGAGTTTCATTTTATAACCTTTCCAAGTATTTTAAACCATTAATGAAGCTCAACTCATCATCTACAACAAAATACTCAAAATCCTCATTTTGACCCAAAACCTCCAAACTTACCCAAATACACAACTACTTGAAATTAAGTTTAGGAATCAGTAAAATACTACATTTACAACAAGTATTTGAGTTTATAAGTTTATATTTGAACTCACGCTCATGCATTTACAAAATCACCCATAATGCAATAATCTGTATATTTTTCAACGATTTATAAATTCCAATACTTGACAAATGCAAATACAACCAAATGGTTTTCATTTAAAGACATTGAACCCAAACAACCTACACTTATACTTTATTTGCCAAAATGTCTAAAACCCAAGCATAAGCCTCTTTCATGATTTATAAATCCTTTTTATACCAAATATGCTACCTTACCCAAATACTCACACATTTGATAAATAACAAGTAAAACATGTTAATACTTTAAAATGGACGTTTTTGGCGTGTACAAAGTTTTCACAAAGTATCTTGAACTCACCTTGCTAGATTTAGGCTAAATCTAGGTTTTACCCCAATACCGAATTCGATTCGGTGAAGACTTTAGATTCTTGAGCTATAACTCTAGATCCATGGTGCAATCCTTCCAAGAACACCTACATGACTTCCAAAACATACAAAAAACAAACCCAAGAGAGAATGAGAGTTGTTGGTGAAAAACCCAAACCCTAGATTTGAGATTTCAGAAAGGTGATCTTACCTTCCACCCTATTAGCTCTAAAATCATCAAGTAACCTCTAGATATCATTATTTCCATGTTGAAGAGCTTCCGAAGACGAAACCGTAGCACTTTGAATCGCCCAAATCGGAGCTGTGATGAAGAAGTTATGGCCAAATGAAGAAAATCCGGAATTTAATCACTAGAGACCGCCCGCGATCATGCCCTGCGATCATGCCCCGCGATCATGACATGTCATGATCGCCCGTGTCACCCCAAAATGCTTATTTTCATGTCTAAGTCATGGTACCACTTTTGCGATTATGACATGCTATCATGCCACTGTCATAATCGCCGGGCATGATAGCCTGGACCATTCCGAAGTGTTTTTCCCACTTTTCACCCGTTTTGATCCCGTTTCTCGTCTAGCAATTGATACCCAATATAAATAACTTCAAAATACTTATCTCGATGAATCTAAGAGTGGAAGACAAAGAGGACCCGGTATTCCACTTTACCAAAGGCCCGGTTGATGGATTGTGTCATTGTCACTATAGCATGACACAATTGTTGGGACCACCAACTACTTGGTACCATCGGTGCTATTTTGACGGATGTCATAACTGCATGGATATCAAATGGTTATGAAGTTGGTGTTTCTGAATTCACCAAGGAATCTGGAGTGTAGATTCTTGGATGAAAGATTGTCTATATTCAGAACTTTCTATACTCAACCAAATCTGTGTGCACATGTGACAGTTAACTTAGGTTATATGAGTGAAGTTGGATTTTCTGAAGAGATGATGAAGACCTATGTTGGTGTGATTGAGGTCAAATACAAAGAAAGTATTCAAATACCCAGGTTTAACTTACCACTCCTTGAAGAACCTTAGTTGATCAAGTGTTTGCAAAAGAAACAATTTTTGATGAACTTGAAGATGTTGTCATTATCTTTCTTGAAGACACATACATTTATTTGTACAAAAGGAATTTGAAGAATGCAACTCTTGAAAGTCCCATAAGTGATAAATGGGATGAAGACTTTGCTTCTAAAGTTCAATCTTTTCAACAAAGATATGGTGTTCAAGACATATTCAATTCTATTCCCATCATGCACTTCAGAAGTATTAGAAAGTCAGTTGAAGAAGACTTGAAAATTGTCAGGATTGTTGCTGAAAGGAGAGATGGAACTCTGATAGAGTTTACTCAGTTTGATTTATACAATCTAAGGTTACAAGACAAGCTTTCCCTTACGAATTTCTTTGTAAAAAGAGAAGATACAGAAATGATGCAAGAGTTGAGAAGAATCATCGATGTTTATCTCAGGAACTTCATTAAGCATGTTTTCAACTTTCCTTGGAACATGGGTTAAACAAACTAAATCTGTTGGAACCTGCTTATGTGAGCTTTGAAGGCTTTTCAACTGTGTTTACTAAACCAGAACTTGGTTTTCATTATGAGCCTAAAGGGTTAAACAAAAGAACTTTCATTGTTTCTGATATTCCAAAGTATTCCTCTTCAACCTTGAAATGGTTTTGTGACAACATGAACTGGATTGCTAGCTCTAAAGAAGTGAAGGATGAGATTCTGTATCTGATCAAAGAAAGAATAAAGTTCAGAGAATTGATAAGAAAAAGTATTTATGTTGGTCATCAACAAATAAACACAAGAAGAGATGCAGATTACTTGTTAAGTAATGTTTATGAATTTCATATTCATGCCAAAGAACAAGTATTTGAATTTGAAGTACTGGATGAAGTCAGACCTTCAGAAGTTCCTATTTTTGAACATGTCGGAACAAGTTCTTAAAAGGATAAAGGCAAAGGTGTAGAGGTTGTTGAAGATCAAGTGCAAGTTACTCAAGTATCAAAAGCTGAACAATTACAAATCAATAGGATTGCTGAACATGCTCTTACTCTATTCCTTGAATATATGCATCCTGAAATATTTGTGAAACATGAGCAAATCTTTAACTACATTGATTGTTGGATAGACAAATCTTTTGGTTGGAAACAGTGGTACAGTCAAATAGTTAAGAAACTGAAGCTGCCAGTGTCTGAATCAAGAAAAGAGAGTCGTATTGCCAAAGTGATACATGTTGATTAAAAGACAAAATTGAATTATCAATATTCTTACTTCATAGTAGAGAGAGAGAATGGTGAAGTATGCACATTTTATAAAGCTGATTTTCAGAATGTTCATTTAAAGATTTGGTCAAGATATACAGAAGAATTAATCCTTTTCATGACAACGTTACAAGATTCAGAAAAGCTTTTCCTGTTGTAAAAGGAGGAATTTACAAAGAGTTTATTTGGGCATCAAAGAATGACTTTCAGGTAGCTTTTGTACTTGGAAGAGAAAAAGTAAATTTGAGCAGACCAAATTTTGATGCAAATTCAATCAAGAGAAAGACTTTCAACTAACAAAGGTACTTTAATAGTACATCCTCCTGGATTTGTATGCAAATTCAATCAAGAGAAGATATTTGTGAGATATGAAGAAATTCTCAAGTGTTGCAGTGGTACACTATTGGCCATAAGTGAAAGAGTTGTTAAAAGACAAAAACACAGGCCAAAGAATCTGAATGACAGTGAATGCAATCAATACAAGAAGCTAGCCAAAGATATGCATAGGAGAATAGAACTGTTGCTGGAATACAGAAAGCTAATTCTTGGTGAAGTTAGAGAGCTGTTAATTTACTGGGGTATAATTTGAATTTTTGAAGCTAATGAGGAGATTGATAGACTTCATAAGATAGCTTCAAAAGAAACCCTGGTTCTGAAGCTTAGTTCTGAAGTAATTCAGAAGAGATAAAGAAAGAAAGCTCAGAAGCTTTGGAGTACAAAGACAAAATGCTAAAGTGAAGATAAGCCTAAGCATAACTTCTGAAGTGGCTACTTCAAAAGTTCTGAAGATTCTCATGCCGTTCTAAAGAACTTCTGAAGAATTTCTGAATTATGTTCTGAAGATGTTCAGAAGTAGTTCTAAACTTACTTCTTTATATCTGTCACATAACGTACTGTTACTTTAGCATTTCTTATTGTATATAAATAGAGTGTCTGTTAGATGGTTAGAACTAATGTCCATAGATCTTTTGTACTGTAAGGACATATCTGTGTAACTCTGTTAAGATCAATATTACATCCGACTTCCTTGCTCTAATTCTTGTTCCTTATTCTATTTTCTTTTTACTTCTTGATATTTGGGATCTAACAAAGGTGAAGAATCTGCTATTTGACATACTTTCTGATAGCATGGAAATGATAGCTTGAAATCCCAAAAACAAAAGATTTTCTTCAAATCGTTCTAAGTGCAATAGAAAAACTTTTTCTCTAAAATCTTCTTCCGATAAAACAAATGAGGAATGCTTTTACTGTGGAAAGAAAAGACATTTTTCTTCTGAGTGTAGATCCAAAATTTTCTCAAAGTAGAAATCTTCTACTGGTCGTGACTTCTCCAAATCGGCTTCTAGGAAGCCTGAAGAGAGAAGTAGCCGATCTCCCAAGAAGAGTCAAAATTCCTCACAAACAAAAGAAATTTCAGGATACAAAAAGTATAAAGCCAAATACACAAGAGAAACGGTGAAAAATCTAAGTACAGCTAAAACCTTGGTTGCCGAAACTCATTGTAGGGAAGATGAACTGTTAGATCTAATTAGCCCCAATTAGATAGAAAGTTTTATAAAGTTAGCATAATTAATTGTAGTCCATTTAATTGTAATTGTAATTGGACTTGGGCTTGGGCTTTGAATGTAATGGGCCATATATAAGGAGTCTTAGGGTTGAGAGGAAAGGTTATGAGAGTCAACTCCTAATTTTGTGTGTGTGTTTTCCATGGTGTTCTTGGTGTAATTGCAATTCTCCAATCAATAATATGAGGTTGGCCTGATTCATCTCTTCCTCTACCTAAATCTGTGTGTGTATTGTTCCAACAAAACATGAACAAACCTCAGAAAGTGAAAGTGAGTATTTGACAAAGTGTCTTATGGCCAAGATTGATGAAATTGAAGAAATGAAGAGATCATCCTATTCCATAGCTCTTGTATCTCATGAAGGATCAACATCGGGAAGTCAATCTCAGGTACATCCTTTTACATTTCTTTCTGATGAGCAAAAGATTGATGCCTTTGATTCTTTAACTATTGATTTCTGTAATTTAAAAGAATATAAGAAAAAGGCTGACTTGCATATAAAATTATGAATGATCAACTTCTCACTTGTTTTTCAAAACTAAAAGATTTTGACAAAATAAAAGCAGACTTAGAGAATCTAAGATACCTACATGATAGTCTTTCTAAAGAAAAGAGCAAGATCTCAAACATTCTTGAAAAGGAATAGGAAGTTCTTTCCAAATGGACCAAATCTTCTAAAAATCTTGAAAAAATTCTCCAAGACCAAATCTCTTGTAATGATAAATCTGGTCTAAGTTATGGAAAAGAAGATTCTCAAACTTCTGACTTTCAAAACACGTCATCCGATCATCAAGGTTTTCCAGCTGGTTTTCATCTCTCCGATGATGATCTTTTAGATTTTACCTCTGAGGATTCTACATCTGTTCATTCTTAAGATCTATTGGATATGCTTAAAATTGAACACTGTGCTAAAGATAAAATGTTTGGAATGTTTGTAAAAGCTAAAAATCCTTCTCATCAGCTTTCAAATGAAATAGCTCAGAGTTCAAATTCATCGGCAAAACCTATTCAAAATCTTCTAAAATTTTTAAGCCTTCATGAGTCAAGGTCTCCGATCCCTGAGTGTCCGATCCCTGAGTATCCGATCCCTGAGTATCCGATCTCAGAAAGAATTTCTAGTATCGGCAAGAAAAATCAGTTCAGATCAAATCTTCCAACCAAACGAAAATATCAACCAGCCACTGATTTTGTTCCAAGATCAGTAAATCTAAAGAAAACCAAAACTCCTAGAAAGGGCATCCTTGGACCAAGACCAGGAATCGGCTGCTCAACTTCTAAGTCACCGATTCCATTTCAAAACCCAGTAGAAAAATTGAAATTCAAAAAGGTTTTTACTCACAAGAAATGCTATAACTGCGGTGATACTTTTAATCTCGCAAAAGATTGTCCAAAAGAAAATGATCTTCGTAAGAACAAAAGGACGTTCTCTAACCCCAAAGGACCCATTTCAAAATGGGTACCAAAAGTCTAATATGTTCATGGTTGCAGGTACCAAACAAATATCACATATAGTACATGGACAGTGATTGCTCAAGACACATGACAGGAAATAAATCTCTTCTCTCTAATTTCTCAAAAGAAAAGGGGCCGATTGTGTCACTAAGTGGAAATGGAAAAGGAATCACAAAAGGATATGGCTCCATATCAAATGGAATCATTACTTTTTCAAAAGTGGCTCATGTTGAAGGACTAATGTACAACTTGTTGAGCATCAATCAAATGTGTGACTTGGGATCTAAAGTTATGTTTCAATTATGTGTTTGTTTGGTTTTTGATGTGCAGAACAAGGTAGTACTAGCAGGTACCGGAATTAATGATGTGTACATTATCAACATGAAGGAAAGTGCTATTGGTGAAGCCATGTGTCTTCTTTCTCAAGAATTTGCCAAACAAAGTTGGCTATGGCATAAACGTTTTTCTCATCTAAATTTCAAAACCTTAAATAAACTCTCTAGCAAAAACTTAGTTGTTGGTATGCCAAAAATCTCTTTTGAAAAAGAAAAACCATGTGGAGCATGTGAAAAAGGACAGCTTAGCAAAACTTCTTTCAAAACAAAACATTGTTCATCTATTTCTCAATCTCTTCAAATGCTTCACATGGATCTGTGTGGACCAATAAGCACTCTAAGTCTAGGCGGCAAAAAGTATATGCCAGTAATTGTTGATGAATATGCTAGATAAACCTGGGTGTTCTTTCTGAATGAGAAAATTGATGTTGTTGGAGAAATCATTTGATTTATCAAAAAAATTGAAAATCTGAATGGTCAACTTGTTAAGTCAATCAGAAGTGGTAATGGCAATGAATTCAAGAACATCGTTCTAGAAGAATTATTCGACAACAAAGGTATCTCTCAGAGTTTCTTTGCAATACGTACTCCTCAATAAAATGGCGTTGTTGAAAGAAAGAATCGGACACTATGTGAAGCTGCAAGATCCATGCTGAGTGAGTCCAAACTGCCAACCTATTTTTAGGCTGAAGCTGTTAACACTGCATACTTTACTCAAAATTGGTCAATCATTGTCAAAAGACATAACCAAACTGCCTATGAAGTCTTTCATGGCAGGAAACCTGCAGTGGACTATTTTCACGTATTTGGCTGTGCATGTCACGTACTGAATGATAGAGAACAACTTGGAATGTTTGATCCGAAATCTAATGATGGAATATTCATGGGATATTCTCTCTTCTCCAGAGCTTTCAGAGTTTACAATCTCAGAAGAAAATGCATTGACGAATTTATGCATGTCAAGTTTGATGATTTTCAAACATCTTCATTATCTTGCAATGAAGAAGAACTAAATCAATGGATAGATTCTTGTGTTGGGGAAATTCCATCTTCTTCTACACAACAACCTTCTCAAATCAATAAACCAAGTCAACATGATAGTAATCCACCTCAGTCCTCAAATAACACTATCATATCTCCTGAACCTCCTCATTTTTCTCCATCTCCTGAAATTGATTCTTCAGGAGAACAAATTACTCCAAATTCTATAACTTCCACGACTGATCTACTCTCAACCTCTCAACTTCACCTTCTCCTGTACCTCTTCCCTTACCTCCTGCTTTAAAATGTACCATGGATCATCCAATTGATCAAACTATCGGTGATCCACAAGTAGGTGTCTGAACAAGAAGAGGGATCGGCAATATGTGTCTATATGTAAATTTTCTATCTATCACTGAGCCAAAACAGATTGAAGATGCCCTAGCCGATCCTAGTTAGGTTATCGCCATGCAAGAAGAGTTATCACAGTTTGAACGAAATAAAGCTTGGGAGTTAGTTCCTCGTCCATCTCATAAAACCATTATCGGAACCAAATAGGTGTTAAAAAATAAGATGGATGAAGAAGGAATTGTCATTAGGAATAAAGCAAGACTGGTTGCTCAAGGATATCGGCAAGAAGAAGGAATTGACTACGTTTAAACTTTTGCTCCTGTTGCCAGGTTGGAAGCTATCCGAATTTTTCTTGCTCATGCTGCTAGCAAGAATTTTCTGGTATTCCAAATGGATGTCAAAAGTGCCTTTCTGAATGGTGAGCTAGCCAAAGAAGTCTATGTGAAGCAACCACCTGGATTTGAAGATCCAATTCATCCATACCGTGTGTATCGGCTAGATAAAGCTCTGTATAGGTTAAAGCAAGCTCCTCGTGCCTGGTATGATACTCTATCAGATTACCTTCTAAAAAATGAGTATGTCCGAGGTAAAGTTGATAATACTCTTTTCTTCAGAAACTCAAATGGTAACATTATTCTTGTTCAAATTTATGTTGATGAAATCATTTTTGGTGCCACCGATGAATCTCTATGTGATGAGTTTAGCTCTTTAATGCAAAGAAAATATGAGATGAGCATGATGGGGGAGCTTACATTCTTTCTTGGTTTACTAGTAAAACAATCTCCAGAAGGAATTTTCATAAACCAAAGTAAATACATTAAAGATCTTCTGAAAAAAATTTCAATTTGATACTTGTACTACCATGAAAACTCCTATGGCTCCTCCTCTTAAACTTGACTCTGATCCTGACGGTGTGTCCTTTAATATCACAAGTTATAGAGGCATGATAGGATCACTTCTTTATCTCACTGCAAGTAGACTTGATATAATGTTTGCTACTTGTCTGTGTGCTCGATATCAAGCCAATCCTAAGGAATCACATTTGGCAGCTGTAAAAAGGATTTTTCGGTATCTGAAAGGTACCATAAATCTGGGTCTTTGGTATCCCAAAGACTCAGGTTTTGATCTCATCGGGTATTCTGATTCTGATTTTGCAGGATCCAAAATGGACAGAGAAAGTACAACAGGAAGTTGCCAACTTCTTGGTGTAAAGCTTGTGAGTTCGTCAAGTAAGAAACAACATTCGGTTTCAACTTCTTGGTGGAAAGCTTGAAGTTGAATATGTAGCTGCTGGAAATTGCTATGCGCAAATATTGTGGATGAAAAATCAACTCCGTGATTATAATCAAAAAATTTCACAGGTCCCAATATTTTGTGACAATTCAAGTGCAATAACAATTGCAAAGAATCCAGTTCTTCACCCAAGATCTAAGCATATTGATATCAGATATCACTTTATAAGAGATCATGTCTCTAAAGGTGATGTGGAACTTCATTTCATTCCAACTGATTATCAATTAGCCGATCTCTTCACAAAGTCTCTCGATGAAGCAAGATTCAACTTCCTAATCGGCGAGCTAGGTATGATTAATATAGCGTACAAATATATATATATATATATATATATATATATATATATAAGTTTCATAATCGGCAAGTTGGGTACAATTTTTGGTAGCACATCGGCGAGCTCGATTTCACAATACCTATTTCTAAACCTCGTCACTCCCCGACATCTCCCAAAACTTTAAACTCCCCGATACTGTACCAACCCTACACTCCCCGATACCTTACGAGATTTAAACTCCCTGAATACCCTTCTATTCTCTTCACTTCCCGATATTTCTTAAACCCACACACTCTCCGATTCTCTTCTATTTTTCAATTCCCCGACACCCTTCTAATCCTACACTTCCCTATCTTTTTCAACTATAAAGTACCCGACATTGATCATCTTCTTATCTCCCTGATTTTCGTCTAAAAACACACTTCCCGAAATCTCTCTATTCGGTGAGTATCTGTTTTAAGATAAATTTTCTTTTTCTAATCTTGGTGACAAAGAATTCTTTATATCTATCCAAAATGACGTCAGCCACGTCACAAATGTCAGAAGCATGCGCTGGTCTTCACCTGCAAACCCTTCAAATTCTGACCTTTCAATCACCTCTGTCATCATTCTTCTTTTTTAAAATTGAATTTCCTTTCCACCTATAAATACTCAATCGTTACCCCCATTTCTCTTTTACCTTTTCCATAGTCTCTTCTCTTCTCCAAACCCTAAAACCTGCAACTTTCTTGAAAATCTCCAATGGCTTCCTCAAACACACCTTTAAAATCTCCAAAAGCTTCTGAAGATCAAACCCTCACTTTTGGGTCTCTCACCATTCCAGCGTGCAACCACATTGGTCGCATTGGTATTGATCGTGTTCACCCGGAGTTCAATGAAGTATGTTGGTTTCTTCAACGATGTCCACTTCAATATGCTATGACTGTCAAACCAAAAATGAGCAAATTTCTTCTGGGAAACTTTTGGCTCACTTGCTCTTATGATGAATCCTCCAAGCAAATATGCGCTTCTGTACTAAGCAATGACGAACCAGATTCATTTTTGATGTCAATGATGTTCGTACTCTTCTCCGTATCCCAACTTTCGATTCATATGAAGTCTTTCCTCTGGGAAACGAGCATCAACAGGTGGTAACGGTTCTGAACTATTTTGAAGACAAAAAGGCTTCATCTAAATCCAAAGGCCCTGGCACTTTACTAAGGAAGAACATGGGAAACATTTGGAACTTCTTCTTCTCTCATCTCATTCTTTGTCTAAGCAAGAAGACAGGTGGTCAAGATCAGTCTCCATCTCAAGTCACCGATTTGGCACATGCTCATATGTTCCAAGGAAGATTGATTTTGTAGATTATTTCTTCAAAGAAATGATAACCTCCTTCTCTCCTATTCGGCGACCTCAGGTACCCTTTCACCAATTCTTCTCCCTAATTATTAATGAAAAGCTTGTCGATAAGCTTAAACAAAGAGATGACATTATCTATGATCTACCTGTTCATCAAATTGGCAAGCAACTTTTGTCAAAGAAAGCACTAGACTCCGACAATCCTCTAAGACCAAGTATGATTGCTTTTTCTTTAAATGCCACTTTGGCATGGGGAGAAAATGAGGCACGCATTCGGTGACCTACGGTCACCGATGTTGCCGAAACTACTACATCTCAACCTATAGTAACGGATGTTCCCAAATCTCGAAAGAGATCTAAAGTCGGGCACATCCACCTCCGCACCATCCAAAGACACGAAGTCAAAAAGAACCTTTGGCTTCTACCAAGGCTAAAAACCACCCCAAAAGCGGAGATACTCTAAAAGCCCCCCCAGGATTTTCTCAAAGAAGTCAAAGGGAACCAAACGGGTCACAACACAACTACCACTCACTGATTCTCAAAAATCGGTGAGTGTTGAAGATATCCCCACTAGACACAGGGAACAGATTATCACCCATCCAACCTCCTCCATGCCCTCACAAAAGGACATGGTTGTACAAACGGGTACCTGATCTATGCCTTCACCAACTTATTCCTTAGTTGTTGAAGATGACTTGTAGTCTCTCATCCAAGGAGCATCTACACCACCCCTCGAGTTCTTACAACTCATTTCCTAATCTCGGAATGTAGGTGTATCACAACCAGATGCCTCTGAAGGAGCAACTTAATTTACCGACTTTCTCTACTCCAACACTACACTATGGACATGTACATCTCCCGTACATATTCAAGAGGAAGTGCAGGAACCCATAATTGAGGAATCCCCTCATAGACATTCTTCTCAAAATGTCTCCCCCACAAAAATTCACTCTTCAGAGGCTCTGAGGTCTCCCCTCAAAACGGCCACTCCGACCTCTCTTATCAATATTTCGGACTCCCCGAAAACCCCTCCCCCATCTAAAACAAAAGGACTTGTGGATTATTCCTCTTCCTCTTCCCAAAGTGATGATGACAATCCACCACCTCCAAGAAACAGCCTTCGGCTCCTATGACTTCTGAAGATGCCCGCACTCTTCTCAATGCCCTCTCTTCTTTTGCTGATAGTACACTTCATCGAGTGAACCTTTTAGAAGAATATGCTACTCGGGAAATGGAAAGACAGAAGAAAATTGATGCTTTGATTAATGCAACACAACATCTTTTTTCACTTCTCAAAAGTACTGCTGAAGAACTCCCTGTCACTCATCTGTCTATAGTGACCTGTCTGGATCTGATTCACTTGAATGTTTCTAACATCGGGAAGGAGATCAAAGCAAGTAACAATGCAGTCTCTTCAACTATTTCTGATCTTCAAAAGGAATCAGCTAAGGAAGCCTCCGATGTTTCTTCTTTCGTAAAAGTTCAAAAAGCTATTTTGGAGTCTCTCCTCCCTTCACACTAAAATTAACAAGGTACCAACCTCTCCTCCGACTATAGAAATTAATACGGGTGATACTTTCTTCCGAGCGGATGATCGTTTTGTTATGCAACGCATTGAAAAGAAGCTGGGTGATTTCAGTGCCAATGTTACAGGCATCAAAACTTTTCTCTCTTCCTTTGGCTTCACGGGTTCAACCACTGAGGGGAAGAAATCCAGTCATCCAGTTGTCACCAAGGTAGTGGTCTCCAAACAACCACCACCTATGGTCTCCGAACCACCAGTGGTCTCCGAACCACCAGTGGTCTCCGAATCATTGGTGGTCTTCGACCAAGTTGTTACTACAACAGTTGTGGTCTCCGAACCACCACTGGTAGTCTCTGAAATGGTGGTCTCCGAGGCAACTGTTACTACAACAGTTGCCGAAAAAAGTCAAGTCACTCAACAACAAGCCAATGAACCTCTAGTACCGGTTAACACTGGGTCAACTAGATATGAGGCTACTAAAGAAACTGGAGCATCAACTCAGGGGGAGGAAGTCACTATCCAAACCTTTGAAGAAACGGAAGAATAAAAGAGGAAAAAGGCAATAGTCGAGGGAAAGAAACTAATCTCATACGCACAATAGTTAGCCAAAATTCAAGAAGAAAAGACCGAGAAGAAAAGAAGAAATAGAGGATCAGATGCCGATACTCTCAAGCTTAAACCTTTTGTCATACGACCCTCTGAAAACCCTCTCGGCTTTGTTTTCTCCGAACCTGAAAGGGAAGAAGCAATGAGAGTTCAACTTGAGTTTGATCAAGCAATGCGTTCAAAATAGCTCAAGAGGAGGCTACTCAAGCAAATGTTGTTGATCCCGATCAAGCCCAAAAAGATGAGATTGAAAACTTGAAGAAAAGAGTAGAAACCAAAAAGGTTGAAGTGGAATGGTTCAAAAGAAGAATCAAGAATCGACAAAGTGACTCTCCGATTATTGGCATTTCCATTCATCCTCCAAGTTTAAAATCCCTGAAGTTTCTTATTTCCATTAAAATGGAAGATACTATCAATCGAGTATATGAGATTGATTGGTTGGGAGTACTTGGAATCATCGAATGGGTTGAGCTCAGCAATTACATCTCCAAAAGCAAAAGCGAACACAAGGAAACAGTCCTCAATGCTCTCCGAAAACTCTTCATAAAGATGGTCAAAATTCATAAGGAACACAAGATAGTTATTTCCTCTATAAAAGGATAATAGTTATATCTTATTCAGCAAGGCCTAACAGGAGAGGTAATTCAACAACCAAGGAACAAGAAGAAAGGTCACCTTGCTACGCTTTATGATAAAAGGATTAAGATTGATGCTTCGGGTCTTAATCTCTCTATTCCAACTCCGGTTGCTTATCCTGAGCAAACTATAATTTCAGAACCTAAGTTTGGAGTATTCTTTGAAGACATCTTTGGAACCATCGGATTCTTCCGAATTAGTGAGATTCCAAAAGCAGACACTTCTTTCCTTACAGCCATATTGGGTGTGCCACCAAGATATGATGAAGGGATTTGCCGACTTATTTTGGATAAATTAAAAAGAAGAGAACCTGCCGATTCTCCAGCCTCCAACATCTAGATACTTTCTTTATTAACTTTCTTGATCATGTACTCTCTGTGTGATGTACTTTACTGTGTGATGATTAATAAGAGTTCATATTTTCAACATTTCATACTTGCACATATTTAACTTTTGCATATACATTTATTTATATTTTTTTGTCCATACTCAAATAAATAAATAAAATAAAAATACTTCTGAGTGAAAAGAACCCAAAAGAAAAGAGAAAGGGTCAAAAGTATTTCTTTCTAACAAATATACAGGTATCATCATCAAATAGGGGGAGATTGTTGGGTCACCGATGATTTGGTGATGAGCTTTCTCTTCTTTATATTGTTGATCTTTTATAGGTTCTTTTAAAGGTCTGGAAAATGCTCCTCAAAGATTCGGTGAATCGAAGACTATCCGATCAAAAGGTAGTACATCAAAAATGTGGAATTAGTGATGTACCAACCAATATTCAAATCCAGACTACTTGGCGAAATCATGAAGAAAGTACAGTCGCCGAAGTACTAATGTAGAACTAGGCGATACATCACTTGTATTCGGCTAGTCTTAAAAACATTCTGCCAGTTGCCGATCTTAAGGCTTAAGGGTGCACTAGCCGATGTATTCATTACATTCTGCTATGTGTTCCTTAACATATTTCAAAGACAAGTTCCTGTGTCACAATGAATACAAGAACGTGGGCAGTAAGAACATGGGCAGTAAGAACATGGGCATCAAGCCTTAAATTCAAACATTCTCTTTTACTCTCATAAAAAGGGTTGTTTGTCTTTTAGCTAAAAGGCTTGATATGACTTCAGAAGGCATGGAGAAAAGGGCATACAGTAATCTGAAATCTAGTGTACTACAAGGAATGGTCCAGCCATTAATCTAGTACAAAAGGGAGTCGCATCATCTGTTATCCATCAGATATACTGCAATCAAATGAAACCTTGACAAGTGTCCCGATGCATTTAATGCATGAGCACTATAATAGGAGATGAAGCCCTGTCCATGAAACATACGCTTTCAACAAATCCTCTAAGTGATCTTTTGTTTGATTCCGGAAAACTAAGTGCTTTTACAGTCCACTTTAGCTTACTTTGTGTTTTAAGCGAATTACTGTTATTATGTGTTAAGATTGTTAGAATGGAGTTTAATCTGTTGTTTTCCGCAACAATCTGTTCTCTGCGTGTAAATTTTTAATATTTCAATATTAAAAAATTTAAAAAGTATAAAA
Organism: Silybum marianum; assembly: GCA_036898165.1. NCBI lineage: Eukaryota > Viridiplantae > Streptophyta > Magnoliopsida > Asterales > Asteraceae > Silybum > Silybum marianum. Next base: position 16,869,100 of record CM072531.1, on the reverse strand, counting down.
CTTGTTTATTTGTATTCAACCCCCCTTCTACAAATCTTCACTTATTTGCCATTACTCTAAACGGGACCAACAATTAACAATATGTATTGTGTGGTGCAGAAACTAGCTCTTGTTGAATCTTAAAATATGTGAAACATCCTCGTGTCAACAGCATGTCAAAAGTTAAAGGGAACAGATACAAAATGAAGTGGAGAACGATGGAAAACAAAAATAACTGTGGAATATTTGTGATGCGACACATGGAGACCTACAAAGGTGAGACTGTAAGCAGTTATGATTGTGGATTTGAGAAGGAATCTGGATAAAGTGCCTTTGCAAGATGTTCAACTAAAAAAACTCAGGCACAAGTACCTTTGCAAGATGCTGCTTTCAACCCACAACACTTTGAGGGAAAAAGTGATCAACAAGTTTACAACCTTTTTAAACATAGATGCATAGATGACAAAGAAAATGATACAAGATTCAATGAAAAACAAAGAATCACGGTTGGCTTAGTTGGTCTATGATTAGTTGGTGTTAATAACTTTTGGTGTACTCCTTTCGTATTAGAAAAACTTGATCTAGGTATTATGGTTTCAGGAATAGTCATGCATACTTTTTTGGTAATTGTCGATGCAAAACTTGACGTAAGTATTTTGGTTTCAGGAATACTCATGGAAACTTTTTTGGTAATTGTCAATATTTCTTGGTTGATTTTAATGATTAATGATATATGGGCATTATTGTTTCAGGTTTAGAATGTCATGTAATCAACAAAATGTAGTTTCAAATCATAAAAGCTTATGTTAGTCTTCATTATAAATATTAAAAAAAAAATTCCAGGCCAAGTATGAAATCATTTGTGATGTTTGTTAGTATACATACTATATATTAGCATTCTATCCAACTTGAGTATCCAAAATCATATGTGATTAAGGAATACTAATACAATGTAATATTGGTGACATAATATTTCAAAGGACATAACAAATCAATTGTGATCATAATGGTCTTCATTATGCACAAAAATCATTATGTCCAGCATAAGTATAGAAAAATCATCTGTGATTAAGGCCTAGGTAATCAAATCTAAAATCAATGATTATTGTATTTAAACCATAACCAAAATATTTGTATAGAAATGAAACCAAAAAAAATTATAGTCTAAAGCATCCAAACACCTAATTACACCAATACTAGGCAATCAAGAATCAACCTAATCATCCTTTGTTAAATGGACAGTTGCGGGAGTCATGGTTTGTAAGCTCACCACAACTTTTACACTGTCTCTTCTGTCTCTCGCAGCCACCTTTCAAACGCTTACCTGTTCCACATCCTTTGTTTCTAATACCTTCGAGAGCATGCACTTCCATGCTCTTAGGCTTTGACACAACTAAGAATTTCTCAAATTCAACATCCTTATTGACAGCATCGGTATGGGAAAATATATCAGGGGCAACTTCCTTCGTTATAAACATGCAAGTTTATCATTATCATCATGAATATTGTTGAGTATCTGATCAAACTCATATTAGATATCATTAGTCAATTTGTCAGACTGCTTGTTACTTCCAGCATGCATACGTCTGGTACGAAGAACATCCTTAGGGATTACACCTCTCATCCATCTCCTATTAGTGTACTGGCTTGGAATCTCATCAATATTGAATAAGACATTGAATATGTGGCAACACAAAATGCCAAAATACTCAAAATGTTGACAAGAACATGACAATGATCCATCTTCCTGCAGTTGCACAACTTGCAAAATAAACATCATATATAATTATTGATCAACAATAATGTTAACATAAGTGTGACCTCAAGTAGATTTACAATTGCAATGCAAATTAATAACATAGCTAGCACAACAATCACATGATTAAATACACAGATAAACAAATATATTGAATACTAAAAAGAAAAATACTATACCTTAAACTTGGCTTTAGTTTTAAACATATTGTCCTTTTCCCTTATGGTGAATATTTGGCACCAATCCTCAATAACAACATTCCATTGAGCACAATAACGATCTCCTTTAAGTATCTCCTCTTGAACATCAAAAAAGACAGTCCTTGTATAAAGCATGGCGGCTTGTTTCTCAATCAATCTTTGAGTCTTGAACTCAAGGATGCTCATGTTGGTTTCGTGTTCATCAATACGTTGTCGGTTTCTTTGTTTGCCCATTGCAGTATCATGAGATATTATGAAGCCCAACAAGTCATTACCATCATCTGCAAAGTTCTTGAAAAATGAATTCAAACTCTCAGACCGCAATGTGGTCTTCATTAGAACATGGAAAGATCCTTAAAATACCCAGGAATCCATTTATAACGACTATTAAACACCTCTGAGAGCCATATGTGACCTTCTAAATCAAATTCACTCAATAGTGCTTTCCATAACTTCAAAATCTTGAGGACCCAAATATACACTCCATACAAGTTTACAAAGATGTGTCCTGAAATCTGTGTCACGGAGCAGGTCTGAGCAAACTTGAAGAAATCATATATGATCACTCAAAACATATAGTGAACAAACTAAAGGCAACAAATTAAAAAATATATAAACTGAATATAAAACCTAATATGACCCATACCCTAGTTGGCAGCTTGGACATTATGTGCCACATACACAATCTATGCTTTGATTCAGTAAACACGATCGGAAATGCTTCTCTAATAGCAGCATCTTGATTAGTCAAGATGAGTTTCGGTTGAGCGCCATGAACTTTTAAAAATGCTTCTAGTAACCAAGTGTATGACGAAAGTTTTCCATCACACAAAATACCAGAACCAATAACAACAGAACTCCTATTGTTATCGATAGCAAAAATGGTACAAACACCATACAATGCCTGCAAAAAATAAGTATAACCAATAAACCATTCAAAAGATGAACATAACAGGTGAAACAATAAAAATAAGAACAAAATATTACTTGTTTGAACGATATGTGGCATCAAATGAAACGACATGACCAAATTCAGAATAGTTAAACCTTGAGACCTCATCGGCCCAAAATAGACCTTTGAGTTTTCCTTCAGATACCTTAAACTCGTAAGCGAAGTTCGTCCCATTTATCACACGTTCATTAAACATGTTCAGTACCATCTGAACATCACCATCACCAATAAAAGAATCTAAATCTCTTTTAAAAAATTTATAGTCGATCCTACTACAACCTACTTCCTCATAACCACCCTTCAAACAAATTTTTATTCGATGCGCCTTGGATGCCCCAATATTTTCCCTTGCTGCACGATGTACAAACATCTTATCTGAAAAGTTCATTTGCCTTCTATTTCAAGATAGCATTCTGTCATTCTTGTCTAACAAATCATGATTGGGATTGGGATAGAAATAATAAAGCTTAAACTGTGTCGTACCCCTAACCCTTCGAAATCTAACTCGTTAGCATCTATTTTAGAAGTATGGATCAGAATCCTTCTCATTGAAACAAGATAATCTCTCTAGAGGCAAATGACTTCAGAAGGTCTACGCTTGAGAATTAATAGTTCAGAAGCAAGATTGTCAATCCAAAAGATTGGGCATCTTCTTGATTTCACTTTATGAACTACACGCGCCTCTATGATGTGGCATGTCATGCTTCACGTGCGTAACTAAGTTTGTTACAAGTACAACTGATGTGGCAATACGTAATAGACTAGGTCTTTGACTTTTCTCTTTCTAACAGTATATATAGAGATAGCTTTTACTGTATTCAAAGTGAATAGAATTGGAGAGATTCATTGAGAGCAATTTATATTGCTGTAACCATCGACATCTCGAGTGAAATACAAATTACGATTGATCTTCATTGTGTTCTTCCTTTACTATTTACTTTTCTAGTTTATGGTTGATTAATTTGCTTCGGCTCAATTACTCTTATTGTTTATGCTTAATCAACTGTAATTGAGTATTCAAGGGATCTGGGTTCCAGCAATTGCTATCAGAGCTATCTAATCAATTTATTGATTATTTGATCTTGTCTAGTTTGGAGAAATCCCTACTCAACTAGAATTTCCCGAGTTTTTAAGCTACTGCTCTTAATTCTACCCTGTTTACCAGTATTTATTGTTCTTCTACAATTTTCTCAAATTCAGTGGTAATTTTAGCTTTAAATCTGAGTTTTATTGTTCATCAACAAACGGTCTCAAGTTTAGTTACTTGAAGTCGCTCTGAAATATTTAATTTCTTGACGAAAAATTTTACTCTGCTTTTCTCAAAATCGAAAAATCCAAATCTGAATGCCATATACAACTCCGGCTCACTTACAAAACCCCCCACTCTACAAAGGGATGAATATCCCCAGTGGAAAATTCACATGATCAATTTCTTTGAAGGCTTAGATCTTGATCTCTATTCTTCAGTACTAAATGGTCCTTATATTCCCTTCACCACCATTTCCTGTGTACCTGCAATTGCGACGATTGGAGAAATTCCAGCAAGGCAGGTCCCTAAAGACAGAAAGGACTGATATGAAGATGACAAAAAGAAGAACGAGATTGACCAAAAGGCGAAATAGTTTCTCATTATGGCACTTCCAAATGAAATCTTTCAATCTCTAGATCAATGTGCCTCTGCTAAAGATCTTTGGGATAAGTTAGGCAATCAACCAGAAGGAGGATCCAAGATGATGAAGAATTGAAGAGCTCAAGCAATAAATGAATATATCAATTTTCAGACTCTTCTAGAAGAAACTCTTGAGCAGACTTTTCACAGGTTCATTTGCCTTCTATTTCGGATAGCATTATGTCATTCTCGTCTAACAAATCATGATTTGGATTGGGATAGAAATAATAAAGCTTAAACTGTGTCGTACCCCTAACCCTTCGAAATCTAACTTGTTAGCATCTTTTTCAGAAGTATGGATCAAAATCCTTCTCATTGAAACAAGATAATCTCTCTAGAGGCAAATGACTTCAGAAGGTCTATGCTTCAGAAGTAATAGTTCAGAAGCAAGATTGTCAATCCAATAGATTGGGCATCTTCTAGATTTCACTTTATGAACTACACGCGCCTCTATGACATGGCATGTCATGCTTCTCGTGCGTAACTAAATTTGTTACAAGTACAACTGATGTGGCAATACGTAATAGGCTAGGTCTTTGACTTTTTTTTTCTAACAGTATATATAGAGATAGCTTTTACGGTATTCAAAGTGAATTGAATTGGAGATTGAGAGCAATTTGTATTGCTGTAATCATCGATATCTCGAGTGAAATACAAATTACGATTGATCTTCATTGTGTTCTTCCTTTACTATTTACTTTTCTAGTTTATGGTTGATTAATTTGCTTCCGCTCATTACTCTTATTGTTTATGCTTAATGAACTGTAATTGAGTATTCAAGTGATCTAGGTTCCAACAATTGGTATCAGAGCTATCTAATCAATATATTGATTATTTAATATTGTCTAGTTTGGAGAAATCCCTACTCAACTAGAATTTCTCGATTTTTTAAGCTACTATTCTTAATTCTACCCTGTTTACGAGTTTTTGTTAGACCTCAGTTCAGAAGAAGTATGAATCAGAATTATGCAAATACAGAAGTTCAGAAGGTAATCTTCTGAACAACCTATCTCATAAGCGCTGAGAGGAAGAAAGAGTCGCTGGACTCCAACAGAAGCATCACACGCGCCCGTGATGATGTGGCAGGCACATCTTCCGTGTGTAACTGAATCAGTTATTCACTCAGCTTACGTGTCAAGATGTAATAGGCTAGATATTTGACTTTCCTTGTTGTAATCGTATAAATAGCTCAGTTGTTGTTTGTAAAATAACGATTTGAAAAGTATTGATTCGAGAGCTAAATTGTGCGTACTTTTATTATCTTCCAAGTTATTCAATACGAATTATCGATTGTTCTTCAATACTGTTCTTAGTAATCTTACTGCTTATCATAGATCTGTTTTGCTTTCGCTCATATTTACCTGTTTGATCTATCGATTAATCGTTAGAAAAGGGATATGGGTTCCAACAATTGGTATCAGAGCTTGATAATCAATCTATTGATTATTAGATCTCTTCCATTCGGAGAAATCCCTCTTCTATTTGCAGTATTTTTCAGTTTTAAGCCCCAGTTCTTCATTATATCCTGTTTTACGAGATTTTTTTAATTTCATAACAATCTTCTCTAAATCTGTGGTAATCTTTGCTTAAACCTGAGATTAGTAAGAATATTGTCTTATTTCGATCAATTTGAAATTTATTTGCTCCAAATTTCAACGAATCTTCAGTAATTCTCAAATCCCTGTTTCTGATAATATGGCTAATTCTAATCTGAATGCTGTATATACTTCTGGTTCTCTGATCAAACCTCCTACTCTAATACGTGATGAATATCCACAATGGAAGATCCATATGATCAACTTCTATGAAGGAATGGATGTAGAACTTTACCCTATTGTTCAAAATGGTCGTTCGTTCCAATGACAACTATTCCATGGGTTCCTGCTATTACGATTACTGATGAGATCCCTGCAAGGCATGTTCCAAAATCAAGGGATAGATGGACTGATGCAGAGAAGGCAAAGGTGGAATTGGCCAGAAAGGCAAAGAGTCTCTTAATCATCGCAATTCCAAATGAGATTTTCCAATCTCTGGATTCCTGTGACACTGCCAAGGAGTTATGGGATCACCTGGAAAACATTTTGGAAGGAGGTGTAAAAATGAAGAAAAACAGAAGAGCCCAAGCTCTGAATGAGTATAATAGTTTCCAGGCTATTCCTGAAGAGTCTCTGGAATAGACTTTTCATAGATTTAACACTCTTATAAATCTATGCAAAAGATTTGATATCATCAGATCTAAGGAAGACAATAACGTCTTATTCCTCAAACGATTAAATCCAGAATGGTCAAATCTCTCGATGTCTCTGCAAGCCAATCAGGATCTGGAACAATGGTCTCTGCACGATGTATTTGGTACTCTACAAGCTCATGAGAAAGAGGTCTTTCAGAAGAAAACCACTATCGGTGGACCTCTGGCTCTAATTTATGAATCCAGAGGATCAGTCAGAAGGAGTAAGGAAGTCGAGAAGAAAGGAAAGAGTAAGGCTCTCATGTCAGAAGCAATCCAGAGGATGATTCTGACTCTAATGATGAGATCAAAGCTTTTGCTCATTCACTAGCACTTATTACCAAACAATTCACAAAGAGGTTTGGTTATAGATCCTCCCAAGGAAGCAAAAGGTTTAATCGCCCTACTCCTAATTATGCACCTCGTCAAGAGATACATAGATCTGAGGAGACAGAGGCAGAGAAGAAAGAAGAAGAATTAAAGAAAAAGAAGGATGTGTGCTACAGATGTGGCAAGCCAGGGCACTATTCAAAAGATTGCAGGGGAGCTCTGAACAAAGACAAAATGTACTACAAGAATAAATACAAGTATAATGTCGATGAAAGAGCTCACTTTGCAGAAAAAGAAAACTAGCTAGGAGAGTAGCCAAGTGGTGATGAAGCCATGTTCTGCAGAATGGCCAAAACGAATGAATCAGAAGATCAGCCATCTGAAACACCTGTATGTACTCTCTCTGACACATCTGAACATGAGAACACCATTATGCAATTATCAAATAATTTTGAAGAACTTAAGCACAAGCTTACAGTTGAAAAGAAATTGCGAAAACATATTGAAAAAACTCTCTCTGTAACTCAAAGAGAGAGAGAAATTTACAAAAGAGAAATGGATCTTTTAACTGAAGAAAAATTGGAACTCAATGCTGAAAATGAGAAGATTTCCAAAAATTTAAAAACTACAGAAGTCAAGTTCAAGGAAGAGAAATTGAACTTAAACAAACTTTTGGAAAACAAAGAAAAGGAGATTAGTGCTAAGGAAAGTGACAGATTAAATTCTGTTGCACTTAAAAACTATTTTCAAAAGGAAAGAGAGTTTTTACATATTGAACTTCAAAAGACAAAGTGTTGGTCCAAAGGAGTCTACAAGAGTTCTTGGATATAGAAACAGTTTGTAGAAGGGGGGGGGGTTGAATACAAACACACAGATTTTTAGTTTTTAAATTAGTTTATATTGCATAAACATATTTACAGTTACAAGTGGAATTAGAACAAGTTTAAACCTATTCTATTGTAACTAAGAAATCACTAAGATTGATGCACAAGAAAGAAGTAAGATGGAATACAGAAGGTTAAAGAAAGAAGGTAGCATGCACACAGATGAAGAAGATATCTTCATCTTATTTATACCCGTTTGCATTTAATGCAAGACAAAAGGTATGTGCAACGTGGCAAGCATCCATAAGAGACTTGTCCTTTGCTCAGAATACAGCCATGTTTTTGGCCGCATATGAACTGTATCATATCAGATATGATGGGGACATAACAAACAATTCGTACGTCCTTCTCTAACACAGCATAGGGTTTGTCTTTTGTGCATCGAGGATAAGGCCAACTTTAATCTTGTATGAGAAGCTTCACTTGATTGCTGAGACTTAATCTTCAAGGATGAACTTTCAGTATCGCTAAGGCTTCACAAGACTTCACACCTGGATAGATAATCTTTGCTATTGCTGAACCACTTCAGGTCACGTAGCTGATTATCTCTTTCTACAGCTTGGTCTTTGACTTTCGCTGAATGGTCATTCGGTGTGATAGCTGATCTTCAGATCTTCAAAGTTAAGCTTAAGGTTCATTGAGCTTCAGCGATCGCTGATGTCAGTCAGCGTATGCTTATCGCTGAACTTGAACTTAAACTCAAACAAAGGAATTTCACTAAGTGTAAAGAGGAATCATATTCAAATCACTGAGGGGAGTTATGATCAAATGATTAAGTAATATGAGAAAGTTACTATAAGAGATTAGTAAGGACTTAAGAAATAATTAAGAAAAATTCCTAAGTACTAATCTGTGAGATGTGTTTCAGCTAATCTATTATAGCCATTGAGTTTCATTTATAAGGATATGAAAACACAATTATTACAAGTAGATGCCTTAAGTACATTCACTGCTTTAAATTTCAGAGAGAAATATCAGTGAGTAATGAGATATGTAAAGAAGTTAGAACTCTTATGTTAATTGTCCCATTTACTGTTTTCAGGGATCTTTTCAGTACACAGTTGGAGTAGAGTACTTCATTTGAAATTTCATTAATAATCTTAAAATATTACATGAACAATGAAATTACAAATCAGTAAGTAAAGGGAAGTACACTACACTGCAGAAAGATACAAAGAAAAGACAACTAAATATTTATCAGAGATTTTCATGTCTTCTTCGTATTTCATTTTCATAGAGTCTCTTCTGTCGATTCATCAGTGGATCATCTGACCAGCAGTAGTGATGCATGATCTTGATGAAGGATGATGGAGCTTTGCTGATCTTGCTGTTTCTGAAGAGCCCTAGGAAATCATCATTATCCAAGAAAACCATGTCAGGTTCAGGGAAGGTGATGATTTCGTTTTCTTCATATTTCCTGTCTTGAGGGAGAGAGACTCTGAGCATTGAGATGTTGGGAATTTCCAGATGACCGAGAATGCTTTCATAATTGAATTTGGTTTCATGATCACTTTTTGAAGATGAACCTCCTTCAGCATTAGATCTTCTCTTTCTTGTAGGCTCAAGGAGAGGCGGAACTTGTACGTGTTGTGACATCTTCTGAAGAAGCTGATCCAACGCTCTTTCCACCACATCTTTAAACTTTGATTTGGAACCCTGAATGGCATCTCTGATTTCTAGCCATTCAGAGTATCCATAGAACTTTAAGAACTTGGCTTCTTCTTTTTCAGCGTTCGCATGTCTGTACATTCGAACAAATACCTTCAGTCCATGCCTTTTGGAGGGACGTCCTTCGATCGTTGCTCGAATGATTTTTGAATCAGACCTTCGATAGTTGAATCTTTCAGTGCACCAGCGTAGTTCTTTTTCTCTGTGGCTTGGTTCTTCATTTGTTTTGGTCAGAGCATTCAGGATCTTCTCCTGAGCGAGGATGGGATTCACTTGGATATTTTGTTAAATTAGTTCCTTTTGTGACAAAGCTTCAACGACTCTTTGGCTTTTGTCGATCAACGCTTTCTTTGCTTTGTGTTTAGCAGCATCCTCCCTGAGTATTCTTCTTGCAAGCTTTAGATCATTCTCAGCTTGCTTCATCTTTTCATCCCTTATTCTCTGTGCTTCAAGTGCTTGTGCTCTCTCCTATTTTGACAGAAAATAGAAGTCATCTACCATGCTGATAGGAGTTGGACATTCTATTTCAGCAGAGGGCAACCTTATTCTCTTGGCTTCGAGTTCATTCAAAAAGTTTATTCGCCTTTCTTCCTCTTCAGGCTCGCTTATTAATGGTCTCTGAGCGCGACGTCTAGGAATAAGGCCTTCTTCATCTTCAGAGTCAGAATCAGATATGTACATAAACTGCTTTTCAGAAGAAGGTTTCTTCCGAGAATTGGAGTCCTTTGGGGGACTGGGCTCACTGAGAGAAGGAGAGGTAGAAGGAGTTTTGTCAGAGCCAAAATTTGGTGGAGAAAAAGAGGGGTATGTGGGAGGTTCAGAGATTGGAGCAGGGAGGAGAATGAGAGGAAGAGATACCTCGACAGTGGTCTCCCCCTTGGTTAAAGAGATGGTGGCTTCAGCTTCTGCCTCGTTATTTCCTTTGCCTTAGGGACCGGACTGTCCTTGAGAGGGATGTTGTCCGTCCCCCAAAGGCTCCTGATGAGAGACTTCTGGCCTTGACATTTTGAAGTGCTCCAAAGCACTTCCTATATCGTCATCTTCATCATCATCATTGCCTCACCCATAGTGAGGGATGGTTTCTTCATACTCTTCATCATCATCATCATCATCATCATCATCATCATCATCATCTTCTTCCTGTTCTTCTTCCACTTCACCTTCTGTGAGGGAAGGTCCTGCCTACTTGATGTAGGGAGAAATGGTATCATCAGGGAAGGTCTGGTTGTGATCCGCAATGATGTCGTCAGCGACTTCTTTTGCACATCTCTCCCCCTCGATGTTGTCAACAGGGAGACAGTCCACCATCAGTAGACGTACATTTCCTTGAATGTCCTTAAGCTTTGTTTCATGGCGTTCTTGATGCTCAAGGACCAAATTCAGGGATGTCGATCAGCAGTGGAGAAAGAGGAGCTACTCTCAGAGAGCTTTGTCAGCATCTGCATCATGTCGGATTGAGTCTTTTGAATAGACTCAAGCAACAGATTCTGTTCATCCATCTTCTTCTCCAGACGGGCAATGGACTGACCATGTGTCCAATTTTCTTCCTTCAGAGACTGAATGTCAGTGAGGATGTTGCTGACAGAGGTCTTGATCCCTGGAGTTCCAACCACGGTCCGGAAGATGAACTCAACAGACTTCTGTAAATGCTCAACCTTAGCCCTGGTGTGAGCACATTCCTTGACTAAAAAGTCAAGTGCAGGGAATGTATGGCTAGGAAGCACAATGGGGGGGTAGTTTAGCTGGACAGGGAGGAAGCTTGGGAGTAGCCTTCTCTATCTTGACCTCCATGAGCTTGGCAGAGGACCTTTATTGCTGAGGATATTTCCCTTTGTCCATGCTGAGAGTAGGAGCAACAGCCTTGGTGGTAGTTGTTGTTGTTGCTGAGATGAAGAGAGGAGGTGCCCCTGTTGACAAAATAGATAGAGCAGCCAAAAAGAGCTCTGGGTTAGAGGACGGATGAGAAGACATGTTATAACCCTTGCGAGCATCATGAGGATTACTCTCAGGGACCACTTGTGCGGAAGTATTGTCATGAGGATCACTAGCCAGTGTCTTAGAATGCCTGTGAGAGACATTCTGAGGTCCTGTGTTACTGGCCTTCCAAAACTCAGAGTGCCTAAACAACACTGAGGCTTGGACTGCGTGCGTTTCAGCATCATTAGAGATAGGGACAACTATCTATGAATCATATGTTGATGTGGGGACCAAAGAAGAGGGTATAGAAGAAGACTAGAAGGCTGTGAATGTATTACCTGATACAGCTTCAGCGGAGCTGACTAAGACACTTTCAGTGACCGTAGTCGCTGAATGTGTTGGTAGTGCTGAAGAAGCAACAACGGAGGAGAAAACCGTTGAAGTAGCTGAGGCAGTTGATGGTGTTGGTAATACACCCGAATGAGTGTGAGTAGTCTATTGAGAGACCACCACCCTTGGTTTCTTTAGCTTGGTTGCGATGGTCTTTTTGTGACCATCAGTTGGGAGTTTCCTCTTGGGGGCTGAAGTGTCAGGGATACCCATTGATGGGTTTTTTCTGTGAGCTGGACATGGAAGCAGGAGCTCCAATGATCGTCAGCATGTATGGAGTAAAGGGAGCATCACCTGGACGTTCCTCAATATCCAGGGACTTCTTTCCCACCATAGAGAAAGAGTGGTTGGCTATCTTGGAGTACTCATCCCCGAAAGCATGTTCCATGATTGTTGCGAAGAATCTGGGGTAGGGGATTACAGAGTGCCTGTTTGCAGCTTTCACCCTGATGTACATATCACTGAATATGTAACCAGCGAAATTCAACTTGTAGCCCGTGCAGAGAGCGAAGCCCATGTCTTGAAAATGTTTACTAGGCACTGAATGACCTGGGTGAAGATATACTTCCAGCGAGCAGGTAAGCGCTTTTTTTCCAACTTGAATCCCACAGTCTTCAGAGAGGCGTTTTCCCATGCATAACCAATGGAATCGAGGAAGGAGTTGATATGCTTCTTTGTAGGTTCAGCAGGGATGTCCACCAGGGCAAGATAGTTGCAGGGCTTGAATGTTGCTTGTTCCAGAGGGAAGTGGCACACCGCAGCAGCAACCAGCATGTCAGAGACGAGAGTGGGTTCAACAACCTTGCTTGAAGAGGCCATTGCTGTAGCATAGATAGGAACACTAAATAGAAAATCATGGTTTAATACAAAATGTATAAACCAGATTTTGGTATAAAGAATACCAAATGTAAGGAAAAGAAACAAGTGTTCGATGAACAAGATCAAAATACTTGTGATAGAAAAGCAATTAAAAAAAATACCAAATGTGTTTTAAAAAGTTTGGTATATTTAAAAATATAGGTATAGAATATAAAAGATGGATTAAACAAAAAATTCTTCGGTTCTTAAGGAAAACACTTAGACCAGGGTTTTGAATGGTTTTGAAGTTTAATCCAGATATTTATTTTAGTTACCCTAGATTTTTGTTTTGATTTTAAGAATAGAGAAGAGAAGTGAAACAAGTTGTTTCCAGATAAATGTGTAAGGTTTAGCTCAAACCTTAATGGAGTTCGAGAAGAAAAACGCACAAGTGCATGTTCTTGGTGTTCTTGAGAAAACTTTAATAAGTTGAGAGAATTCTTGCCATTTGGAAATGTTGAGAGCGTAAAGAGAGAAATAAGGCAAGGATTTGTTTAAATAGCATGAGGAGAGAGAAAAGGATAGCAAAACGGCGGTTTTAGCTTTTTGAAAAAGTAATGATGACATGGCACACGTCCCTAGAAAGGAATTAGAAGGGAAACTTCGTGGTCCGTCTTGTGTCAGAAAAGGTCTGACGTGTCCTTTTCTTATTTAAAAAAATATAATGATAATTATCCATTTGGAAAGATTAATCATTATCTTTTAAAAATCTTCATCAAAAACAATAAAGGATTGTCAGTGATGAGTTTTATGGTTTCAGATTCATTCCCTGATTAAAGAAACATCAGGGAGCGGAAAGGTTTTACTTGTCCAACTAATTAATTTACCACCTAGTAGCTGACACCCACCAATGGTGCTCTTTCTGTCTATCTTGCAACCTGCAAAATCACTATCAGAGTAACCAATTAGAGCGAACCCTGGGCCTTTGGGATACCAAATACCCAGATTAGGAGTTCCTTTAAGGTATCTGAAGATTCGCTTTACAGCGATGAGATCGGATTCCTTCGGTTCAGCTTGATACCGAGCACAGAGACATGTAGAATACATGATATCAGGTCTACTTGCTGTAAGATATAGCAGAGACCCAATCATCCCTCGATAGGCCGTGACATTTACAGGTTTCCCATTAAGGTCCTTATTAAGAGTCAGAGGAGGGGCCATAGGAGTCTTCATCGTTGAGCATTGATTCATATCAAACTTGTTCAACATATCTTTTACGTATTTACTTTGACAAATAAAGATTCCTTTGTCAGATTGTTTTATCTGCAAAACTAGAAAATACGTTAGTGCACCCATCATACTCATTTTATATTATTTTTGCATTCTTGCAGCAAAACGAGTGCATAATTTGGGTCTTGCGGAACCAAAGATGATGTCATCGACATATATTTGAGCGAGTATAGTATGTTATATTTTCTTAAAAAGAGAGATTGGTCAATTTTTCCACGAATGAATTTTTTTAAGAAGAAATCTAGAAAGAGTATAATACCAAGCTCTAGGAGCCTGTTTTAACCCGTAAAGAGCCTTTTCAAGTTTGAAAACATAACAAGGATGGTTAGGGTCTAAGAAACCATGGGGTTTTTCAACATAAACCTCCTCGCTGAGTTTCCCATTTAGAAAAGCACTTTTAACATCCATTTGAAAAACTTTGAAGTCTTTATGGGCAGCATAAGCTAAGAAAAGTCTTATAGCTTCTAAACGAGCTATAGGTGCAAAGGTTTCATCGTAATCAATACCTTCTTCCTGTTTGTATCCTTGAGCTACAAGTCTAGCCTTATTGCGAATAACAGTCCCGTTTTCATCTAGCTTATTTCTAAACACCCATTTGGTTCCAATCACTGTTTTATCAGCGGGTCTAGGAACAAGATTCCAAACTTTGTTTCTACGAAACTCACTTAATTCTTCTTGCATAGCTGAAATCCAGCTAGGATCAGAGATAGCTTGATCTATCTTTTTAGGTTCAGAGAGAGATTTGAAATTCATATAGAGACAAATATTACCTGTACCTCTCCGTGTTTTGATACCTGCATTAGGATCACCAATAATCTGATTTATTGGATGATTTGCAGTCCATCGCTGAGCTGGTGGCTGAGGAGAAAGATCAACGGCAGATTCAGCAACTTGTTTTTCTTCTTCAGGGATAATACTTGTTGTTTCAGCAACAGGTACTTCATCGTTTAGAATCAATTGAGAAGACTTAGGGGATTGATTTGCAGAGGATGAAGCTTGATTATTTGCTGAGGAATTTCCAAAAGATGCATCAGAGGGAGGAATCTGATTGAGAGGAGTAACACTGATCCCTGAAGATGGATCACTGTTAATAGGTATTTCAGGGATTTCATCATCACATAGTTCAACATTAGGTTGATTGTTGAAATAAGTTTCAGTTTCCCATAGTGAGACTTCATCCAAGCATTCAATTCTTCATCTTCTTCAGGGATAGGAGAGGTGGGGGTAGTACGAGATTCATCAAAATTGACATGCATGGATTCTTCAACGTGTTGTCTTCGATTGTTGAAGATTCTGAAAGACATAGATATAGAGGAATACCCAAGAAAAATTCCTTCATCGGCTTTTGGATAGAACTTTTCCAAATGATCTCTGTCATTCAGAATGTAGCATTTGCATCCAAAGATGTGAAGATACTTTAGAGTAGGTCTTCTTCCATGAAATAATTCATAAGGGGTTTTCTTGAATCGCTTCACAAATAAGGGATCGATTCTGAGTAAAGCATGTTGTATTGACTGCTTCGGCCCGGAATTGAGTTGGAAGGTGTGATTCGCTGAGCATTGAGCGAGCTGCTTCAATGATAGTTCGGTTTCTTCTTTCAGCAACGACGTTTTGCTGAGGGGTTCTTACTGAAGAGAAGTTGTGAGAGATACCTTTTTCATCAAAGAAATTTATCAGAGTACTGTTCTTGAATTCAGTACCATGATCACTTCTCATGGAACGAACGGACAGGGTGTTCATAACTTCCATCCTTTTGATAAAAGAGATTATCATATCAGGGATGTCACCTTTGGACCGAAGAAAGAATACCCATGTGTATCTGGAATATTCATCAACAATCAGAAGAGTGTATTTCTATCCAGATATAGATTGGACATTGACAGGTTCAAAGAGATCCATATGAAGTAGCGGAAGAGGTGAGGATACTGAAGAAACTTGTGTAGATCTGAAAGATGCTTTTGTCAGCTTTCCCTTTTCACACACTGAGCAAAGAGATTCCCTTGCAAAGCTGTGATTTGGGAGGTCTCTGACAAGTTCCTTTTGAGACAGTTCATTAATTGTCTTAAAATTGAGATAAGAGAGTCTTTTATGCCATAACCAATTTATATCAGAGGATGCTTTAGAGATAAAGCACACGTTCTCAGAGTGAGAACTATTCATATTGATTACGTATACATTTTCAACTCTTTTGCCTGTTAAGGCAAGCTTATCAATGCAGTCTGTGACAGCACATCTATTCCTTAGGAATAGAACTTTGAAATCTTTGTCACATAGCTGACTAACGCTTAGGAGATTGTGCTTTTTTCCTTCAACGTAGGCAACTCGACTAAACGAGGTGGCTCCGTTGGACAAGATTCCATAGCCTTTAGTGTATCCTTTGCCATTTCCACCAAAGGTCACTGATGGACCAGCTCTTCTTTATAGTCAGAGAGCAGAGATTTTCTGCCAGTCATGTGCCTTGAGCATCCGCTATCGATATACCAGATACCTTTAGCACTTTGCATTCAACAAAGAGATTAAATGTTTGAAGGTACCCATATTACTATGGGTACTGCTTTGTTAGTGGAAGGAGTGGCGGAGGAGCTACTTGCTGAAGAACTTTCTACAGTGTATATCTTCACCTTTGTTGGTTTTGCAACCTTGGTGGATTTCACTCTTGCTGATTTATCAGCTTGAGCTACTTTCTTTCCATGAGCTAGTTTATCAGCTTTAGTAGCATTAGAACACTTACTTGCAATATGGGTAGTTTCACCACAGTGATAGCATTTCCTATATTTGTAAGGTTTGGAATTCAAAGATTTCAGAGAGATAGGAGAAACTTTGTCAGGGATAGGACCAATAATTCCTTTATCCATGGTTCTTGGAGGTATTACAACCTTTTCAGGAACAGGAGTAAGATCAATCGTAATTTTGGGGGTTGACCTCTTGAAAGATCCAGAGTTTTTCTTCCCAAGTTTAGGATTCCTTTCTAAGGAAGTAGAGGAATTTTTGTTCTTCTTTTGAACGTTCTTCTTTCTAGGGACATGGTCAAGACCCTTGTTCTTGATCACTTCCTTAGAATCGACAGTTTTTAACACAAGATTCTTCTCATTAGAATGAGGTCTTTGAGAAGAAGAGGAAGGATCAGGGATAGAGGAGACAAACATTCCAAATTTAAGCATGGAACGGTCTTTCTCTGATTCTTCCTTTTCAGGGTTAAAACCTAACCCATTTCTCACTTTCATAGGGATCTGGACGATGATGATCTCATTTACTTTGTCAGAGGCTCTGCACCATCCTTCGATGGTAGCCTTCTCAGATTTAAGATCAACGATGGCCTTTTCTCTTTCACCGATAGCTTGCTGCTTCTCAATGCTAATTGTTTGATTTACAAAGACTTGGTCCTTAAAGGTTTCGTGAATCTTTGAAAGTTCTTTGATTTTTAGATGATAATTTTTTCATTATTCAGATAAATCAGTGTTAATTTTTTCAGCTTTGATTTTTCCATTTAAAGCATTGAAAAAGTCAACAGTCATAGCATCGAGTGCAGATAAGTTATCATTCTCAGATATTAAGGAGATATAAGGAATGGATACCTGAGTAGAAGGGGACTCAGAGGAAGAAGTTTCAAATACTTATTCAGCGTCTTCTATTCTTGCCATCAGACATAAGAAGGCAAGATCTTCTTCATCTGTGCCTGACTCATCAGAGGTCTTGGCCCAGTCACCTTCATCATCCCAATCAACTTCTTCAGCGATAAGACCTTTGCCTTTTGGCTGGTTTTTCTTCAGATCTTTGTAGTTGTTTTTTAATTTTAAATACTTCTCTTTCTTATCAGAGGTCTGCGAGGTAGTGGGAGCTGCAACTTTCTTGGATCTACATTCACTCGCGAAGTGACCTTTTCGCTGACAATTGTAGCATATGGTTGAGCCTTTCTGTGACAACTATCAAATTTGAACCTCTAAGTTAGGTGTAATTAAGTTTATTAGTGTTAATATAGATTAATTATAAGAATAGAAGTTAGTTGGCTTAGAATGGCCGAAAAATTTCAAGAGTTTCCGGTAGCTACTTAGAAAGTCCGGTTTCGACCCGTAACTGGCCGAAATGTCCTATATAGTGCCAAATGCTCTAATTTATACCAATTTATATAAAATATATATAATTTTAGTATGTTAAATAAAAAAAAACTTTTATTTTTGTTAGAATTTAATCAAAATGGGCTTACAAAATTGGAAAAAAATGTCAAAAATTGAGGAAAATAGCATTTTATGAAATTTGAGCCTTACCATTTTATTAAAAATAAATAAATAAATAAAAGTTTATCCTTGGGCCCCCTCATGGCTGGCCCCCCTTTCATTTTACATATAAATAGTATTTTGTTTTCATTTTCCTCTCATTTTGCAATTCAAAATTTGAATCAAGCTCTCTCCCACTCTCTAAAACGAAGAGTCATATTCAATAAACTCTCCTTCAATGTCCATTTTCCAGCCAATTTCAAGGCAAAACCACCATCAAAATTCAAGATCTTTCAAGAAATAGAAGTTCTACATATCACTCAAGTAGGTACAAACATCATCTTACCTTTTTCTTGTCAATTTTGAGTGAAAAACTCATTTTTCTTGAATTTTAAGCATTCTTCTTCTAAACCTCGGAATTTTCTGAGTTTTATGGAAAGATTACACACCAAAAACATATAAAAATGTTTATATAATGGTGGTTAATGGTGGTAATCAATGACCCAAACAATAAAACTCAAGAAAATAGGTGAAAATCATGATTTTATGTTATTTTGAACAACAATGGTGATTTTTGGTGCTGACAGATTCTATGCATGTGCATAAATCGTCCATTTATTGCAAATAATATGTTCAAATATCATGAATCTTCTTTTTACAAGTTTATTTAATGAGTTGAGTTCATAACAAGATGCATGTGCATTTTGAAGTTCAACAGTAGGTAAACCCTACTTTGAATGACCATAACTTTTTGAATATTCTTCCAAATTACTTGATTCTTCTTCTAAAATTTTATTTAATGAGTTATCTTTCAAATGCCCACTGATTTCATTAAAAAATATGGTGATTTGAGGTTCCAACTAATTAAAACAAAATGAGTGTGCAAACTGTCAACCAATGGCAGATTTGTGCATGCATGTTCAAATGACCATATCTCTTTCAAAACTCAATGAAAAAGGATGATTTTTTTCCTTTGAGAGTTAGTTTTATGAGTTATCTTCAGCTTGCAAGTGGAATCACTTAAAACTATAGAGTTTTGACCCTCCAAACACCTAAAATATTTTAGGTGTGCAATCTGTGAAACCACCAGTAGGTAAACCCTACTTTGCATGCTAATATCTCTTTGAATATTTGTTCATAATGCATAATTCTTCTTCTGGAGTTTTCTTTTATCAGTTAGGGTTCATTTGAATCAGGCTTCATTCAAAAATATGAAGTTTTGAGGCACTAACCAATTTATTAAAGTTAAGTGTGTAATCTGTCAACTAATGATAGATGTGTGCATGCAACTTTGTGATGCCATATCTTCTTCATAACTCATTTAAAATGAGTGATTCTTATCTTAAATGTTTCTTTTATGTGTTATGTTAATAATACAACTGGAAGTTCTGAAAAATAATAGTGTGTAATCTACCATGCTTGCTGTGACACACTGTTTGATATAAATTATTTGAACCCTTTTTATGTGTCTAAAATGCATGAAATTTGGTCACAATGACCTTAACTCGGTAATGCCTCACATATAAAAAGATGGAAAATTTTATCATTTTGGATGTTATATTAATTTGATCATTTTTAAGACTTATAGTTTCTGTCAGAAAGTTAAATTCTGAAATTGGTTGATTTCATAAATTTTAATCACTTGAAAGACTATAATGTTACATTTCCGGTATAAATTATATCTTTAAAGAGCATATGTGCATTATCTATAACGGGACAATAGTAGACCAAGTTGGACATATAAGGACTGATAAGCACTCTCATAGTAATCGTTAGACACATAAGTGACGTTTTGGGTACTTCTTTTTGATAGGGAAACGTTAGGCCGACGAGCGGGTGTGGATCGTATTTTATTAATCGGAGCTTTTGCAAAAGGTGAGTATTCACAGCCCAATTTTTAAAGTATTTTATATGTTTTGGGGTGAAAGGCATGATTAAATGAAATATTTGAGCTATTTGCATTAACGAATGTGAATATTATGAAAATTGTTGTTTTTGGGCATTAAGGCATGTACACTAATAGATTGTATTGAGTAAAATGTTCCATAAAAGTTTGTACACTACTATTAACTCAAGTGAGGAGCCGAGGGTATATGTGGATAGCGCTACGGGACGGACAATCCCACCTAAAAACCGACAAGTAGGGGTGTGGATAGCAATCCCACCTGAAATTACAGGTAGGGGTCCACTATACTTAAAAGGAAGGTTCTACACATGTGGACTTTAGGTCCACCGCTGAGGTAGAACTAAAAATATTTTTGTGGTCGAAGGTTTAGTGGTGGCTCATTACTTACTATTAATTAGGGTACAAAAATGCCTTGAACGTTTAAGATGTAAAGATTTACCTAGTGCCATAAAAGTTATTTTGCTCAATATTCATTTATGCAAAAGATGTTTATAATATTGAAAACCTGTGAACTCACCAACTCTTTGTAGTTGACCTTGTTTTATTCATGCTTTTCAAGGGTAAGAAAAGGTAACTACAAAAGCTTGTTTTATGGGCGCGACGACTTCAATCATGTTTTAAATTTGAAATCATTATGTTTGTACACTTTGTTTCTTTTATTTTGTTAAAACTTTGGACTTGTATGATGTAATTTGGGTTTTAACTTGTTATTTATTGAATGGATGATTGGTGTTGTTCTTGTCATATCGCTATGAAATCATGAACTATCACTCTCCATGTTTCCGCTTTAGCGGGGTGTGACACTTTCTCAGCGGGCATAGTTTTCAATTTATCAGAGTCAGCGAGAGTTGGTGTTCTTCGAAAGTTGCTCTTTCTAGCGAATCTTTTAAAGTTATTAGTTAACAGAGCCAAAGAGTGATCGAACTCAGAGATGTCAGCATCAGTGAGTTGATCTTCTGAATCAGTTTGACCTAATTCAGTGATGGAAGTAATAGTAGAGGAGGAAGCATTTTTTAATGGATTTACCTCTGAAGACACGAGTTCCAAAGAAGTACTTTTGGCACCCTTGAGTTCATTGATGAGGTTTTTTCTCAAAACTTGGGATTGCTATTCATTAAAGAGAATTCCATACAAAGCACTTAAAGAAAGAGTTTCAAGATTCTTTGTCAATTTCAGACATGTAGTGTACACTGCCCATTGTTCGGGTAGTGCCTCCATGAACTTTGTCAGAATTTCAGCGTTAGAATAGTGTCTGTTGACTGTTTTTAAATCAATCAACATGCAGTTAAAACGCTGGTGAAGTTGAGAAGGAGTTTCACCTTTATGATGCATTAAGCTTTCATACTGTCTTACTAGATTAATACTTCTAGTGATTTGTACCTCAGATGTTCCTTTATATTGAATCCATAGAGTATCCCACATGGCTTTAGAAGTCTTCATTTTCATTACTGAGTGATAGACTTCATTAGGGAGGGTCAGTGCTATTATGGATCTGGCTTTTGAGTCAATAGCAATTTCTTTCTTATCTTCTTCAGTCCATCGATTAGGAGTTTTAATGATACTCCTTTCAGGGATGGCTGGAGTAGTAGTGGTGGCAAGAACACCAGCTACAATAGTTATAGGAACAAATGGTCCGTTTTTTATATAGTAAGGGGTCTTTGGGTCTGATCCTTCTAGAAACAGAGACATTCTTTCCTTCCACAATGGGAAATTATCATGGCTAAATCTTGGAGGTTTAGCTAAAGATCCATTGTCATTATACTTTGTATTAGGATTTGACATTTTTAAAATAGTCTAGAAAGAAAATATTTTAAAGATAGAGAACACACTGCTCTGATACCACTTGTTGGTCCCAAAGGAGTCTACAAGAGTTCCTGGATATAGAAACAGTTAGTGGAAGGGGGGGGGGGTTGAATACAAACACACAGATTTTTAGTTTTTAAATTAGTTTATATTGCATAAATAAATTTATAGTTACAAGCGGAATTAGAACAAATTTAAACCTATTCTATTTTAACTAAGAAATCACTAAGATTGATGCACAAGAAAGAAGTAAGATGGAATACAGAAGGTCAAAGAAAGAAGGTAGCATGCACACAGATGAAGAAGATATCTTCATCTTATTTATACACGTTTGCATTTAATGCAAGACAAAAGGTATGTGCAACGTGGCAAGCATCCATAGGAGACTTGTCCTTTGCTCAGAATACAGCCATGTTTTTGGCCGCATATGAACAGTACCATATCAGATATGATGGAGACATAAGAGATAATTCGTACGTCCTTCTCTGACCCAGCATAGGGTTTGTCTTTTGTGCATCGAGGATAAAGTCAACGTTAATCTTGTATGAGAAGCTTCACTTGATCGCTGAGACTGAATCTTCAAGGATGAACTTTTAGTATCGCTGAGGCTTCACAATACTTCACACTTGGATAGATAATCTTTGCTATCGCTGAACCGCTTCAGGTCACGTAGCTGATTATCTCTTTCTACAGCTTGGTCTTTGAATTTCGCTGAATGGTCATTCGGTGTGATAGCTGATCTTCAGATCTTCAGAGTTAAGCTTAAGGTTCCTTGAGCTTCAGCGATCGCTGATGGCAGTCAGCGTATGCTTATCGCTGAACTTAAACTTAAACTCAAACAAAGGAATGTCACTAAGTGTAAAGAGGAATCATATTCAAATCACTGAGAAGAGTTATGATCAACACAAAGCTACATATCAAAACAAATCTGGATGCTCAGAAAGTTCATGACAAGATAAGTACACAATTAGGAAGATCTGGACTTGGTTTTGAGGATCTGGATCCCTACACATGTGAAAAAAGATCTACTCTGAAATCTGTTTTCTGTCTAGAACAAGAACAGAAGCTTGTGCTTCCAATTTTATATGAACAATCTATTTTTAAAAAATCAAAACTTGAAAATGGTCGTCATTAACGAAAACTCAAGTTCAAAAACATCGAATATTCATCTAGAAAAACAAACGTTGATCTGCATAAAGTTCAGAAGCAAGATGGCATTTCAGATTTGGCTCAAATGTTCATATAACTTTGAATCCAGAGGCGGATGTATTTATTCCTTCACAAGCAGAAAAAGAGCTACGACTCAGCTTTGAAAATGATATTCTCCCCACTCTGGATATATGCTTTAAACTCGAACTTGAAAATGTTTAGAAAATCTCTTCAAAAAACAATCAAGAGATATTTCCTTGTTCTTTTGTAGACCTAAATCTTTCTGAATCACAAGATAGTTTTGAAAAGATTACATATCCATTGGAAAATGATGATCAAGGTGATGATTTCTTTAACTCAGAAAAATATCTCTCAATTTTAGAAAATCAATTACCTTTTGAGTGCAAAAAGCTTCCTGAAGTAACAAAGAATGAGGAAGCTCCTTTCTTATTTACTAATGAACCTCAGGAAATCAGGGCCTCTGGTCTGAATACTGAAAAACATTCAAGTGGAATACCAATACTCTCTGTTCCTCTAACAAGACACAGAAAACCGGTGTCCATTCATCCAGACTTCATTGGGATGTGTCTTAAGGCCAAATCTTGTCTTGAACTTGAGAAAGAAGAAAGTCTTAAAAAAAAGTTTTCTGTTCAACAAAAATCACCGCAATCATATTATCCAAAGTTTACTTCTGCTCATAAAGGCAAATGGAAATCTAATCTTTATGCTTCTGTTTCAGTAATTCAGAAAACTCCTGAGAAGGTTTATCGGAGGAAGTCTCAACAGAAGAATACTTATGATTCTAAGGCAAAGTCTAGCCTAGCTAAAAAGTTCAATAGAACTACTGATACTAGTATAGACAGAAATAAGGAGAATTGTAGTATCAGTAGTTCTATTATTGTCAAGAGGCATCTCAAAACCTCTTATGAGCTTATTAATAATCGAAAACCCTGTGTCAAATTCTTTCACATTTTTGGATGCAGGTGTTTTTTTTAAATGACAGAGAAAAACTTGGCAAGTTTGACAACAAATCAGATGAAGCTAAATTCTTAGGATATTCGTTAAATTCAAGAGCTTTTAGAGTTTTCAATTTATAGACTAAGACTGTAATAGAAAGCATTAACATCGATTTTCACGATCAAACTCAATTAACTTATGAGTATTCTACTTCTGAACTTAAACTTAACATAGTAACATCTGATTATCTTTCAGGTACCAGAGAATCTGAAATAGATGCTATTTTTCAAGATTTCATGGGCGAAGAGATATTTTCAGAGCAAAGACCAACCAATCAATCATTAAGTATTCCTGAAGTTCTTCAAGCTTCTGGAATTACACTTTATGGTCCTGAATCACCTGCTGAGAGCCCATCAGAACCTTCTGTCATTCCTGTTTCATCTAGTGACTGTCCAGAAGTCACTTCTATGCCTTCATCTGAGAGGGAGACTTTAGATGATCCTCAAGTTTCAGAATCCCTTCCAGAAGAGGTGATTCAATCTTCTGAAACAGAAGTTCACGCTCATCCAGTATCTCAATCTAGGATGACGAGATGGACTAAATCACACACCCCAGATCTCATAATTGGTAGTCCAACTGAAGGTGTTAAAACAAGATCTGCTACTGCAAATGAAGCTTTCTATGTAAAATTTCTTGGCATGATCGAACCAAAGCATGTTCATGAAGCATTGCCAAGAACCTAGCTGGGTGGAAGCTATGCAAGAAGAACTGCTCCAGTTTGATCGAAACAAAGTCTGGAACTTAGTACCTTTACCAAAGAACAAAGTAGCCATTGGTACTAAGTGGGTCTTCGGTAATAAGAAAGATGAAGACGGAATAGTGATCAGAAACAAAGCTCGACTGGTGGCTAAGGGGTATTGTCAAGAAGAAGGAATCGATTACGAAACCTTTGCCCCTGTAGCAAGACTTGAGGAGATACGACTATTTCTGGCTTTCTCTGCATACAAAAACTTTAAGGTGTTTCAAATGGATGCTAAATGTGCATTTCTGAATGGGTATCTCAAAGAAGAAGTGTATGCTGAACAACCTGTTGTCTTTAAAGATGCTAAACATCCAGAGTATGTCTATCTACTCGACAAAGCTTTATACGGGTTGAAGCAAGCACCAAGAGCCTGGTACGAACGCCTATCTACGTTTTCTGATGAAGAAAGGCTATGAAAAAGGTAAAATTGATAAAACTCTATTCATCAAAAGAGGCAAAGGTATGCTAACTGTTGTCCAAATCTATGTGGATGACATAATCTTTGGAATCACTCATCAATCAGAAGTTGATCTGTTTTCTAAATTGATGGAACAAGAATTTGAAATGAGTATGATGGGTGAACTAACGTTCTTTCTAGGACTCCAAGTTAAACAAAATGCCTCTGACATTTTTATAAATCAAGCTAAGTATGTTTCTGACATGCTTAAGAAATTTCATCTTCAAAATTTCTCACCTATGAAAACTCCTATCTCTACTAGCACGAAATTTGGCCCTGATCCTTCTGGGAACTCAGTGGATGTTACGGGCTATAGAGGTATGATTGGATCTCTTCTGTATCTGACCGCGAGTAGAACAGATATTATGTTTGCCACTTGCCTCTATGCACGCTATCAAGCGAATCCTAAAGAATCACATTTAGCCGTTGTTAAACGAATTTTTAGATATCTCAAAGGATCTCCATCACTAGGTCTCTGGTATCCAAAAATTTATGGATTTGATTTAATAGCATATACAAATTTTGATCATGCAGGATGCAAGTTGGATCGAAAAACTACCCCTCAAAGCTGCCAACTTCTGGGTAACAGACTTGTAAGTTGGACATCCAAGAAGCAAAATTGTGTTTCAACATCAACAGCAGATGCTGAGTATGTTGCTGCTGCCAGTTGCTGTTCTCAAGTAATCTGGATGAAAACTCAGCTCAGAGACTATGGATTAATATACGACAAAATCCCTATCCTATGTAGCTCAAAGAGTGCAATCGCCATTACTGAAAATCCAGTTCAGCACTCAAAAATCAAGCACATCGATGTCAGGTATCATTTTATTAAAGATCATGTAAAGAAAGGCACAATCGAAATGTATTTTATCTCTACTGATTATCAACTTGCTGACATTTTCACACCTTTTGCACATCGATTTCAGGAACATATTTGCACCAAATGAAAGTTTAATATTCTAAGCCAAGTATTTTGTCCCACAAGCCAACAATTGAAAACAATGGTTATCCTGAACCCAAAGAACTCTCCAGGTACATGCTAAACCTTATTCCTTCAACCTCTCTTAATCTTATATCCTATAGACGCTCTATGATATTCTCAGAACATAGAGTATCTACCCCAGAAAATTTAGAGCCCAGATTAGGTAGTGAGTGGTCAACCGAGAATGAGCATGAAAAGAGGGTACAGAAAAGTGGTCAACCAAGAATGAGCGTGACCACCCGAGTGTTTCTACCCATCCATACCTCTTTTTATTTTGAGCGGGAAACCCCGGCACTTCCATTAAAAACAAGAAAAAGGTACAAAAGCAGAACTGGTTACATCAAATAAAAATAAAAAAACAGCACGACTTGGAAAGACTAAACCAAGCCACGAGTAACCAGAACAAACAAAGACTAATAGTAAAGACTAAGCAACAAGCAAAGACCCCGTTGCACCTCCAAAGAGACCACTCAACCAGCACCTTAAATTGTATCTCCATGAACAATTATGCACCTACTTTTCCTCTTCCAAGCCATTCTCTGGATTATCACACATCTAGCTTCATTGAACAGCTTCTCAATACTCCTGCTACAGTTATCAAACAGCCTCTTATCCCGTTCCTGCCAAATATAATAGACAGTTGCAGAGAAAGCAACTTTTTGCACGGTTGACCAAGCAGTATATTGACCATTGTTGATGCGGTCCATAATATCATCCCATGTCTCTGGAATATGCTGCAAGGACACTTCCCTCTTCATCAAGTTCCAAACCCCTTTTGAAAAGTCACACGGGAAGAATAAGTGATTATGGGTTTCCAGGCATTGGTGACATAAGAGACATTTCATGTCCGGGGGATTTTGTTTCCAGTTCAGAATACGATCTTGAGTTGGAAGCCGCATCCTACAAGCCAACCATCCAGACCTCTTAATGCAAGAGGGTACAGAAGATGTCCATCGAGACACATTTGAGCGAACCTCTCCAAGTTCCCCACGGGTACCCACATCTCCTGAGGTAGATGTCAACACATCTACTCTCATTGAAAAAAGGACAACCCAGTCCAAATCACCCAGAGCAAAACCGATCAAAGGATATTCTTTTTTCCTCTAAATCAATCACAACAGGGGAATCCACCTCATCTTCATCATCCTCTCAAAAGGGTGATGATGAAAATATAAGAGTTCCATCGCCCTAGAATTCGCCTCAACCTACACAGAACGTTGAAGTCTCCGTGACCAACGATGTCTTGGGGCAAAAATAGGGTACGCCCATACCCTCTGTTAGTTTAGATGCTGATGAAATCCTATCAGAGGGGTTACAGCCACAGGATGCACCACTTACCGGGGTCCTTACCCTTCATAAAGGTAAGAACATTGTGTTCAGTTCCCCATCCTCTGGTGATCGGGTAAAAGCTGCACCATTCAGAACAACTGAAAAGGTATATATGAATAACAGCCCTCGAAGGCAGGTTGGTAGTCCCTCCACACTCAACGTCGAAACAGGTGTGAAAGAGGGCCTCTCTGAACGCTAGAGACAAGGGGCTCCATGTGTTGGAGATGCACCGGTTACTTCTTCTGAATTTGTCACCCATGCAGTGTTCAAGGCATTTAGTGATCAAGTTCAGAGATCTGTGGAAGATCTAAAATTATCCCTGGTATCTCAAAAACAAGTATTGGCAGCTATACAAGCCCAACAAGCAACTCAAACTCAAACGTTGGAGGCAATCAGACAACTTCTCTCTGAAAATGCAGAGGCCCAAAGGAATTCTGCTGCTGATAAATTCCGGGTTCTGGACGCAGGGATACAGGCTAATGCTGAGGCCATCTTTAATCTCCCTTCAGAGCTTCCTACTCCAGAAGTCACAATATCTGCTGATGAATATGGTTCATTTGTTGCCGACATCCATAAACTCATACATGTTGTATTTCCTTCAGAAGATGCTTCTGCTTCTGCTTCATATTTAGTCAAGAACTCTGATATGGCACACTCTCAAAAGGCAATGATTGAACGCATCAACACTCTGACCTCCAAATACGCATCTAAAACCAACTCCTGCAACTTGAATACGGATCAAAAGCTCACAACTTTAGAAACCTCTGTTTCAAAGTTATCTTCTCTGGTAAGTGAGTTATCTGCATCATTTGAAGATCGAAAGAAAGCCAAAGAAGCTCGGGCCTGTGAAAAGGCTGAGATAAAACGTAAAAGATCTGAGGATCAGGACCCTGATTCTCAGAAGGGGGAGAACATGGAAAATCTTAAGAAGATGAAAGATGAAATGGGTCAGAAGATGGAACAAGAACAAGGTAAAGCTTCAACCTCCTCACCCTCTGCACCTCCTCCCTCTAAACAAACTCCGATTACGCCTACTCCTCTAGCTACTCATAAAGGTCTCCTGTCCAAGGATCCAGAAATTGCCAAATTTATACTGGAGATAATTGGCAATACTAAAACGCAATCTCTACTAGCAGAAACAGCGACAACTAGAACAGAAGAAGAAGCAGCCAGAGCTGAGGTAGCGAGAGCTGAGATAGCCAGAGTAGAAGCAGCCAGAGCTGAGGCAGATAGAGCAGAGGCAGTCAGAGCAGAAGAAGAAAGAATAAGATCAGAGGCTGAACAAAAAGCCAAAACTGAAGCTGAAAAAGCTAAGGAAGAAGCCATCAAAGCCAAGGCTGAAGCAGAAAAAGCTCAAGCTCAAGCAAAAAAAGAAAGAGAAGAAGCTGAAAAGGCAAAAGAAGAAGCTGAAAGGGTACGTGCAAATTTTGAAGAAACAAAAAGAAGGGAGTCAACAAAGTTCAAAGCTTCAAATGAAGAAAAAATACAGAAGCTGAGGAAACTCGATTTACGTATTCTAGAAATCAAACACAAGCACATGTATGCCAACGTCGATCAGAATATATACATGATGATGCCAAAATTTTCAAATGACTGCCAAGTAAGTGATGGGATCAAAGATAAATTCATAACTCACAGGCAACCAAGGATGGAGGCTTATTCTATTTTCCAATCAAAACAATATCATTCAGGTATGCAAAGTTTGAACAAACACCTATCTGGTATACTATCTACAAAGTTGTCAGAGAAAACAGCAAACCATCCTACTTCTGTGACAATGATTTATTGTCTATCAATCCTTCTGATCTTATAACTCTGGAGAGGTTTATGAAGACTCAAATGAACAGAGGAAGAGACGATCAAGACAAAGTTTCTTACTTCTGTATCATTGAATGTATGAAGTCTTTTATTCGATACAGAAGGCAAGAAGATTTTCAAACTGGTTTGAACTACAAGGTAGATAATTTGTGTATCTCTGCTCCAAACGAAGATCTGGAGGGTCTAAATGCACTCAGGATTTGGAAAGTGATAAATGAACCAGAAGTAGGAATCGTGTTCAGAAGGCCGAACAGAAAAAGTTTTTTCAGAATTAAAGATGCTTATAAATACTTTACAGAGGTTGTGTATATCGTGAAGTGTTATGCCTCTGTAGCATTTGATAATCAAGAAACAGAAGTTAAAGAGAAGATTGTGAAGAGACTTCACAAATTAATGAAGCTCGGAGAAGTTATAGATGCCATCTCCAAAGTCATTCATCAAACAACACCCTTCTAATAAATTACAATACGTGCTTATTGTCAAACCAACTATAAAGCCTAAGGAAGAACAGCGAAGCTACGTGCGCAACATTCTGAACTTCATACATAGGGGGAGATTGTTAGACCTTATTTCAGAAGAAGTATGAATCAGAATTATGCAAGTACAAAAGTTAAGAAGGTAATCTTCTGAACAACCTATCTCAGAAGCGCCCAGAGGAAGAAAGAGCCGCTGGACTCCAACAGAAGCATCACACGCGCCCCTGATGATGTGGCAGGCACATCTTCTATGTGTAACTGAATCAGTTATTCAGTCAGCTTACGTGTCAAGATGTAATAGGCTAGATAGTTGACTTTCCTTGTTGTAATCGTATAAATAGCTCAGTTGTTGTTTGTAAAATAACGATTTAAAGAGTATTGATTCGAGAGCTAAATTCTGCGTACTGTTATTATCTTACAAGTTATTCAATACGAATTATCGATTGTTCTTCAATACTGTTCTTATTAATCTCACTGCTTATCATAGATCTGTTTTGCTTCCGCTCATATTTACTTGTTTGATCTATCGATTAATCGTTAGAAAAGGGATCTGAGTTCCAACAATTTTTATTGTTCATATACAATTTTTCTCAAACTCAGTGGTAATTTTATCTTTAAATCTGAGTTTTATTGTTTATCAACAAACATTCTCAAGTTCAGTTACTTGAAATCGCTCTTAAATATTTAATTTCTTCTCAAAAAATTTTACGCTACTTTTCTCAATTTCTTTGAAGGCTTAGATCTTGATCTCTATTCTTCAGTACTAAATGGTCCTTATATTCCCTTCACCACCATTCCTCGTTTACCTGCAACTGCCACTATAGGAGAAATTCCAGCAAGGCAGGTCCCTAAATACAGAAAGGATTGGAATGAAGATGACAAAAAGAAGAACAAGATTGATCAAAAGGCGAAAAGGCTTCTCATTATGGCACTTCCAAATGAAATCTTTTAATCTCTGGATCAATGTGCCTCTGTTAAAGATCTTTGGCATCAGTTAGGCAATCAACCAGAAGGGGGATCCAAGATGAAGAGGAATAGAAGAGCTCAATCACTAAATGAATATAACAATTTTCAGGCTATTCCAGAAGAAACTCTTGAGCAGACTTTTCACAGGTTCATTTTCCTTCTAATTCGAGATAGCATTTTGTCATTCTCGTCTATCAAATCATGATTGGGATTGGGTTAAAAATAATAAAGCTTAAGCTGTGTCGTACTCCTAACCCTTCGAAATCTAACTTGTTAGGGTTAGTCCCTTATTACAACAGATTTGATATAGAATGCTCAATGAATCCTTATTTTATTAGAACTGTAGAAAGCTTTACAGAGAAACACAGACCTACACCTTTAAACGACTCTCATGTGTGTTGTTCTATTTTTGTTCAACAACCTAACTGTCTAACAGACTCTCTATATATACTACAAAGGTAAAGCTACAGTTACATGTATTTAAATCACTGCCCAATGACATTAAGACACGTCATCAAAAACTCTATTCAGAATGTTTTGTAAAGGAATCATAGTCTTTAATCTTCAGATCTTCTCCCCCTTGATTTCTTTGAAAAACATTAGTAGTGTTGCTGGTCTTCAAGAACTCCCCCTTGAATAAATCCAAGCTCCCCCTTGAATATAGCTCTTATCTTTATTTTCAACTTTAATTTTAGAATCGATGTGCAATAACCCCGACTGAGTGCACTAACTTCAGCTTGAAAACGTAGATATGTCACGACAATCCATTGTGCAACTGCAGTTTTTAACAATAAAGCTTTGGGAGAAAGATGAAATTAAGAACATAGCTTCTTGATCAGCAAAGTCAAACTAGAAAAATTAGCCGATTTCCAGAATACTTCCAGAATAATGAATAACCAAATCCAGATCCAATCTTCACACCAGATGAATGATTATCAGCACTCAAATCTCTAACACAGAATAAAGTCACCAGAACACTGATTATAGACACTCAAACTTCTGCTTGATCAGAACAGAAAGATGATTGAAGATACTCAACAGTCTAACATCTTGAGTGTTTCTTGCAGAACAATGATTGCAAGCACTCTATAGTCTAAGTGATCAATTCAGAACACAGATTGCAAGCACTCAGCGGTCTTGCCTCAAGAATAAATCTTCAGAAAAATGATTGCTGAAACTCAAACTTCTAATCTTCAAATCAAAAACTGAATTAATCATCCAAAATTCTGAAAACTTTTCAAATCTGGCTCTTCAGAAAGCATACATAAAATTTTGACTAATATAGTCAAACTTTGAACACTTGCTGACAAGCTTGAAGAAATTGAGCTTTAATGAAATTGTAGGGCCATGATAAAAAATATCTATACAAACTAAGAGGATGTCTTGAGCATAGACAATTAAGCACTTCTTGTCTAACAATAATCTATATTGAACTGTGTTGTCATATGCCTTATGCGGAAGCCTTCAATCTTCATCAATTCAGAAGAATGACAACAAGATAATATTGTAGAAAAGTGATGAAAATCAATGATTTATATATGATTCGTGAAATCTCTTTGATGAACAATGTCCCCCTCCTACGACTTAGCACGGGGGTCCCGCTAACTTCTGAAGGTTCTGAGCTTACTTCTGAAAGATCTGAGCTTACTTCTGAAGATTCTGAACTAACTTCTGAAGGTTTAGTACAGTTCTGAACATAATACAGAACTTCTGAATTATAGTCTGTCCATTCATTGTAGTTCAGAAGTCTGATAAAAATACTTCAGAAGTTCAGAATATACTTCAGAAGTTCAATAATACACTTCAGAAGTTCAATAATATACTTCAGAAATCTGATAGTATACTTCAGAAGTTCAATAATACTCTTCAGAAGTTCGATAAACCATCTTCTGAAGTTTGATAAACCATCTTCTGAAGTCCGATAAACCAATTGAATTGTTTGAACCAAAAATCTCAGATACCTCAAGATTTGTCAATTAAGCACCAAATTGATGATCAAACCTTGTTCATAAACATATATCGAGTATTCCTCTTGAACAAATTTGATTGAATCACACCAATTTACCAAAGATTTATAGAATTTGTCAAGAACAGTTCGTTCGAACAAAAAACCCTAGAAACTTTGAGATTTGGCAAATTAGCTCAATAATCCTTGAAATTGATGACTGTAATTGATTCCATATGAATACACGATGATCATAGAATCAATTTGATATGAAAGAACATCAAATTTCGCATCAATTCATCAAACTTCAAACAAAATACTTATTGTTCATCGTAGAGAGAAAAACTTCACTAATTTCATCAATTTCTTCAAATCTGCTGCAATCGATTGATCGTATCGAAGATAAATTGTTTCGATCAAGCTCTGATACCAATTGTTAGTCCCTTATTACAACAGATCTGATATTCAATGCTCAATGAATCCTTATTTTATTAGAACTGTAGAAAGCTTTACAGAGAAACACACACTTACACCTTTAAACGACTCTCATGTGTGTTGTTCTATTTTTGTTCAACAACCTAACTGTCTAACAGACTCTCTATATACACTACAAAGATAAAGCTACAATTACATGTATTTAAATCACTGCCCAATGACATTAACACACGTCATCAAAAACTATATTCAGAATGTTTTGTAAAGGAATCATAGTCTTTAATCTTCAGATCTTCTCCCCCTTGATTTCTTTGAAAAACATTAGTAGTGTTGCTGGTCTTCAGAACCACTTCTGAATTCTTCAAAAGTTATCTTCATAACTTCAGAACTTTTATTCTGAACTTCAGAACTTTTATTCTGAACTTCAGAATATCTGAATAATAACTTTACAAAACATTCCAAACATAGGATCCAAATTCATAGGATTCTTTGGATCCTAACAGTTAGCATCTATTTTAGAAGTATGGATCAGAATCCTTCGCATTGAAACAAGATAATCTCTCTAGAGGAAAATGACTTCAGAAGGTCTACGCTTCAAAAGTAATAGTTCAGAAGCAAAATTGTCAATCCAAAAGATTAGGCATCTTCAGGATTTCACTTTATGAACTACACGCGCCTCTATGACGTGGCATGTCATGCTTCTCATGCGTAACTAAATTTGTTACAAGTACAACTGATGTGGCAATACGTAATAGGCTAGGTCTTTGACTTTTCTCTTTCTAACGATACATATAGAGATAGCTTTTACTGTATTCAAAGTATATAGAATTGGAGAGATTCACTGAGAGCAATTTGTATTGCTGTAATCATCGACATCTCGAGTGAAATACAAATTACGATTGATCTTTATTGTGTTCTTCCTTTACTATTTACTTTTCTAGTTTATGGTTGATTAATTTGCTTCCGCTCATTACTCTTATTGTTTATGCTTAATCAACTGTAATTAAGTAGTCAAGGGATCTGGGTTCCAGCAATTGGTATCAGAGCTATCAAATCAATCTATTGATTATTTGATCTTGTTCAGTTTGGAGAAATCCCAACTAAACTAGAATTTCTTACTGTGTATTAATTCTACCCTGTTTACGAGTTTTTATTGTTCTTATACAATTTTTCTCAAATTCAGTGGTAATTTTAGCTTTAATTGTTCATCAACAAACATTCTCAAGTTCAGTTACTTGAAATCGCTCTTAAATATTTAATTTAATCTCGAAAAATTTTACTCTGTTTTTCTCAAAAATGGCAAATCCAAATCTGAATGCCATATACAACTCCGGCTCAATTACAAAACCCCCCACTCTACAAAGGGATGAATATCCCCAGTGGAAAATCCGCATTATCAATTTCTTTGAAGGCTTAGATCTTTTGATCTCTATTCTTCAGTACTAAATGGTCCTTATATTCCCTTCACCACCATTTCCTGTGTACCTGCAACTGCCACTACTGGAGAAATTCCATCAAGGCAGGTCCCTAAAGACAGAAAGGACTGGAATGAAGATGACAAAAAGAAGAACGAGATTGATCAAAAGGCGAAAAGGTTTCTCATTATGGCACTTCCAAATGAAATCTTTCAATCTCTAGATCAATGTGCCTCTGTTAAAGATCTTTGGGATCAGTTAGGCAATCAACCAGAAGGGGGATCCAAGATGAAAAAGAATAGAAGAGCTCAAGCACTAAATGAATATAACAATTTTCAGGCTCTTCCAGAAGAAACTCTTCAGCAGACTTTTCACAGGTTCATTTGCCTTCTATTTCGAGATAGCATTTTGTCATTCTGGTCTAACAAATCAAGATTTGGATTGGGATATAAATAATAAAGCTTAAACTGTGTCGTACCCCTAACCCTTCGAAATATAACTTGTTAGCATCTATTTTAGAAGTATGGATCAGAATCCTTCGCATTGAAACAAGATAATCTCTCCAAAAGAAAATGACTTCAGAAGGTATATGCTTCAGAAGTAATAGTTCAGAAGAAAGATTGTCAATCCAAAAGATTGGGCATCTTCTGGATTTCACTTTATAAACTACACGCGCCTCTATGACGTGGCATGTCTTGCTTCTCGTGCGTAACTAAATATGTTACAAGTACAACTGATGTGGCAATACGTAATAGGCTAGGTCTTTGACTTTTCTCTTTCTAACAGTATATATAGAGATAGCTTTTACTGTATTCAAAGTGTATAGAATTGGAGTGATTCATTGAGAGCAATTTTTATTGCTGTAATCATCGACGTCTCGAGTGAAATACAAATTACGATTGATCTTCACTGTGTTCTTCCTTTACTATTTACTTTTCTAGTTTATGGTTGATTAATTTGCTTCCGCTCATTACTCTTATTGTTTATGCGTAATCAACTGTAATTGAGTATTCAAGGGATCTGAGTTCCAGCAATTGGTATCAGAGCTATCTAATCAATCTACTGATTATTTGATCTTGTCCAGTTTGGAGAAATCCCTACTCAACTAGAATTTCTCGAGTTTTTAAGCTACTGTTCTTAATTCTACCCTGTTTACGAGTTTTTATTGTTCTTATACAATTTTTTTCAAATTCAGTGGTAATTTTAGCTTTAAATCTAAGTTTTATTGTTCATCAACAAACGCTCTCAAGTTCAGTTACTTGAAGTCGCTCTTAAATATTTAGTTTCTTCTCGAAAAATTTTAATCTGCTTTTCTCAAAAATGGTAAATCCAAATCTGAATGCCATATACAACTCCGGCTCACTTACAAAACCCCCCACTCTACAAAGGGATGAATATCCCCAGTGGCAAATCCGCATGATCAATTTCTTTGAAGGCTTAGATGTTGATCTCTATTCTTCAGTACTAAATGGTTCTTATATTCCCTTCACCACCATTTCTCGTGTACCTGCAACTGCCACTACTGGATAAATTCCAGCAAGGTAGGTTCCTAAAGACAGAAAGGACTGGAATGAAGATGACAAAAAGAAGAACAAAATTGATCAAATGGCGAAAAGGCTTCTGATTATGGTACTTCCAAATGAAATCTTTCAATCTCTGGATCAATGTGCCTCTGTTAAAGATCTTTGGGATCAATTAGGCAATCAACCAGAAGGGGGATCCAAGATGAAGAAGAATAGAAGAGCTTAATCACTAAATGTATATAACAATTTTTAGGCTCTTCCAGAAGAAACTCTTGAGCAGACTTTTCACAGGTTCATTTGCCTTCTATTTTGAGATAGCATTCTGTCATTCTCGTCTAACAAATCATGACTGGGATTGGGATAGAAATAATAAAGCTTAAACTATGTCATACCCCTAACCCTTCGAAATCTAACTTGTTAGCATCTATTTTAGAAGTATGGATCAGAATCCTTCTCATTGAAACTAGATAATCTCTCTAGAGACAAATGATTTCAGAAGGTCTACGCTTTCGAAGTAATAGTTCAGAAGCAAGATTGTCAATCCAAAAGATTGGGCATCTTCTGTATTTATGAACTACACGCGCCTCTATGACGTGGCATGTCATGCTTCTCGTGCGTAACTAAATTTGTTACAAGTACAACCGATGTGGCAATACGTAATAGGCTAGGTCTTTGACTTTTCTCTTTCTAATTGTATATATAGAGATAGTATTTACTGTATTCAAAGTGAATAGAATTGGACAGATTCATTGAGAGCAATTTGTATTGCTGTAATCATCGGCATCTCGAGTGAAATAAAAATTACGATTGATCTTTATTGTGTTCTACCTTTACTATTTACTTTTCTTGCTTATGGTTGATTAATTTCCTTCCGCCCATTACTCTTATTGTTTATGCTTAATCATATATAACTGAGTGTTCAAGGGATCTGGGTTCCAGCAATTGGTATCAGAGTTATCTAATCAATCTATTGATTATTTGATCTTGTCCAGTTTGGAGAAATCCCTACTCAATTAGAATTTCTCGAGTTTTTAAGCTATTGTTCATAATTCTACCCTTTTTACGAGTTTTTATTGTTCTTATACAATTTTTCTCAAATTCAGTGGTGATTTTAGCTTTAAATTTGAGTTTTATTGTTCATCAACAAACGTTCTCAAGTTCAGTTACTTGAAATCGCTCTTAAATATTTAATTTCTTCTCGAAAAATTTTACTCTGCTTTTCTCAAAAATGGTAAATCCGAATCTGAATGCCATATACAACTCCGGCACACTTACAAAACCCCCCACTCTACAAAGGGATGAATATCCCCAGTGGAAAATCCGCATGATCAATTTCTTTGAAGGCTTAGATGTTGATCTCTATTCTTTAGTACTAAATGGTCCTTATATTCCCTTCACCACCGTTTCCCTTGTACCTGCAACTGCCACTACTGGATAAATTCTAGCAAGGCAGGTCCCTAAAGACAGAAAGGACTGGAATGAAGATGACAAAAAAAAGAACGAGATTGATCAAAAGGCGAAAAGGTTTCTCATTATGGCACTTCCAAATGAAATCTTTCAATCTCTAGATCAATGTTCCTTTGTTAAAATCTTTGGGATCAGTTAGGCAATCAACCAGAAGGGGGATCCAAGATGAAGAAGAATAGAAGAGCTCAAGTACTAAATGAAAATAACAATTTTCAGGCTCTTCCAGAAGAATCTCTTGAGCAGACTTTTCACAGGTTCATTTGCCTTCTATTTCGAGATAGCATTCTGTCATTCTCGTCTAACAAATCATGATTGGGATTGGGATAAAAATAATAAAGCTTAAACTGTGTCGTACCCCTAACCCTTCAAAATCTAACTTGTTAGCATCTATTTTAGAAGTACGGATCAGAATCCTTCGCATTGAAACAAGATAATCTCTTTAGAGGAAAATGACTTCAGAAGGTTTACGCTTCAGAAGTAATAGTTCAGAAGCAAGATTGTCAATCCAAAAGATTGGGCATCTTCAGGATTTCACTTTATGAACTAGACGCGCCTTTATGACGTGGCATGCCATGCTTCTCGTGCGTAACTAAATTTGTTACAAGTACAACTGATGTGGCAATACGTAATAGGCTAGGTCTTTGACTTTTCTCTTTCTAACAGTATATATAGAGACAGCTTTTACTATATTCTAAGTGTATAGAATTGGAGAGATTCATTGAGAGCAATTTGTATTGCTGTAATCATCGACATCTCGAGTGAAATACAAATTACGATTGATCTTCATTGTGTTCTTCCTTTACTATTTACTTTTGTAGTTTATGGTTGATTAATTTGCTTCCACTCATTACTCTTATTGTTTATGCGTAATCAATTGTAATTGAGTATTTAAGGGATCTGGGTTCCAATAATTGGTATCAGAGCTATCTAATCAATCTATTGATTATTTGATCTTGTCCAGTTTGGAGAAATCCCTAGTCAACTAGAATTTCTCGAGTTTTTAAGCTGCTGTTCTTAATTCTACCCTGTTTACGGGTTTTTATTGTTCTTATACAATTTTTCTCAAATTCAGTGGTAATTTTTAACTTTAAATATGAGTTTTATTGTTCATCAACAAACGTTCTCAAGTTATTTTACTTGAAATCGCTCTTAAATATTTAATTTCTTCTCGAAAAATTTTACTCTGCTTTTCTCAATAATGGCAAATCCAAATCTGAATGCCATATACAACTCCGGCTCACTTACAAAACCCCTCACTCTATAAAGGGATGAATATTCCCAGTGGAAAATCCGCATGATCTATTTCTTTGAAGGCTTAGATCTTGATTTCTATTCTTCAGTACTAAATGGTCCTTATATTCCCTTCACCACCATTTCCCGTGTACCTGCAACTGCCACTACTGGAGAAATTCCAGCAAGGCAGGTCCCTAAAGACAGAAAGGACTGGATTGAAGATGACAAAAAGAAGAACGAGATTGATCAAAAGTCGAAAAGGCTTCTTATTATGGCACTTCCAAATGAAATCTTTCAATCTCTGGAACAATGTGCCTCTGTTAAAGATCTTTGGGATCAGTTAGACAATCAACCAGAAGGGGGATCCAAGATGAAGAAGATTAGAAGAGCTCAAGCACTAAATGAATATAACAATTTTCAGGCTCTTCTAGAAGAAACTCTTGAGCAGACTTTTCACAGGTTCAATACATTGATTAATCAATGTAAAAGATGTGACATCATTAGGTCACAAGAAGATAACAATGTTTTGTTCCCCAAACGTCTGAATCCTGAATGGTCAAATCTGTCCATGTCATTACAAGCTAACCAAGATCTGGAGCAGTGGTCTTTAAATGATGTGTTTGGAACTCTTCAAACACATGAGAAGGAAGTGGTATTGAAGAAGGTGAGTGTTGCAGGTCCCTTGGCCCTTATTTCTGAATCAAGAGGGTCAGGAAGGAGAAATAAAGATGCTAAGAAGAAAAGGAATAGCAAGGCACTAATCTCATAAGCTGATACAGA
Source organism: Silybum marianum (assembly GCA_036898165.1). Classification (NCBI taxonomy): domain Eukaryota; kingdom Viridiplantae; phylum Streptophyta; class Magnoliopsida; order Asterales; family Asteraceae; genus Silybum; species Silybum marianum. The sequence continues at coordinate 16,829,383 of CM072531.1, read as the reverse complement.
AGTTGGTCTCTCTGAATCAGAAGATCATGAAATTAATTCATTTGTTGAGTCCTTGGGTCTTATTACCAGCTCTTATCACCAGGAAGTTTGGTAATCGTTCATTCCCATGTAATAGAAGGTATGACAACAGAAATGAATGCCCTACTCCGGCCTATGTATCAAGACAGGATGTTGCTAAGGCTAAGAAGACAGAAGTAGAGAAGAAAGAAGAAGAGAAGAAAAAAAGAAAGACGTGTGCTATAGGTGTGGCAATCCAAGTCAGTACTCAAAAGACTGCAAGGGTTCTCTCGTCAAAGATAAATCGTATTACAAAAACAAATACAAATATAATGTTGATGAGAGAGCACACTATGTTGAACAAGAGAACTGGCTATCAGACAAGTCAAGTGATGTTGAAAGCCATGTTCTGTGGAATGGCTATGACTAGTGATGCAGAAGATCAACTTTCTATGGAAATGGAGTTTTGCGAATTCTCCCCGGAATTGGAAGATCATTTCGAGATCTGAAACTCTGGTTTGCACAACTTCTGGATCCTCTGAATCTTCTGAACTTGAAAAAACAATTTTAAATTTGACTTTTGATTTTGAAAATCTGAAACAGAAGCTTCTGTATGAGAAGAAAATAAGAAAAGATCTTGAAAAATCATTTTCTCTAATTGAAAAAGAAAGAAATATTTTTAAACGAGAAATGGAAATTCTTAAAGAAGAAAAACAAGAACTTTTTGTAGAAAATCAAAAGATTTCCATTCTCAAAACATCTTCAGAAAGTTCTTTAAAAGTTAAAATATATTAGCTAAATAAACTTCTGTTGGCTAAAGATAAAGAGATTGAAGCAAAAGAAAGTGACAGATTAAACTCTGTAGCACTTAAAAATTATTTTCAAAAAGAAAGCGAATTTCTGCACATTGATCTACAGAAATAGGAGCTCTTCATTAAAAAGTATCAAGATGCTCAGAAGGTGCATGAACAAATCAATACACAAGTTGGGAAGACAAGTCTTGGTTTCGATGATCTGGATCCCTATACTTGTAAAAAGAGATCTACTTTAGATTCTGTTTCCTGTATGGGTAAAGAACAAAAACCTAGTTTTCCTATTTTATACAAACAGCCGGTGTTTAAAAGGTCAAAATATGAGAACGGATATCAAGTGCGAAAATTCAAATACAAAAACATGAACTATTCTTCTAAAAGAAAGAATCAAGTTGATCTTTCTCTAGTTTAGAAGAAGAATGTTGTTTTTAACTTTGGTTCATTCACTCATATAACTCTAAACCCAGAAGCGGGTGTGTTCATACCGATACATGCAGAAAAAGAACTTAGACTCAAGTTTTAAAAAGATATTCTTCAAACTCTAAATGAGTATGCTACCAAAAGTAGTACAAAACCTAAAACAATTTCTCTTCAGAACGAACCAGTAGAAGAAGCGTCAACTTTTGAAAACCATCCTGAAATAATTCCGTGTTCTTTCACTGATTTAAATCTTTGTCAAGATAAAGACAATGACGAATTTGATGTCTATCCCTGGGAAAACGATAATCAAAGTTATGATGATTTCTTTGACATGTCAGATAAATTACTCATTAAGTTTGAAAATCGTATGCGTTCTACTTATGTTTCGGTAAAACCTTGCATAAAGGATAACTCTGCTCCCTTTATGTATACAAATGAACCATCAGAAGTAAGGGCAGCTGGACCGGAGGTTGAAAGACTTCCAAATGGAATATCAAATCTCTCTGTTTCTCAAAAAGAACAGAGAAAAGAGGTTCCCAATCATCCAAATTTTCTTGGTATGTGTATTCAAGCTAAGACTTCTCTTGATCTTGAAAAAGAAGCAGCTTCAGAAAGAAAGCTACTGTTAGGTCTGAAAAGATTGTATCCGAGATCACAAATATTGAAGACATGAAGGGCCAAACTGTAAAGTCATCTAAGTCATTAATTAGGAAGGTTTTATATCAGGAAAGGTTTAGAAAATAGGAATGCTCTTAATTATGGTTAGTGAATATTGTCTTATCTCTTAGTTTCCTTATTATGTATTTCTCTATACATATAAATAGAGGGTTAGGGTATGCAATAGAAGTCAAGCACATTAATTCATATCATTAGAGAGAGCTTATTGAGAGATTACTTTGTAATCGAGATATTATACAAGTTAGATATATGACATCGGATCTTCATCAATATTAGAAGTGTTCTTCGTGTTCTTGCTGAATTATACATCGTTACCTGATTTAATGGAATCCACAATTGGTATCAGAGCCGACGATCTGAGATTTGGCTATTTTCTGAAGTTTTCTACGATAATAGAAGGTAAATTCTCGATTCCTAATTCTTGAGTTTTTCTCGATTCATACTCCAATCGTTTGACCCGATAAAAAGTCTTAGATTTCAAGATCTGATTTTTGCCTATTTACTTTACCCGATAAAAACTGATCCATCTTTAGCTTAAATTGTTGTCGATTCAAAGTTCAATAAAGTTGATTTTTATTCAAACTATTTAATTTGTTTTAATTTAAAATTATTCTAGTTTATTTTGATTACTTTTGAAACTCTTTGCATAAGAAAACTCAGGAACTTGTGACTTTTGCAGCTTTTCTTACTAAAGAATTCTTAACTAAAAATCATAAACTTTAGTAATTTTGGTTTTTATTCTTGACTGAACAAATAAGAAACTCGAGAACTTAGTTATTCTTGTCCATAAAAAAACTTGTTCTTTTTAGTCAAAAACCCTTTGTTTTTTATTTCTGATTTACCAGTTAAAGAAAATTCAGATTAGGTAACCTTGAATTTTTATCGAGTCCTTCTCAATCGACAAAATTTATTATCGAGTTGACAGTAATGGATATAAAATTATCGATCCATTTTTTTCAAGCTTTCATCGATCTGTTTTTTTTCAAAAGATTTTTTGTCGAATCTTGATCAATCGAGAAACTTTAGTTATCGAGTCTTTTCTGATCGATAACTTCTGTTTATCGACTCAAATCTTTCATATAAAGTTTTATCGAGTCCCCTTCACCCGAATTTTTTTTATCGAGCCCCATTCACCCGAAAAAAACTCTTGACAACACAACCTAACCCGATAAAAGTTTTTGTCGACTCTTCTTCTATCGAGAAAACTTTCTGTGTGTTAAAACCAACTCAGAAAATTACCAAAATTCACTGATCGAGATCAATTTTTCCGGTAACAAGTTCTTTATTTTTTTATTATTCTTCAAGATGAGTTCTCAAAACCAATTTTCTGATCTCAATACTGAAATTGAAAGACTTGAAGCAAGACACACGAATAACATGAAAGTGATTGATGAACTCTTAAGAGAAAATGTTTATCTACAGGATTTCAAACACACAAATAAAGAATTGAAAAACAAAAATGAGTTTTTGGAAAAATAACTCACTGACCATACTAGAAATACATATCATGTATTTTATGAAGATGTTTGCAAAAAGAAAAATCTTGATTTGATAAAAGTAAATTTTGATCTTAAAAACACAATTTCTGGGCTAGAGAGAAGGAAATATTCTGCAACGACTGGTGGAGAACTTAAAAAGTTTTTAGATTATGAAAGAACAAACTTTGAGAATAAAAGAAAGATTTTTTCTGATGGGAAACGCAAGTTGGATATTAAGAGAAAAGCCTTTGAAAGCAGAATTAGAACTTGTGAACTGACCATTCAAAAACTTTCTACACAAGTGTCTGATTTCGAACAAATTGTAATTTTAGAAAGAAAATCATCTGAAACAAAACTATCAAAGCAACTTTCTGAACTTCAAAATCCTTTAAAAGCTGAAAGAAAAGTGTTTGAAACTGATAAAACGAATTTAATCAAGAAAAGTGTTTTGATTGTTGCAAAAAGAAAAAATTCGGAAAAAGATTTTGAAAACGAAAGTAAAACTTTTGAAGAGAAAATCAGTAAACTTTCAAACAAATTATCTGTTTAGAAACAACTCTTGTGAATGAACGGAAAATGAGATCCGAATCTCAAACAAAATTTAATGTGATTTTGGAAAAAAGAGATCATCTATTGTGCAAAATTAGAAAACTTGAAAGTTCTACAACTGCTTCAAGTTCAAATTTTCAGTTGAATTCTCTTTCTACAATATATGTCTGTAAGAATAACTCGTCTTCAAGTGTCAAAACAAACAGTTATTCTAACAGCTCCAAATCATATAATTCTCTAACTTCCCGGACTCATAATTCTACTTTATCTCACAATGATTTTGTTGCTAATTCCGGTAATTCTAAGAAGTTTAAAATGGTTTGGAGAAAGAAATCAACTACAGACGATAGTGTTGGAAACATATCACATACATCTCCTGTAGTTGATACATGATCATTTGTTTCCAAGACTAATTTGCCTTATTTTGTCAAATCTATCAGTCAGCTAATTAGTCTAAGTGCCACAAAGATTTGTTGTTCTACATGTGGAACAAATGATTTTGTCAATCAAAATTTCAATCATAAATGGTATGGTACTTACAGTATCCCCACTTCCCCACTTGTTGCATATAAAACGACCCAACAAAGCTTGGGTACCAAAATCTTTTTAATCTGTTTGTAGGTATGTCACGTGTGTTCCAAATTCAGAATATTCACATCACTTGACAATCTTTCAAAAGGTTATGCTACATTTAAGGGGAGTACCACATGTTTACCATTTATATTAGCTTCATAGTATCTCAGCTATAGACCTGCTCTTAACCCGTTTTACATTGCATTATGACTTCTGAATACACCAGTTCAGAACTCGGACTTTAATGTTTTAACTCTTTGTGTGTTAGGAATTAGAAGTTTCTATGGTCAATCCAAAGCCGGAAGTGCCTACCCATGAAACGCATCCCTAGGTTAGATATCATGAAAGGGAATGATTAAAATAAAATTGAGTGATTGTGAGATAAAAGAAAATTTTGTGGGTGTGAGAAGACTTAAAAGAAAATATTTGGTCTTCACCAAACCTAAACAGTTATCCGGGTAGCCACATAATCTATTCATTCTCAATTCTTTGGAGATGAATATTGAACTAGACATGGATCCAATGTCGATAACTCGTGTCACCCCACCCAACTACTCAAGTATCTCACGGAAGATATTTGTTTCATAAATCACGGAGAATGAGCATATCTGCTATCTTTTATTCACTCGGAAGATTAAGATATTGAAAAAGGAATACACACCTCCGGTCTCTGAACTTCATATTTTGTGCACAATCGAGTCTATTTTTGAGCCGATATATATACAAATTCTCTCTACAAATTGCACGAGTCTTTGTGATTCACATTGCATATCTTTGTGTTTATGTCGGAACAGTTTCAGAAGTTAGTTTTATAACTTACTTCTGTGATAACTGGAAGTCCTATCAGTGCCAACCCGCTGCCAACACTGAATATAGGCCACATAATTAAATTTATTTTTGATTAAGTGATAACAGTTGCTACATGTGCTTCTGTCTGTTAGCCCATTACCCGATATTCCATATTTACATTTGATCATATTCGCACTTATTGTCTTTGATTGTTCATAATGATTCGGATTCTCCTTATCATTCTGAGGGGGGGAAAAGTTATATCAAAGACGCAAACCAAAGCGCCGACATGTTCAACAAGTTCAGATCATCATACGACAAGCTCAAAGTTATCGCAAGATATCACAACCATCTTTTGCCTCTTTCATCAAACGACAAAGTTCTACTCAAAGAAAGATACCCTGCGACATCACGGCTCCTTCAAACTTTCCTTTCGTAAACTTTATGCTAATGTTATGGGGGAGCTACGGAGCTTGCAAGAGATCATTTTCGTAGGGGGAGCAAAAGAATCAAGAAGAAAGATCTGTTGACAAAAGTTTCACCGTCTTCAAAAGAGTGCTGATTTGCTGAATAGTAATCTCGAATACAAAGAGGGAGATTGTTAGGTCTGAAAAGATTGTATCCGAGATCACAAATATTGAAGACATGAAGGGCCAAACTGTAAAGTCATATAAGTCATTAATTAGGAAGGTTTTATGTTAGGAAATGTTTAGAAAATAGGAATGATCTTAATTATGGCTAGTGAATATTGTCTTATCTCTTAGTTTCCTTATTATGTATTTCTCTATACATATAAATAGAGGGTTAGGGAATGCAATAGAAGTCAAGCACATTAATTCATATCATTAGAGAGAGCTTATTGAGAGATTACTTTGTAATCGAGATATTATACAAGTTAGATATATGACATCGGATCTTCATCAATATTAGAAGTGTTGTTCGTGTTCTTGCTGATTTATACATCGTTACCTGATTTAATGGAATCCACAGCTACTCATGTGCAAAAATCTCAGATTCCACAACCTCAGAAGAATATAAAGTTCTCCGGAGAACAAAAAGCTAAATGGAAACCTAATGATCATGTTCTTCTGTTTCAGTAAATCGGCCAAAATCTCAAAGCATGTGGACTCCCAAGAAGCAACCTACAGAGAAGAATTCACATGTTCCTAAGCATAAGTCTAGGCTAGATAAGAAGTTCATTAGAACAACTGATGCTAGAATCGATGAAAATAAGAACTCTTGTAATTATCATTTTAGAAATGAAAATTCAATGAATTCTTTTATGTCTAAGAACTCTGAATGCTTCTCTCTTTTTCATAAAGTAAAACAATTCTTCTTGAGTTTTTAAGCTACTGTTCTAAATTATACCATGTTTACAAGTTTTTATTGTTCCTATATACAGTTTTTCTCAAATTCAGTGGTAATTTTAGCTTTAAATCTGAGTTTTATTGTTCATCAACAAACGTTCTCAAGTTCATTTACATGAAATCACTCTTAAATATTTAATTTATTCTCGAAAAATTTTACTATGATTTTCTCAAAAATGGCAATTCCAAATCTGAATGCCATATACAACTCCGGCTCACTTACAAAACCCCCCACTCTACAAAGGCATGAATATCCTAGTGGAAAATCTGAATGATCAATTTCTTTGAAGGATTAGATCTTGATCTCTATTCTTCAATACTAAATGGTCCTTATATTCCCTTCACCACCATTCCCCATGTACCTGCAACTGCCACTACTGGAGATATTCCAGCAAGGCAGGTCCGTAAAGACTGAAAGGACTGGAATGTAAATGACAAAAAGAAAAACGAGATTGATGAAAAGGCGAAAAGGCTTCTCATTATGGCACTTCCAAATGAAATCTTTCAATCTCTAGATCAATGTGCCTCTGTTAAAGATCATTGGGATCAGTTAGCCAATCAACTAGAAGGAGGATCCAAGATGAAAAAGATTAGAAGAGCTCAAGCACTAAATGAATATAACAATTTTTAGGCTCTTCCAGAAGAAACTCTTGAGCAGACTTTTCACAGGTTCAATACATTGATTAATCAATGTAAAAGATGTGACATCATTAGGTCACAAGAAGATAACAAAGTTTTGTTCCTCAAACATCTGAATCCTGAATGGTCAAATCTGTCCATGTCATTACAAGCTAACCAAGATCTGGAGCAGTGGTCTTTACATGATGTGTTTGGAACTCTTCAAACACATGAGAAGGAAGTGGTATTGAAGAAGGTGAGTGTTGGAGGTCCCTTGGCCCTTATTTCTGAATTCAGAGGGTCGGGAAAGAGAAATAAAGATGCTAAGAAGAAAGGGAATAGCAAGGCACTAATCTCATAAGCTGATACATAAGCTGGTCTCTCGGAATCAAAAGATGATGAAATTAATTCATTTGCTGAGTCCTTGGCTCTTATTACCATACAATTCACCAGGAAGTTTGGTAATCATTCATTCCTAAGTAATAGAAAGTACGACAACAGAAATGAACGCCCTACTCCATCATATGTACCTGTTAGGTCTATTATTATTTAATTGTTACAAAATAAGGAAAGGATATGCTTTATTGTAAAAGGAAGTTTATAATTCCTTAAACTCTTGTTTCCTTAATTAGACTAGACCTAGCAATATAAATAGAAGGTTAGGGTTTTACTTTCATAGTTAGTCGATTCGTATTTTATAGAGAGAGAGCTGAATCTGATTGTAATCGACACATATATGTTCAAGAGATATATGACTACGTAAGTTATTTAAATCATTGTTCGTATCATATTACTTTGCTATTAACTGTTTATTGTCATTGTGCTTATTATAATGGGATCAACAAGTGGTATCAGTGCCTGAGATCACGAGTTTTTACGATTTTCTGAGCAAACCACGAAACATAAGCTACTTATTTCGGTTTCTGCAAATTCTGCTGTTCATTGATTTTTTATCGAGTCTTACTGTTTCATGCCTTACCCGTTAAAACTTCATTCTGTTTTTTGTCGAGTACCTCATACTGATCACTAAATTTTTCTCGAACATCTCTTCTGTTGATTGAATTTTTATCGACTCAACTTCACAAGATCTTGAATTTTTATCGACCCCTACATGAAAAATTTGAATCTGTTTAATTAAAATTACTTTAATTTATTTTGTTTACTTTCGAATATCTTTACATAAGAAAACTCAGGAACTTGTGACTCCTGCAGCTTTTCTTACTAAAGATTTCCTCAGTAAAAATCATAAATTCTCGTAATCTTGATAGTCAAGAAAACTGTGTTTTTGTTTTCTGGTTTATCAATCACAGAAAACCTAGATTTAAAATATTCTTTTGTCGAGTCATGCAAAATCGAGAAAATTTTGATCGAATAGGTCAGTGTTCGATAAATTTCTTTAATCAAATTTTATATCGAGTATTGTTCACTCGAGAATTTTTTTTGAGTCTATTTAATTCGAGAACTTTTTTATCGAGTCTAGTTCACTCTATAACTTTTTATATCGAGTCCCACTCAATTCGACAACAATTTTTATCGAGTCTTGTTCACTCGATAACAATTATTATCGATTCTTAGTCACCCGATAACAATTTTCATCGAGCACCTCACACCCGATAAAAATCCTTCAATCGATATTTTTTCGTCCTCCTTTGTCACTCGATAATAACCTACTGTTTCAAGCGACAACTCAGAAATTTTTAAAAACTCATTGATCGAGGTCCAACCAAACAGTACAATGACCACCCGAGAAGCAATGGCCATTGGATCAGACACCAAGCCTCCAATTCTCTTTCCGGGAGAATATTCTCAATGGAAGGATAGATTCCTTGATTTCATTGAACGCCATGACTATGCCGATGAGATCATGAGTTCAATCAAAGAGGGTCCTCCTCCACCTTTTTATCAGGAGTATCCTGCTATGCCAAACAACACTCCTCCTACGCCCGCACGAAGGGAAGTTAAACTCAAAAATTCATGGGATGCAAACGAGAAGAGGATAATGAGAAGTGACCAACTTGCCCGTTCTTATCTACTTATGAGCCTTCCAAATGAGATCTACATGAGCATTGATAGCCACAAGAAGACGGCTAAAGAAATGTGGGAAGTCATAGAGAAATTTATGCTTGGAACGAAGATTGGCACACAACTCAAAATCACCAACTGCATTTCTCAATATGAAGAATTCAAGGCAAAAGATGGAGAAAGTCTTACGAACACATATACCCGTTTTGTACAACTGGTAAACGAACTTAGCAAAAACGAAATTCGTAAGACATAGATCGAAAACAATGTTAAATTTGTTACCAATCTTCAACCGGAATGGCGCCGGTTTGCTAATCAAATCAAACACAGCAAATATCTTGCTGACCTTGACCTTCATGAAGTCTATGAAACCCTTCAACAAGATGAAGAGGAGGTTCTCGAACTAATGGGGTTAAATTCAAAGAAGAACCCGGATCCAATCGCATTAATGGCAAAAGAGTCCTCTTCCGCTCCTCAACAGATGTTTCCCGAATTAGAAGACGAAGATTTTGACTATGATCAAGAAATTGCCAAACTTCAACATCAACTGGCCTTCCTTACAAAATCTTTTCAACAAAAGTTCTCACGTTGCTAAAATCCCAATCAACAAAGGTATGCCTCGGGATCTAATAATAATGAGCGAAAGGCCATGTTTGAACCTAAAACAAGAAGAGAAGAACCTCGCCCTACACCCAAGCCTGAAGACAAGTTCAAGGGTGAAAGAAGTCGGTGCTACAACTGCGGCAAATCTGGTCACTACGCAAGGGAATGCAAGAAGCCAATAGTGAAGGACTCTAACTACTTCACTTACAAACTGATGCTGTCCAAACAAAAAGAAGCCAGTAAAGTCCTTCTAGCTGAAGATGAACAATGGCTTAATCAAGATAATGAAGATGACATGGAAGGGGATACTCAAGCACATTTTAGCTTAATGGCTTACTCTGATGACACTCCTTCTCACGCTTCCGACTACACACCCGAGGTAAGCCCTTCTGACTATGACTCTTTTGTATCTCAAATGCATGATTTAATGTGTCAATTAAAGGAATTACACTCCAAATTGAAAACCGAGAAACTCTTGGTTTCCAATTTAGAAGCAAGCCTTGAAAATAACCATAAACAATTGCTTCTTATGCAAACCGACCTTGTCACTACTCAAAGTATAGCACATAATCTCGAAACGGAGAAAATGGTTTTAAAAGAAGAAAATGATCTTTTCCAACAACAAATATTTGATCTCACACTCCAACTTCGAGCATCTAGGAATGAGACTGCCAAATTTTCATCAAAGTTTGACTTTGTCAGTTTTCAAAACTTTACAAGCTTGGTCAAACTGAACACACTATTCACTTAAATGCACCGAAAGATTTAAGCTCCAAAGCCGAATTAGGTTTTGAAAACCCGAAACACTTAGCAAAGGCTATCTATAATACTCCGACGATTTATAAATTCGAATATCTGAACCTTGGTCTAGATTACCAAATTCAATTTATGAAACCGGACCCTAGTGTTGAGGAAAGAGAAGATTGAAAGAGACAAAACAAAAACTATTTTCAAATACCTTTCTCCTATCCTCAAATAGTAGAAGAGGAATCTTCAAGTGAATCTCTTCCAAACAACTACTTTCCATCTTATTCAGCCGAAGAACTTCAAAACAAGATTCCTGAATGTAAACCGTACATTCCCACTCTATTTTTAGAAAAGAAAATTATTCAACTCGAACAAGTGTTGGAATCTGAACGTTCTTTGGCGGAAAAGGAAAAGGAATCATTTTTATTTAAAATACAACAACTTGAGAACGAGACTTTACAATTGAACAAAACTCGTGAAAATGATACTATTTCAAACTTGTAAAGCCTTCGTTAGCAATTATTTAGATAATTGTGAAGAGTTGTTCAAAATGGACCCAAATTCCAATCTTCCAAAACAAAAATGTTCCTATTCCGACGAACAAATCAATGCTGAATTAGATGCCCTTTCTAACCAATCTTCACTTGAATCGGACGAGTGCTTAAATGACATGTGTGATTAGTTTGATTTCAATCCTGTACTTCCTACTCATACTGAATTCTTAGACAAAGGCAAACAACCTATGGAAACAGTTTCATTACCTACTGAACCAACGGAGTGTTCCACAAGTCAAAATCCAACCACTCATTATCAAACGAAAACCAATCATGTCTTCAAAAACCATACTAGCCGTGTTCCTTTCAATATTTCAGCGCTTCATACTTTAGAAACCAAGTCGGTTTGGGTCAAAAAGGGCACGCATACTATAAAGCAAACACCCCGCAAAGAAGACAAGTTTTTACATTCCAATGTCAAAAGAAACAATTCTAGATTTCCTTTTCTGTATCAAATTCATTCATTTAGACATTTAATCAAATTTTCTCGTAATAAAATTTGTTGTTATAATTGCGGTGTGGATGCTTTTGTTCGTAAACCTCCTATTGATTATGGTTATGGTTATTTTCCGGGCATGCATAATTCATTTAATCACCAATTTTATCATTCATCATCCATTTCTAAATCGGGTCCGAGAAATCAAATGACTAACGCCCATAAGTCTCACCACAAGTGGGTTCCCAAGGGTGCAAAGTCAACTAACCATGATGGACCCATTTACGAATGGGTACCTAAATCTGCCTGATTTTGTGCAGATCGGTCATGTGTGGTACTTAGATTCCGGATGCTCCAAACACATGACCGGCCAAAAGGAGCTGCTTGCCAACAATCACTTGGCACCGATAAAAGGATATGGGGATATCATTCAAAACAACATCACCATTTCCAACGTCTCTTATGTACAAGGGCTAAGCCGCAACATGTTGAGCATTGGAAAATTCTGTGACAAGCAACTCGAAGTCAATTTCAGACCCGATAGATGCTGTGTTCGCACGTCTGATGGAAAGGAGCTTCTAACCGGCACACGCAAGTCCAACCTCTACACGATCGATCTTTCCCAAGTAAACGCCCCCTCAAGTGTTTGTCTTCTATCAAACGTTTCTAGTCCAAAGACCTGGTTATGGCATCGTCGCTTATCTCACTTGAACTTCAAGAACATCAATCGCCTCTCCATCCACGGATTAGTCACCGGCCTCCCATCTGTCAAATTCGACAAACCACATCTCTGTGACGCATGCGAGATGGGAAAGATGAAGAAGGTCTCACACAAACCCAAGATAGTTCACAGCTCGACTCGACCTCTTCCACTCATTCATATGGATTTGTGCGGCCCGATGCGGACTCAAAGCATACATGGTAAAAAGTATGTTCTAGTGATGGTGGACGATTTCTCTCGCTTCACATGGGTAAAGTTCCTTCGATCAAAGGATGAAACCCTTGACACCATCATCACGTTTCTCAAAGCCATTCAAGTCAAGCTAGAACTTACTGCACAAACCATCCGCACCGATAATGGAACTGAATTCAAAAACCGTACCCTTGACGGTTACCTCGAATCGGTTGGTATAACCCACACGTTCTCTGCAGCTCGTACTCCACAACAAAACGGTGTGGTCGAACGCCAAAATCGAACTCTTGATGAAGCCGCTCGGACTATGCTTACTTTTTCAAAGCTTCCTCTCCACCTTTGGACCGAAGCTAGCAACACAGCTTGCTATACTCAAAATCGCTCCATCATCAACAAACGCTTCAACAAGACACCTTATCATTTGGTCTACAATCGCGTTCCTTCCATCGAGCATCTTCGAATGTTTGGCACTCGTTGCTTCGTACTCAATGAAAAAGAAGATCGTGGGAAACTCAAGCCGAAAGCCGATGAAGCTTACTTTCTCGGATACTCACCAAATGCATCATCTTATCGGGTCTACATAAAACACGCACGTTGCGTCACTGAGAGCGTAAATGTACAATTCGATCCAAATGCCGAAATGGCTCCTGAACACGACAGTTCTGGACCCGCACTCACCGGTATACTAGCTTCCGATCACATTCGTTCGGAACCTGCTCCCAACCCCGCTGAACCTTCAACGTCCAAAACTGCCATGTCAAATCTGGATGACCTATTCGAGTACTTCTACTCGGATTACTTTGGACCGTCCACTAATACTTTTCTCCAGATTCCCCCGCCTACCTTGGAGATTGCCGAGACCTCGGATCTTTCCGGACCACCAATTACAACGGAAACCGTCTCAAATGCTGCATCTCCAAGCACCTCTACGACTGCTCCTCCCGATCAAACTATTTCATCGGATGCTCCTCTTGTTCCACCTGAACCTCAACCGCCTGTTCAACCAAATCCTGCGGAACCGACATCCTCTCCCCCTCCATCCACTTCAACATCGACGGATGTCACAAGTGCCACAAGATCATCAAACATGGCCCCATCTTTGGAATCTATTCAAGATCTTCCATTAGGTTCTTATCAAGATGACACCCCGGATCCAAATGCATTTCAACCGCTTCCTCATACAACAAAATGGACCCGCTCTCATCCTGTTGAACAAATTATCGGAGATCCAAACCGACCAGTTACAACGCGTTCCGCCTCGGCCAATGATTGCATGTTCTCTTCATTCATAAGTAAGATTGAACCCACATCCATTCATGAGGCAATGAATGATCCTGAATGGATTGTGGCCATGCAAGAGGAACTCAATCAATTTGAAAGTCTGAAAGTATGGCGCCTTGTTCCCCGTCCTCGAAACAATACCGTTATCGGCACTAAATGGATATTCAAGAACAAACAAGATGAAGATGGAGTCGTTATACGCAACAAAGCTAGACTTGTCGCCAAAGGATACCGTCAACAAGAAGGCATTGACTACGACGAAACATTTGCACCTGTCGCCCGCATTGAAGCAATCCGAATGTTCTTGGCTTACGCGGCACACAAGAACTTTGTGGTTTTCCAAATGGACGTCAAGACGGCCTTCTTAAACGGTGTTCTGCGTGAAGAAGTCTATGTTTCTCAGCCCGACGGGTTTGTCGACTCCTCCAAACCGAATCATGTCTACATTCTGGACAAGGCTCTGTATGGATTGAAATAAGCCCCCCGCGCATGGTACGATAGTTTGTCTACCTATTTATTGAAAAGCGGATACTCCAAAGGTAAGATCGATCCAACTCTTTTCATTAAAAAGGACAAAGGTGACATTATGCTCATTCAAGTCTATGTGGACGATATCATCTTCGGCTCGACTAAACCAAGGCAATGCAAAGAGTTCTTTGAACTCATGATTGCCAAATTTAATATGAGCATGATGGGAATGATGAATTTTTTCCTTGGTCTTCAAATTAAACAATTTTCTACTGGAATATTCATCAACCAATCAAAATACATCTCGGATATGTTGTGTAAATACAACATGACTTCATGTTCTCCGATTGGTACACCCATGTCCCCGGGTTCAAAACTACACGCTGATCCTTCGGGAAAAGATGTGGATTCTAAAAATTACCGGGGCATGGTTGGTTCTCTCATGTATCTTACGGCTAGTCGTCCGGACATAATGTTTGCCACCTGTCTTTGTGCAAGATATCAAGCATCTCCAAAGGAATCTCATCTTAGTGCGATCAAACGGATTTTCCGGTATTTAAAAGGTACACCTAATCTTGGCCTATGGTATCCCAAGGATACGGGTTTCGAGCTAACTGCCTTTTCATATTCGGATCACGCCGGATGCATGCTCGATCGTAAAAGCACTTCGGGCCATATTCAATTCCTTGGAGACAAATTGGTCAGCTGGTCGTCCAAGAAGCAAGCGTGTGTCTCCACATCTACCACGGAAGCCGAATATATCGCTGCCGCAAGCTGCTGCTCGCAAGTACTATGGATGCGTACTCAACTCAAAGACTATGGCTTCTGGTGCAACAAGATTCCCATCTATTGTGACTCCAAAAGAGCCATAGCCATTTCAAACAACCCGGTTCAACACACGAAGACAAAGCACATCGACGTTCGATATCAATTCATCAAGGATCACGTCGAAAGAGGTACAATTGAACTATACTTTGTTAATACGGAACTTCAGCTTGCCGACTTGTTTACCAAGGCACTGGATGAGAAACGATTCTAGTTCCTAGTATCCAAGTTGGGAATGCTCAATCTTAAAACCTGATTATCCCAAGTCAGTGTGCCTCAAAATCCTTAAAAACGTTTATCCAAGGGTTTTTGCACATTTACTCATTGAGTCAATCTGCATAACACTTGGGTTCTCATTTTTTAGATTTTGACCTTTTTTTTCTTACGGTTCCGTATTTTCCATTTTTTCTTTCATTTTTATTTCTACCTCGCTGTGTATATCACCATGGTTCATCATTCAAGGGGGAGCAACAAGTGACGTTTTCCTATTCATTCACATTCCTAGGGGGAGCACACTACTGTATGCACACATTAAGGGGGAGCCTTTTATTTGTTTTCTGTCTTTAAGTTCTTTACAAAAATAAAAAATTAAGTCAGGTTCTCGGCCCTAAGGGCCCGACAACAGTGGATTGTCGACCCCCTCTGGCTCGATAACCTCCCCAATCGACATCTTGATAACGGGAAGTTTTTCATCGGCCCAATCACACACTGCCACGTGTCATCACCCGATGACCACTATTTAAAGTGATCGGACCCCTCTCTCAAAGAACCTTTCTTCACAAGTTTGAATTTCCCTCTTTCTCTCTTAAAAAACCCTTCAAGTTCTTGGCTATCCAAGATCAAATTCTAAAAACTTCGAGTTTTTCAGATCCGAAAGCACCACCAGGTTCGTAATCCTCCCCTTATCATCTTTAATTCTTGCACTTAGTACTTAAAACTGTTGCATGATCCTTGTTTTAATGTGTGACCGTTCGGTTTTTAGGGTTATATGGGTTTCCGATTTTGAATGTTCATCAGTCAAATTCGTGGGTAAATAATGGGTTTTAGACTTAAGTGCTTTACTAAAAGTATTCCCTATCACTAATCGCACCTAGCAATAGGATTTTGCCTTAGTTTTAGGCCCTTTTTGGAATCTGAGCACTTAGAAGTTCTTAGACTGGTTTATGCGTTTTCATCGAGTCCTTCTTTGGCCCTTTGAATTTTTATCGACCCATGTTAGATGACTAAGAACGTCATCGTTTTACCTAAGTGTTTTTATCGAGCCTTTATGACTCGATAACCTTTTTTATCGAATGTCATAAACTCGATGAAAATCACTAAGTGTTTTTTATCGAGCCTTTATGAATCGATAACTTTTCTTATCGAATATCATAAACTCAATGAAAAACACCAAGTGTTTTTATCGAGCCTTTATGATTCGATAACATTTCTTATCGACTATAATAGGATCGATGAAAACCACCAAGTATTTTTTGTCGATCCCTTGGAACTCGATAACTTTTGTTATCGACTATCAAACGGTCGATGAAAATTACTAAGTGCTCTCATCGAGTCATTTGAATCGATATCCTGCCCTCACATTGTCCAAGTTTTTCATCGAGCCCCATAGAATCGACAACGTGCTCTACATAGATCGATAACTTTCTGAAAAGTTTTCAAGTACTTTCATCGACCCTTAGGCACTCGATAACCTGTTCTTCTCGATTCTTATTGACTCGACAACCCCTCCACAGGTTTGATCTTAATTTTTTACAAGTCTTTTTGTCGATCCTACTTCAATCGACAACACCTTTTTCTCGATCCCATTGCACTCGGAAACAATTGTTATCGACCCAATGGGACTCGATAAAAAGACTTAGCATTTTTTTTAAAACTCAATACTCTAACTTCACACTTGGTTTGCCTAACTGTCTTACTTCAGAAACCAATGGCAGCCATGAATGATCCGAACATGTCCGATGATGAAAACCCGATGCCGTCCGAACGCTCGACAGAACCAAGCATCAACGCAGCTAACCGGGATGACCTCTTGATGCCTAGACCCCACCTTCGACAAATCAAACCGAACAACCATCGTCTATACTTTGGTATCACTCTCGAACACCAAATCATCCTTGACATTCTTCAATGACATCCGCTTCGCTTTGCCTTTGCACTAGACCACCGAGTACCCCTTTTCTACCTCCAGCAATTCTGGTACACACTGAAATACCATCCGGACGAAGGTAACCATCATTTCACTGCTCAAATCGATGACTTTGTCACCCGCCTAACTCCAGCCAGGATTCGCCGCATTCTCCGCCTACCGCTCGCCACAGCCGAACACCCATACGAAGCCTTTGCAACCGACCAACAGTCGGTTGCCGACATCCTAGCCCTCGGGTACGAATCCCCTGAACCATTCACAAGCCCGGCCAGTTCAAAAGGATGTACCTGCCTCAGATTTGGTTCACGCTATTCACCATCGTCAATCGATGTATGACTAGCAAACATACTGGCATGGACAAGGCCAGCACTGCGGTTCTTCGGATCTTTCACGGCATTGCGTTCAACCGCCACTATGACTATGCGATGCTCATCTGGACGGACTTTGTGGAACTAGTGGAAGACAAATCCAACTTTCGCAATCGTGCCTGTGTTCCGTTTCAGCGGTTTCTTCAACTATTCATCCATGCAATGATGACCTCCCGACCTGCCATTCCTAGAAGAGCCGGATCACCCTTAGGCCCGACCAGTGCTCTTAAATTTCTACGCCTAAATGATCGGGTCTTCAACTATACCATGCCTATCCCTGAAACGCTCCTCGCTTATGCTGATCAGAATGCACCTAGTGTGATAGCCTATAGGGAGCGACATGGCTTAATGGCCCAACCACCTCCGGTTGCGCCTGCCCAAGAGCCGATCCAACAGGAAAATATTGAGGGAGGTGAGGGTCCTAGAATAGAAGAGCAGGGTCAGGATCAGGGGGATTCTGACTAGGGTGATGAGCGTACTGCGAGGGGACATGACGAGGGAGATGCATCTGATCAGCCCCCCCAACCCAACTACTTCCAACTACCCCCGTACTCGACCCATTATCCCAACTCCCCGATTCAAAACACTGGTCAGCCGACAACGTATCCGCTCCCGCTCTTCATCTTCGGATGAGGATGAATCTGACAACCAACCGCTCCATCGTCGCCAACGTACTGAAGAAATAGAGGTGCAAGCCATCAAACGCATCAGCCCACAACCCTCTATCACAGATTCCAGTTCTGGAAATGAAGAGTCTTCAACTGAATAGAACCCTGAACCAATCATCCGTTCACCCACCTCCGCACCTACAATACCGTCTGATTAGGAACTTCAATTCAACTTTGACTTTGAAGCCAAACCATCCTCCCCATCTATGTCGGAATATTACCTGAAACCTCATTTGGAGAGATAAGGAGAACGGAGGGAGTTCCAGTTGAAAAAGAATTAGTGAGCATGAACGAAGGGGAGACAAAAACGATAGAGAGTGAGAGTCCAATATCCCCCGACCAGGTAACCGAGTCAACTAGCCCTACTCATTCGTTGGGTATGACTAGTGGACAAGTCGCTGTGGACCTAGTAGCGTAATTGCAACCCCCCCCCCCCAGTCACTCTGAAGGCTCACAACAGCCAACAGTTTCAACAATACTTGTGAGTCTAGCACCTTATCTAGCTCCCCTCCACTCGGGAGGCATAACTATTGAAACAAGAGGCAGTAGCTCACCTGCTTCGACTTCGGTTGTGTGCACATCGAGTCTAGAGCCAGCTAAGGGACACGAGTCTATACACACTGCGAGCCTCCGTGGCCCAGTCGGAACTCCCATAGTGATGTCCATTCCGGACATTCCACGAGGATTGGGAGGAAATCCTACCAGCGCTACATCTTCGCCAATGTTGAACGTAGGTCATACAGTTGAATCAACTGTTATGTCAACGGGCAATCTAAGTGATCCCGGAGTTACCCATACTGCTACCACATCTCCGTCATTCTCTATTCCCCCGGAAGGCGAAGCACTCATTGTTGCTCACTTACAAAGGGCAAGAGACACCCTTGCTGAACATCTGGTCCTAATGACAGCCGAAAGAGAAGCATTCGTGCGCCAAATTCGTGAAGCTGCGCGTCTTAAAGAACCGACTCCTGTACAAGCCGAACCTTCTCATGCAAGCTCCAGCCGTCCAAGCACCAGCCAATCTCCACCGCCACCATCACCCCCTAAAGATCGACCTTATTCCCCGCATCGATATGAGTATAACACCGATGAACTCATGTCGATGTTGTATGCTAATCTGCTCGCCGAATCCAATACAACCGGCCAACCGGAGGATTCGCTTGAAGGTCTTCTTCGCCGCAATCTTCAAATCCCCACTGTAACTCGTCACGAGTTCGATGTATTCCGCGCCCACATTGATCAAGAGCTCGCCGACTTGAAAAATGCCCAACAGCGCCAAACTAATGACATCCTGGGTGCTATTATTGCTCTTCGCACCGAAATCCAAGAGTCTTGCCGTCCGGCAGTTCGTACATCTACATCCAGACCTCACCAGGACGACCCGGGCTCCGCTCCAACTCGTCCAGAGGGGGAGACACGCCAAACGGCAAGATCACGATCAAGAGCATCTGCTGCAAGACCACCTGCTCAATCTACCAACAAAGGCAACGCACTACAACGACTCAAGAGGACGATACACCAACGGTTGAAAAGCCTGCGGATATCGAATTCGAGAGTACAGCCGAACCAGCCGAACCTGCTGAACCAACTGAACCTGCCGAACCCGAACATAATGAAGAACGAATTGATGTTCAATGTCTGCGAAACTCACTTCGAAACTGGTTCCGAGATCCGTACGAACCAGTACTTCAAGAGCAAGACTATGTAAACTTGAGGCATACAGCAAGAAACTATGCCTTAAGGGAACAAAACGAACCAAGACTCCTACCTCATCAGATTCGGTGGCAAAGAATGTTAACGGAAAGTAAATCCAAGTGGGTGAATCAGCAGATCCGTGTGCCATATCTTGAGGAAACCATGGAGAAGATCCTTCGCAAGGAAGCAAAACCTGATGATCTGGCACACATTCATCTCGTGATGGAAATGGACCCTGCTCAGGTTATAGAGTATCTCCATATCCTAAGGATAAGAGCTTTACCTCAAGCTGAAGTGGTCTCAAGTCACAGGGTTGTCGGGATTTTGAAGATAGACACTGCAAGGATCTTCCAAGTCGAGTACCCGGTTTTCACTGTCCAAAAAGAAGATGGTAAAACGTATTCCTTCTCTGAAGCTGATTTTGTAAATCTCGAATCATCTACAACGATCTGAGAGACAAGCGCAACTGAAACGTACACGAGCAAAGGGCATTAAGGGCAGTGGTAAGACATGTTCAGAAAGAGCTTCGGTACAGTTATCTTCATGATCTTCAACGAGGGATCGAAAGCGAGCAAAAGAAGATACACATTACTAAGCCTGATCAATCATTGCCTGTACCTGACAGTACTTTGGTCGCCACTGTCATCACTCGTCCTGTACATGGTGTAGTTTGGATGCATGCTTCTAGAGAAAAGCGATTTCTCAGATTTCAGGAAGTGGCTGCATATTCTGACGGTACATTATGGGGAATCCGAAACAGGCTTGCGTCAGAACTTGCTACAGATAGAAAGAGCGCAACAAGGATGAGCAATGACAAAAGAAACTCTCTCTTAGAAGCGATCAAGATAATCGACGACAGAATTATTTATCGACAAACCCTACGAAGATTTGAAGGCATGTTCGAGCTAAGAAGATGAAGACTCATTTTGCCACAAAGGGGGAGATTGTTAGGTCTATTATTATTTAATTGTGACAAAATAAGGAAGAGAGCTGAATCTGATTGTAATCGACGCATATACGTTCAAGAGATATATGACTACGTAAGTTCTTTAAATCATTGTTCGTGTCATATTACTTTGCTATTAATTGTTTATTGTCATTGTTCTTGTTATAATGGGATCAACAGTAGCAAGACAGGATGTTGCTAAGGCTGAGAAGACAGAAGTAGAGAAGAAAGAAGAAGAAAAGAAGAGAAAGAAAGACGTGTGCTATAGGTGTGGCAAGTCGGGTCACTACTCAAAAGACTGCAAGGGTGCTCTCGTCAAAGATAAACCGTATTACAAAAAACAAATACAAATTTAATGTTGATGAGGGAGCACACTATGTTGAACAAGAGAACTGACTATCAGACCAGTCAAGTGATTATGAAAGCCATATTCTGTGGAATGGCTATGACTAGTGATGTAGAGGATCAACCTTCTATAGAAATGGAGTTTTGCAAATTCTCCCCGGAACTGGAAGATCATTTCGAGATCTGAAACTCCGGTTTGCACCACTTCTGGATCCTCTGAATCTTCTGAACTTGAGAAAACAATTTTAAATTTGACTTTTGATTTTGAAAATCTGAAATAGAAGCTTCTGTATGAGAAGAAAATAAAAAAAGATCTTGAAAAATCATTTTCTCTAATTGAAAAAGAAAGAAATATTTTTAAACGACAAATGGAAATTTTAAAGAAGAAAAACAAAAACTTTTTGTAGAAAATCAGAAGATTTCCAATCTCAAAAAATCTTCAGAAAGTTCTTTAAAAGTTAAAATAGATTAGCTAAATAAACTTCTATTGGCTAAGGATAAAGAGATTGAAGCTAAAGAAAGTGACAGATTAAACTCTGTAGCACTTAAAATTATTTTAAAAAAGAAAGCGAATTTCTGCACATTGATCTACAGAAAACGGAGCTCTTCATTAAAAAGTATCAAGATGCTCAGAAGGTGCATGAACAAATCAATACACAAGTTGGGAAGACAAGACTTGGTTTCGGTGATCTGGATCCCTATACTTGTAAAAAGAGATCTATTTTAGATTATGTATTTTGTATGGGTAAAGAACAAAAACCTGGTTTTCCTATTTTATACAAAGAGACAGTGTTTCAAAGGTCAAAATATGAGAATGGATATCAAGTGCGAAAATTCAAATACAAAAACCTGAACTATTCTTCTAAAAAGAAAGAATCAAGTTGATCTTTCTCTAATTTAGAAGAAGAATGTTGTTTTTAACTTTGGTTCATTCACTCATATAACTCTAGACCCAGAAGCGGGTGTGTTCATACCTATACATGCGGAAAAAGAACTTAGACTCAAATTTCAAAAATATATTCTTCAAACTCTAAATGAGTATACTACCAAAAGTAGTACAAAACCTAAAACAATTTCTCTTCAGAACGAACCAGAAGAAGTGCCAACTTTTGAAAACCATCCTGCAATAATTCCCTGTTCTTTCATTGATTTAAATCTTTGTCAAGATAAAGACAATGACGAATTTGATGTCTATCCCTGGGAAAACGATAATCAAAGTTATAATGATTTCTTTAACATGTCAGATAAGTTACTCATTGAGTTTGAAAATCGTATGCGTTCTACTTATGTTCCGGTAAAACCTTGCATAAAGGATAGCTCTGCTCCCTTTATGTATACAAATGAACCATCAGAAGTAAGGGAAGCTGGACTGAAGGTTGAAAGACTTTCAAATGGAGTATCAAATCTCTCTGTTTCTCAAAAGGAACAGAGAAAAGAGGTTTCCAATCATCCAAATTTTCTTGGTATGTGTATTCAAGCTAAGACTTGTCTTGATCTTGAAAAAGAAGAAGCATTCAGAAAGAAAGCTACTCATGTGCAAAAATCTCAAATTCCACAACCTCAGAAGAATATAAATTTCTTCAGAGAACAAAAAGCTAAGTGGAAAACTAATGATCATGTTCTTCTGTTTCAGTAAATCGGCCAAAATCTCAAAGCATGTGGACTCCCAAGAAGCAACCTACAGAGAAGAATTCACATGTTCCTAAGCATAATCCAGGCTAGATAAGAAGTTCATTAGAAAAACTGATGTTAGAATCGACGCAAATAAGAAGTCTTGTAATTATCATTTTAGAAATGAAAATTCAATGAATTCTTTTATGTCTAAGAACTCTGAATGTTTCTCTCCTTTTCTTAAAGTAAAACAATTCTTCTTGAATCCACATTTCTTTGCTTCTGATTTCAAGAAACGATCAAAATTCAAAACCAGAAGAAAAAGCCGTTTGAAACTAAATCAGGTAGTTTTAGGGTATTAAGACAAGGCCTAAGGTCAATCTGAATTCTATCAAGCATTGAACGGGACCAGAAGTCTCTGGAAAACCTGCAAAATCTTCCGAATTAAAAGAAAAATCAATACAAAATCACAAATCTAACTACAAAGGACCTATTATGAAATGGGTACCTAAATCTCTCTGATTCTAATTGCAGAAATGTCACACCCCGGTAAAGCGGAAACACGAGGTACGATAGTTCTAGGTTTCACAACAAAAGGAATATAAACACCAATCATACATATATATAAAACATCAAAGTTTAAAGTTTAAAAGTTTACAACCCGACTACTTTAACTTTAACAAAAAAAATTACATCAAAATAGATATATATAAAGTCTTGATTGGTGTTCCACAAAAATAAGCTAAGCCTGATCGGTTAACTTCTTTTTTACCTGTAAAGCATGTCAAAACGGAAGGGTCAACTAGAAAGAGTTGGTGAGTTCATAGGTTTTCAAATGCACAGAACATTTTATATGCAAGATATAAAAACAGCGAATCGGATAATAGCATCAACTTTAACTCTTTAACCTTTATGAGCAAATATAAAAATTATCTTTACACATGATATTTAAAATATTGAGCCACTACTAAGCCTACTCGACATTCTATACCCCACGAACTACCTCAGCGGTGGACCTAAAGTCCACATGGGTAGAGCATTCTTAATTGATAAAATGCACCCCTACTTGCCAGTTAGGTGGGTATGTCATCCAAATAGCGCTATCCACAAATATCATCGGCTCATTTAGAGTTAAATAGTAGTGTACCACGGGGACTTTACATAAGTCAACATATCAATTTGTGTAATATAGATTTGCTAATTATAATGATTTATATGCTTTTCATTAATCAATATAAATCAATTGAATTTCCTTTAAAACAACATGCTTTACACCCCAAACGTATAAACATTTAAAAAGAGGGGCCGTGAATACTCACCTTATAGCAAAGCTTCCAAATAAATTCACAAAACGTCCGCTTGATGGCCTACCGCTTTCCTATCAAAGCAAAGTACCCGAAAAGGTCACTTATATACCTAACAATTACTATGAGAATGCTTATAAGTCCTTATATGTCCAACTTGGTCTACTATTGTCCAGTTACACTTAATGCACATATGTTCTTTAATGATATGAATTATACTGAAAATGTAATGTTATAGTCCTTCAAGTGATCGAAATTCATGAAATCAAATAATTTCAAAGTTTCACTTTCTGACAGAAACTTTAGGTCCTAACAATGATCAAATTACAGTGACATCCAGAATGACATAGTTTCCCATATGTTTATATATGATACATTAATGAGTTAAGGTCATTGTGACCAAATTTCATGCATTTTGGACATGTAATAATGGTTCAAATAATTTATATAAAACAGTGTACCACAGTAAGAAGGGCAGATTACACCCTGTTGGTAAAACAACCATTTGAGTAGTTCTACAAATGGTTTTTCAGAAATTTCAATTGGATTATAAACACAACACATAAAGGAAACTTTTAAGATAAGAATCACTCATTTTGAATGAGTTATGAGAAATATATGGCACCACAAAGTTGCATGCACACATCTGTCATTAGTTGACAGATTGCACACTTGATTTAAATATATTGGTTAATGCCTCAAAACTTCATATATTTGAGTGAAACTAGATTAATATAAACCCTAACTCACGAAAGAAAACTCCAGAAGAAAAATTATGCATTATGTACAAATAATCAAAGAGATATTAACATGCAAAATAGGGTTTACCTATTGGTGGTATCACAGTTTGCACACCTAAAAGGTTTTAGGTGTTTGGAGGGTCAAAATTCCATATTTTCATGTGATAGCACTTCCAAACAGAAGATAACTCATAAATTTGACTCTCAAAGGAAAAATCACCCTTTTTCATTGAGTTTTGAAGCAGATATGACCATTTGAACATGCATGCACAAATCTTTTAGCTTTGGACAGATTGCACACTCATTTTGTTTTGACGAGTTGAAACCTCAAATTACCATATATTTGAGTGAAAGCAGTGGCATTTGAAAGGTAACTCATTAAAATAAATTCTAAAAGAAAAATCATGTAATTTGGATGAATATTCAAATATTTATGGTCATTCAAAGTAGGGTTTACTTACTGTTGAACTTCCAGATGCACATTCAACTTGTTATGAGCATTTGGGGGGTCAAAACTCAATGTTTTTGAGTGAGACCACTTGGATTAAAACCCCAACTCATAAAATAAACATTTAGAAAGAAGATTCATGATACTTGAACATATTATTTTCATGAAATGGACGATTTATGCACATGCATAAAATCTGTCAGCACCCAAAAATGCATTTCTAAGAATCAATCCACATGCAAATATGTTTTTGCTTAGATTTCTTGTGTTCTATGTGTTTGGGTCATAGATTATCACTATTATAGATATGTTTCACATATCTTAGTGTATAATCTACCCTAAGAACTAAGAAATTCCAGAATTTCAAAGAGAGATGATGAAAGTGCAAGAAAAATGGGGTTTTCCCCAAAATTGATAAGAAGATGATGAAGATGGTGTTGTTACTTACTCGAGTGATGATTGACGTTCGATATCTTCAAGAAATCATGATGGATTTTTGAATAAAAAATGGCTGCAGATATGAAGGAGAAGAAAAGAAAGAGAGGGAAAAGAGAGAGGTATTTATGCCTCTTTAGTTCTAGAGAGAGAGAGAGAGAGAGAGAGGGTTTGAATTTGAGATTGAAAATGAGGATTTTGAAAAAAAAAATAGTTTATATATGGGGGGAGGTGGGGGGGGGCGGCCATGGGGGCCCACTCCTCTCAAAATATATATATATATATATATATATATATATATTAAACAAAACAAACTCAAGCCCAATAAAGAATAAAATGTCATTTTTCTCAATTTTTGGCCTTTTTTCTCAAAATGTAAGTCCAAAAGTGATTAAATTCTATAAAAATAGAAATTTTATATTTGAAACATTAAAACTATATATTTTACATAAATTAGGTATAAATTAGAGCATTTGGCACTATGTAGGACGTTTCAGATAGTTACGGGTCGGAACCGGACATTCTAAACATCTACCGGAAACTCTAAAAATTTTTCGATCAATCTAATCTAACTAACTCGCAATCTTATAACTTATCTAAATAACACTAATATAAACTTAGTAAGAGCTAACTTGGAAGCTCAAATTTAACAGTTCTCACAAGAAACAGCGTGTGCGTATCCCGTATCTTGACTCTGGATGCTCGAGGCACATGACTGGTACGAGAAACTTACTCTCCAAATTCAAAGACAAATCCGGTGGAGCAGTAACTCTTAGGACCAAAAGTCCTAAGTTTAGAAAGTTTTATAAAAATGGGTTGGTAGCTAAGGGTTACCGTTAAGAAGAAGGAATTGATTATGATGAAACTTTTTCCCCAGTAGCAAGGTTGGAAGCTATTCGATTATTTATGGCCTTCTCTGCATACAAAGATTTCAAAGTATATCAAATGGATGTTAAATAAGCCTTTTTGAATGGCAAACTTAAGGAAGAAGTGTATGTCCAGCAACTCCTAGGATTTGAAAGTGCAACTCATCCAGAACATGTCTATCTTTTGTACAAGGCTCTGTATGGTTTAAAGAAAGCTCTAAGAGCCTGGTATGAACGCTTATCAAGATTTCTGATCAAAAATAAGTATGAGAAAGATAAAATTGATACTACCTTATTCATCAAAAGGTGCAAAGGTGAGTTGACCATGGTTCAAATTTATGTGGATGACATTATATTTGGTTCTACAAATCAAGAAGAGGTTGATTTGTTTTCAAAACTAATGGAAAGTGAATTTGAAATGAGCATGATGGGAGAACTAAACTTCTTCCTAGGGCTTCAAGTCAAACAAACTACCTCTGGAATTTTTATAAACCAAGTCAAGTATATTTCTGATATTTTAAAAAAATACAAACTTCAGAATTCCACTACAATGAAAAGTCCAATTTCTCTAAATACAAAACTTGACTCTGACCCCTCTGGAAACATGCAGACGTCAAGAACTATAAAAGAATGATTGGATCTCTTCTGTACTTAATAGCGAGTAGACCAGATATAATGTTTGCCACCTGTCTGTGTGCTAGATATCAAGCCAATCCAAAGGAATCTCATTTGGCTTCTAGGAACACCCTCTTTGGGCCTCTGGTATCCAAAGCATTCTGGCTTTGATTTAATTGCATATACTGACTCTGATCATGCAGGATGTAAGTTAGACAAGAAAAGCACCTCTGGAAGCTGCCAACTTCTAGGGAACAGGCTAATTAGTTGGACATCCAAGAAGCAAAACTTTGTTTCAACTTCTACAACAGAAGCAGAATATGTTGTTGCTGATAGTTGTTGTTCACAAGTCATATGGATGAAGACTCAACTCAGAGATTGTGGCCATGTGTATGACAAAATACCCATCCTCAGTGACTTAGAAAGTGCAATAGCCATCATAGAAAATCCAGTGCAACACTCAATGACCAAGCACATTGATGTCAGGTATCATTTCATAAAGGATCAAGTGGAAAAAGGTACCATTGAAATGTATTTTGTTTCCACTGATTACCAACTTGCTGACATTTTCACAAAGGCTCTGGATGAAAACAGATTCAATTTTCTAATCAGCAAGTTGGGCATGCTTAATATGTGATGCAAACCCAGAATCTATTTCTCAAATAGTTCTTCTATATTTTTGTTTAAAGCATGTCTTTACCTTACTTTTATTTCTCATCATCTTCTCAATAAACTTTCACCATCGCAAGCATCAAAGAAGCCTCCTGCATAACTAACCATATCTCTGTATCTCAAAGTTGTACATTATTCAAGATTTTATTATCCAAGTACAGTTTGAGGGGGAGCAGAAAAACAGTGCCCACATCAAGGGGGAGCAAAGATCAATGCCCACATCAAGGGGGAGCAAACTTACATACAAAATTCAAGGGGGAGAATTTTTCTTTTTCAAGAAGTTAGCATGTTCAGAACCTCTGCATTACTCTTGCCGCCAAGGTTAATCAAAAGTCTCTGGCACGTCTATCTTTCCTTTTGGACTGTCTAAATTCCAAAAGTCTCTTAGCAGCCTATTGCATGTACTTTTCTCTGAAAATTTTTGCAACTCATTTTCTTCTGGACTAACTCTTGCCGCCAAGCTTATCCAGAAGCTTCTGAGTTAATAAAATTTCCTCTGAAAAGTCATCCAAACAGGTATAAACTTTCTTTTGGTCCCAAAATACTTTTCTTCGACCAATTGAATGATTTTAAGACTATTCAAAGATTAAAAATTTGAATTAATGATAAAGGAAAACGGTTTTGAAGGTAAAAATGGTCATTCAGAACTTCTGTACTAGCTATTGCCTCCAAGGTTATACAAAAGTTTCTGGTATAACTATCAAACCTTCTTAAAGGACATTTATGATAAGCACTTAAGCAAAACTAATCTTTAAAGTTTTTTTGCCGTCAAGGTTGTTGAAAAGGTTGTTTTATTTAATTTCTTTATTATTAAATGTTCCTTAATAAAAACTTCTGCTGGTCATTAAATGATTTCTCTTAAAACCAGCTAGATTGTTTTTCAAATAAATTTTCTGGAATTACCGTTCGAATTCAAAGGATTAAGGGAAAACGTTTGGGTTTTCCAACAATACATGTTCACTCCAAACGGATACTTTATCTGACACAGCTACGTGTCCACACACTACACGAGCCAAATACGAATCGTCAAGAAACGTGGAAGAACCCTATGGTCTGCATGCATTCTCGATGTGTACCCTACGTTAGCAAAACCGTTCCTATCCTTTTTACCATTCGAAGTACACTCTTCCCTCTCATATTTAAATTCGCATTACCGTCACTTGGTACATTTTACCGTCTCCTTGCTCTCGAATATTTTGTTGATTCAAAAATCTCCTTCTTTGCAAACCTGCTAATAGATCCCAAGTATCAAAATATAGAAAGAATGTAAAGTATATAACAAGAAATGTAACAAGGAAGTCGGATGTTGTATTGATATTGACAAGGTTACACAGCTGTATCTTTATAGTGCAAAATACCTAAGAACGTTAGTTCTAACAAACTAACTAACCTTCTATTTATATACAAGAAAAGATTCTATACTAACATATAGTTACATGACAGACCAATAGAATCAATACAAGTGGACATCATAAAGTTCAGAACCACTTCTGAACTTCTTCAGAACTGTCTTCAGAAAATCTTCAGAACATCTTCAGAACTTCTGAAGTAGACACTTCAGAAGTTATGCCTTAGGCTTTCTTTGACTTCTTTACTTCACTTCTGACTCTGGACTTCTAAGCTTTCTTTCTTTGTCTCTTCAGAACTAGTTCAGAAGATCTGAACTATGAAGCTTTAGAACCCAGTCTTCTTTGAAACTATTTCATTATCTCTATCAATCTCTCCCTTAGCTTCAAAAATTCAAATTATATCCCCAATAGGTCAAAAGTTCTCTGACTTCACCCGGAATTAGTTTTCTATACTCACGCAACAACTTTATTCTTTTGTGCATGTCTTTAGCCAACTTCTTATATTCATTCCATTCACCATCATTCAGATTCTTTGTCCTGTGCTTCTATCTTTTAACAAGTCTTTCACTTTATTGGCAATAATGTACCATTGCAGCATTTGTAAATTTCTTCATATCTGACAAACAGTTCCTCTTGGTTGAACTTACACACAAAACCAGGAGGATGTACTATCAAAGTACCCTGGTTAATTGAACTAATTCCTTGAAGTTCAAAATTTGGTCTGCTCGGATTCACCTTCTGTTTACCAAGTACAAAGGCTACATGAAAATCTTTCTTAGCTGCCCAAATGAATTCTCTATAGATTCCTCCTTTTACGACAGAGAATACTTTTCTGAATTTGGTAATGTTGTCATGAAATGGATTAGTTCTTTTGTACACCTTGACTAAATCCCTTAGATGAACATTTTGGAAACCAGCCTCAGAAAATGTGCACACTTCAACATTTTCTCTTTCCACTGTGAAGTAAAAATATTTATAATTCAATTTTGTCTTTTGATCAGCATTAATCACTTTCACAATAGGACTCTCTTTTCTTGCTTCAGAAATTGGTAACTTCAACTTCTGAACTATTTTAGTATACCATTGTTTCCATCCAAAAGATTTATCCAGCCAGCAATCAATGTAGTTGAACCTTTGTTCATGTTCCATTAATATTTCAGGATGAACATATTCAAGGAATAAAGTAAGAGCATGTTCAGCAATCCTATTTATTTGCATCTGTTCAACTTCAGACACTTGGGTAACTGGCACTTGTTCCTCAACAACTTCCACATTTTTGCCTTTATCTTTCTCAGAACTTGTACCAACATGTTCATAAACAGGAACTTCTGAAGGTTGATTTACTTCCAAAACTTCAAATTCAACCACTTGTTCTTTGGCATGAATATGAAAGTCATAAACATTACTTAACAAATAGTCTGCATCTCTTCTGGTGTTTAATAGTTGATGCCCAGCAGATAAACTCCTTCTTACTAGTTTTCTGAAATTTATTCTTACTTTGATTAGATACAGAATTTCATCCTTCAATTCTTTAGGACCAGCAATCCAAGTTATACATTCACAAAACCATTTCAATGTTGCAGAAGAGTACTTTGGAATGTCAGAGACCATAAAGGTTCTTTTGTTTAATTCTTCTGCTTCATAATGAAAACCAAGTTCTGGTTTAGTGAAAACAGTAAAAATCCCTTCAAGACTCACTAAACTTGGTTCCAATAAGTTTACTTTCTTTAAATTATGTTCCAATGCAAGTTGGAAATCATGCTTCACAATATTTCTGAGATAAACACCAATTATTCTTCTTAACTCTTACACCATTTATGAATCTTCTCTTTTCACAAAGAAATTCAGAAGAGAAAGTTTATCTTGCAACCTTAGATTGTAGAAATCAAATTGAGTGAACCCTATTAAAGTTCCATCTCTTCTGTCTACACCAATCCTGATAATACTTAAATCTTCTTCAATTGATCTTTTAATACTTCTGAAATGTTTGACTGGCACAGGATTATGTATGTCTTGAATACCATGTCCTTGCTGAAAAGATTGAACTTCAGAAGCAAATTCTTCATCCCATTGATCACTTATAAAGGTTTCAAGAGTTGCAAACTTCAAACTCTTCTTGTATAAGAAAATATATGTGTCTTCAGGAAAGATATTGATAACATGTTTAAGTTCATCAAAGTGCCTTTTGTGAAAACTTGATCAATAATTGGTTCTTTAAGAAGTGGTAAGTTGAATCTTGGAATTTGAATGCTTTCTTTGTACTTGACCTCAATCTCACCAACATAGGCCATTATCACTTCTATAGAGAATGGAACATCACTCATATGGCATAAATCGACTATCACATATGCACACTTACTTTATTGATTGTAAAAATCTCTGAATATAGACAATCTTTCATCCCAGAATCTACACTCCAGGTTCCTTGGTGATTTCAAAATTACAAACTTCATAACCATTTGATTTACCAACCCCCACATAATATTCAGAAGTTCTTCATCTTCTCTTCTATTAACCACAAGAGGTCTCCATACAACTATATCCCTTATTTCATTTACTTCCTCTTCATCGTCAAACATAGTGACATCTGACAGATCACTTGCTTCTCCAATCTCTTCTTCAATGGCTAAATAATCATTAAGTATTTCTTCATTTGAATCAGAAAAGATATTGTATCATCTGTACCAGCTTTGTCTTCAGAGTTAAAAGATAACCTTTCAGTTTCATAGCCTTCATCTACCTCTTCAGAAGTTACTCTGTCATTAACATTTTCTTCAGAAATAACCACACCAGCTTCATGAATAGGTTCAGAACAAGGAATCTCTTGAAATTCAGTTTTAGAAGATAAAATATCTTAAACTGCTTCAGATTCCTTTTCAGCATCAACATCTTTCTGAACATCTTCAGAAGATCTTTCATAAGTTTGTGCTTTTAGCATAAGGATATCTTCAAAATGAGACACTTTCATTCTTTTCTCCCCCTCATGATCATCAGAATCCTGATCATCATGCTTCCTTTTCAAAGTGTCAGCATATGGCCTACATTCTAAAGCAGAGATTGTTTGATCCAGAGTCACTTGACTATTTTGAATAGAAGACAATTGATTCAAAATAAGTTGAATATCATCTTATGTGGCTATTTGAGACAAATTTGGTTGTGCAGAAGTATATGGCAAGGAAGTTCTAAGACTTGCCACTAATGAAATAGCTTTTGAGAAAGATTTTAAAATGACCTCTTGGAAAGTTTTGAGATCATTTGTTGAGACAGAAACTTTCTTCAAATAACTAAGTTTCTCATCCAATAACTTCTCTTGACTCTCCACCCTATCCTCCAACAACTTGGTTGATTTTTCAAATAACTCCTTGATGTCCTTCTAAATCTTTTCAAATTCATAAGTACAGAAATCTTTGAATTCAGAGAATTCAGAAGATTGGGTAAGAGAACCAACACCAACAAATGGTCCTGTTTGCAGTCCTACATAAGTAGGCTGGCCTGTTGATATCACCACATCATGAATCATTACTGATTCAGTGAATGGGGATTTAGAGATGTTCACCCCACTAGGAGTTCCTTCAAATCCTTGATATCCTGTTATAGGTATATCTATTGAAGTTGTTGCAATGTGACTGTTAGGATCCAAAGAATCCTATGAATTTGGATCCTATGTTTGAAATGTGTTGTAAAGAAAAGAACTTCAGAATCTGAAGATGAATAGTTTAGAGGTTCTGAACTAGTGCTAGAAAGATAAATAAAGTCATCTTCAGAAGTGCAAAATATATATTCAGAAGTTCTGACTAAGTTCTTAAGTGAAAATTCAGAAGTTCTGAAGACAATTCAGAAGTGGTTCTGAAGAGCAAAGTTCAGAATTTTGAAGACAGTTCAGAAGTTCTGAATAGAGTTTTTGATGACGTGTCTCATTGTAATTGGGTTGTGATTTAAATACATGTAATTGTAACTTTACCTTTGTAGTATATATAGAGAGTTTGTTAGACAGTTAACTATAGTAGAACACCATATATGAGAGTCATATAAAGGTGTAAGTGTGTGTTTTCTATATTCAGTATGTCAATAAAATAAGGATTCCTTGAGTAATCTATCAGATCTGTTGTAATATGGGACTAACAGTTGGTATCAGAGCTTAATTGAAGCAATTTATCTTCGATACGATCAATCGATTGCAGCAGATTTGAAGAAATTGATGAAATCAGTAAAGTTTTTCTCTCTACGATGAACAATAAGTTTTTTGATTGAAGTTTGTGAACTGATGCGAAATTTGATGTTCTTTCATATCAAATTGATTCTATGATCATCGTGTATTCATATGGAATCAATTACAGTCATCAATTTCAAGGATTATTGAGCTAATTTGACAAATCTCAGAGTTTCTTGGTTTGTTTGTTCGAACAAACTGTTCTTGACAAATTCTATAAATCTTTGGTAAATTGGTGTGATTCAATCAAATTTGTTCAAGAACAATACTCGAAATATGTTTATGAACAAGGTTTGATCATCATTTTGGTGCGTTATTGACAAATCTCGAGGTATCTGAGATTTTTGAATCGAACAATTCATATAATCAAACTTCAGAAGATGGATTATCGAACTTCTGAAGAGTATTATTGAACTTCTGAAGTAAGTTCAGAAACTTCAGAAGTTAGTTCAGAACATTCTAAGTCGTAGGAGGGGGACACTATTCATCAAAGATATTTCACGAATCATATATAAATCATTGATTTTCATCACTTGTCTACAATATTATCTTGTTGTCATACTTCTGAATTTTTGAAGATTAAAGGCTTCCGCATAAGGCATATGACAACAGAGTTCATTATAGCTTATTGGCAGACAAGAAGTGCTTAATTGTATGCTCAAGACATCCTCTTAGTTTGTATAGATATTTTTTATCATGGCCTTAAAATTTCATCAAAGCTCAATTTCTTCAAGCTTGTCAGCAAGTGTTCAAAGTTTGACTATATTGGTCAAAGCTTTATGTATGCTAACTAAATAGCCAGATTTGAAAAGTTCTCAAAACGTAGATGATTGATTCAGTATTTGGTTTGAAGATTAGAAGTTTGAGTTTTAGCAATCATTTCTGTGAAGATTTATTCTTGAGGCAAGACCGTTGAGTGCTTGCAATCTATGTTCAGAGATGATCACTTAGACTTTAGAGTGCTTGCAATCATTGTTCTGCATGCCATTTTCAAGATGCTAGATTGTTGAGTGTCTTCAATCATCTTTCTGTATTGATCAAGTAGAAGTTTGAGTGTCTACAATCAGTGTTCTGGTGAATTTATTATGTGTTAGAGGTTTGAGTGCTGATAATCATTCATCTGGTGTGAAGATTGAATCTGGATTTGGTTATTCATTTTTCTGAAAGTATTCTGGAAATCGGCTAATCTTTCTAATTTGACTTTGCTGATCAAGAAGCTATGTTATTTAATGTCATCTTTCTCCCAAAGCTTATTTGTCAAAAGGTGTTTTGGTCAACCAAGCTTTGTGTTGATTCCCCATTTCTTGAGCTTATCAAAAGAAGTTCTTGAGCTGAATGCTTATTCAACTCATGGTTCAAAGACAATCAGATTCTTTGTTAAAAACTGCAGTTGCACAATGGACTGTCATGATATATTTACAGTTTCAAGCTGAAGTTAGTGCACTCAGTCGGGGTTATTGCACATTGATTCTGAAACTAAAGTTGAAAGTAAAGATAAGAAGGGGGAGCTTGGATTTATTCAAGGGGGAGTTCTTGAAGACCAACAACACTACTAATGTTTTTCAAAGAAATCAAGGGGGAGAAGATCTGAAGATTAAAGACTATGATTCTTTTACAAAACATAGGGGGAGATTATTAGGATCCAAAGAATCCTATGAATTTGGATCCTATGTTTGAAATGTTTTGTAAAGAAAAGAACTTCAAAATCTGAAGATGATTAGTTTAGAAGTTCTGAACATATGGTAGAAAGATAAATAAAGTCATCTTCA
Source organism: Silybum marianum (assembly GCA_036898165.1). Taxonomy (NCBI): domain Eukaryota; kingdom Viridiplantae; phylum Streptophyta; class Magnoliopsida; order Asterales; family Asteraceae; genus Silybum; species Silybum marianum. The sequence continues at coordinate 16,794,066 of CM072531.1, read as the reverse complement.
GAAGTGCAAAATATATATTCAGAAGTTCTGAAGTGAAAATTCAGAAGTTCTGAAGACAATTCAGAAGTGGTTCTGAAGAGCAAACTTCATAATTCTGAAGACAGTTCGGAAGTTCTGAATAGAGTTTTTGATGACGTGTCTCATTGTAATTGGGCTGTGATTTAAATACATGTAATTGTAGCTTTACCTTTGTAGTATATATAGAGATTCTGTTAGAAATTCAACTATAGTAGAACACCATATATGAGAGTCATCTAAAGGTGGAAGTGTGTGTTTTCTATATTCAGTATGTCAATAAAATAAGGATTCCTTGAGTAATCTATCATATCTGTTGTAATATGGGACTAACAGTGACATACACTTTGCATTGGTATATCTGAAAGATATGTGCTTGTGTGAAGGAAACCCACATCTTGTGGTTCATTAGGTTCAACAGTGAGTGGACTCTCAGACTCTATGTGCTCATATGTGTGAAGGGGGGACAAATATCCTTCATGTTCAACATTAGGCTCCTCCATATGTGTTAGTGAAACACCCTTCTGTTGAGAGATTGGTGAGTGGCTGGGGGGGGGGGGGGTTAACAAGATTTTCCATGGGCTCACTGGCTATTTCAATATTACCCACCAAAGAATGTGGAGTAATAGATTGTGTGGTTGCCCGGCTTGTAACAGTTAGTGCATTCTTTTTCCTTTTCCTGTGATCTCCCCTTATCAATTCTATTTCTCACAGTTCAACCCTGTCTCTCATTTACATTTTGCCTCTTAGCACTCTAAGGTTGTTCCCCATCTTGAACTTCCTCCCCTTTCTCACTATTTAGTCTAGACCCCTCACCTTGCTCACCACTCTAGGTTTAATCAGGGGAAGAGACTACAGGTTTAGGTAGTCCTATTGATTCACAGTACTCATTCGAAAACCTATTTTTAGAACTTACATAAGCAAGAGGTTCTACTGGAAGTGGCACTGCATTAGGAAATCTAAGTCTGGCACTTGGTGGTCTTAAGTTATCCATTGAAAAGAGTGGAACAAATACCTCATTATCTAGTCTTGGAATGTCTTCAACAGTCTTCATGGCTCCTTTAATGAAGATTTGAAAGAATGTTTGGTATGGAATGTAAGAATATAGGTAGATTTCTATGAAATATTTGTCTTCAATTCTTCAAAGATGAGAGAAGCATAATCATAATGGTTGTTGTGAGAAATCCCATCGAAAATGATTCTGACATTTGTTGAGGCTTGATCCAGACTTGAAATCTTACCAGATAAACAAGTGTTTATAATGGTAAACAGTGAATACCAAATTGGTGGAAGACACTTTCTTCTGAAGGAACTTAATGCAGTGAGGGTTTCTGAATATCCTAACTTCATGAAGTCTGCAATAAGCTTAGAATTTGAAGGAATAACATCAAAGGTTGTTTTACCAACATGCATTAGCCTTTGGAAGATCAAATATGTCCCTGATATCTGAATCCTTAATAGAAAACCTGTAACCATGAACATATAAAGAGAAATCATTTTCTTCTTCATCAATTTCTGTATAAAACGACCATTGTTGTAAGTAGGACTCAGGAACCAAAAACTTTTTAGTAAGCAGAGCTCTAAAAGGATGTTTTTTCAATATTTCAATTAAAATCCTCTGTTCATCATTGAAATATGTTGAATGAATAGTAAGAGCACAATTATTCTTCTTGATATCCATCCTCTTGTTCTCTAGAACATAAAGTTTTGTAAGATCAGGACCATAGCTTTCCTCTTGAGCAGTACCAGCAACTGATTGAGAATCATTCACACCTCCAACAGATTCATAAGGAACTTCTATTGACTCAACTTGTGTACTCCCAAGTGTAGGTGAATGAGGATTAGGGTTAGGGTTAGGGTTTGAAGGACCAGCTTCAGGATTGCCTTTCGTGGCAGTGTCTTCTAGCATTGGATCATCATTCAGAGTGACTTCCATTGATCCAATCATGACCTTTTTAGGAACAATTTTGAATGAATCTCCATTTGACGATGTATCACTGTCACTAAAACGCGATTTTGCAGTTTGAATGGGCTGATCAACATTGGAAGTTGACATTGTTGAAGACATTTGAAGATTCGAGTGGGAATGAAGTTCAAGAAAATCAGAAAACAAGTTTCAAAGGGAAAATTTGCTGAAAAAAGGAAGAAGATAACGAATCTATTGATTATATGAGGTGGATGATCGTGGTAAAACGTGACCGAAAAAGGAGAAAAAAGTAATGACGATTAACCAAGTAATTATGATTAATTTTGATTAATGAATCGTTTTGCGACATGATTATGGGTTCTCAAATGAAATTAAAACACGAGTCACACGCGTGAATAAATTCAATTTCACAACGGAAGTTCATAACTTCTGAGAAAGAGTTCAGAAATTTGAGCGAATGGTTCAGAATGGATTCAGAACTTGCGAATTTCAATCAGAACTTGAATGAAATGTCTTGTAATCCATGAAAAACATTTAAAAATACATACTTCTGAATATATAAAATAGTTTGGTATTTCAGAAGTAGTTTGAAGAATTTTAAAAATGAGTAAGTATCCTCAGAAGTTTGCCTATACTTCCAAGATATGTAATTTCAGAGTAATTGACAATATGTTCAGATCTTGTTTGAGATGTAATAAGAATGAACAAACCATTAGTTTCATTGATGAACTTTGTATAAGTAATACTCCCCCTTGAATCATGAATTAAAAAAAAAATCTCCCCCTTGAAAAATGCTATATAGAAATGTAAACATATCATAAGTATTATAATACCAAAACTTCAGAAATTAAGAATCTGTACATCTGAGAAATGTAATATAGACTTCTGAAAAGTTAACCTCAGAACTTCTGAAGTTAAGATTTTCATAATTCTGGATGATATAGACTCAGAAGTTAAATCTTAATTCTTTGTTGATGTAAAATACTAATGTAGACAAGTTCATCATGCCTAATTTTCTTACCAAAAAATTAAACCTTTTTTGATCAAGTGCTTTGGTAAACAAATCTGCTAATTGATAATCAGTCTGAACAAAAAACATTTTTATATTGTCTTTCTCAACATGATCTTTAATAAAATGATACCTCACATCAATATGTTTTGTCTTTGAGTGTTGGACAGGATTAGCTGTAATGGCTATGGCACTTTTGGAATCACAATACAAAAGAACTTTTTTGAATGTATAGCCATAGTCTTTGAGTTGTATTTGCATCCAGATGACTTGTGACCAACATATAGCAGCAGCTACATATTCAGCTTCTGCAGTAGAAGTGGATACACAATTCTGCTTCTTGGAAGACCAACTTACAAGTCTATCACCCAGAAATTGGCATGATCCTGATGTGCTTTTCCTGTCTAATCTACAACCACCATGATCTGCATATGTGAAAGCAGTTAGTTCAAATCCAGAATCCTTAGGATACCAATGTCCCAATGAAGGAGAACGTTTTAGATATCTAAGAATTCTTTTAGCAGCAAGAAGATGAGATTCTTTAGGATTAGCTTGGTATCTTGCACAAATACATGTGACGAACATTATATCAGGTCTACTTGTTGTTAAGTAAGCAAAGAACCAATAATGTGCCTGTACTTCTTTTGGTCAACAAATTTACTAGATAAATATGGTTCAAGTTTAGTAGCAGTGGCCATTGGTGTTTGAATACTAGAACAATCAGACATGTCAAACTTTTTGAGTAAGTCAAAAACTTACTTAGTTTGATTAATGAATATGCCAGTGGGAAATTGTTTTACTTGTAAACCAAGAAAGAAAGTTAACTCTCCCATCATACTCATTTCAAATTTGGTTTGCATGATTTTCTCAAAAAATTTACAAAATTTTGGATTTGTAGAAGCAAATATAATATCAGCCACATAGATTTGTATTAAGATCATGTCCTAACCTTCCTTTTTAGAAATAAGGTTGTATCTACCGTACCCCTTTTGAATTCAGATTTCAGAATTCAGAAGAAATGTTGTGAGAGTTTCGTACCATGCTTTTGGTGCTTGTTTGAGTCAATACAAAGATTTATCTAAGATATAAACATGATTTGGAAAATCCTTGCTGACAAATCCTTCTAGTTGTTCAACATATACTTCTTCATGAAGAACTCCATTCAGAAATGAACATTTGACATCCATTTGAAAGACTTTCATGTTTTTGTGTGCTGTATAAGCTAGAAATATTCTGATTTCTTCTAGCCTTGCCACAGGAGCAAAGGTTTCTTCATTATCTATACCTTCTTGTTGACAATAGCCCTTAGCTACTAGCCTTGCTTTATTTCTCACAACAATCCCATGTTCATCTTTCTTATTTCTTAAAACCCATTTTATGCCAATAATTGATTTTCCCTTTGGTTTTGGAATTAGTCTCCAGACTTTGTTTCTTTCAAATTGATTTAACTCACCTTGCATAGCTAAAACCCAGTCTGGATCCTGAAGACCTTCACTCGGCCTTTTGGGTTCAATACTGCTTAACAAATTTACATACAGACATTCATTTGCAGTTGTTGATCTTGTTTGTACACCTTTTGAGACATCACCTATGATTTGAAGTATGGGATGACTTGATTTCCATTTGTTCACATTTGGCAATGGTTGAACAGATGAGACATTATTCAATGAGTCATATTCATCAATGATTGCATTTGGTTCAAAATCTAGATTGACTGCTGAATTCAGATCTGATGTCTCCCCCTCAAATTGAAGATTCTATACAGGGTCAGAAGTAATAGTCATTGGTTCAGAAATAGGTATTGTAGGTTCATAAGTGGCTTGAATTGGTTCAGAATTGAATTGTACAGATTTAGAAGTAGGAAGTTCTGAATTTGAGGTTGAGTTAGGTGGTTCAGAAATATTTGAGATAGTCGTTTCTGTGGAAATTAATTCTGGAATAGTTCTGAGAAGAGATGGATTCTGATAATCTGCAGAGACATTAACAGAAATATCAAATAAATCTTGACACAATGAATCTAAATTTGCTTTTAGTAAAGATTTAGATTCAGAAGTTTTATCAGTATTGCTCTTTTCTGAATGTAAGAGTTCAGAAACTGGTTAAGCTTGAGTTTTGAACTGTCTTGTTCAGAAGTCATTCTTGGCTCATGAAATCTATTATTTTATATTTGAAGTTTCAATGATCCTTTGTATGCTTTTTATGAGAACCCTGTATGCCTTGGATCTTTGTGAGTAGCCAACAAACACTCCAGCCACTCCTTTAGGAGCAAATTTGTCTAAGTGTTGTATGTCATTTAGAAGAAAACACCTGCATCCAAAAATTTTAAAATAATCAATGGATGGTTTTCTCTTTTTAATAATTTCATAAGGAGTTTTGAGAAGTTTTCTGAGTAAAGCAAGCAGTTGCTATTGCTTCTGCCCAAAGAGATAAAGGTAATTCTGAATAAGCAAGCATAGTTCTTGCAGCCTCTACCAAGGTTCTGTTCTTCCTTTCAACTACTCGATTCTGTTGAGGAGTTCTTGCGGCGGAAAAATTATGAGATATTCCAACAGAATCCAAAAATTTCTTATGTTTAGAAATTGTGTGCCATTGTCACTTCTGATTTTTTGGATAGGAAGTTGAAGGAGAACCTGTACTTTCTTAAGAAAATGAATTAGTATGTCAGAAGTATCAGATTTAAGTCTAAGAAATTCAACCCAAGTATATCTAGAATATTCATCAACTATTACTAGAATATACTTTGAGTCTTCATTGGTCCACATAAGTCCATATGTAGCATTTCAAGTGGAGCTTGACATGAAGAAAGCATTTTCAGAGGGTGTGAACTTCTCTTTATCTTTCCAAGCTCACATGCAGAACATAATGAATTTCTTTCATACATGATCTTTGGTAATCTTCTAACTGATTTGTGTCTTTCCAATTCAGAAATTGCTTTGAAATTCAGATGTGACAACCTTCTGTGCTACAACCAACTTACTTCTTTCATGGGAGTAGAAATATAACATACTCCTTGCAGTTGACCATCTTCAGTGAAAGTAGCAGTGTAGATATCTCCATCTCTATAGGCTATTAATTTGTTTAGGTTTTCAGAACTAAGAATATATATGACAGAAGTCAATATCAAAGTGTACTGTCCAATATTTGTCACAGAACTGACTTATACTAAACAGATTATGCTTGAGGCCCTCAACATAGAAAACTTTCATTACAATGACATCTCCTTTTGTAAAAGTTCCATATCCTCTCACATAGCCTTTTGCATTGTTTCCAAAGCTAACTGTTCCTCCATATCTCTCATGATAGTCAGTTAGTAGTTCTTTGTAAGGTGTCATGTGTCTTGAACAACCAGAGTCTAAAACCCACACATGACACATCTGCAAAAACAATTATTGAGTTTTAGTTGGGAATAGGTCCTTTCAGATCAGCTATTACAGAAGAAATTCTGCATTTGGATTTAACAGAAGTTAATTCAAAACTTTGTTCAGAATTTCGTTTGACAGATTTATCTTTTTTATGTTTATTATTATTCCTTTTTGAGAAAATTGTTGAAGAATTCTTGACAAGTTTTTTAGAATTTTTCTTGTTGATGTTGGAATTTAATTGAAAATTATGATGTCCACATTTCATACAATGAATATGATTTTGAAGAACCTTCATTATCTCAACACATAAACAAGAATTAACAACATTTGTTTTAGGAACAGAGTGCTTCCTTTTATTCAAAGTATTGTCTTTGTGTACATCAAATTTCCTAAAAGAAGAAAAACTATCTAATTTGTCTTTCTTTAATAGTCTTTCACCTTTTTTCTTCCAAACTAGAGTGGATAGCTCTATAAAAGATAAGAAATGTGGATTAGAATAAGAAGAACTTTTATCAACATTCTTTGTAACTTTTGAATTAAGTTTTTCAGATTTAGAAATGGAAGACTGTCCTTTTTTCAAAAAAATTCACTCTTGTGACAAAATCTGAAAATGATAATGATGACTTTTCTTTTGTTAAGTAAGATGTGTCTTTTTAATCATTTCTAGAAGGAGTAGAATTGGAACCTGTAGAAGAATTATTTTCCGAAGATGTACAATGTTTATATTCATCTTTCAAGAATATACCATTAAACATTTCTAAGGGTAATTTTGGTTCTTCAGATTTTAATTTCTCTCCCTCAGTCATAGAAGATTTAGATTTAAAAACTATGTACCCATCTTTGTCTATTATAGCAACATTAGGATCATCATCATCATCAGAATCTGAGGCATTCATCAAATCTGAAAATTTGTTCTGAGTCATATTTGAAGCAAAATCTTTTAAATTGGAAAGTTTTTCTTTATCTTCAAAACTTGATACATTTATAAAAACTTCCTCAGTTTCATCATCAGAATTATCAAATAATATTTCTAAATGCCCATCATTATCATTTAAAGATTCAATGTCTGAAAATTTTTCATATATGTCTTCAAGAATTTCTTCAGAATTAATTTTATTTTAAGCTTCAGACGTATTATTTGATGTAATTTCAGAAGTTGTTTCTGGAATAACTTCAGATTTTAATTCAGAAGATATTTCAGATTCAGATTTTGATTTAGAAGTACTTTCAGAAGTATTTGAAACTCCAAAGTTTGTTTCAGAACTCATTTCTGATTCAGAATTTTTAATTGAATCCTCAGAGTCAAGAGGTTTTTCATCTGAAAACAAAATCTCTGATTTTATAAAATGAATTCTTTCAGGCAAAGAATGATCAACTGGTTTATTTACAACACCTTTACTTTTCTCATTGAAAATTTTCATATCAGAAACATCATATAAATTTGAAGGTGCTTTCTTCAGAAATTGACTTTCACTGTATCCTAAGTCTGTTTTGATATTATAAAATTTTGAATTCTGAGTCTGACTAATTAAAATGTTCAGAGTTTGTTCAGTTTGACCTTTTTTAAAATTCAGATCTTCTAATTCCTTGATCTTTTTGTATAATTCAATTCTTTCTTGATTTAGAAAGTTCGTTTTGACATTCAGAACTTCTTTTTATGATTTTTCATTAAGAATATCTTTTTGCATGCTATCCATCTTTTCTTTCAACAAAAATTTTTCCTTAGAAACCTTTTCAAGTGTTTCTTCAGCATTTTGACAATTTTGTTTATAGATTTGACTTTCAGCTCTAAACTTATTTACCAACGTTCTTTCACCTTTTATTCTATTTCTGAGATTTTCAAATTCAAGAGTCATATTCAGAATTTGATATTGCATGTTGTTTTCAGAATTTTCAGAATTTAATGATGAAATTGTTTCAGAATTAAGTTCAGAAGAAGAAGTTTGTACCTCAGAATCATGTGCATGTGTATCTTCTGGATCCATCTGGCACATGTAGCAGTTTAAAGCATAGTGAGCAACTTCTTCATCATATTCTCCATCACTCCAGTTCAACCAATCTTCTTCATACTTTGTAACTAGAGCTGGATTCATTTCCTTTTTTCTTTGCAAGTAAATGCTTCTTTTCATAGTAACCAACATTTTTGACCTTAGGTATTTTGCATTGTCTTGCAAAATGACCAGGTTTTCCAGAATTAAAACACCTAGTTGGTTCTGCAGTATCTTGTTGAACAGCATCTTGACATAAGATCTTCTTAGCTCGATCTTCAGACTTTGGTTTGTTCTTGTATTTCTGATTGTATCTTTGATGGAACTGTCTTGTCATTAAAGCAATACTATCAAAAATCCTTTTCAACTCTTCATCTGACTCATTTCCATCACAGAGGGCAGTTTTTGGAATCTCACTAACTTTGTTCATTGATGACATGTACATTGAACTACTTTACTTCTTGCTTAACAAGGCTACAGTATCACTTGTCTTTTTCTGTTCATTCCGTCTGAATTTGATTTTGTCTTTTGTTGAAACAAAATCCCATAAACATCATGGATAGACTTTTTAGACATATTCCTGGTAACCATGTTGTCAGAAAAGCTAGTCCATTCTTTTCCCAGATTATTAAGAAACTTATTGTTAATTTCTAAATTAGATTTATGAACACCATTTCTCCTTAAGTCATTATAAATATTATTAAACCTATGATAAGTTTCAGTGATTGATTCACCCTCTTTGTATCTGAAATTCTCATATGTACCAATAAATATGTTCAGTCTCTGAGCTGGAGCTTTAGTGCTCCCCTGCATCTGAGCATCCATTTCATCCCACATGGCCTTAGCAGAAGTTAAGATATCAACTCTGTTGAATATTTTATTTGGGATGGCCATGGTGAGTAAAGTAAGCGCCCTTCTATCTACTTTGGCTTGCTCCTTTTCAGCATTGTTAGACATACCAGGACTCTTCTTGATCCGGGTAGCTGGAATTTCAGGAGTATTTTCTGTTCTAGGAACAGCAGCAATTTCCACGTAGACTTCAAGGGGTCCATTGATAATGGATTGCATCAATGCCTCATCAATGTTATCCAAGAATTGAATCATCCTTATGTGCCATTGATGATACTCACCCAAGAATAGAGTAGGTGGTTTAGTTTCAGATCCGATGGAAACGATTTCTTTCGACATCTTGATTTAAGTGATCGCAAATTCACCTAAGTTTGAAATTTAGAACAATTCGAATCAATCTTGAATGGATTGATCAAGAATTTCAAGAACTTGTCATATCTGACAGGTTCTTAATAGAATCAAAAGATAGATGAATTGACTCTGATACCAATTAATAGATCCCAAGTATCAAAATATAGAAAGAATGTAAAGTATATAACAAGAAATGTAGCAAGGAAGTCAGATGTTGTATTGATATTGACAAGGTTACACAGATGTATCTTTACAGTGCAAAAGATCTAAGAACGTTAGTTCTAACAAACTAACTAACCTTCTGTTTATGACAGACCAATAGAATCAATACAAGTGTACATCATAAAGTTCAGAACCACTTCTGAACATCTTCAGAACTGTTTTCAGAACTTCTTCAGAACTTCTTCAGAACATCTTCAGAATCTTCAGAACTTCTGAAGTAGACACTTCAGAAGTTATGTCGTAGGCTTTCCTTGACTTTTTTACTTTACTTCTGACTTTGGACTTCTAGCTTTCTTTCTTTGTCTCTTCAGAACTAGTTTAGAAGATCTGAACTATGAAGCTTTAGAACTCAGTCTTCTTTGAAGCTATTTCATGATCTCTATTACCTGCAAGTTCACTATAACCCTAACTCTCAAATGGCTGCTTAGAATGCATATCTTGCTAATGTGCAAAATCAAGATGATCAGATGATCGATTCCACCGCTGAAAGTGCTCCAATCATATCCTTACCCAGCAAACCCAAAAAAATTCAGGTAATCCTAGACCCCTCATCGTTCCCTGAAGAATATCGAGTAATGATTGAAGTTCTTCAAAATCATCCACTGAACAGAGCCCTGACCATTGCCAACATAAACGTTCCTGACATTTTCATACAAGAACTTTGGCAAAACCTTTACATAAAAGACGAACTTACTCTCATTGGAAGTTTTGGTATACCAAATGATGAAGAACGTGGTGTAGAAGTGCCGATAACCAGGAGAAAGATTGCCAAACTCCTCCAACTTCCTGATTCACGTATCTGGGTAAACAATGTACCTATACCAAATCCAAACCTAGAACAGAACCCAACTTCTGATGTCTTGGTAGAATTTCTGGTTTTCTTAGGATATAATAGACAGCTAACCCGACTCTCAGATTTCAAGAGGCAATTCTTACCTCCCATGTGGAATGTCCTGGTGTCCATCCTGAATAAAAGTCTCCCTTGCAAGATCGACTCAATGGATCAATCCAGCACAAACATCATCACTATGATGTATGGAATATTTTTCAATCGCCCTCTAGATTACACTCATCTAATTTTTCAAGAAATTTGCGGTGTTGTACACAACAAGGATCCTTCTCTAAAAAGAAACAAACCTCTATCAGCACTCATGTTTCCATGGTTTTTGGCTTTGTTTATACAAGGAGCTATCACACGGTTTAAAATCTCTGGTGTGCAACCTTTTGGTAAAATTTATGTTATGAAGACTCATCGACCAACCATTCACAAAGACAGCTACAAGAAACAGCGTGAACTCTCCAGGTACATGCTTAATCTTATCCCTTCAACCTCCTCTATTCTTTAATCTTATAGGGACTCTATGGTGATCTCAGAATAGAGGTCACCTACCCCATAGTTTATAGAAGCTAGAGCAGACAGCGAGGGGTCGAGTGAGAATGAGGCTGAAAACAATTCGAGTGGCAACCAGAGAGATTCTTCCCATGCCAAGCGATTGTTCAAAGATAGCACAGAAGATGTCCTTATGGACACAACTGATAGAATCTAACTGATTCCACCAAGAGCTAACACATCTACTAGGGTTGATACCAACACATCTTCACCTATTGAAAAAGGACTCAGTCCAAACATAAACCCATAAGTCGACTGAGTAGAAGTTGTAACTTGTTCTTCTAAACCAAGCAAATCCAAATAAACCTCCTCATCATCTTCCTTTCAAAAGGATGATGATGCAAATATAAGAGTTCCATCACCCCAGAACTCCCCACCTCCTACACAAAACATCGATGACTCTGTGACCGATGATGTAGACTGGATGGCAGTTGGCACATCCATACTACCTACTAATCCATAAGCCAATGAATTCCCATCAGAGGGGTTTTGGCAACAGGGCACACAACGTACTTCCATTTTCAATATGTTTAAAGGTACGCACATCACTATTGGAGAACCAGTCAATGTGATCAGAACATCCGAAGAGGTGCCTCTTAGGATCCCTCAAGGACAGGATAGAAGTCCCTCTCCACCCTCTGATGTTGGAGAACCAATACACTCAACGTCCAAACAAGTGTTAATGAGGGCCCCTCTAGACGCGAGGGTCACGAGGTTCCATGTTTTGGAGAAGCATCGGTTACACCCCCACCTGAGTTTGTCACAAATGTTGTGCTCCAAACATTTGTTGATCAAATAAAGGGATCTATGGTGGATCTAAAACAAACGGTTGAAAATTCTGAGTCTAACATTCATGTAGGGCTAAAACAAGTGAACTTTTCACTAGATGAATTTAAATCCACTCAGAAGACTCGTTCAGATAAATTGGATCAGATTAAAAACTTCTTAATCACTACTCATGACAGACAAAGAACTCTATCAATCGAGCAATTTCAGAAGATGTAACATGGTCTAAAGTTGAATGCAGAAGCCATTTCCAAGATTCCTTCAGAAGTTCCAACTCCACAAGCCGCCATATCTATAGAAGAATTCGATCTATTTGCTGCTGATATGAAGAAGCTTCTTGATGTTGTTACTCTTTCAGAATCCTCTACTTCATCTGGCATGATCACCAAATCAGACTTGGAAAACTTCCAAAAGGCTATGATTGACAAGTTTAATGATGTAAATGCAAAGTTTGTTTCAAAGATAAACACAGCTCCGACAACTCAACTTATCTAGAAGGTTTCTATCTTGGATACTTCTGTGAATACACTCGCAGTAGCTATACAATCAATCTATGAACATAATGCCTCAAGGTAGAAAGCTAAGGAAGAAAAGGCCTGTAAAAAGGCTGAACTAAAGAGAAAAAGATCTGAGGATCAGGATCAAGATCCTTCTGATCCTTAGAAGGGGAGAAAAGGCAGAATGTGGGTCCCTCCTTTGAACCAGCTTCAACTTCTGAACCAGCCATAGCTTCTATACCAAGTCAACCTTCATCATCCCATCCACCACAACAAACCATAGAGGCTCCAATTTCTGTAACTCCTCTAGGAATGCATCCATTGCCAAGAGATACAGAAGTTGCTAACTTCATCCTTGGTCTGTAAAGAACCAGAATTCAAATCCCTAAAAGATCAAGGAATATAGCCACAAAGCCAAGAGCCTCTAACCAACCATCAACCTCTACATTTGAACCTAACATACAAACCAATCCTCCAGAAGCATACACCACAACTGTTCAAATCCCTTAAAAACCAATCTCTGAAATCCCAACCTCCTCCATCATTCAAGAAACCACCTCTAACCCTGTAACAAATATTCCAGAAGGTCCAAGTACTGAAATTCCAATCTCTGCAAATCGAGAATCAGATCTGTTAGGATCCAAAGAATCCTGTGAATTTGGATCCTATGTTTGAAATGTTTTGTAAAGTCATTGTTCATATATTTAGACTTCAGAGGTCACAGTTCAGAAGTCTGAAGTTCAGAATAGAAGTTCTGAAGTTCTGAAGATAACTTCTAAAGATAGAAAAGTTCTGAAGATAACTTCTGAAGAGAAGTTCTGAATTCTAAAGACAACTTCTGAAGAAGTTCTTAGGAACTTCCAAATAGAATTTTTGATGACGTGTCTTAATGTAATTGGGTTGTGATTTAAATACATGTATCTTTAGCTTTTCTCTTGTAGTATAAATAATTTGTGATGAGCTCCTAGCTCAATGTGAGAGAGTTATTCTATGAGACTCGATTAAGGTGTAAGTGTGTGTTTTTTTGTAAGTGTTCTTATATTCAATATATCAATAAAGGATGACTTGAGCGATTCTATATCAGACCTGTTGAATATGGGAATAACAATTGATAAGAGAGCTGAATCGAAGCAATCTATCTTCGGTACGATCAATCAATTGCAGCAGATTTGAAGAAAATTAATGAACAGTAAGTTTTAGGTTGAATTTGATCAATTGATGAGAAATTTGATGTTCTTTCATTCAAATTGATTCTATGATCATTGTGTATACATATGCAATCATTTATAATCATCAATTTCAAGGATTATTGAGCAAATTTGAAAAAATTTGAAGTTTCTAGGTTTTAGTGTTTGAACAACTGTTCTTGACAAATTCTATAAGTTTTTGATGAATTTGTGTGATTCAATCCAATTTGTTCAAGAGGAATACTCGATATATGTTTATGAACATGTTATAATCATCAATTTGGAGAATCATTGTTGCAAATCTAAGTTTCTGAGATATTTTGGATGGAACAATTCAAATGATAAGACTTCTTAATTGAATTGGTTTATCGGACTTTAAAAGATGGATTATTGAACTTCTGAAATGTATTATTGAACTTCTGAAGTATATTATCAATCTTCTGAACTATATGATCGAACTTCTGAACTGCAATGAATGATCACACTATATGTCAGAAGTTTTGTATCATGTTAAGAACTATACTAAACTTCATAAATTAGTTCAGATATGATGCATCTGGGTAAGGGGAGACATTGTTCATCAAAGAGAATTCATGTAAAACAAATACAACACTGATTTTTTATCACTTGTCTACAATATTATCTTGTTGTCATACTTCTGAATTTTTGAAGATTGAAGGCTTTCGCATAAGGCATATGACAACACAGTTCAATATAGCTTACTGTTAGACAAGAAAGTGCTTAAATTTCTATGCTCAGGACATCCTCAAATTTCTTAGTTTTTATTGATATTTTTATCATGGCTCTATGATTTCATCAAGCTCATTTCTTCAAGCTCGTCAGCAATTGCTCAAAGTTTGACTTTCTTGGTCAAAGTTTTATGTGTACCATCTAAAGAGCCAGATTTGAAAAAAATTCAGAAATTGGATGATTGATTCAGTATTTGGTTTGAAGATTAGAAGTTTGAGTTTCAACAATCATTTCTCTGAAGATGCTAGACTATAGAGTGCTTGCAATCATTGTTCTGCATACCATTCTCAAGATGCTAGACTACTGAGTGTCTTCAATCATCTTTCTGTTCTGATCAAGCAGAAGTTTGAGTGTCTAAAATCAGTGTTATGGTGACTTTATTCTGTGTTAGAAGTTTGGTGTTGATAATCATTCATCTTGTTTGAAGATTGTATTTGGATTTGGTTATTCATTCTTCTGGAAGTATTCTGGAAATCGGCTAATCTTTTTAGTTGACTTTGCTGATCAAGAAGCTATGTTCTTAATGTCATTTTCTCCCAAAACTTAATTGTCAAAAGGTGTTTTGGTCAACCAAGCTTGTAGAAAGATTAAAGAACAAGAACAAGAATTAGATCATTGAAGTTGTATGTTGTATTGATTACTTCACTGTATTACAATATGTGTATCTTTACAAGCTATATCTATCAACGTTAGTTATAAAAAACTGTCAAACTATCAATTTATATACAAATGGAAAAGCTAAAGTTACAGTACAAAAATAACAGACATGTTCAGAACTGCTTCTGAACATCTTCAGAACTTCTTCATAAGTGTCTTAAGAATCCTCTTCAGAACTTCTTCAGAACTTCTTCAGAATCTTCAGAACTTTAGAAGTAGCCACTTCAGAAGTTATGCCTTAGGCTTTACTTCATTTGTCTTCAGACTTCTGAATCTTTCTTTTCAGAACCTAGTCTTCTTTTGAAGCTACTTCTGATATCTATCAATCTTCCCCTTAGCTTCTGTTGGAACCCAGATCCCTTTCTAAATAGTTAATTGAGAGAGTTGAGAATCAAAATATAAGCGGAAGCTATTCAAATCAATTAACAACAGTAATTATCAAACAAACAGTAAGTAATAAGAAATGAAGAACAGAGTGAAATTGTATTGATAACCTTGAAGATCGATTACAGATACAGGAATAAAATGCACAATATGATCTCCAAAAGTATGTTTTCCAATCGACAACTTTACATTCAAAGACTTGATCTATTTATACTATTACAGTGAATATAAAGTCAACAATCTAACCGGTTACAAACTGACACGTCATTAGTTAGGAGCGTATAACAGAATTCAGTTGTAATCGGAGAAGCATGAGGTAAGAGTGTGCCAACTCATATCATACTTCCATCCGATGGTTCATACGTATTAGGTCTAACAATCTCCCCCTAAGTATGAAACCAGAGTTTTGGAATATGATCCTTGTTTTCTCTATCTTAGAGTGGATCAACTGTTGAAATGATCTTTGAGATTTTGTCGATGATTTCTCTGAGTTTTAGGAGATCATCAAGTCTTTTTGCCATCCTCTCAGTTACTTCAGGATCATAGTTGTTGATATCGACAGAGATGTAACATTTTGCAATGTATACAACTTCTGATGAGTACATGTGTGCTTCTTTGATCCTGAAGAAACTCCTTCTATCTGGCCTTTTGAAGATAACCCTTCTTCTGGTTTTAATCAATACTTTGCCCATTTTTAGAGAATTGATACCTTCTAAGTCTTCATTAGGAGCAGAGATTGCAAGATTATCAACATTGTAATTGATCCCAATTTGAAAATCTACTTGTTACTTGTATCTGATGAGGGACTTCATATATTGAATGATCCGAGAATAGGAAACTTGATCTTGGTTATCACTTCCTTTGGTCATCTGAATCTTCATGAAATTTTCCAGAAAGATGAGATCAGAAGGAAAGATGGACAGTAAATCATTATCACAGAAGTAATAAGTCTTATTGTCTTCTCTGATTACTTCATATATGGTATACCAAATCTCTGTCTGTTCAAATGGAGTATGCTGATGGCAGAAACTCTCTTGATTGGCACTATTGTGTAGACATCCTTTCTGGCTTGCCTGTGACTCATGAATTTATCTTTTTCAGCCTCACTAACATTGTAGCCATTCGAGAAGTTAGGCAGCATAAGATAGATCTTTTGATCTGTAGGAGCATACATGTATCTTTTGTCACTTCCAGAATTGGGAGATCAATTCTTCCAAGTCTCTGCAGCTTTTCTCTATTTTCAGCTGCTCGACTGGATGATCCTTCAGCAGTTCCTTTTTCAGCTTTTTCTTTTTCCATTTCTGCTTGTTCTCTTGTTTTTTCTGCAAAGGCCCTTTCAGCTTTAATTCTTGCATGGAGTTCAGCTTTTATTCTTTCTTCTTCTCTTCTTTTATTTAAGGCTTCAACTTTAGCTTTTGAAGTTTCAGCTTTAGCCTTGGCAATTTTAGCTTTAAGAAGATCTGCTTCAACATCTGGAGGGTAGGGAACACTTCTGTTATTGCCAATGACATCCAAAAGAAATTGGGCCATTTTTGGATCCTTAGGAAGAGTGCCGGAATGTATGGCTTAGAGGTCTTGGAGTTAGAGGTGTTTGTTTTGAAGATGGAGGTGTAGACGGATATGAGGCAGAAGCTTTTCCTATATCTTGAGAAGAAGTATCAGTGCCCATAGTAGTTTTAGGTTTCTTGGATTCTGGCATTTTCTCCCCCTTCTGAGAATCAGGATCCTGATCCTCAAATCTTTTCCTTTTGAGTTCAGACTTTTTGCATGCCCTCTCTTCTTTAGCCTTTTGTTTAGCAGCGAATGTAGCAGAGAGAGAGCTTACCATTAAAGATAATTGAGAAATAGAAGACTCTAGAGAAGTATAGCTTCTGATCCACATTTGAAGTGCTGGCAGTGATTTTTCAGACATACTTGGAAGTGAGAGTATTAATTCGTTCTAGCATGGCCTTCTAAAAGACAGCCATGTCGAACTTCTTTACCAGGGATGATCCAGAAGTGTCTTCAGAGGGTTGGACAGCCTTAATAATCTTTTGAAGATCTGCCACCAAGGAGCCATATTCGTCAACAGAGATGGTGACCTCTGGAGTTGGAATTTCATCAGGAATAAAGAAGATAGCGTCAGAGTTGGCCTGGATGCCTTTGTGGAGAGAAGAAAAATGATCAGAAGCCTGTGTTTGATGAGCTTCTGCATTTGTAGAGATAAGCTCTCTGAGTGCCTCCAGAGTTCGCGCATGCTGAGTTTGTTCATTTTGAATTGCATGAAGAATGGCATTGTGAGAATCCAGGGATAATTTTAGATCTTCCACAGATCTCTGAAGTTTATCACCAAATGCCTGAAACGCTGCGTAGGTGACGAACTCAGAATGTCTAACCGGTGTATCTCCAACACATGGAGCCCCGTTTACTCTAGCGGTCAGAGAGGCCCTCTTTCACACCTGTGTTGGCTTTGAGTGTGGAGGGACTTCCAACCTGTCTTCGAGGGCTGGGATTAACAGGCACCTCTTCGGTTGTTCTGATTGTCTCAACAGAGTCCTCATCATCAGAGGATAAGGTGCTAAAGACAATGTGCTTACCTTGATGAAGTGTAAACACTCCGGTAAGTGGTGCGTCTTGTTGATGTAACCCCTCTGATGGGATTTCCTCAGCTTCTAAACTATCAGAAGATATGGACTTATCTTCTGAGGTCCCTATGACATTGTTGGTCACAAAGACAACAACATTTGGTGTGGAGTGTGGCAAGTTCTGGGCGAATGAACTCTTATAATATCATCATCATTCTTTTGAGAGAATGATGAAGAGGATTTGGTTTCCCCGATAGTGCTTGATGCAGAAGATTGAGAAATATCCTCTGATCGGATGGTTTGTGGGTGGTTTGGACTGGGTGGTCCTTAGTCAATGAGAGTAGATGTGTTGGCATCTACCTCAGCAAATGTGGTATCCCTTTTGAAAGGAGGAGGGTTGCACTCATATGTGTCTCTATGGACATCTTCAGTACTCTCTTGCATTAAGAGGTCGGCATAGGTAGAAACACTCGGTTGTGCACTCTCATTCTTTTCAAACTCAGCCTCACGTGACTCCTCACTTCCTACATTTGGCTCTAAGTGCTCTGGGGTAGGTATTCTCTGTTCTGAGAATACCATAGAGCGTTTATAAGATAAGAGATATAGAGAGGAGGAAGGAATAAGATCGAGCATATACCTGGAGAGTTCCCTTTGAGATGAGTAGCCGTTGACATCGATAGTTGGTTTATGGGAGTTCATGGATGCTAGCTTGCAAAATGGTTGAAGCAGAGGAGCTTTAAGAGCACCAATCGCAGGGTAGGTGAACAGGGACAGAAACCTGGGAAACATCAGGGCAGGAAGTGGTTTTCCTTGATTCTGGAAGGAGATCTTAGTGTTAACAGCTGCTTTCATCTCTTGAAAGATGAGGCTGGCATAGTCTAGGGGTCGGTTAAAGTACATTCCATACATGATTGTAAGAATGTTTCTGCTGGCTTGATCTAGGGATCCGATCTTGCATGTAAGACTTTTATTGAGGATGGAGATAAGCGTGTTCCACATTGGGGGCAGTTTCTTGCATCTAAATTCAGAGAGCTTGGATAAATTCTCATTATACCCCAAGAAGTGAATAAAGGAGAGGAGAGCTTCAGATGTTGGATTTTGGTCTAGGTCAGGGTTTGGCACAATTCCACCATCAACTTCAATTGTAGGAGTAGGTAAGTGAAAATACCTAGCGATCTTCTTCTTAGTCAGGGTTTGGAAAAGACTGATACAAGAATTCTGGTATTTCAGGCCTATTTTCAAGTATTTATATCATATTTGGTTGGAGAATTAAAGAAGGAGTCAAACGATATTTTTCGGAGTCAATTTGGAGCTAAGACGAAGCAAATATGGGTAAAAAACATCGTCTAAGGCTAGTTTTCATGTGGGTTAGGATGGAAGCTGGTTACGAGGTGAGTTTCAGAGTTGAAACTAGCTTGATAACTAGCCTAGGCCCTTTTGCACTCAATTATGCTTAGCGTGAGTTACAAAGCCAGTTAGCAAATCGTAACTAACTTCACAAGTAGCCCTAAGCTCTTTTTACTTGATTTGTGCTTAGCGTGAGTTACAATGCCATTTACGAAATGTAACTAGCTTCACAACTAGCGTCAGAGTCTGTTTGGTCAAGAGGGAGCCGCGTGACTTACCAATGCCAGTTACGAACGTAACTGGCGTCCATATCTGGCGTCAGCCTCTGTCAGCATTTTAAAAACCGAAAATCGGGATCTTTCTCATTTGAACCATATCTCTCTCAATAATGCTCCGATTTGGGTGATTCAAGTTGCTATGGATTCGTCTCTTGAAGCTCTAAAACATGGAAACAAGTATGGCTAGAGGCTATTGATGATTTTAGAGCTCATAGGATGGAAGGTAAGATCACCTCTCCGAAATCTCAAATCTAGGGTTTGGGTTTTTCACCAACAACTCTCATTCTCTCTTGGGTTTGTTTTGTGTATGTTTTGGAAGTCATGTAGGTGTTCTTGGAAGGATTGAACCATGGATCTAGAGTTATAGCTCAAGGATCTAAAGTCTTCACCGTATGGAACTCGGTATTGGGGTAAAACCTAGATTTAGCCTAAATCTAGCAAGGTGAGTTCAAGATACTTTGTGAAAACTTTGTACATGCCAAAAACGTCCATTTTAAAGTATTTACATGCTTCACTTGTTATATATCAAATGTGTGAGTATTTGTGTAAGTTTACATATTTGGTATAAAAGGATTTATAAATCATGAAAGAGGCTTATACTTGGTTTTTAGACATTTTGACAAATAAAGTATAAGTGTGGGTTGTTTGGGTGCAATATCTTTAAATGAAAACCATTTGGTTGTATTTGCATCTTTGGAGTTTTGGAACTTATAAATCATTGAAAAATACAGATTATTGCATTATGGGTCATTTTGTAAATGCATAAGTATGAGTTCAAATCTAAACTTATAAACTCAAATACTTGTTGTGAATGTAGTCTTTTACTGATTCCTAAACTTAATTTCAAGTGGTTGTGTATTTGGGTAAGTTTGGAGGTTTTGGGTCAAAATGAGGATTTTGAGTATTTTGTTGTAAATGATGAGTTGAGCATCATTAATGGTTTAAAAATACTTGGAAAGGTTATAAAATGAAATAATCTTTGGTTTTGAAACTCAAAATGATTTGACCTAATTTTTGGTAAAACTTGGACTTGAAAGAAGATGATTTGTTGAAAAGAGTTTTCAAGGTTGGAAAACTAGTAATACGTCTTGTTGATGTATTCGGTAGTAGGACTAGTATGTAATGGATCCATAGGCATATAGTCGGTTTAAAGGCGGGATTGTTGTCCCTTTTTGGTCGCATAGAAGTCATAGGGGGCCTCTTACCGTTGGGTATAATGCCGGATCATTACCGGATGCCATTGACTCTATGCATGCGCAATTTGGGGTCATCAGGGGGCCGTGTACTAAGGTGCATAATCGGTTATAGACCGGTTGCCAGTGACCATTGCGCGGGCTTTCGTAGGAGCCATCGGGGGCCGTGTACTAAGGTGCATAATCGGTTGTTGACCGATTGCCATTGACTCCTATGGTTGCTCAACATCGAGTAGTGACCTACTTTTGTATCCGTCACCAAAGATGGTATGATCGGGAATCCCCCGTGAAGTTTGGATATTTCTATCCCTTTAAAGGTCCGCGTGAGTTAACGTTTTATAAAACATGGTTAAAAGTATGTTTTCTATCTCCACGTTTATAAACTCAATCATAGTCGTGTGAGTATTGGAATTGGTATGTCGTTAAAAGAATATTTCTATTTTAAAGTATTCTCTTCTAATGTCATTTTGGTCTAAAGCTTTTATTATGGAACTAGTGAATTTGGGGAAAGACGTTGCTTTTATAATAAGGTTATTTCCTTTGAGAATTATATTTTATCAAGCACATCTTTTGGTTTCAAATCAATCATAAATATGTTAAAAACTCTTGAGCTCACTAGGCGTTAAGCCTAACCCTTTTTCTTTGTCGGCATGTGCATCAGGTTATCGTGGGGGTTGGTACTAGTGACACGTGTGGACTTGAGTGCTAGGAAGTGGCACGATAAAGACTCTTGGTGACGTTTTCCGCATTCGGAGATAGCGACTCTTATTGGTTTAGTAACACCCAACCGTAAGTAGGTCTTGTATAGGACTTGATTTGTTTGTTGTAGAGGCTTATTAATAATTGTGGTTTGAGGAAAGTTATTTATTGATGAAATATTAGAAATTTTAAATTAGTCGCTCTTAACAGATTTGAGGGTGTTACAGGAACATTTGGATTGGCCAAAGTTAGGGCATGGTTTAGTTGATGTTGTTGAAGAAATTCAACCAGGATTCTGAAGTCGAGAAGATATGTATTGGGATCGAGGAGAACCTGCACATTGTTTGCTTTCAAAGGCAGTTTGACAATAGGAGCACTATCCGCCGTGGAGTCAACAAGACGACCTTCGTCTTCATTTGGATTTGTAAGACCAAATCTGGAAGCCATTGATGGATGATTAGAAATGCTTGAGAGAATTTGAAAGCAGGATATCAAGCACTGTAGATTTTTCGAGGAAGAAGATAAAGTACTGTATTTGGGGTTTATATATGAGAGAGAATTTGGGGGTAATGTGGAATGAGAAGGGGTTTTTTGAATTTGGGGAAAAGGAAAAACGATTCAGTTATGCTGATGTAATCACGCATGCGTGTAGTCATGCAGTCACACGATAAAAGACACGTGTAAAGCAGAAAATCCTGGAAATGATGATTTAGCATAGGTTTGATGAGTCACTGAAGGGTTTATCTAAGTTAAACCGTTTGATTATCCCAAAAAAAAAATTAAAAAGAATTTAATAAGAAAAATTAGTATAGAATCAAGAAAAATAGTTATTTTAATTGATTAAACCAATTTTTGAGATTAAATCTTTTTAATGAATTTAAAATCAGACATTTGAAGAAATAAAACAGTTTTGATCCAAATGAAAGTTTAATATTTATTGACAGATGTTTCCTAAGAAATTAAGAAATAATAAGAAAATTTTAAAGTAACCTTGAAGGCAAGAGTTAATTAAAATAGATTTAATTAAAATAGATTTGGTTCTATCAAGGCTTCATGAACATGTTTTGGTTCGATCATGCTAAGAAAGTTGACATAGAATGCTTCATTAGCAGTAGCTGATCTTGTCTTAATACCCTCAGATGGACTACCAATAATGAGATCTAGAATGTGTGATTTAGTCCATCTTGTCATCCTTGTCTGTGGTACGTGTTGAGCCAGAACTTCTGTTTTAGTTTCAAAAGATTGAATAACCTCATCTGGAATTGTTGACTCTGAATCATTAGTGCCTGAAATCTCCCCCTCAGATGAAGATACAGAATTAGCTGCAGATGAAGATACTGGAGTTACTTCTGGATTGGCATGTGATGACATTGGAGCAGAGATGACAGGGGAACTTGCTCCAGAGACAGTAGGACCAGATAGGGTTATTCCAGAGGTGTGAAGAACTTTAGAAATACTTAAGGATGGGGTACGAGGTATTTGGTCTGAAAATATTTCTTCGCCTAGAAAATCTTGAAAAATGGCATCGATCTCAGATTCTCTAGGTCCTGAAAGATAATCAAAAGTCACCGTATTAAGTTTAAGTTCTGAAGTAGAGTACTCGGAAGTTAGTTGGGTCTGATCATCGAAATCAATGTTAATGCTTTCCATAACAGTCTTAGTACGTAAGTTAAAAACTCGATATGCTCTAGAGTTTAACGAATATCCTAAGAATTTAGCTTCATCTGACTTTGGATCAAATTTACCAAGTTTGGATCAATTATTATTCAAAATTTTGGATTAATTTGAGCGTATTCAATCAGATCTGGAAAGTTTTTGAGAATTCTCTTACACGAACTGGTTTTGATCATTTATGGAGATTCTCAATGATTTACTATGTTCTAATCTGATTCGAGCTCAAGAATTTCATTATTTATGTTTCTAAACATAATACGATCACCAATTTGAAGAGTTTATGAGCAGATTTGAGTTTCTATAATTTTTGAGATCGAACAGGAACTTATCGAATTTAGAAGGGATCGGACTTTGAATCTAAATTGGAATTTATCTAGAAATCCGATCACTATCGGACTTTAGTTTTGAATTAACCACTGATGGATTTTGGGCATCATCAACATGGATTGTGTATGAATTGGTTCCTGAATTTTGATAAACCAAAAGCTCTATACAGCTTCTGATTCATTTATAAAGAATGCCTCTGTATTTCCGAACTTCTGCAAAAATCTGTGTAGCTTCTAGACATCCTTCTGGACCAGTACTTTCTGATATGTTTTAGCGTCCGGAACGAAGCTTCTGAATACATCTTCTGGATGATAAGCCTCAAAAATAGTGAAGCTTCTGGAAAGATATAGCTTCTGGGTTGCATTTTCTGGACAGCTTTTTCAGACAGACAGAAGCACTCAGAGGCTTCTAGATAGCTCTGGAAGGTCTGTAGCCTCTGATCAGAAGCACTCAGAGGCTTCTGAATGCCTCTGGGATTTTATACTTCTACAACATCTTCTGGAATGTTGTATCTTCTGATCCGATCCTCTATTTAAGCTTCTGAATAAGCTTGCTTCTGATTGAGCTTTGATTGACAACATCTTCTGATTGCTTCCGATCCAAATGAGTTCCGATTAAGGTTCTTCTGATGAGCTTCTTATCCAAACTTTGGCACTTTCGAGTAGCGGGACCCCCGTGCTAAGTCGTAGGAGGGGGACACTGTTCTGAGCTTTTCGCGTAAAGCAAGTGTGGCATCACTCTGATTTATTGTTTGCCGCATATTTGTTCGAGAAAATCATTGTTTCATTATTTCTATAACCCAAGACAACTTCGTGCTACATTGGTCTGTTCATAGCCCTGCGATATCATTCCTTGCATATTTTATATTGCGTATCAAGCGCTTCAGCTACTGTTCGTGACTTGACTTGTTAAAGTCAAATGTTTGATTTTCTGGGTTAAATTTCCAGCTTGTGAAATTTGAAAAGTCGGATTTGAAAAGTTTCCATAACTGGGTGACTGATTCAGTATTTGATTGGATTGATTAGAAGTTTGAGTTTCAACAATCATTTCTCTAAAGATTTATTCTTGAGGCAAGACCGCTAAATGCTTGCAATCTGTGTTCTGACTTGATCACTTAGAGTATAGAGTGCTTGCAATCATTGTTCTGCACCGTTTTCTCAAGATGCTAGACTATCGAGTGTCTTCAATCATAATTCTGTCCTGATCAAGCAGAAGGTTGAGTGTCTACAATCAGTGTTCTGGCAACTTTATTTTGTGTTAGAGACTTGAGTAATGATAATCATTCATCTGATTATGAAGATTGGATCTGGATTTGGTTGGTCAATCTTCTGGAAGTTATGAGGAAATCGGCTTATCTTCCCAGTTTGAACAGTTGTTGATCAAGAAGCTATGCTTTTTATCATACTACTTCTCTTCCGAATGGTGTTTGTTATGGTTATCCAAGCTGTTGATGAAGTATTTCGAAACCCCATCCTTTGAAGATTATGAGCTTTATTCAAGGGGGAGCTTGGAAAGTTTTGAAGACCAGCGACACTAAAGTTTTCTAAATGAAAGCAAGGGGGAGATTATTTTAAGATGCTTCTTGAAGACACATATGATTCCTTTATAAAACTTTAGGGGGAGATTGTTAGATCTGATTAGCCCCAATTAGATAGAAAGTTTTATAAAGTTAGCATAATTAATTGTAGTCCATTTAATTGTAATTGTAATTAGACTTGGGCTTGGGCTTTGAATGTAATGGGCCATATATAAGGAGTCTTAGGGTTGAGAGGAAAGGTTATGAGAGTCGACTCCTAATTTCGTGTGTGTGTTTTCGATGGTGTTCTTGGTGTAATTGCAATTCTCCAATCAATAATATGAGTTTGGCTTGATTCATCTCTTCCTCTACCTAAATCTGAATGTGTATTATTCTAACAGCTTCAAAAGTTTATGTCATACTTCCAGAAGTTCAGAATTTCTCTAACATCTTTAAGAATAAGCTTCTTGTACTACAATATAGATTCAATGATCCTTATCATTTCCTTTGCCAGCTTTCTGTACTTCTCCCATTCTTCATCACTAAGCTTCTTTTGTCTTTTGTTTTTCTTCTTCTCCAGTTTATCTCTTATAATCATAAGAGTTCCATTACGGCACTTGTGTAATTCTTCAAATCTTGCAAATAGTAATTTATCAAAGCATTTACACACAAAACCTGGAGGCTGAATGACTAGAGTACTACTTTTGAGATTTTCAATATTTGGTAAGCTTAGATTTGGAGCACTCATATGAACTTTCTCTTTGCTCATTACATAGGCCACTTGGAAATCTGTCTTAGTTGCCCAAATAAATTCCCTATACAGACCATCTCTAAGAACTGGGAAAGCTTTTCTGAACTTGGCAATAGAATCATGAAAAGGATACAAACTTCTGTATACTCTTAGCAAATCTCTAAGATAGACATTTTGAAAATCAGCTTCTGTAAAAGTTGAGATCTCACCATCTTTTCTCTCAACAGTAAAGTAAGCATGCTTGAAATTGTTTTTCTGCTTCAGATTAGCAGTGATTACTTTCATTATTGGGCTCTCTTTTCTTACTTCAGTTACAAAAAGTCTGATTTTTCTAATGATATCTGAATACCATTGTTTCCAGCCAAAAGATCTCTGAATCCAGCAATCAATATAATTGAACTTTTGTTCATATTCCATGAACATTTCTGGATGAAAGTAGTCAAGAAACATTGTCAAAGCATGTTCTTTAATTCTTTGCTCTTGTAATTGTTCAGATTCAGATTTCTGAGGAATAGTAACAATTTCATCTAGAGTATTTTCAGAAACCTTTTCTTTTCTTTTTTCTACTTCTTTAACTTCTGAACATTCCAACTTCTAAGAGAGCTTCTGAATTTCTTCAATGTCTTGTTTCTTTGTGTGAATTTGAAAGTCATAGGCATTGCTCAGAAGATAATCAGCTCCTTTGATTTGATTTATTCTTGTATGCCCAACCAAAGAACTCTTTCTTACATAATCTCTGAAAAATATCCTTTCCTTGATCAAGTAAATTATTTCTTTTACAACATCAGATGAGGAAGATATTGTTGTGCATATTCTATTAACCATTTCAGAGTAGAGGTTGAGTACTTTAGTATGTCTGAAACAATGAATGGCTTTGAATTATATGCTCCTATTCTGTAAGTGAATCCCAAATCTGGATTTGTGAAAATCATTGGAATTTCCTGTCATTCAATACTTTCAGGCTCTAAAAGATTGACATTTTCTAATCTGAATTCTAATGCCAGTTGAAAATCATGTTTAATTAAATTTCTGACCTAGATTCCTAGAATTCTTCTTATTTCAGAGACAACTTCAGAATCTTCTCTCTTGACACAAAAATTTAGAACAGTGAGTTTATCCTGCAACCTCAACTTGTAGAAATCAAATAAAGAGAATTCTGTCAAAGAACCATCTCTCCTTTCAGCTCCAAACTTTATTATATATAGATCACCTTCAAAAGCTTTAGATATACATCTGATCTTCTTGATTAAAGTTGAATCATGCAATTCTTGTACTCCATATCTTTGCACATAAGATCTAACTTTTGAAATGTAATCCTTAGACCATTTATCATTCACGTAGTCTTCTAAGGTTGCATACCTGAGATTTCTTCTACACATGCTAAAATAAGTATCTTCAGGAAAGATAAGTTGACTTTCTCCAGAGATTTCAAAAATCATATCACTTTCATAGACTTGATCAACTATGGGTTCTTCAAGAATAGAAAAATTAATCAGAGGAATGTTTATGCAACTTCTAAATCTGACATTTGGCTTATCTGCTGCAATCAACAAAATTTCATCTGTAAAGTCAAAAGCTTCCATATGACTTAAATCAATTTCAATTTCAAACCACTCAGCTGGTTGATTAAGAAATTCTTTGAAAATTATTAGTCTTTCATCCAAGAATCCACACTCCAGATTCCTTGGATGATTCAAAATGATGTATCTCCAACAATATTGACTAACCAATATATACAAGTTTTCTTAAACTTCATTACTTTCAACTATTCTTAGAACTTGAGGTTCCCATATAATCAGATCTCTGTTCTCATTTATTTCAACCATTCCTTCATTCACTTCCATCTCTTCATCAAAAAGAATTACATCAGATAAATCACTTGGCTCTCCAATAATGTCTTCAAAAGCATGATACTCATTCAACATTTCTTCATTTGAGTCAGGAATGACATCTGTGTCTTCAGAACTTAGTTTATTTTCAGAATCCAGATACACTTTCTCAGTCCCATATCCTTCTTCCATAGTTTCTTCAGAATTGACTTTTTCAACTTCTAGACCTTCATCTTCTGCATGTAAAATATCTTCTATTGCTTCAGAAGTTCTATTAATTTCATCGTTTTCAGTGTTCTGAACTTCTTCAGAAGTTTTCTCAGGAGATCGTTCAGAAGTCTGAACTTGAGCTTCTTTAGAAGATTTTTCAGAATTTTGACCTTGTGGAATGTCAACATCTTCAAAGACTTTCTGTCTCTTCTCCCCCTCTTGATTTTCAGTATCATCCTGATCATCAAGACTACGCTGAAAAGTCTTTGCCTGAGAACCACACTCCAATGCAGAAATACGATTGTTCAAGGAAACTTGAGAATTCTGAATAGAAGTTAATTGATTCAGAATCTGAGATATGTCATCTTTTGTTTCGAATTCAGAAGATGTTGGCTGACTAGAAGAAGATGGCACAGAGATCTTCAAGGATTGAACTGTTGAAATAACTTCAGAGAAAGAATCCAGAATAGCCTTTTGAAAGTTGTCGAGATCAGAAACACTTTCTTCTCCTGTCTATCCAACCTATCCTCCATCACCTTATAGTTTTTATCCGTCAATTCCTTGATGTGCTTCTGAATCTTTGCAAATTCAGAAGTACAGAAATCTTTGAATTCAGAAAATTCAGAAGATGAGGGAAAATGTCGAAGACCAACAAATGGTCTTGTTTGCAGTCCATCAGAAGAAGGTTGGCCTGTAGATGCCACAGCATCATGAATCACTTGTGATTCTGTTAATTGAGCTTTGGTGATGTTCACTCCACCAGGTCTTCCAACCAATTCTTGATACCCTATAAAAGGTATATCTATGGTTGTTGTGGCAAGGTGACTAACACTTTTCTTGTGGACATCTGAAAGATGTGTGCTTGTGTGAATAAAATCCACATTAAGTGGTTCAGAAGGCCCAAGGTTGAGTGGAATCTCAGACTCAAAGTGCTCAAAACTGTGAAGGGGGGATACATTTCCTTCTTTTTCAACAATAGGTTCTTCCAAGTGGGAACCTATTGGTATATTAGTTGCTAGCCCCATATGTGTTATTGAAACACCCTTCTGTTGAGAGATGGGTGAGTGGCTGGAGGGGTTAACAAGTTTTGCCATGGGCTTACTGGCTTTTTCAATACTACCCACCAAAGGATGTTGAGTAATAGATGATGTGGGTGCCCGG
Source organism: Silybum marianum (assembly GCA_036898165.1). Lineage (NCBI taxonomy): Eukaryota > Viridiplantae > Streptophyta > Magnoliopsida > Asterales > Asteraceae > Silybum > Silybum marianum. The sequence goes on along the minus strand of CM072531.1, from coordinate 16,765,143 downwards.
CTTAGAACAGTTAGTTCACAAGTTTCTTTAGTTTTTTACTTGTGGTCTCCCCTCTTCAGTTCTTTTTCTCACTCTTCTACCCAACCTCTCATTTTCATTTTTCCTCTTCACACCATGAGGTTGTTCTCCCCCATGAACAGCCTCCCCACTCTGCCTAGGGATTCTAGACACCTCACAATGCTCACCACTCTTGTTAGAATCAGGGGAAGAGACTACTAGTTTAGGTAGTCCCAATGATTCACAGTACTCAATCAAAAACCTATTTGATGATTTTACAAGTGCAAGTAAATACGTTGGTAATGGTAAAGCATTTGGGAATTGCAGTTTAGCATTTGGTGGTCTGAGATTATCCATTGAGAAAAGGCGACCATGTACCTCATGAGTCAGAACAGGAATAGCAGGAACAGCTTTCATTGCCCCTTTGATGAAGGTTTGAAAGAATCTTTGAAAGGGTATATAGTTGTAAGTAGACTTCTTCAAAACTGCAGACTTGAGTTCATCAAAAATAAGTGAAGCATAATCATAATGCTTGTTGAATGCTACTCCATGAAAAATTATTCTCCCATTTGTTGATGCTTGATCCAGACTTGAGCTTTTACCAGATAGACAAGTGTTCAGAATTGTAAATAAACAATACCAGATAGGGGTAAACACTTTCTTCTGAATGAGCTTAATGCATTGACTTGCTCAGAGTATCCTAACTTCACAAAGTCTGAAATCATCTCAAAAGATGATGGAATAGGATCAAATGAAGTTTTCCCAACAACTTCATCCTCCTTAGGTAGAAAATGTATACTTCTAATGTCTTCAACAGAAATGCAGACTCTGTAGCCATGACATATGAAGAGATATCATCTGATTCTTCATCAACTACTGCGTGAAACTACCATTGTTGCAGATAAGAAGCAGGGACCAAAAATTTCCTAGATAGCAAGGCTCGTAGAGGATGTTTCTTCAGAATTTCAATTTGGATCATTTGATCTTCATTGAAATCAGTAGACTTTAGATTCAGGGCGCAGTTGTTCTTTTTGATTTCAAGTAGCTTCTCTTCAAGTACATATAGCTTGGACAAATCAGGACCATCACTGCTTTGTGCACGAGATTGAGAGTCAGCAACACCAATATTTGACTCAGAAGCCACTTCAATAGGCTCGATTTGAGTTTCCCAATTTTGTCAGTTCGCGGGTTAGGGTTAGGGTTTGATTTGGGATTTGGATTTGAAGGACCAACTTCATAAATCACAGTAGTAGCAGTGTCTTTTAAAATCTGTTCATCATCTAGATTGATTTCCATTGATCTAACCATTATATTCTTAGGAACTATTTTCATTGAATCATTGCTTGATGATCCATTACTGTCACTGAAACGAGATTTTGCAGATTGAACATTTGAAGTCGACATAGTTGAAAATGAGGAGAAACTTGAGTTTGAATGAAAATCAATGAACAGGGAAAGATTTCGAAGGGAAAGAGTGCTAGAAAGTGAAGACGAAGATGAAATCATGGATTATAAATGACTGAATAATCGTGGATGGACACGTGGCAAAAAGTAAGAGTGATTAGAGTAGTAATCATCATTTATTTGCATAAATGAACCGTTTAATCGACGTGCTTAAGGATTAGCCCATGAAATTAAAACACGTGATACACGATTAGTCTTTATTACGGAAAGAAAAATTCTGAGAACAAGTTAAAAAAATTTCAGAAGATGTTCAGAACTTCTGAGAATAAGTTCAGAAGTTTGAATGATTCAGAAATACTTTAGAACTTTTGAAATAAGTTCAGAACTTGACTTGGAATAATTCAAAATTACAAAAATCATTTAAAACTACAAACTTCTGAAAAATTTAAAACTTTTGAATACTTCAGAAGTAGGTTTGAACAACAAGAAAACCAGTTTATCTTTAGAAGTTTGTCCATATTCTTTAGATGTATACAATAAAATGTGTTATCCACCATTTTAGATCTTGAATATTATAGAGGAGTGTTAAAGACTTGAATTTGAGTTTGACTCCCTCTTGAAACAAGAAACATTTTAATTCTCCCCCTTAAACAATGCTAGACATCAAAATTGTTAGAAATAAAAGATAGAGAAATGAAAAAAAATGCAAGTATTAGAAAACAATCAATTTGTTTGAAAAATTATGCCTCTGAGTTAGAAAAAAAACAAAATTCTGAAAACTTAACTACAGAAACTCTGAACGTAAGATTTCTCAGAAATTTGAGGAAATAAACTCAGAACATAAAACTTTTGAAATTTGAATTGATGCTTAATACTTACACAGACATATTCATCATGCCCAATTTACTTACCAAAAAATTAAAACGTTTTTCATCAAGTGCTTTGGTAAATAAATCAGCTAATTGATAATCAGTCTAAACAAAAAACATTTCAATATTACCTTTTTCAACATGATCTTTGATAAAATAATATCTGACGTCAATGTGCTTAGTCTTAGAATGTTGGACTGGATTTGCAGTAATTGCTATGGCACTTTTCGAATCACAATAAAGAGGAATCTTTTTGAATATGTAGCCATAGTCTTTTAATTGTGTTTGCATCCAAACAACTTGTGAGCAACAAATTGCAGTAGCAACATATTCAGCCTCTGCGGTAGAAGTAGAAACACAATTCTGCTTCTTTGAAGACCAACTCACAAGTCTATCACCTAAAAATTGACAGGATCCAGATGTACTTTTTATGTCTAGTTTGCAACCACAATGATCTGCATCTATGAAAGCTGTTAACTCAAAACCAAAATCCTTTTTATACCAAAGTCCCAATGACGGAGAACCTTTGAGATATCTAAGGATTCTTTTAGCAGCAAGAAGATGTGATTCCTTAGGATTAGCTTGATATCTAGCACAAATACATGTAGCAAACATTATATCAGGTCTACTAGCTGTTAAGTAAGAAAAGATCCAATAATACCTTTGTACTTTTTCTGATCAACAGATTTTCCATTCAAATCAGGTTCTAATTTTGTTGCAGTGGCCATTGGAGTTTGAATACTAGAACAGTCAGTCATGTCAAACATCTTAAGTAAATCATAGATATACTTAGATTGATTATTGAATATGCCAGTACGTAGTTGTTTTACTTGGAGACCAAGAAAAAATGTTAATTCTCCCATCATACTCATTTCAAACTCAGTTTCCATGATTTTCTAAAAATTTCTGTAAAATTTTGGATTTGTAGAAGCAAATATAATATAACCTACATATATTTGATTTAAGATCATATCATCACCTTCCTTTTTCAGAAATAAAGTTGTATCAACAGTTCCTCTTTTGAACTTGGAATTTAGAAGAAAAAATGTGAGAGTGTCATACCATGCTCTTGGTGCTTGTTTAAGTCCATATAAGACTTTGTCTAAAATGCAAACATGATCTGGAAATTCTTTGCTTACAAAGCCTTCTGGTTGTTCAACATACACTTCTTCATGAAGAATTCCATTCAGAAATGCACACTTAACATCCATTTGAAACACTTTCATGTTTTTGTGAGCAGGATATGCAAGAAAGATTCTGATAGCTTCTAGCCTTGCAAAAGGAGCAAAAGTTTCATCATAATCAATGCCCTCTTGTTGACAATACCCCTTAGCTACAAGTCTTGCTTTGTTTCTCACAACAATTCCATGCTCATCCTTTTTATTTCTGAAAACCCACTTGGTGCTAATTATTGATTTACCTTTTGGTTTTGGAATCAATCTCCAGACTTTATTTCTTTCAAATTGATTTAGCTCATCTTACATAGCAAAAATCCAGTTTGGATCTTGAATGGCTTCACATGGCTTTTTGGGTTCCATACTGCTTAAAAACATCACATACTGACATTCAGTTGCTGTGGCTGATCTTGTTTGTACATCTTTTGATGCATCACCAATAATCTGATGAATTGGATGACTTGATGTCCATTTGCTCACATTTGGCAATAGTTGAACAGATGAAACATTGTTAAATGAATCATAATCATCAATGATTGCTTGAGTTTCAGTATCATGATTAATACCTGAATGTAGATCTGAAGTCTCCCCCCCAAATTAAACATTCTGTACTAGTTCAGAAATAATATGCACAGGTTCAGAAACAATAACAACAAGTTCAGAAGTAACTTGCACTGTTTTTGAAATAATTTGTACAGGTTCAGAAATGGGAAATTCTGAATTTGAGGTTGAGATTGGTGGTCCAGAAGTATTTGATATTGTAGGTTCTATAGATTCTTGTTCTAGAATACTTCTGAGTAGAGAAGGATTTTGATAATCTGCAGAAACATTCACCGAAATATCAAATAAGTCTTGACATAAACTATCTAAATTTGTTTTAAGAAAAGTTTTAGATTCAGAAGTGAGATTTGTCTTGTTGCATTCTGAATCCAAAATTTCAGAAACTTGGTTAAGCTTTAGTTCTGAACTGTCTTGTTCAGAAGTCATTGTTGGCTCATGAAATTTAATGTTTGAAGTCTTAATGATTCTTTGTGTTTCTTTGATAAGTACTTTGTATGCTTTGGATATTTGAGAATAGCCAACAAAGATACCAGCTGTACCCTTAGGTGCAAATTTATCCAGATGTTGTGTATCATTCAGAAGAAAACACCTACAACCAAAATTTTTAAAATAATCAATAGAGGGTTTTCTTTGCTTAATAATTTCATAAGGAGTTTTAAGTAGTTTTCTATTCAGAATTGTCCTGTTCTGAGTAAAACATGCAGTTGCAATTGCTTCTGCCCACAGAGATAAAGGAAGTTCAGAATATGCTAGCATGGTCCTTGCAGCTTCTACCAAAGTTCTGTTTTTCCTTTCAAAAACACCATTCTGTTGGGGAGTTCTGGCAGCGGAAAAATTATGTGATATACCAATAGATTCCAAAAAATTCTGAAGTGTAGAATTTGTAAATTCTGTGCCATTATCACTTCTGATCTTTTGAACTGGTAGTTGAAGAAGAAATTGAATTTTCTTTAGAAAATGAATGAGTCTTTCAGAAGTTTCAGATTGGAGTCTTAAGAATTCAACCCAAGTATATCTTGAATATTCATCTACAATCACAAGAATATACTTCTTTCCACCCATACTTTGAGTCTTCATTGGTCCACACAAATCTATATGTAGCATTTCAAATGGATCTTTACATGAAGATAGCATTTTCAGAGGATGGGAGCTTCTTTTGATCTTCCCTCGTTCACATGCAGAGCATAAAGAATTATTTTCAAATCTGATCTTTGGTAGTGCTCTTACAGAGTTGTGTCTTTCCAGTTCAGAAATGGCTTTGAAGTTCAGATGTGACATTCTTCTATGCCAAAGCCAACTATCATTTCTCATAGTTGTGGAAATGTAACACACTCCATGTAATTGACCATTTGCAGTGAAAGTTGCAGTGTAGATATCTCCATCTCTATAAGAAGTTAACTCATTTTTGTTTGATGAACTTAGAACATGACAGTAGTCTATATCAAAATTTACCTTCCAATACTTGTCACAGAATTGACTTATACTGAAGAGATTATGTTTAAGACCTTCTACATAGAAAACCTTCATCACTTTAACATCTCCTTTGGAAAAAGTTCCATATCCTCTCACATAACCTTTTGCATTATTTCCAAAGCTAACTGTTCCTCCATATCTTTCATGATAATCAGTTAAAAGTTCTTTGAAAGGTGTCATGTGTCTTGAACATCCAGAATCTAAGACCCACACATGACATATCTGCAAAAATGATTATTGAGATTTAGGTACCCATTTAAGAATGGGTCCTGTGAGATTAGTCAAAAACTTTGAATCTCTGAATTTTGACTTAATCTTCTGAATGTAAGAAGTTAGTTCAGAATTTTTTAATTTGTCATTTTTAGTATTATTTTGAAGTTTCTTTTTATTTTTGTATTTGTTTGCCAATGAGTTGAAAATTTCTGAACTGATTTCTCAAGATTAGTCTTATTTGTTTTGGAGTTCAGATGAAAATTATGATGACCATAGTTAATGTAGTGAATATGATTCTTCAAAATATTTAATAAAGCAGTAGATGAACAAGAATCAACAATGTTTGATTTGTCAACAGTAGTTCTTTTATTCACTTTATTAACTTTTGGTACATCAATTTTCTTTGGTTATGAAAAACTATCTAATTTGTCAGTTTTTGATAGTCTTTCTCCTTTCTTTCTCCAAACTAAAGTGGATAGCTTTGTAAAAGATAAGAAATGAGGATTAGTATAAGAAATTCTTTTGCTTAATTTTTTTTTCTTCAGATTTAGAATTTGAATTATGAACTTTAGAAGTTGAATTTGAAGATTGTCCTTTTTCAAACTTTTTAATTCTGGTTACAAAATCAGATGATGATATTGAAGATAAAGATGTTTTTTGTGGATATAGGAATATCATTTGATGAAGTAGAAGAAATTGCATTTTTCAGAAATTCAGGTTTCAGAAAAACAGTGTTAAATTTGTCAGAAGGTACTTTTGGTGCTTCTGATTTTAAAATTTCTCCTTCAATCATATTTGATTGTAATTTATATACCAAATATCCATCTTTATCCATAACTTGAACCATAGGATCATCATCATCTTCTGAATCTGAAGCATTCATTAAATCTGAGAACTTATCTTGAGTCATGCTAGATGCAAAAGATTTTTGATTTAAAATATTTTCAGACTCATCATCAGAATTATCCAAAATAATTTCTGAATTCTCATTATTATCTTGTGAAGATTCAACATCTGAGAATTCATCATATTTTTCTTCATGTTCTTATTTGTTATCAGAATTATATTCTTTTAGAACTTCAGATAAACTTTCAGAAGTAGGTTCAGAAGATAATTCAGAAATTTTCTCAGTTTTAATAGATGGTTCAGATTTTTCTTCAGAAACAGTTTTTTGATTCAGAAGTAAGTTCAGAAATGTTTATAATGTTTTTATGCATTACTTCTGTTTCAGAAATTGTCTCTATTTTACCAGAATTAAGATATTTTTCATCAGAAAATAGAGTCTCTGATTTTACAAAAGGAATTCTTTCAGGCAAAGAGAGATTAACAGGTTTGGATATGACACATGTATTAGTTTCATTAAAAAATTTCATTTTTGAATAGTCATAAAGATTTGCAGGTGCTTTTTTCAGAATTTGACTTTCATTATATCCCAATCCTGCCTTGATGTTGTAAAATTTTGAATTTTGAGCCTGGTTTGTTAAAATATTCAGAGTTTGTTCTGTTTGTCCTCTTTTAAAGTTCAGATCTTCCAATTCCTTAATCTTTTTGTAAATATCAAGTCTTTCTTGATTCAGAAAGTTCATTTTAACATTCAGAATTTCTTTTTCAGATTTTTCATTTATGATATCTTTTTGTAAACTTTCCAACTTTTCTTTTAACTATAATTTTTCTTCAGAAATTTTTTCAAGAGATTGTTCAGCTTCTTGGCAATTTTGTTTATAGATTTGACTTTCAGCTCTGAATTGATTTACCAATATTCTTTCACCTTTAATTCTGAATCTGAGAGTTTCAAATTCAGAATACGTATTCTAAACTTGATTTTCCATTTCAGAATTTCTAGAGAGTTGTTCAGAATTTGATTCAGAATTTGGTTCAGAAGAGTAATCTATTTCAGTATTTAGTTCAGAAGATGAAGAAATTACCTCAGAATCATGTGCATGTTTATCTTTTGGATCCATTTGGCACATATAGCAGTTTGAGGCATATTGAGCTACTTCTTCATCATATTCACCATCACTCCAGTTTAACCAATCCTCGTCATACTTGGTCACCAAAAGCTGGATTTACCTCCTTCTTCTTAGTAAGAAGATGCTTTTTCTCATAGTAGCCTGAGTTTTTTACTTTGGGCATTTTGCACTGTCTTGCATAATGACCAGGCTTACCACAATTAAAGCATCTTGTTGGTTCAAATGACTCAGTTTGACCAGCATCTTGACTTTTCTTGAGACCAACTTCAGATTTTGGTTTGTTCTGCTATTTTTGATTATATCTTTGAGTAAATTGCCTTGTCATAAAAGCAATATTATCATAAATTCTCTTAAGTTCTTCATCTGATTCATCCCCATCACACAAGTTTGCTTCTGGGATTTCACAGATTTTGCTCTTAACAGAAATGGTCATAGAATTATTATACTTTTTGCTCAACAAGGCTACTGTTTCATTTTCCTTCTTTTCTTCATTCTGTCTAGTCTTGATTTTGTCTTCTTGTTGAAACAAAATGTCATAGACATCAAGAATAGATTTTCTAGAAAGATTTCTAGTAACCATGTTGTCAGAAAAACTTGACCATTCATTCCCCAAATTGTTCAGAAATTTATTGTTTATCTTAGAGTTTGATTTCTGAACACCATTTCTTCTCAGATCATTCAGGATATTGTTGAATCTATGATAAGTCTCTGTAATAGATTCATTTTCTTTATACCTGAAGTTTTCATAAGTACCCACACAGATATTCAATCTTTGTGCTTGGGCCTTTGTACTACCCTTCATTTGTGCTTCAACCTCATCCCACGTGGCTTTGGCAGATGTTAAACTATCTACCCTATTGAATATCTCATTTGGAATGGCCATTGTAAGAAGAGTTAATGCCCTTTTGTCAATTTTAGCTTGAGCTTTCTCAGCAGTACTGTACATACCTGGGCTTTTCTTGATTCTCTATGCAGGTATCTCAGGAGTTGACTCAGTTCTTGATACTGATGGTATTTCCACATAGACCTCAAGAGGGCCATTTATGATCGATTGCATTAAAGCTTCATCGATATTATCCAAGAATTAAATCATCCTGATTCGCCACTAATGATATTCACCCAAAAACAGAGTTGGTGGTTTAGTTTCTGATCCGATGGAGACGATTTATTTCGACATCTTTGATTTGAAATAGGTCGAGAATTCACCTGAAATTGAATCTTGAATTTATCAATCAAGAAAATCAAGAACCGTCAGATCTGACAAGTTCTTCTCTGAATATCAAGAACAGATGAATTGGCTCTGATACCAATTGTTAGATCCCAAACAATAAAAAATGTAGAAAGATTAAAGAACAAGAACAAGAATTAGATCACTGAAGTTGTATGTTGTATTGATTACTTCACTGTATTACAATATGTGTATCTTTACAAGCTTTATCTATCAACGTTAGTTATAACAAACTATCAAACTATCTATTTATATACAAATGGAAAAACTAAAGTTATAGTACAAAAATAACAGACATGTTCAAAACTGCTTCTGAACATCTTCAGAACTTCTTCAGAAGTGTCTTCAGAATCCTCTTCAGAACTTCTTCAGAACGTCTTCAGAATCTTCAGAACTTCTGAAGTAGCCACTTCAGAAGTTATGCCTTAGGCTTTACTTCATTTGTCTTCAGACTTCTGAATCTTTCTTTTCAGAACCTAGTCTTCTTTTGAAGCTACTTCTGATATCTATTACTTTGTGTTAATTCCCTGTTTCTTGAGCTTATTCGAAGAAGTTCTTGAGTTGAATGATTATTCAACTCATGGTTCAAAGACAGATTCTTTGTTATAAACTGAAGTTGCATGGTGGACTGTCATGACATATCATTCACATATTATCTATCTTGTGAGCCTATCAGTTGTCTTGAATTTCTATAGTTTCAAGCTGATTTTAGTGCACTCAGTCAGGGTTACTGCACATTGAATTTGGTAATAAAGTTGAAGGTAAAGATAAGATCTTTATTCAAGGGGGAGCTTGGATTTATTTAAGGGGGAGTTCTTGAAAACCAACAACACTAATGTTTTTCAAAGAAATCAAGGGGGAGAAGATCTGAAGATTAAAGACTATGATTCATTTACAAAACATTAGGGGGAGATTGTTAGGATCCAAAGAATCCTATGAATTTGGATCCTATGTTTGAAATGTTTTGTAAAGTCATTGTTCAGATTCAGACTTCAGAGGTCACAGTTCAGAAGTCTGAAGTTTAGAATAGAAGTTCTGAAGTTCTGAAGATAACTTTTGAAGAAAGAAAAGTTCTGAAGATAACTTTGGAAGAAAGAAAAGTTCTGAAGATAACTTCTGAAGAGAATTTCTGAATTCTAAAGACAACTTCTGAAGAAGTTCTGAATTGAAAGTTCAGAAGTTCTGAAGATAGTTCAGAAGTTCTGAGGAACTTCTGAATAGAGTTTTTTATGACGTGTCTTAATGTAATTGGGTTGTGATTTAAATACATGTAGCTTTAGCTTTTCTCTTGTAGTATAAATAGTTTGTTATGAGCTCCTATGTTGGTCCCAAAGGAGTCTACAAGAGTTCAAGGATATAGAAACAGTTTGTAGAAGGGGGGGTTGAAAACAAACAGATAGATTTTTAACTTTTAAATGAGTTTATATTAAATAAACACATTTACAATTACAAGCGGAATTAGAACAAGTTTATCAACCTATTCTATTGTAACTAAGAAACACACAGATTTGATGCACAAGAATATAAGGAAGAAAAGAAGCAGATGTTATAGAAAAGAAATAGTATGCATGAGGATGAAGAAGATATCTTCTTCCTATTAATACTCGTTTGCATTTAATGCAAGACAAAAGGTATATGCCACATGTCATGCTTTCATACGAAGCTTTTCCTTTGTCCAAAAAGCAACCTTGTATTTGGCCGCGTGTGAACAGTACCATATCAGATACGATGGGGACATAAGAGACAATTCGTACGTCCTTTTCTGACATAGTATAAGGTTTGACTTTTGTGCATCGAGGATAAGATCAACTTTAATCTTGTTTGAGAAGCTTCACTTGATCGCTGAACTTGAAACTTCAAGGATGAACTTTCGAAGTATCGCTGGCACTTCACAAGACTTCACACTGATTTAGATAATCCTTGTTATCACTGAACCGCTTCAGATCACTAGCTGATTATCTCTTTCTTCAGCTTGGTCTTCGACTTTCGCTGAATGTACTTCTGGTGTGATAGCTGATCTTCAGGTCTTCAGAGATAGACTTGAAGGTCCTGAGCTTCAGCGATCGCTGATAGCAATCAGCGGATGCAATCGCTGAATTTGAACTTAAGTCTACAGAGGAATTTTCACTAAGTATTTAGAGGAATCATATTCAAATCACTGAGAGGAGTTATGATCAACATCCTAGCTCAATTTGAGAGAGTTATTCTATGAGAGTTTATTAAGGTGTAAGTGTGATCCTAGCTCAATGTGAGAGAGTTATTCTATGAGAGTTGATTAAGGTGTAAGTGTGTGTTTTTCTGTAAGTGTTCTTACATTCAATATAGAGATTTGCGTTGGTTTTTCCAACGAAACAGTGAAAGATGTTGTTTTATCCTTATCCATGGAAGGAGGGAGTGGATGGGGAATAAAGGATGACTTGAACGATTCTGTGTTACAACTGTCAAAATTCGAGCTTCCGGGTTAGTTCCTATTAAGTCTATTAGAGTTATTCCAGATAAATTAGAAGAATACGAGTTAATTAGATTAGATTGACCGAAAAATTTCTATGGTTTCCGGTATTTGCTTAGAAAGTCCGGTTCCGACTCGTAAATGTCTAAAACGTCCTATATAGTGCCAAATGCTCTAATTTATACCCAATTTATATAAAATATATAGTTTTTGTATTTTAATTTTAAAACTTTTATTTTTATTATAAATTAACCAAAATGGGCTAACAATTTTGAGAAAAAAGCCAAAATTAAGAAAATGGACTCCTAATTTCATTGTTTTTGGACCTAAAATAATTTTTAAAAAACAATTGGTTGGGTTTGGGTGGGGCCCATCTCCATGCCCCCCCCCCCCCTTAATTCTACATATAAAAATGTTTTTTTTTTGTATTTTCCCCTCATTTGCAACTTTTGAATTTCAAAAACCCCTCTCTCTCTCTCTAGAAACTAAGGGACACAAATCTCTCTTCCCTTTTATCTCTAAAAATCAGCCACATTTCATCATCAAGATCATCTTTTGAACAAGATTTTTGAAGATCAATGAACCACGATCATCACTCAAGTAAGTAACAGCACCATCTTCATCTTTTTCTTGCAAATATTGGGTGAAAAACCCACTTTTCTTGCATTTCTTTAGCTACCTTCTTCTAATATCTGAAATTTCTGAGTTTGGGTGAAAAATCCACACCCATAACATACCCTCTTCCCCGGATTGATGACCTATTTGACCAACTTCAAGGTGCAACGTACTTCTCGAAGATCGATCTTAGGTCTGGATATCAACAAATGAGAGTGCGAGAAGAGGATATTCCCAAGACGGCCTTTAGGACTCGATAAGGTCATTACGAGTTCCTAGTTATGCCATTTGGTCTAACAAACACACCAGCAGTTTTCATGGATTTGATGAATAGAGTTTGTCGACCGTATCTAGACAAGTTCGTGATCGTGTTTATAGAAGACATACTTATTTATTCTCGAGACAAAAAAGAGCACGAGCAACAGTTAAAACTGATATTGGAATTGCTCAGAAAAGAAAAATTGTATGCCAAATTCTCTAAATGCGAATTTTGGATTCGTGAGGTGCACTTTCTTGGCCACGTGGTGAATGAAAAAGGAATCCAAGTTGATCCAGCTAAGATTGAGGCCATTAAGAAATGGGAAGCCTCGAAGACACCAACCGAGATTCGCCAATTTCTTGGATTGGCAGGTTATTACCGGCGATTCATCAAAAATTTCTCCAATATCGCGCAACCACTAACAACTCTAACCCAAAAAGATAAAAAGTTTATTTGGGGAGAGAAACAAGAGGAAGCATTTCAGACACTCAAACACAAGTTATGCAACGCACCGATTCAGGCTCTACCCAATGGAGTGGATAACTTCGTAGTCTACTGTGATGCTTCACATCAAGGAATGGGGTGCGTGCTAATGCAAAAAGACAAAGTTATTGCATACGCATCAAGACAACTGAAGATTCACGAGAAGAATTACGCTACTCATGATTTGGAGCTAGGAGCGGTGGTGTTCGCACTCAAGATCTGGAGACATTATCTCTACGGTACTAAGTGTACTATCTTCACGGATCACAAGAGCCTTCAACATATTCTTGACCAGAAAATGCTCAATATGAGACAAAGAAAATGGGTTGAGCTACTTAGTGATTACGGCTGTGAAATAAAGTACTATCCAGGCATAACGTAGTAGCCGATGCATTAAGCCGAAAGGAAAGAGTAAAACCGACGAGAGCACGTGCTATGGGAATGATGATTCAGACGAGTTTAAAGACTCAAATTCTGGAAGCACAAGGAGAAACTTTGAAAGAAGAGAACTTGAAGAATGAAACCTTGTAGGTCTTAGAGAAAGAATTTGAAATGCAAGCAGATGGCGTGCATTACTTCAAGAATAAAGTATAGGTACCGAAGGTTGGTAATCTACGATTAACCATTTTGGACGAAGCCCGTCGATCCATATTTTCGATTCACCCAGGAGTAGATAAAATGTATAAGGATTTGAAGGAGTTTTATTGGTGGCCAGGGATGAAGAAAGATATTGCTTTGTTCGTAAGCAAGTGCCTGACTTGTGCTAAGGTAAAGGCCGAACATCAGAAACCATCTGGTCTACTTCAACAACCTGAAATACCACAATGGAAATGGGAGCAAATAACCATGGATTTCGTAACTAAGCTACCCAAAACTGAAAAGGGGCACGATAGTATATGGGTTATAGTAGACCGACTCATCAAATCGGCTCATTTCATTCCCATTCGCGAAGATTTTAGTATGGAAAAGCGTGCACAACTCTACATCAACGAGATAGTTACACGTCATGGTGTGCCTATTTCCATTATTTCCGATAGAGATACACGATTTACATCACGATTTTGGCAGTCTCTTCAAAAGGAACTGGGTACGCGTTTGGATTATAGCACTGCGTATCATCCTCAGACGGATGGACAGTCAGAAAGAACTATCCAGACATTAGAGGATATGTTACGGGCATGTGCAATAGATTTCGGTGGGAGTTGGGATACCCATCTACCACTTGTTGAATTCTCCTATAACAACAGCTATCACACCAGCATACAATGTGCACCGTACGAAATCACAGCTGACTACGCCCGACATTATTCAAGAAATCACTCACAAAATCTCAACCATCAAAGAAAGACTTAAGACAGCAAGAGATCGTCAGATGAGTTATGCGGATAATCGGAGAAAGTCGTTGGAGTTTCAAGTGGGAGATAAAGTACTTCTGAAGGTGTCGCCATGAAAGGACTGTTACATTTCAGGAAGAGAGGAAAGCTGGGTCCCATATACATTGGTCCATTCGAAATACTCAAAAGAATCGGACCGGTGGCGTACAAATTGAAGTTACCACATAATTTAAGCCCCATCCACGACACGTTCTATGTGTCGAATCTGAAGAAACGCTTAATTGATGAAACATTGGTGTTACCTCTAGATGACATTCAGATTAACAATCGGTTACACTTCGTCGAAGAACCAATCGAGATACTGGACCGAGAAGTTAAACGGTTGAGGCGCAGTAAAATCCCTATTATTAAGGTCCGCTGGAATACGAAGCATGGCCTATATTATACTTGGGAAAGAGAAGATTTCATGAAGGGCAAATATCCGCATTTGTTTGCAAAGGAGTCCATTGGCAGTAGCAGTCATTAAATTTCGGGGCAAAATTTCTTTAACAGGGGGAGACTGTGACAACTGTCAAAATTCGAGCTTCCGGGTTAGTTCCTATTAAGTCTATTAGAGTTATTCCAGATAAATTAGAAGAATACGAGTTAGTTAGATTAGATTGACCGGGAAATTTCTACGGTTTCCGGTAGTTGCTTAGAAAGTCCGGTTCCGACCCGTGACTGTCTAAAACGTCCTATATAGTGTCAAACGCTCTAATTTATACCCAATTTATATAAAATATATAGTTTTAGTATTTTAATTATAAAACTTTTATTTTTATTAGAAATTAACCAAAATGGGCTAACAATTTTGACAAAAAAGTCAAAATTGAGAAAATTGACTCCTAAATTCATTGTTTTTGGGCCTAAATTTATTTTTAAAAAAAATTAGTTGGGTTTGAGAAAATGTTTTTTTTTTGTATTTTCCCCTCATTTGCAACTTTTGAATTTCAAAAACCCCCCTCTCTCTCTAGAAACTAAGGGACACAAATCTCTCTTCCCTTTTCTCTCTAAAAATCAGCCACATTTCATCATAAACATCATCTTTTAAACAAGATTTTTGAAGATCATTGAACCACAATCATCACTCAAGTAAGTAACAACACCATTGTTAGGTCTATTATTATTTTAATTGTGACAAAATAAGGAAAGGATATGCTTTATTGTAAAAGGAAGTTTATAATTCCTTAAACTCTTGTTTCCTTAATTAGATTAGACCTAGCAATATAAATACAGGCTTAGGGTTTTACTTTCAAGGAGTCGATTCATATATTAACTTAGAGAGAGAGCTGAAACCGTGAATCTGATTGTAATCGATATATACACTTTCATGAGATATATGACTACGTAAGTTCTTTAAATCATTGTTCGTGTCATATTAATTTACTATTAACTGTTTATTGTCATTGTGCTTGTTATTATGGGATCAACAAGTGGTATCAGAGCTTGAGATCACGAGTTTTTACGATTTTCTGAGTAAACCACGAAACAGAAGGTAAAAAAAAAATTCTGCTGTTCATTGATTTTTTTGTCGAGTCATACTGTGTCAAGCTTTACCCGATAAAACTTCTTATTTTTTTTGTCGACTAACACATATCTACTCAATGAATTTTTCATATCAGTTTCTGTGTGTTATTCTCGATTAGGTATATCTGTGTTCTTTTCGATTTAAATTTTTTCTCTCGACTTATTAATTTTTATCGAATACCCCTTCTGTTGATTGAATTTTTATCGATACAAACTGCTTAAATCTTGAATTTTTATCGACTCATCAATAAAATATTTAATTCTGTTTAGTTAAAATTACTTTAGTTTATTTTATTTATTTTTGAATATCTTTACATAAGAAAACTCAAGAACTTGTGACTACTGCAGCTTTTCTTACTAAAGATTTCCTTAGTAAAAATCATAAACTCTCGTAAATTTGATATTTTCGGTGATTGAACAAATAAGAAACTCGAAAACCCAGATAGTCTTGTCAATAAAAAGACGAGTTCTTTTTAGTCAAGAACATTGTGTTTTTGTTTTCTGGTTTTTCAATAAACAGAAAACTCAGAATTAAGAATTTTTATCGAGTTCTATTGAATCGAGAAAATTTTTGATCGAGTAAGTCAGTGTTCGATAAACTTCTTTAATCAATCTGTTTCTCGAGTATTGTTCACTCGAATTTCTTTAAAAATCTTTTTAATTCGACTTTTTTTAATCGAGTCTTGTTCACTCGATAACCTTTTATATCGAGTCCCACTCAATTCGATAACAATTTTTATCGAGTCTTGTTCACTCGATAACAATTTTTATCGCGTCTTATTCACTCGATAACAATTAGTATCGATCCTTAGTCATCCGACAACAATTTTCATCGAGCACTTCACGCCCGATAAAAATCCTTCAATCGATTTTCTTTAGTCACTCGATAATAACCTACTGTTTCCAGCGACAACTCAGAAATTTTTAAAAACTCATTGATCGAGGTCCAACCAAACAGTACAATGACCACCCGAGAAGCAATGGCCATTGAATCAGACACCAAGCCTCCAATTCTCTTTTCGGGAGAATATTCTCAATGGAAGGATAGATTCCTTGATTTCATTGAACGTCATGACTTTGCCGATGAGATCATGAGTTCAATCAAAGAGGGTCCTCCTCCGCCTTTTTATCAGGAGTATCCTGCTATGCCAAACAACACTCCTCCTACGCCCGCACGAAGGGAAGTTAAACTCAAAAGTTCTTGGGATGCAAAGGAGAAAAGGATAATGAGAGGTGACCAACTTGCCCGTTCTTATCTACTTATGAGCCTTCCCAATGAGATCTACATGAGCATTGATAGCCACAAGAAGACGGCTAAAGAAATGTGGGAGGTCATAGAGAAATTCATGCTTGGAACGAAGATTGGTACACAACTCAAAATCACCAACTGCATTTCTCAATATGAAGAATTCAAGGCAAAAGAGGGAGAAAGTCTTACGAACACATATACTCGATTTGTACAACTGGTGAACGAACTTAGCAAAAACGAAATTCGTAAGACAAAGATCGAAAACAATGTCAAATTTGTTAGCAATCTTCAACCGGAATGGCGTTGGTTTGCTAATCAAATCAAACACAGCAAATATCTTGCTGACCTTGACCTTCATGAAGTCTATGAAACCCTTCAACAAGATGAAGAGGAGGTTCTCGAACTTATGGGGTTAAATTCCATGAAGAACCCGGATCCAATCGCATTAATGGCAAAAGAGTCCTCTTCCGTTCCTCAAGAAATGTTTCCCGAATTAGAAGATGAAGACTTTGACTATGATCCAGATATTGCCAAACTTCAACATCAACTGGCCTTCCTTACAAAATCTTTTCAACAAAAGTTCTCACGTCGCTCGAATCCCAATCAAAAAAGGTATGCCTCGGGATCGAATAACCATGAGCGAAAGGCAATGTTTGAACCCAAAACTAGAAGAGAAGAACCTCGCCCTACACCCAAGCCTGAAGACAGGTTCAAGGGTGAAAGAAGTTTGTGCTACAACTGCGGCAAAACTGGACACTACGCAAGGGAATGCAAGAAGCCAGTAGTGAAGGACTCTAACTACTTCACTTACAAACTAATGTTGTCCAAACAAAAAGAAGCCGGTAAAGTCCTTCTAGCGAAGATGAACAATGGCTTAATCAAGATGATGAAGATGACATGGAAGGGGATACTCAAGCACATTTCAGCTTAATGGCTTACTCTGATGACACTCCTTCTAACGCTTCCAACTACACACCCGAGGTAAGCCCTTCTGACTATGACTCTTTTGTATCTCAAATGCATGATTTAATGTGTCAATTAAAGGAATTACACTCCAAATTGAAAGCCGAGAAACTCTTGGTTTCCAATTTAGAAGCAAGCCTTGAAAATAACCATAAACAACTGCTTCTTATGCAAACCGACCTTGTCACTACTCAAAGTATAGCACAAAATCTCGAAACGGAGAAAATGGTTTTAATGGAAGAAAATGATCGTTTCCAACAACAAATATCTGATCTCACACTCCAACTTCAAACATCTAGGAATGAGACTGCCAAATTTTCATCTAAGTTTGACTTTGTCAGTTTTCAAAGACAGGATTTATTAGAAAAACTCGAAGCATTGGAATTAAAACTTTACAAGCTTGGTCAAACTGAACACACAATTCACTTAAATGCACCGAAAGATTTAAGCTCCAAAGCCGGTTTAGGTTTTGAAAACCCGAAACATTTAGCAAAGGCTATCTATAATACTCCAACGATTTATAAATTCGAATATCTGAACCTTGGTCCAGAATGGAAGAGACCAAACAAAAACTATTTTCAAATACCTTTATGCTATCCTCAAATAGTAGAGGAGGAATCTTCAAGTGAATCTCTTCCAAACAACTACTTCCCATCTTACTCCACCGAAGAACTCCAAAAGAAGATTCCTGAGTGTAAATCGTACATTCCCACACTATTTTTAGAAAAGAAAATTCTTCAACTCGAACAAGTGTTGGAATTCGAACGTTCTTTGGCGGAAAAGGAAAAGAAAACATTTTTATTTAAAATACAACAACTTGAAAACGAGACTTTACAATTGAACAAAACTCGTGAAAATGATACTATTTCAAACGTTTCAACTTGTAAAGCCTTCGTTATCAATTATTTAGATAATTGTGAAGAGTTGTTCAAAATGGACCCACATTCCAATCTTCCAAAACAAAAATGTTCCTATTCCGAAGAACAAATCCATGCTGAATTAGATGCCCTTTCTAACCAATCTTCACTTGAATCGGACGAGTGCTTAAATGACATGTGTGAGAAGTTTGATTTCAATCTTGTACTTCCTAATCATACTGAATTCTTAGACAAAGGCAAACAACCTATGGAAACAGTTTCTTTACCTACTGAACCAACGGAGTGTTCCACAAGTCAAAATCCGATCACTCATAATCAAACGAAAAACAATCAAGTCTTCAAAAACCATACTAACCGTGTTCCTTTCACTATTTCAGCGCTTCATACTTTAGAAACCAAGTCGGTTTGGGTAAAAAAGGGCACGCATACTACAAAGCAAACACCCCGCAATGAAGACAGGTTTTTACATTCCAATGTCAAAAGAAACAACTCTAGATTTCCTTTTCCGTATCAAATTCATTCATTTAGACATTTAATCAAATTTTCTCGTAATAAAATTTGTTGCTCTAATTGCGGTGTGGATGTTTTTGTTCGTAAAACTTCTATTGATTATGGTTATGGTTATTTTCCGGACATGCATAATTCATTTAATCACAACTTTTATCATTCATCATCCATTTCTAAATCGGGTCCGAGAAATCACATGACTAACGCCTATAAGTCTCACCTCAAGTGGGTACCCAAGGGTGCAAAGTCAACTAACCATGATGGACCCATTTACAAATGGGTACCTAAATCTGCCTGATTTTGTGCAGATCGGTCATGTGTGGTACTTAGATTCCGGCTGCTCCAAACATATGACCGGCCAAAAGGAGCTGCTTGCCAACTACACTGAAAAGAAGGGCGGATTCGTCAAATTTGGCAACAATCACTTGGCACCGATAAAAGGATATGGTGATATCATTCAAAACAACATCACCATTTCAAATGTCTCTTATGTACAAGGGCTAAGCCACAACCTATTGAGCATTGGAAAATTTTGTGATAAGCAACTCGAAGTCAATTTCCGACCCGATAGATGCTGTGTTCGCACGTTTGACGGAAAGGAGCTTCTAACCGGCACTCGTAAGTCCAACCTCTACACGATCGATCTTTCCCAAGTAAACGCCCCCTCAAGTGTTTGTCTTCTAACAAACGTCTCTAGTCCAAAGACCTGGTTATGGCATCGTCGCCTATCTCACTTGAACTTCAAGAACATAAATCGCCTCTCCATCCACGGATTAGTCACCGGACTCCCATCTGTTAAATTCGACAAACCACATCTTTGTGACGCATGCGAGATGGGAAAGATGAAGAAGGTCTCTCACAAACCCAAGATAGTTCACAGCTCGACTCGACCTCTTCAACTCATTCATATGGACTTGTGCGGCCCGATGCGGACTCAAAGCATACATGGTAAAAAGTATGTTCTCGTGATGGTGGACGATTTCTTTCGCTTCACATGGGTCAAGTTCCTTCGATCAAAGGATGAAACCCCCGACACCATCATCACATTTCTCAAAGTCGTTCAAGTCAAACTAGAACTTACTGCACAAACCATCCGCACCGATAATGGAACTGAATTCAAATACCGTATCCTTGACGGTTACCTCGAATCGGTTGGTATAACCCACACGTTCTCTGCAGCTCGTACTCCACAACAAAACGGTGTGGTCGAACGCCGAAATCGAACTCTTGTTGAAGCCGCTCGCACTATGCTTACTTTTTCAAAGCTTCCTCTCCACCTTTGGGCCGAAGCTATCAACACAGCCTGCTATACTCAAAACCGCTCCATCATCAACAAACGCTTCAACAAGACACCGTATCACTTAGTCTACGATCGCGTTCCTTCAATCGAGCATCTTCGAACGTTTGGCACACGTTGCTTCGTACTAAATGAAAAAGAAGATCGTGGGGAACTCAAGCCAAAAGCTGATGAAGCCTACTTTCTCGGATACTCACCAAATGCATCATCTTATCGGGTCTACATAAAACACGCACGTTGCGTCACTGAAAGCGTTAATGTACAATTCGATCCAAACGCCGAGATTGCTCCTGAACACGACAGTTCCGGACTCGCACTCATCGGTATACTAGCTTCCGATCACATTCGTTCGGAACCTGCTCCCAACCCCGATGAACCTTCAACGTCCAATACTGCCAAGACAAATCTGGATGACCTATTCGAGTACTTCTACTCGGATTACTTTGGACCGACCACTGATAATTCTCTCCAGATTCCCCGCCTACCTTGGAGATTGCCGAGACCTCGGATCTTTCCGGACCACCAATTACAACGGAAACCGTCTCAACTGCTGCATTTCCAAGCACCTCTACAACTGCTCCTCCAAATCAAACTAGTCCATCGGATGCTCCTCTTGTTCCACCTGAACCTCAACCGCCTGTTCAACCAAATCCTGCGGAACCGACATCCTCTCCCCCTACAGCCAATTCAACAACGCCGGATGTCACAAGTGCCACTAGATATTCAACCGTGGCCCCATCTTTGGAATCTATTCAAGATCTTCCCTTAGGTTCTTATCAAGATGACACCCCGGATCCAAATGCCTTTCAACCTCTTCCTCATACAACAAAATGGACCCGCTCTCAACCTGTTGAACAAATTATCGGAGATCCAAACCGACCAGTTACAACGCGTTCCGCCTCGGCCAATGATTGCATGTTCTCTTCATTCATAAGTAAGATTGAACCCACATCCATTCATGAGGCAATGAATGATCCTGACTGGATTGTGGCCATGCAAGAGGAACTCAATCAATTTGAAAGTCTGAAAGTATGGCGCCTTGTTCCCCGTCCACGAAACAAAACCGTTATTAGCACGAAATGGATATTCATGAACAAGCAAGATGAAGATGGAGTCGTCATTCGCAACAAAGCTAGACTTGTCGCCAAAGGATACCGTCAACAAGAAGGCATTGACTACGACGAAACATTTGCACCCGTAGCCCGTATTGAAGCAATTCGAATGTTCTTGGCTTACGCGGCACACAAGAACTTCGTGGTTTTCCAAATGGACGTCAAGACGGCCTTTCTAAACGGTGTTTTGCGTGAAGAAGTCTATGTTTCTCAGCCCGACGGGTTTGTCGACTCCTCCAAGCCACATCATGTCTACATTCTGGACAAGGCTCTGTATGGATTGAAGCAAGCCCCCCGCGCATGGTACGATAGCCTGTCTACCTATTTAGTGAAAAACGGATACTCCAAAGGTAAGATCGATCCAACTCTTTTCATTAAAAAGGACAACGGTGACATTATGCTCATTCAAGTCTATGTGGAAGACATCATCTTCGGCTCGACTAACCCAAGGCAATGCAAAGAGTTCTCTGAACTCATGATTGCCAAATTTAACATGAGCATGATGGGAATGATGAATTTTTTCCTTGATCTTCAAATTAAACAATTTTCTACTGGAATATTCATCAACCAATCCAAATACATCTCGAATATGTTGTGTAAATACAACATGACGTCATGTTCTCCGATTGGTACACCCATGTCCCCGGGTTCAAAACTACACGCTGATCCTTCGGGAAAAGATGTGGATTCTAAAAATTACCGGGGCATGGTTGGTTCTCTCATGTATCTTACGGCTAGTCGTCCGGACATAATGTTTGCCACCTGTCTTTGCGCGAGGTATCAAGCATCTCCAAAGGAATCTCATCTTAGTGCGATCAAACGGATTTTCCGGTATTTAAAAGGTACACCTAATCTTGGCCTATGGTATCCCAAGGATACGGGTTTCGAACTAACTGCCTTTTCAGATTCGGATCACGCCGGATGCATGCTCGATCGTAAAAGCACTTCGGGCCATATTCAATTCCTTGGAGACAAATAGGTCAGCTGGTCATCAAATAAGCAAGCGTGCGTCTCCACATCTACCGCGGAAGCCGAATACATCGCTGCCGCAGGCTGCTGCTCGCAAGTACTATGGAAGCGCACTCAACTCAAAGACTATGGCTTCTGGTTCAACAAGATTCCCATCTATTGTGACTCCAAAAGCGCCATAGCCATTTCAAGCAACCCGGTTCAACACACGAAGACAAAGCATATCGACGTTCGATATCACTTCATCAAGGATCATGTCGAAAGAGGTACAATTGAACTATACTTTGTTAATACGGAACTTCAGCTTGACGACTTGTTTACCAAGGCACTGGATGAGAAACGATTCCAGTTCCTAGTATCCAAGTTGGGAATGCTCAATCTTAAAAGCTGATTATCCAAAATCAGAGTGCCTCAAAATCCTTAAAAACGTCTATCCAAGGGTTTTTGCACATTTACTCGTTGAGTCAATCTGCATAACACTTGGATTCTCATTTTTAAGATTTTGACTTTTATCTTACAGTTCCGTATTTTCAATGTTTTCTTTCATTTTTATTTCTACCTCGCTGTGTATATCACAATGGTTCATCATTCAAGGGGGAGCAACAAGGTACGTTTTCCCATTCATTCACATTCATAGGGGGAGCACACCACTGTAGGCACACACTAAGGCGGAG
Source organism: Silybum marianum (assembly GCA_036898165.1). Classification (NCBI taxonomy): domain Eukaryota; kingdom Viridiplantae; phylum Streptophyta; class Magnoliopsida; order Asterales; family Asteraceae; genus Silybum; species Silybum marianum. The sequence goes on along the minus strand of CM072531.1, from coordinate 16,741,898 downwards.
CCAAAAATATTTTATGTGTTTTTCTGTCTTTAACTTAAAAAAAAATTAAAATTTAAGTCCAGTTCTCGGCCCCTAAGGGCTCGACAAAAATGGGATTATCGACCCCCTCTGGCTCGATAACCTCCCCAATCGACAATTGTTAACGGGAAATTTTTCATCGGCCCAATCACACACTGCCACGTGTCATCACCCGATGACCACTATTTAAAGTAACCGGGCCCCTCTCTCAAAGAACCTTTCTTCACAAGTTTGAATTTCCCTCTTTCTCTCTGAAAAACCCTTCAAGTTCTTGGCTTCCAAAATCAAAATCTCCAAACTTCGAGTTTTCAGATCTGAAAGCACCACCAGGTTCATAATTCTCCCCTTATCATCTTTAATTCTTGCACTTTGTTCCTAAAACTGTTGCATGATGATGTTTTTAATGATTGGCTGTTCGTTTTTTTTGGGGTTTAATATGGTTTTTCCGATTTTGACTGTTCCATCAGTCAAAATCGTGGGTATATAATGGCTTTTAGTCTTAAGTGCTTTACTAATTATGTTCCCTATCACTAATCGCACCTAGTAATAGGATTTTGCCTTAGTTTTAGGCCCTTTTTGGAATCTGAGCACTTAGAAGTTCTTAGTCTGGTTTATGAGTTTTTATCGTGTCCTTCATCATCCTTTGTTTTTTTATTGAGTCTCGTTACTGTGACCAAGAACACCATCTTTTTGCCCAAGTCTTTTTATCGAGCCTTTATGACTCGATAACCTTTTTTGTCGAATATCATAAACTCGATGAAAAACACCAAGTGTTTTTATCGAGCCTTTATGACTCGACAACTTTTGTTATCGAATTTCATAAACTCGATGAAAAACACCAAGTGTTTTTATCGAGCCTTTATGACTCGATAACTTTTGTTATCGTACTTTATAAACTCGATGAAAAACACCAAGTGTTTTTATCGAGCCTTTATGATCGATAACATTTGTTATCGACTATCAATCGATCGATGAAAATTACTAAGTGCTCTCATCCAGTCATTTTGGATCAATAACCTGCCCTTACATTGTCCATGTATTTTCATCGAGCCTCATAGAATCAACAACATGCTATACATAGATCGATATTTTTCTAAAAAGTTTTCAAGTACTTTCATCGACCCTTAGGCAATCGATAACCTGTTCTTCTATTCTTCTCGATTCTCATTGACTCGACAACCCCTCCACAGGTTTGATCTAAATTTTTTCCAAGTCTGTTGTCGATCCTGATTCAATCGACAAACATTTTTTATCGATCCCATTGCACTCGATAACAATTGTTATCGACCCAATGGGACTCGATAAAAATACTTAGCATCTTTTTTTGAAACTCACGACACTAATTTTTACACTTGGTTTGCCTAACTGTCTTATTTCAGAAACCAATGGCAGCCATGAATGACCCAAACATGTCCGATGATGAAAACCCGATGCCATCCGAACGCTCGACCGAACCAAGCATCAATGCAGCAAACCGGGATGACTTCTTGATGCCACGAGCTCACTTTCGCCAAATCAAACCGAATAACCACCGACTAGATTTCGGCATCACTCTCGAACACCAGATCATTCTTGACATTCTTCAGCAACATCCGCTTCGCTTTGCATTTGCACTAGACCACCGAGTACCCATGTTCTACCTCCAACAATTCTGGTATACACTGACTTATCATCCGGACGAAGGTGACCATCACTTCACTGCTCAGATCGATGACTTTATCACCCGCCTAACTCCAGCCAGGATTCGCCGCATTCTCCGCCTACCGCTAGCTACCGCCGAACAGATGGTTGCCGACATCCTAGCCCTCGGGTACGAATCCCCTGAACCATTCACAAGTCCCGGCCAGTTCAAGAGGATGTACTTGCCTCAGATTTGGTTCACGCTATTCACCATCGTTAATCGATGTCTGAACAGCAAACATACTAGCATGGACAAGGCCAGTACGGCGGTCCTTCGGATCTTTCACGGCATCACATTCAACCGCCACTACGACTACGCGATGCTCATCTGGACGGACTTTGTAGAACTAGTGGAAGACAAATCCAACTTTCGCGATCGTGCATTCGTTCCGTTTCAGAGGTTTCTTCAACTATTCATCCATGCAATGATGACTTCTCGACCTGCCATTCCTAGAAGAGCCGGAACACCCTTAGGCCCGACCTATGCTCTTAAATTTCTACGCCTATATGATCGGGTCTTCCACAATACCATGCCTATCCCTGAAGCGCTCCTCGCTTATGCTGATCAGAATGCACCTAGAAGTTGTATGATATGATAAGTCTATTTAGAGCTATAAGGTTGATTATTAGTTCCTTTCTCGCACTCTACATAAGATGGAATCGACTATGTGTTTTATTTTATAAAAACAAGTTTATACGATACATTTTTGCTTATATTTATTCGAATAATGCATTCCGCCGCATCACGCGGGTACACAAATAGTATATATATATACATAGGGGCGGGTTCAAATGAGAACTCAAATTTGGTTGTGAACGTGAGGATAAATTAGAGCGCGACACGTGTCTGCATATAGACTGAATAATCAAAAAAATATTCAGACTGAATATAGTATTTATTCAGTATGAATATTTCTTTGATTAAGTAGTCTGAATATGACGCATGTCGCGCTCTCATTTGTCCTCACGTTCACAACCAAATTTGAGTTCTCATTTGAACTCGCCCCTATATATATATATATATATATTATCATTTAGGGTTTCCTTTGAAATGATGAAATGGAAGCCAAGAATGGTTTTGGAATACTCGTATGAGTTTTAAAATGCAAGAAAAATGATGTATAAACCTAAATGTTGTTTTGACCTAATTTTGGAAGGAAAGTTTTGGAAGAGATAATAAGTTTTACGTTGTGCTGATTATTAGAGAATTTGAGTGCGAGTGTTAAGGTAGACTGTAAGAAGAAATTATAAATCTTAGAGAGACGTTGACTAGTTGAAGTCAAAACCTTAACGCGGTACTCGGTTTTTTAGGACCAATTGTGAGGGATTACCTTACCACCCGGGTAAAGTCGGCATTTTAGGGAGTAACCTAAATCGAAGGGAATATGTATGGCTATAGTCGGCTGAGCTCTTGCGAAACTATCAGAGGGTTTAATGCAAAAGAGGAAGAGCATTTGGTCAATCGGGAGATCGTTAGAAAATATTTAAGAAGGAATTCATCTTTGAGCAACAATAATGAAGTGGGGTAATTAATGTTGTAAGATACTCTCGAGATTGTAAGGGTCAACTAAGTTTGGGAGGCAATTAAGACCTTACTGTTGGAACTGCTCTGGCATTGTTCACGTTTGGTATGGGTATAATCGATTGAAAAAGGGTTCCAACCAGAGTTCGAGCTTGGTGGAAATACTCCCACCGGAAGGGAGTCAATTGAGTTGTGAAAACGCAATTGTTTGAGAGTTGCGCCTCTTATGGATAAAGAGTATCATAAGGAAATGAGGAAACGATATCAATACTAGAGGAACTCTCGTGTGGATGTTTATTCAATTTATGAGGGATTTGAAAATTTGGAAATCCAAGCTATCCGTTGGGTGTAAATTTTAAGTTCTGTATCAAGGATAGATTTCGAGGACGAAATCATCCTAAGGTTGGTAGGATTGTAACGCCCGGAAATTTTTAGATAAAATATAAAATTCTAGAATAGGCGTGTTTTAAAAGGGTTATGGATTGGTTGATGAAAAAGATCGAAGCTATGCGTCAGAAATCAAGTTTGAGAGTTTCGGGGTAACTTAAATGGCTCGTGCTATGTAACACCCCGCCTTACCACGACACAATATTGTCCGCTTTGGCCTAAGCCGCACGGATTTGTTTCTGGCGACCTGGCGAGGACTTCCCAGGGGGTCACCCATCCTGGTACTACTCCCACCCAAGCACACTTAACCACAGAGTTCCAAGAAACTGCTTTGCGTGTGGCCTCAAAACGCGTTGTGTTTAGGAAGGTCAAGATTTACTTATGAACCCAGCATCACTCCTGTCCACGGCCGATATGGGATTTGCCTAAGGTGTTACAAACACCCCCCCTTAGGGACTCATCGTCCTCGATGAGGTTTGCCCCACATCCCGAACGGCACAGGAGCGGCTCTGATACCATTTGTAACACCCCGCCTTACCACGACACAATATTGTCCGCTTTGGCCTAAGCCGCACGGATTTGTTTCTGGCGACCTGGCGAGGACTTCCCAGGGGGTCACCCATCCTGGTACTACTCCCACCCAAGCACGCTTAACCACAGAGTTCCAAGAAACTGCTTTGCGTGTGGCCCCAAAACGCGTTGTGTTTAGGAAGGCCAAGATTTACTTATGAACCCAGCATCACTCCTGTCCACGCCCGATATGGGATTTGCCTAAGGTGTTACATGCTAGTTGCGGCTGAGCTAACCCACGCCACTAAGTGGCTTTACACTCTGTTTGGCTAGGGCCAGTTACCAATGCCAGTTACGAAATGTAACTAGCTTCACAACTAGCGTCGGGGTCTGGTTGGTCAAGATGGAGTCGCGTGAGTTACCAATGCCAGTTACGAAATGTAACTAGCTTTACAACTAGCGCCGGGGTCTGTTTGGTCAATATGGAGCCGCGTGAGTTACCAATGCCAGTTACGAAACATAACTGGCGTCCATATCTGGCGTCGGGCACTGGAGTAAGTTGGGTGAACTTTATAAACACATTTTTTTGCATCAGATTTCACTAGATACTTTTCTCCTTGTTTTTCCTTCAATCTTCTCCATAAAGAACGAACCTTGGAACACTTACTCCATATTTTCCACCCTCTCCAATGCATTTACTCAATATCAAAGCTCGGTAATTGGGGTTCAAGCTTCAAGAAGTTGTGTTCTTCACCTTCTTCATCAAGCTTTCACCATCTTCACCACTTTTAGGAGATTTTCTAGGGTTTTCCTATCCCTAGCTATGTGAGTTCAAATCTAAACTTACAAACTCAAATACTTGTTGTAAATGTAGTATTTTACTGATTCTTAAACTTGATTTCAAGTAGTTGTGTATTTGGGTAAGTTTGGAGGTTTTAGGTCAAAATGAGGATTTTGGAGTATTTTGTTGTAGATGATGAGATGAGCATCATTAATGGTTTAAAATACTTGGAAAGGTTATAAAATGAATAATCTTTGGTTTTGAAACTCAAAATGATTTGATCTAGTTTTTGGTAAAACTTGGATTTGAAAGGAAATGGTTTATGGAAAGGGTTTTCAAGGTTGGAAAACTAGTAATACGTCTCGTTGATGTATTCGGTCGTAGGACTAGATGTAATGGATCCATAGGCATATAGTCGGTTTTAAGTCGGGATGGTTGTCCCTTTTGGTTTCGTTAGTAGTCATCGAGGGCCTTACACTTAGGTGTATTAATCGGTTGTTACCGATTGCCATTGACTATGTTGGGTGCATCGGGAGGTCATCGAGGGTCTTACACTTGAGTGTGTTAACTGGGAGTTGTCGGGTGCTATTGACCTATTGCACGGGCTTAGTAGAAGTCATCGAGGGCCTTACATTTGGTGTATTAACTGGGGTTGCCGGTTGCCATTGATTTCTATAAATAGCTTGAACATTGAGTAGTGACCTACAATTGTATCTGTCACTAAAGATGGAATATCGGGTCTCCCCCTGTTGTTTTAAAAGATTCTTGCTCACCAAGAGTAAGCTTTCAAGTAGAGTTTAATGGGATAAACTGAACTGTATCTTTGTTTAAATATTTTACTGATTTATCCATTTAACTGTTTGTTCTCACTAGACGTAAGCCTAACACTTGATTTTAAATGTGGCTTAGCAGGTGATCGGGATGGAGGGGATCCCTAGAAGGGAGTGGAGGGTAGTGCCGGTGGAGGCACCTTTTTGAGGAATGTACTTTGAGTGTACATGGTTGGAGATATTAGATCAATTTTTGAGGTTGCTAGTAACACCCGAATGTAATCTATATTACGAATTGTATGATTAATAGGTTGTTATTTTAGTGTCCATGTTTAGACGTAAACTCCCATACTATATCGCCATTTTGTAGGTGATTTTATATATTGCGCATTTTATTATTCGGTTTTATTTTAGTCTAATTTTTAGGGTGTTTCATATATATATATATATATATATATGTGAGGCGAGTTTATTCGAGAACGGTAACAATTTACGAGAATGCTAGGACAATCCTCAGCCCATCATTTTGTATATGAAATTTTTTTCATGTACAAAATCATATGTGATTTTGTACTGGCATTAAAAATGACACGCGCGACTTTTGCCGCGGAAAAAGTCTCGGCTAATCATATATGATTTTGTATGTGAATCATATGTGATTTTGTACATGAATCATATGTGATTTTGTACCTGAAAAATTTCATGTACATAATGAATAGTTGAGGATTGTCCTCGCATTCTCGGAAATTGTTACCGTTCTCACATGAACCTCTTTATATATATATAGGGGTTAAATCAAATAAAAACCACAAAAATGTTACAAACTCGTAAAAAGCGATATAAAAATAATTTTAATCAAATGTTAAGATTTAGGATATTATTTCACATATATTTGTTTCATAACATGAAACTTTCACATGTATTTGTTTTACCATGTGAATATTTTTTATGCATATTTTTGGTATCACTAGTTGAATTAAAGAAAAATCACACCAAATTATTTCATTAGGTGAACACAAACATATGTGAAACACTATCTTAAATTACAGATTTTGATGAAAAAAATCATGTAAAAAAATATTTTTATATCGGTTTTCACGAGTTTGTAACTTTTTTGTGGTTTTTATTTGATTATTCTCCCCCTCTCTCTCTCTCTCTTTATATATATATATATATATATATATAGAGAGAGAGAGAGAGAGAGAGAGAGGGGAAGGTTCAAATGTGAACTCAAATTTGGTTATGAACGTGAGGACAAATAACAGTGCGACACGTGTCTGAATTTGTATTATTCAGACTGAATAATACTATTATTCAGTCTGAATTTGTATTATTCAGACTGAATAATACTATTATTCAGTCCGAAAATTTTCTTCATTATTCACATGGAATATGACACGTGTGCGTTTTCGTTTGTCCTCACGTTCACAACCAAATTTGAGTTCTCATTTGAACCCGCTCCTATATATATATACAACTACATTTGAGTTCTCATTTGAACCCGTCCACACATATATATATATATATATATATATGTGGACGGGTTCAAATGAGAACTCAAATGTGGTTGTGAACGTGAAGACAAATGAGAGTGCGACACGTGTCCCATTCAGTCTGAATAATGAAGGCATTTGGTATGAATAACGAATGTGAAGTTCATACATTATTAAGTATGAATAACACGCATTCAGATTAAATAACATAACATTCAGAGTGAATAACACAACATTCAGTATGAATATATTCAGACTGAATGGGACATGTGTCACACATTTCTTTATCCTCACGTTCATGACCAAATTTGAGTTCATATTTGAATCCGCCCAATATATAAATTAGAGTAAATTGCATTTTGCTTCATATAGTTTAAACAAAATTGTATAACTTGTCCTTGTAAAAGTAAAAAAACGAAAATATCCCAAACTTAACAAAAAAAAATTATATCAAAGATGATGATTACAGTTACTCAAGTTTAAGGATCAATTTCGAAGATTGGTATAAACCACATGGACCAAAACTATAGTTTACTTTTTTGACAATAATATTTTTATCTTGATATTTGGAGGGGAAGGAGTGAAGACTTGGCCGTTGACTTGTGAAATTAAGTCTACGTCAAGAATATATTGCTTTCACATCACCAGTGGCGGACCCACACTATAGGGAGGGGTCTCGTGCTACCGCTCAACTTTGTGTCGTAAGGGTAAAAAATGTCGCGATTCGTAAGTTTTACGTGAGGTGCACCCGCTAAACTCTGATGGGTGCTCTGTGTTAAAGGGAGCGCAACTTTAAAAAATCCCTCGAAATCAACAAAAAAACCTTAAAAATCACTTGAAATCAACCAAAAACCATAAAAAATTACCCGAAATCAACCAAAAACCTTAAAAATCTTTCGAAATCAACCAAAAACCTTAAAAAATCTTTCGAAATCAACCAAAAACCTTAAAAAAATCCTTCAAAATCAACCAAAAACCTTAAAAAATCATTCGAAATCAACCGAAAAACTTAAAAAAGTCCCCGAACAGGGAATTCGGCTAAAAAAATCTCTCGAAATCAACCGAAAAATATATCAAACAACTTTGCGGACATTTGATACAATTTAAGGGTGCACCCGCTCGGGAAAAATCATGGGTCCGCCACTGCACATCACGCTTCTCGTTTTCATTTTATCTACTTTATATATGGGTGAAGAAGACTTTTCATCTTTCGTCTTCCTCTAGCTTTTATCACTCCATTGAAATCTCTCTTTCAAAACACCCACATAGTCGCTGGAATCTTGACTTCCGATACACATTTTATAAAGAAAAAGATGACAAAAAGGTTTGCCGACAAACCGGAATCCGACCAATATTGGCAGAATGAAAGACGACTGTGAACTCGATCTTCTTTGGTTTCGTAGGTTTAATATTTCATTCCGTATGTATATATGAAACAATTTTATATCTTTTACTTTTTTCATTAAAATATATCAATCTTATATTCATAAAAAGTTGCTAAGATCTCATCTTCCATTCGCTCATTATTTAATAGATTTTAACATAAATTATATTATCGTAATATTATTGAATTTAATATATAAATACAATTTTAGAAAAAAATAATTTTATAAAAATATAATAACTTGTCGTTAATGTATCTATACTATATTATAAAGCATTTGGCAAAAACTCTTCAAAACATATTATTATGCGGTTAGTACAATTGATTAAAGCATGATTACTTAAAATTCAAAAATGATATTATTTTGGTTATTTTGGTTAATTTCCTTATTAAACCTATATTATAATTTAAAATAAAATCTGAAATAAAGAAAGTTTACAAAAAATAAAATCTATTTTTTCAAAACTAATTAAATCGTATTATAAAATTGATAAAGACAAAAAAATAAAATACAACATTAAAATTAAAATGGATCTTGTTGCATTGCGCGAGTACCCTTCTAGTTTGAATAAAATAATCATTTTTTTTTAAATCAAGTTTAAAAAAAAATCTATATTTATTAGAGATTTTTTTTATTATTATCTATTTTAGAAAACATTGTTTGATCATTTTAGAAACAAAAACTCATTTTCTTCTATATTAAAGAAATGATTACCTTCGCAAGTAGCCTTGTGTTAAACTATATTTTTGCCTAATTTTCGGTTTCTATGCCGGTTTAAATGAGAAATTTTAAACCATGACCTTATATGAACTTTTTCTATATCAAAATCAAGTCAACATGTATTGATAATATAAAAACTAAATGTTAACGTTGAAGTTATAAATTTTATGTTATATATGATCTTCCACAGTGCAATTGGGGAAGTAGTGAAGATGAATTTTGTTCAGAATTTCTGCACTGCGTTGGAGCCGATGCTTCGAAGAGTGGTATGATACATGCACCACTTTTTAAAGATGATATTTGTTCCTTTCTCTTTTGATGTTTAATTAGCTTTATTGTATGCAATATGATTATTAATTTACCATCGTAGGTCAACGAGGAAGCTTAACAACGAAGATGAATACCATCTTACGCTAGATCGAATTCCTTGCTTATCAAGACATTACGACCCTCAACAATGCAACTGAAATTCAGACTTAACGGGACACATGTCACACACTCCTTTGTCCTCACATTCATCACCAAATTTGAGTTTACATTTGAATCTGTCCCTATAAATATATATATATACATATATATATATAGAGAGAGAGAGAGGGAGGTTCAAGAGAAAACATTAAAAAAGAGAAAACCTAAGAACAGCCTGGGTGGCTTCCATGTGGACGGTATGCACTAATGCATACTGGTAACTTGTAACATACATTAGTGAATATTCATCAATGCATTTATACACTACAAAAAAGTGATCATTTCCGACTGAAATATCCGTCGGAAAAAGCAGAATCCGTCGGAATAGACCACAAATCCGTCGGAAAAGATTCTTCGGAAACACCCTCGTCCGAAAAGCCTATTCCGACGGACTTTTCCGACGTATGCTATTTCCGACGGATTTCCGACGGAATTGCCTTATCCGTCGGAAAAGGGCTTCCGACGGATAGCATTTGCGACGGATTTCTGACGGAATATTTGCGACGAATATGTATCCATTTCCGACGGCAATCTTTTCCGACGGATTTCCGACGGAATTTAGAAACCATTTCCGACGGATATTCCGTCGGAAATCCGTCGGAAATGTTGTTTTCTCAAAAAAAAAATTAAAAACCAAATTTCCTGTACATTTTTGAACCCAGAACTACCACACAGTTTTGAACAAAGTTGTATATAACAAATTAAACTGTTTTTGACAAACGAAACAATTTTAAATCTACAAAATTACATAATAAAGCATCGTAATTGTATCTATCTAATCAGGAGGGTTCTGGTTTTGGTTCTGGTTCTGGTTCTGGTTTTGGTTCTGGTTCTGAAACTGCTGTATGAAGGCCCTCATCTGCTCCGGGGTCTCGAACTGCGACAGGAAGGACTGAAACAGCTGTCTGTTGGCCTCTTCTTGTTGCCTTTCTTGTTCGTACTTCCGCCACCGCTCCGCTTCTGCATCCCGTTCAAGACGTCTTTGTCTCCGTTCATCCTCCATCTTAGCTCTCCAAGCCTCTAGCTAAAATGAATTCACATTTAACAAACGACATTAATGTTAAGCGCTAATTAATAAAAACATAATTAATGGATCTTTATGCATTACACCCATATTACACATACCTCTGAAGGGGTGCTCGAACAACTATGACGGGGTGCACCGGTCAAATTTATGAAATCGTCAACCTTACCGAACCCGGGCATACGATTCTTTTTCGGACCTCCGACAGCCTTCTCCCACAACCGACCCTGTATCTCCGGACTAAGGGTCCTCAGATCAACATCCGGGTATTCCTCTTGTGTCATACTGCGGAACGATGCCTACAAACACCAAAACAAAAATGTGTTAACTAATAAAACTTATAGACATTTCGGTAGCATAACTACTGTAATTGGAACATATCCATTATATGCTTTTAACTATTTTACACCTATCGTCTGCCCAACAACGGCAGCCCAAACTAATTACAACTTTATCCTATAAAACACGTCAATCATAAAAAACAAATTAAATCTTGTGTAAAAACTAAACTTACCGACCACTCTTCGTGATTAGGATCAACATATATAGTAGGATCCGCGGGAGGTCTGGTCGCACCGGGAACTAGCCGCCTGTTTGTGCAGTGTACCCGGTCAAAGAACTCACTAATCAGGGGCTCACGGCTCCATGCTTCTCTCTACATTCAATATATATACGTCGGAAGTTGTTAGTAGACAAAAAAAAAGATAATAAATTATATACATTTAATATAGTAGATGAATGATCAATACCATCCGTTCCCGATGGACAACAATGCTAACTGAACCTCCAGTATGCCTGGGGGCCGTTGACCGCGAACGATTGAGCATATTGGCCGCGGATTGACGCTGAAATACCCCATCACCGACGGTCCAGACCTGTTAAAACATAAAAGATAAAAATCAACATACATACAAACTGAAATGAACCTGTAACAACAAAAAATCCGTCATACCTGGTTCCAAAAGGTCGCGTCCATCCAGTCTAGAGAGAATGGCCGGATCCGCTCAAAGTCTCTCATCCTATCAGCATAAGTGGATTGCAAGCAATTACAAAATGCTAGGAACACGGCCTCATCTTGCTCGGATGGCCACTGGTAGCGAGCCTGCATATTGATCATTGTTTGTGTTAAGTTATAAAATTACAACAAATAGTTTGTATAAACTTTTCTACTAACCGTAACCTCCCCGAACATTTCAACTAGATTTTCGTGAGGGATCTGCGTATAACGAGCCCACGGACCATTGAACATGGACCTCCATATTGTATCCACGTCACGAATAGCATTGTTATCTGATAAACTTCTCGATTGCAAAATGTACAACACAAAAATACATTAGTATATATAAGTTTTTTATGTGTTAAAAGTTAAAACCTTATACCGAAACTAGCTACTTACCGGCCACTCACAAGTCGGATCACCCGTCGACTATCGGGATTAGTTGGAGGCTCACGTAGAACAGCGGCGCCTCGTCGTCTCGGCTGTGGTGCCGGGGTCTGATCAACTATGTCGATCTCTACATCTAGCTGATCATCCTCGTTCTCTTCTATATGATCCAACCCTGTGGGTGTGATCTGTTCACTTGCGGGTGTGGTCTGTTCACTCGCGGGTGTCGGCTGTTGACTCCCGGATGAGCTGCTACTTCCGCGACTGAACAATATCCGAGTAATCGCCTTCCCCTTGTTGCTCAGACCTTTTCCCACCATCTGAAATCAGATAACGGTTTAAAGTTACATATACATACACAAAGATAGAAGATATACATACACAAAGACAGATATACATACACAAAGACTTTTATACATACATAAACAATAAGTTCTACATAACTAGTCATCAGAAGAATGATCAGATAAAATAAATGCGTTGGTGGGGACGGTGGTGGGTGGCGTTGGTGGCGAGGGTGGCGGGGACGGTGGTGGGTGGAGTTGGTGGCGAGGGTGGTGGGCGACGGTGGTGGGGACGGTAGTGGGTGGCGACGGTGGTGGAGAGGGTGGTGGGCGACGGTGGTGGGTGGCGACGGTGGTGCTGAGCGTGGTGGGCGACGGTGGTGGGTGGAGACGATGGTGTACGGTTGTGGTCGCCGGAAGTCGCCTGAAGTCGACGGAAATCGCTTTTTTTCGCCGGAGCAGAAGTGGAGAGAGTGTAGTGGACAAAATGAAAAATGTCGGCTAGGGTTTCAACTTATACACCCGTGTTTCCGACGGATTTCCGTCGGAAATTTCCGACAGATTTAATTCCGTCGGAAATTTTCGACGGATTTCCGACGGAATCCGTTAAAATATAAATTAAATTAAAATTAAATATTTATAATATTAAAATTATATATTAAAAGTATACATTAAAATTAAATTAAATATTATATATTTTATACATATTAAAATTATATATTAAATATTATATATCAAAATTATATGTTAAATAAAACCTTGATGGGTTTTAATCACTTCTAACGGTCTACAATGGGTCTTGATGGGATTTACAACTCCTAACGGCCTACAATGGGCCCTGATGGGTTTTAACCACTTCTAACGACTAACAATGTGCCCTGATGGGCTTTACAACTCCTAACGACCAACAATGAGTCCTGATGGGCTTTAACAACTCCTAACGATCAACAATGGGCCCTAATGGGCTTTAACAACTTCTAACGGCCAAAAATGGGCCTTGATGGGCTTTACAACTTCTAACGGCCTACAATGGGCCCTGATGGGTTTTAACCACTTCTAACGACTAACAAGTGGGCCTTGATGGGTTTTAACAACTCTTAAGGAACTACAATGGGCCCTGATGGGCTTTAACAACTCCTAGCGCTCTACAATGGACCCTGATGGCTTTACAAGTCCTAACAGTCTACAATGGGCCCTGATGGGCTTTAACAACTCCTAACGCTCTACAATGGGCCCTGATGGGCTTTAACAACTTCTAGCGACCAACAATGGGCCTTGATGGGCTTTACAACTCCTAACGGCCTACAATGAGCCCTGATGGGTTTTAACCACTTCTAACGACTAACAATGGGCCTTGATGAACTTTAACAACTCTTAAGGAACTACAATGGGCCCTGATGGGCTTTAACAACTCCTAGCGCTCTACAATGGGCCCTGATGGGCTTTACAAGTCCTAACAGTCTACAATGGGCCCTGATGGGCTTTAACAACTCCTAACGCTCTACAATTCATTTGGATGGGTCTTAATGGACTTTAACAACTCTTAAGGAACTACAATGGGCTTGATGGACTTTAACGACTCCTAGTAAACAACAATGAACCTTGTTGGGCTTTAACGACTCTTAATGAACTACAATGGGTCTTAATGGGTTTTAACAACTCTTAATGAACTAAAATGGGCTTTGTTGGCCCTTAATGACTCTTAATAAACTAAAATGGAACTTGATGAGACTTAACGAACCTAGTTGGGCTTTAATGGGTCGTATATATAGTACACATATACGTACATATAGACACATACATACATACATACATACATATATGTATACACATGTAGATACATATATACTACTTCCAACATATACACACACACACATATATATATATATACGTAATAAATGTACATAAAACGACGGATTTTTATAAATAAAAAAAATTAAAATTAAAATTAAAATTTAAATTAAAATTTAAATTTAAATTTAAATTTAAATTTAAAATTTAAATTTAAAATTATAAAATCCGTCGGAAATTTCCGACGGAATTAAATCCCTCGGAAATTTCCGACGGATTTTATAATTTTAAATTTCAATTTTTTTCATTTATAAAAATCCGGGTGACATTTCCGACGGAACTAAATCCCTCGGAAATTTTCGACGGATTTCCGGTGGTTTTTTTATTTTATTTTTTAATTATTTTAATTAGAAAAATCCGTCGGCAATTTTCGAGGGATTTAATTCCGTTGGAAATTTCCGACGGATTTCCGACGGAAATTTTAATTTTGATTTTTTAATTTTTTTTAATCGTATCCGTCGGAAAAACATCAAATATCCGTCGGAAATGCCCTTTTTGTAATAGTGATAATGATAGATGTATTGATGCATAGGAACAAAAATTACCGGTATGCATTAGTGCATATAGTCCACATGGAAGCCTCCAGGGTGTTCTTCAGTTTTCTTTTTTTTTAGCATTTTCCCTTGAACCTCCCTATATATATATATATATAGGAAGGTTCAAATGAGAATTTTGTAAATTTAAAAGAATAAAAAAACACCTTGTGGACACATATGATGTGGGTCTCACATAATATTAAATCATTTCTGATTTAATATAATTTATTATTAAATCATAAATGATTTAATATTATTTGGGACTCACATCATATGTGGTTCACAAAGTGTTCCTTTATTCCTTTAAAAAATGGTGGTTCTCGTATGATCCCTCCCCTATATATGTATATATATATATATAGAAAGAGAGAGAGAGAGAGAGAGAGAGAGAGAGTCTGGTTCTTCTACACCCCAATTAAAAGTTACACCCCGTGCACCTCAATCAAAACCGTCCATTTCATGATTCATTTAATAACATTCTCCATTTCATATCATTTAGGATCAAATGTAACAAACTCGTTATGAAAAAAATGGATAAAAAGTTATGAAAATCAGAAAATATAAAATGTTATGAAATATTAAAGTGAATTTCATAACATTTTATATTTTCTGATTTTCACAACTTTTTATCCATTTTTTTCATAACGAGTTTGTTCCATTTGATCCTAAATGATATGCAATGTATTATGAAATGAAGAATGTTATGAAATTCGCTATATAGTGGAAGATTTTGATTGGGGTGCACGGGGTGTAAATTTTAACTGGAGTGTAGAAATACCTCTCTCTCTCTCTCTATATATATATATATATATATATATAAGGAAGATGATGGAATCCTTATGTGACATTCCCTTTTTTCTCAATTTTCCGTTTTTCTGAATATTTGAAACATTAAATTAATTTGTTTTCAAATTCATCACCTCCTCACCATTTAATTTTCCATCAACATTAGTAATTGTTAATCTATTTTTGCATTTAACATCTCCCCTTCGTTTTCCGTAACTTCTCACCATCTCCTAACATGTTTCATTTTTTTGGTTCTCTCCATCTGTAAAATCGAATGCTCCATCAAAATGGAATTAACAAATCTCATGTCTTATCAAGTTTGTATGTCTTTTGTAGATTTTTTTTTCAACCCATACCATCGTTCATCCTACATAAATATTCTAGGTAATACTTATGTTTAATTTTATACTTTTTGTGAGTTATATATTGTTGATATATGTATATTGTTGATATGTCTTATCGAGTTTGTATGTCTTTTGTTGTTTCTCTTTTGTAGATTTTTTTTCAACCCATACCATTGTTCACCCTACATAAATATTCTAGGTAATATCTTTTATGTTTAATTTTATACTTTTTGTGAGATATATTGTTGATATGTGTATATGTGTGTGTTTCTTTCCAATCGGTATCATTGTTTTGTTTTTCTCCGTAAAGAATTTTCATATAACTTTTTATATTTTGTTTGTATTATATATTGTTGTTAATAAGTTTTTGGATGTTTATTCGAATATTATTTGCAATTGTTACCGTTGTTTTTTCTCTCTTATAATTTATAATTGACATTTAGGTTGGTAGCATAATTGTTTTTCTTGCGTCAAAATTCTTAAATAATTTTTATGCTTTGCGTGTATTATATGTGTGTTAATGAGTTTTTTTGTTTTTATTTAAAATTTATTCACAATTGTTATTTTTATTTTTTATTTTTCATACTTTACGGTTGATATTTATGTGGATTATTTCCTCTATCTTTTATGATTTTTATAATTTCTCGATTTGTAATTTTATACATCTCAATCCCAAAATAATTTCTCATTTTTTTCTTAATGTAATTATTACCAAAAAACTAAATTAATTAGACTATTCATTTTCGTTGGTTACACACAATTTTTTTTATTTCTTTTATTTCACTTGACTCTATTTTTTATTTACATAACAATTATTAAATACATACATACATATAAAATTAAAATATTTATAATTTTTTTTACATAAATTAAATAACGATCAATATATATATAAGAATTTCTCAAAAATATTTCTTAATATAATTATTATTTAAACACTAAATTAATTAAGCTATTTGTTTTTGTTGGTTATATACAATATTTTTTTATTCCTTTCATTTCACTTGACATTTTTTTTTGTTTAGATAACAATTATTATATATATAATTGAAATATTTATATAAATTAAATAACGATCAATATATATATATGTATATGTATATATTTATATATTTGAATATAATATATGTATATATATATATTTACGTACTTGAATATAATGTAATAATATATAATCAGGGCCGTGCCTAGGAGAGGGCGGGCCGGGCGTACGCCCAAGGCCTACAAGAATAGGGGCCCATTTTTTCCATATAATTATATAGTATACGTTAGTAGCTCCAAAATATTAACAAATAAAAGGAACACAAATATTTTTAATTTTAATATGACCCAACAAGAATTTAAAATTAGATTAAGGGCTCAAACATATTTAATTAATTATATTGGTAAAAAAAATATGTGAAAAATAATTGAGTGTTCATTTTATACTATTTCTGATTGTTTTCTTAAAAAAATGTATCTACTATTAAAATCTAATAACTACTTTATCTAGAAAAGTTTGATATAATCTCCATCACCTATCTCTCACAAACTCTTTTGATTAATCCCTCCACATAAAATCTAATTTTGTATTGCAATGTAGTAGATTTCTTGTTATTGACGTTAGAAAATCCCTACATTTTGGAAAAAAAAATTATCAACCATATGAGATGATCCAACTTATATCTATAATTAGGATTTCAAAACTATCCTTGTTTTTTCATATATTATTGACTCCGTTAACTAATATTAAACATCTGAATTTTAACTACTCTCATATCTCTAAGATAAGAATAAGATCTCAAACTACAATCAAAATGGACTTTTGATTATAAGATTGATGATTTTATAAAAAGGATGTTTTAATCCTAAAAAGATATAAAATGGTTATGAAAACATTGAAATGATGTGAGACGGAAACACAACTGATTTACATTGATTTATATAAAATGCTACTTTGATTAGTCAACATTGTGACCTCAAATGATGCTAATCTATATACCAAAGGTATATCATAGAATATGTTGTGTAACGGGTTTAGGATGCTATGTTAAAATGATATGGTAGATAATATTAATTTAAAAGTAATCATGGATTATTTTGCGCTAAGAATACTCGGGAAAAAACGTTTTAAATGAATCATTCATATTTTTTAAACTCATGTTATTCAGATAATAAAAACAATAAATTGGATTTTTTTTCCATACTTATGAGGGCCCCTTTTCACTTTTTGCTCATGACCTATAAAATCTCAGGAACGGGTCTGTATATAATTATTAGCAAACATTAAATTAATTAGACTATTCATTATATTATTTACACCCATATTTCTTCATTTCACATGAATTATATATTTTTTTCTTAACAATTAATGAATATATATATATATAATCAATATATGTAGAAACTCATTTATATAAATGAAATTATGATTAATATATATATAATTTTATTTACATGGTACTTGAATATAATCATATATATATTTATATCCGCATCTACATAATAATAAAATTGATTATAATTAATTAAAATGAAGATGATGATTATATACTGCCTTCGTAATGTAATTAGTTAGTGGGAAAAAGCGAGTCGGAATTCAAAAGAAATAGGGAAAGTGTTTGTTCCTAAATGATGGAAGTGGAAAGACACAAAGGGTGAGGTATATACTTTATGATCATTGTCAGTTATATTATTTATACAACACTTTTTACATGTATTATTTAAAAAAATAGTATATTTTCTAAATGATCTCACACACAAGTTCAATCATTTTATTTAGTACAACCTAAATATTAATTTGTATAATTTTCAGTTAAATTTAATATCTAAATTTTGAATCAAGATATTGACAGTTAAAGTCTTTTTAAAATAAATATATAAATTAATGTAAATGAAATTATAACAAATATATATATATATATATATATATATTTAAAATATAATTAAATACGTATTTATCACATTTAATGTCACTAATTAAAATCAATATAATTAAATAATTATTATTAATTTTTTCATCAATAAATAAAATAGTTATTAAATTTAATATTATTAATTAAGATTGATACATAAAATAAAAAAGATTATAGAATTATTGTATATAATTAAAATTATAATTAAAGATGAAACTTATTAGAATCAATATAGCAATATATAAAAAAGACAATAGAATGAACATATAAAAATTATATTAGAACAACCAAATATATAAATTTTATAGAAAAAAACTTACTGTAATAATTAATATATAATTTACTTTGTTTCATTTTCTTTATTTAAATTGAAATCAAACTATATATAAAAATGAAATTACAATTGGTATAATACCTATCATTTTACATGAAATGACTAAAATCTCTTATTTTTTTAAGATTTTTCACCGAGAAATTTTGAATGACGTGGCACCTCCTAAGGCTTAGAATCTCTCTCATTTTTTTTCTAAATTTTTTGATTTTTTTAAAAGTTGAAATTGTTAAAGACTTTTACCCCTGTTAGTCCCTATTTAGAGATGGCTACGTAATTACAGATTTGTAGAAGGGGGGGGGGGTTTGAATACAAACACACAATTTTAACTCTTTTAAATTTTTTAATATAAATATTAAAAATTTACACACAGAAGTTTGTTGCGGAAAAGAACAAATAACTCTCTACTCTAACAAACTTAACACATGAAACACATGAAAACAGTAATTAACTTATAAATTAAGAAAGTTAAAATGAAACTGTTAAAACACTCAGGATGTCGAAATCAAACAAAAGATCACTCAGAGAATTTGTTGAAAGCGTGAGTTTATGGGTCGGACTTCATCTCCTTTTATAGTGCCCATGTATGGGATGCATGAGGACAGCTGTCAAGGATTCATTAGCTGGAAGTATATCTTATGGACAAAAGGAGATGTCACTCCCTTTGTACTAGGTTAATGGGTGAACCATTCTTTGTAGCATGTAATGTTAGATAACTTTATCTCTTTTTTTTTCATGCTCTGTGAAGTCCCATCAAACCTTTTAGCTAAAGACAAACATCCCTTTTATGAGAATAAAAGAGAATGTCATAATTTAAGGTTTGGTGCGACATTTTTGCTGCATACGTTTTGCATTTATTGTGACTCAAGAACATGTCTTTGAAAATTGCTAAGTGATACATATAGGAATGTATCACATCGGTTAGTGCTCCTTAAGATTGGAATCGGCAAGTGTACAATGCTTGGATCGGCAACTCCATTTTGACCTTAGGATCGGCAAGTGTACTCAGACTTGTGTCGGTGACTGTACCTCAACCTTATAATCGGCAACTGCAATTTTTGGTGACTACTCCTTTGATGTCGGCAAGTGGTCTGAATTTTAATGTTAGTTGGTACATCAAAAATTCCACATTTTGATGTACAACCCTTGATTGGATAGTCTTTGATTTTCCAATACTTGAAGTATTTTTCAGACCTTCAAAATAACCTATAAAGATCAACCATATAAAGAGAGAAGATTCATCACCAAATCATCGGTGACTCAACAATCTCCCCCTATTTGATGATTATACCTGTATGTTAGAAAGAAATGCTTTTGACCCTTTCTATTTTTCTTTTGGGTTCTTTTCACTCAGATTTTTTTAACTAAGTATGTACAGTATAAGTATAAGTGTAAGTATGTGCAAAATTTTTAAAAAATGAACAAGTATAGAATGAAGATAATATGAACTTTTATTAATCAACACACAGGATAGTACATCATACAGAGTACATGATTAAGAAAGTTCATATCAAGAGTGAATGACTAAGGGGGTGTTTGGTTCGCCGGAATGGAATGGAAGTGGAATTGGAATCTGATTCCATTGACCAGATTCCAATTCCTTTGTTTGGTTCGCTATTTTCAAGAATTGGAATTTGTTAAATTCCAAAGAATTCCAAAAAAGGGGCATTTAAGATTCCTTGGGTTATCCATGGGATTTCTATGGAATTGAATTTGATATATTCCTAATACCTAAAATACCCTCATCCTAAAAAAATAACTAAACCTTAATCTCTTAAAATTGAAGCCGACACCCCTTCACTTGGATTTTCGGTTCGGTTTTTTCGGAGGTTTTTTTAGTTTTCGGTTTTTTGATTTTGGTTCGGTTCACTTTTTTTCGAGGTTCTTTTTTTTCAATTTTCGGGTTTTCGATTTCGGTAATGTATTTTGGGGTTTTTTTTAGTTTTCGGTTTTCGGCTTTTCGGTTTCTCGTTTTTTTTTTTCAGTTTCGGTTCGATTTTTCCTCACCCCTAGCAGTTAGGTTCTCCATCGTCTCCTGCAACAACTAAAATATGTTTTGCCCTAACAGATGTTGTCTTGCTGTAGTTTTTTTGCTTTTTCTGCAGTTTTTAGCTATTTTGCTGTAAAAAAATTATGATTTTTGTTGTTTTAGCAGTTTATGTAGTTTTTGGCTGTTTTATGCAGTTTTTAGCTGTAAAAAAGCTCAAATTATTTTTAGTGTTAAAAAAAATTGAAGTAGTTAGTAATTATTTTATTAAACTAATTTTAGTTTAAAAAATTAAACTTAATAAAAAGGGTATTTTAGTCATATACTGGAATTTCATTTCAATTCCAAAGCTACATTCTATGAACCAAACAGACATATTCCAATTTTTTCAACAGATTCCATTCCAATTCTGCCAACCAAACAGCTGGTCAAACCTGACAACATTCCAATTCCAATTCCTTCAAAGTCAAATTCCTTTGACAGATTCCATTCCATCCAATTCCATTCTGCGAACCAAACGCGCCCTAAGAGTCGGTGTGTAACACCCCGCCTTACCACGACACAATATTGTCCGCTTTGTCCTCCCGCAGAGGTGTGCGCACGGATTTGTTTCTGGCGACCTGGCGAGGACTTCCCAAGGGGTTACCCATCCTGGTACTACTCCCACCCAAGCACGCTTAACCACAGAGTTCCAAGAACTTGCCTTGCGTGTGGCCCCAAAACGCGTTGTCTTTAGAAAGGCCAAGGTTTACTTATGAACCCAACATCACTCCTGTCCACGGCCGATATGGGATCTGCCTAAGGTGTTACACTGTGGGTTCTCTTCTTTTTAGTTCATCCAAAAGAAGTCTGGTAATACCATGGTCTTCATTAGGAACCACACCCATGATAGCCGTGAGAAAAGAGGTGTATGCCTTTGGAATGTCGGCAGCTCTGAAGAAACCAATGTTTCCGAAAATGTCTTCAAAGAACACTCCAAGTTCTGGTTCGGTCAGTAGGGTTGGCTCCGGGTAAGCAATAGGAGTAGAAATGGAAAGATTGATACCTGAAGCATTTATCTTTTTTCCTTTTTCATGAAGTGTGGCAAACCGACCCTTTTTCTTGTTTCTTGGAGCAGTAATGACTTCTCTAGTAAGGCCTTGCTGAATGAAGTACATCTGTTTCCCTTCTATGCTTGTAACCGCTATATCATGTTCCTGTTGGATTTTGACCATTTTAATGAAGAACTTTCGGAGAGTGTCAAGCACAAAATGTTTGTAGTTGCTCCTACTTTTGGAAACATGGTTACCGATCTCCAACCATCCAGATATCCCCAGAACTTCCAACCATTCAATCTCATAGGTTTTGTTGAGAGATTCAGCTCTTTTAATGGTAATATGTAACTTAGGAGAATTTTTGGTTGGAGGATGAATAGTGGCACCGATGATCTTTGAGTCATCTTTCCGATTTTTAAGTCTCCTTTTGAACCAATCAACCTCTTTGGTCTTTTTAGCTTCGGCAACCGCCTTCATTGCTTCTGAATTTTTCTTTATATTTTCAAGCTCATCTTTTTGAGCTTGAAGAGCATCGGCAACTTTGGCTTTGGTGACTTCATCTTGAGCCAACGTGAGTACATTTGTCTGATCATACTCAAGTTGTGCTGTTATTGCATCTTCCTTTTCAGCCTCGATGAGTATGATTCCAAGAAGATCGGTGAGTGTAGAGGCAGGTTGAATCGGAGAGAGTCAGCTTCTGGACCTCTGGCTCTTTTGTTGGTCCCAAAGGAGTCTACAAGAGTTCAAGGATATAGAAACAGTTTGTAGAAGGGGGGGGGGGTTGAATACAAACAGTCAGATTTTTGTTTTTAAATGAGTTTATATTGAATAAACAAATTTACAGTTACAAGCGGAATTAGAACAAGTAAACCTATTCTATTGTAAGTTAAGAAATCACACAGATTGATGCACAAGGAAATGAGAAAGAAAAGAGACAGAGGTTTTAGGAATAGAAAGTAGCATGCATGAAGATGAAGAAGATATCTTCATCTTATTTATACCCGTTTGCATTTAATGCAAGACAAAAGGTATATGCCACGTGTCAAGCATTCATAGGAAGCTTGTCCTTTGTTCAAAAAGCAACCATGCTTTTGGCCGCGTATGAACAGTACCATATCAGATATGATGGGGACATATGAGACAATTCGTACGTCCTTCTCTGACATAGTATTAGGTTTGACTTTTGTGCATCGAGGATAAGATCAACGTTTAATCTTGTTTGAGAAGCTTCACTTGATCGCTGAACTTGAAACTTCAAGGATGAACTTTCAGAATATCGCTGAGGCTTGACAAGACTTCACACTTTGGTTTAGATAACCATTGTTATCACTGAACCGGTTCAGATCATTAGCTGATTATCTCTTCTTCAGCTTGGTCTTCAACTTTCGCTGAATGGTCTTTTGGTGTGTTGGTTGATCTTCAGATCTTCAGAGGTAGACTTGAGGCTTCTGATTTTCAGCGATCGCTGATAACAATCAGCGTATGCTATCGTTGAATTTAAGCATAAGTTTACAAATGGAATTTCACTAAGTATACAGAGGAATCACATTCAAATCACTGAGAGGAGTTATGATCAACAATCTCCCCCTATTTGATTATGATTAAGTAACATGGGAAAATTACTTGAAGGGATTAGTAGGGACCTAAAAAATATTGAAGTAAAAATTTCTAAGTACTAATCTGTGAGATCTTTTTCAGATAATCTATTATAGCCATTGAGTTTCATTTATAAGGATATGAAAGCACAATTTTTACATGTAGAGGCTTTAAGTACATTCACTGGTTTAAATTTCAGAGAGAAATATCAGTGAGTAAAGATGTTTGTAAAGAAATTAGAACTCTTATGTTCAGTGTCCCATTTACTGTTTTCAGGGATGTTTTCGGTACACATTTGGAGTTGAGTACTTCATTTGAAATTTCATTAAGAATAATCTGAAGAAATTACATAAAAAATGAAATTACAAATTTGTAAGAAGAGAAAAGTACAATACACTGAAGAATACTACAAAGGAAAAGACGACTATAGATCAATCAGAGACTTTTTCATGTCTTCTTCGTATTTCATTTACATAGAGCCTCTTCTGTCGATTCATCAGCGGATCATCTGACCATCAGTAGTGATGCATGATCTTTATGAAGGCTGATGGAGCCTTGTTGACTTCTTTGTTTCTGAAGAGCCCTAAGAATCCATCATTATCCATGAAAACCATACCAGGTTCAGGGAAGGTGATGATTTCATTTTCTTCATATCTTCGATCTTGAAGGAGAGAGGAGTTCAACATTGAGATGTTAGGGATTTCTAGATGGCCGAGAATGCTTTCGTAGTTGAATTTGGTTTCATGTTCACTTTTAGAAGATGAACCTCCTTCAGCATTTGATCTTTTTTCTTCTTGTAGGCTCAGGGAGAGGCGGAACTTGCATATGCTGTGACATCCTCTAAAGTAGGTGATCCAATGCTCTTTCCTCCACATCTTTAAACTTTGATTTGGAACCCTGAATGGCATCTCTGATTTCTAGCCATTCAGAGTATCCATAGAATTTCAAGAACTTGGCTTCTTCTTTTTCAATGTTCGTATGCCTGTACATTCGAACAAATACCTTCAGTCCATGCCTTTTGGAAGGACGTCTTTCGATAGTTGCTCGAATGATTTTTGAGTCAGACCGACGAAAATTGAAACGTTTAGTGCACCAGCGTAATTCTTTTTCTCTGTGGCTTGGTTCTTCATTGGACAATGCATTTAAGATCTTTTCTTGAGCGAGGATGGGATTCACATTCAGATTTTCTTCGTTCAGTTCTCTTTGTGCCAGAGCTTCAGCGACTCTCTGACGTTTCTCATTCAGTTCTTTAATCGCCTTATCTCTTGCAGCATCCTCCTTGAGTATTTTTCTTGCAAGCTCTAGATCACTCTCTGTTTGCTTCATCTTTTCATCCCTTATTCTTTGAGCTTCAAGTGCTTGTGCTCTCTCCTCTTTGGATAGGAAGTAGAAATCATCCCCCACGCTGATAGGCATGGGATTTTCTGGTTCAGCAGAGGGCATCTTTATTCTTTTGGCTTCAAGTTCTTTTAAGAAGTTTATTCGTCTTTCTTCCTCTTCAGGCTCGCTTATTAGAGGTCTTTGTGCACGGCGTCTTGGAATGAGGCATTCTTCATCTTCAGAGTCAGAGTCAGATATGTACATAAATTGCTCCTCCGATGAAGGTTCCTCCAAAAAGTGGAGTCCTTTGAGGGACTAGACTCACTGAGAATGGAAGATGGAGAGAGAGGTTGGTCAGAACCAAAACTTGGAGGGGAGAAAGATGGATAGGTTTGGGGTTCAGAGATGGGAGTATAAGGGATAAGGGGAAGAGTTACCTCTGCACCGGTCTCCCCCTCAGATGGTGGAATGGTGGCAACAAGATCTACCACTTTATTTCCTTTGCCTGTTTGGTTGGACGGATCCTGAGAAGGAGTTGGTTCGTCCCCCAAGGGCTCCCTGTAGACTACCTCAGGCATGAAGTTGTCTGGTCTACTGTTTTTGAAGTGCTCAAGAGCACCAGGAGGATGTCATTATCATCATCATCTTCATCATTTCCCCCATAGTGAGGGATATCATCGTTCTCTTCATCATCGTCTTCTTCCTCCTCATCATCTTCCTCGTCGACTTCTTTTTCAGAGACGGTGGAAGGAGGGTCTTGTTGTATGTAGGGAGATATCAGAGTGCCAGGGAGTCTTTCATTTGCCTATCTGAAAATCTCGTCAGCGATTTCTTTGGCGCATCTCTCCCCCTCGAAGTTGTCAGCGGGCAGAACATGCACCACCAGGGTACGCACATTGGACCCAATGTCCTTCAGCGAATCAATGTGTGTATTCTGAGTCTAAAGGACTTGGTTCAGCGAAGTCCGATCAGCAGCAGTGAAGGAAGAGCTAGCTTCTTGCATTTTGGTCAGCATCTGCATCATGTCGAACTGAGTCTTTTGAATATACTTGAGCACCTGGTTTTGTGCTTCTACTTTCTTCTCCATCTTGGCAAGAGCTTGCTCATGAGCCAGGTTATCAGCCTTGATTGCCTGAATGTCAGTGTAGACATTGTTGATGGTGGCCTTCATCCCTGGAGTATCAGCGACAGTCTGGAAGATGAACTCAGCGGACGTCTGAAGGGTGTCTACCCTAGCCCTTGTGAGAGCACATTCATTGACCAAGTAGTCAATTGCAGGGAATGTGGGGGCTAGGAAGAACGACCTTGGGAATCTCCATGGCGAAAGGAGGAAGCTTTGAGGAAAACTTCTCCTGCTTTATCCGGCGCAGATCAGCATCCGTCTTTGGTTGCCAAGGAGATTTTCCCTTGCTAATACTGGAGGGAGCAGCAGCAGCCTTGGAGGTAGTGATGGTGGTTGTTGATGTAGAGAAAGGAGGTGCAATACTTGATGACAATATAGACAGAGCAGCCAAGAAGAGCTCTTGGTTAGATGAAGGATGATAAGACATGTTATTTACCTTGAGAGTATCATGAGGATTACTCTCAGGGACAACATGTATTACGGAAGTGTCATGTGGATCATTATCCTGTGTCTTAGGATGTCTGAGAGAGACATGCTGAGGTCCTGTCATACTGGCTTTCCAAAGTTTAGATTGTCGAAACAATACTGAAGTTTGGACAGCATGCGTTTCAACATCATCAGAGATAGGGACAACTATCTCTGAATCATATGTTTGTGTGAGAACCAAAGAAGAGATGGTGGAAGAAGAAGAGAAGGTTGTGGATGTATTACCTGATCCAGCTTCAGCGGAGCTGGCTATAACATTTTCAGAGACTGGAGTCGCTGAAAATGATGGTAGTGCTGAAGAAACGGCAACGGATGCAGAGACCGTTGTCGTTGCTATGGCTACAGAGGACGTTGGTATTACGCCTGAATCAGGAAGGGAAGTCTTTTGTGAGACTCCCTTCTTTTGTTTCTTTGCCGCTGGCTTATGAGCGATGGTCTTTCTATGACCATCGGTTGGTTCCTTTCTTTTGGAGGGAGTGGAGGTGTCTGGGATACTCACTGATGGGTCGTTCAGTGAGACGGACACAGTAGCTGCTGCTTCAATAAGTTGCAGCATGTATGGAGTGAAAGGAGCATCATCTGAATGGACATCAATGTCCATAGACTTCTTGCCGACCATGGAGAAGCTTTGGTTGGCGACCTTTGGATATTCATCCTTGAAGGCAACCTCCATGATGGTTGCAAAAAACCTAGGGTAAGGAATGAATTGGTTCCTCTTTCCAGCTTTTACCCTGTTGTACATGTCGCTGAATATGTAGTCCGCATAGTTCAACTTGTAGTTTGTGCAGAGAACGAAGCCGAGATCCTGGAAGTGCTTGATGGCTTGATCATGAGAGCCATCAAGCATGTATGGATTCGTTCAGTGAGACGGACACAGTAGCTGCTGCTTCAATAAGTTGCAGCATGTATGGAGTGAAAGGAGCATCATCTGAATGGACATCAATGTCCAGAGACTTCTTGCCGACCATGGAGAAGCTTTGGTTGGCGACCTTTGGATATTCATCCTTGAAGGCAACCTCCATGATGGTTGCAAAGAACCTAGGGTAAGGAATGAATTGGTTCCTCTTTCCAGCTTTTACCCTGTTGTACATGTCGCTGAATATGTAGTCTGCATAGTTCAACTTGTAGTTTGTGCAGAGAGCGAAGCCGAGATCCTGGAAGTGCTTGATGGCTTGATCATGAGAGCCATCAAGCATGTATGGATTCGTTCAGTGAGACGGACACAGTAGCTGCTGCTTCAATAAGTTGCAGCATGCATGGAGTGAAAGGAGCATCATCTGAATGGACATCAATGTCCAGAGACTTCTTGCCGACCATGGAGAAGCTTTGGTTGGCGACCTTTGGATATTCATCCTTGAAGGCAACCTCCATGATGGTTGCAAAGAACCTAGGGTAAGGAATGAATTGGTTCCTCTTTCCAGCTTTTACCCTGTTGTACATGTCGCTGAATATGTAGTCCGCATAGTTCAACTTGTAGTTTGTGCAGAGAGCGAAGCCGATATCCTGAAAGTGCTTGATGGCTTGATCATGAGAGCCAGTCTTGGAGCCAAAGCACTGAATCACTTGGGTAAAGATGTATTTCCAGCGACCTGGAAGGCGCTTCTTCTCCATCTTTGATCTCACAGATTTGACTTCAGGGTTCTCCCAAACATAGCCAATAGAGTCCTAGAAGTCCTCTATTTGTTCCTTGGTGGGTGGGCCCAGGGGCCCAGGGCTCGTTCTTACCTCTGGTAGGAAGGCGAAGGGCATTCCTTAGAAAGCCTAAGGTGAAGGCGAAGTCGCCAAGAGTAGGGATAGTGAAGCCAATAACCGGGAGCTTTTTGCCCTTGTCAGTGGTGAGGGTTGTGCAGTGAGCGGTGTACCATAGAGCTTGTAGATGCGCAGTGATTCCCATGGGATTGTGCACAAAGGCATACATCAGGGGACATGCTTTGATGAAGGTGGCACCGTCGTTGAAGTATGATTTGTCAGCAGGGATATCCACCAGAGCAAGGTAGTTGCAGGCCTTGAAAGTTGCTTGTTCCAAGCTGAAGGCGCTGGCAGGGGCTTTGGTGAGGACAATTGGTGCTTGTTCAGCAGCTTGAGTGTTCTTGCTTGAAGATGACATGTCTGTTTCAAAGATGGGAACACAAAGAGGAAAATCATGGTTTAATACAAAGGTAATGAACCAGAATAGGTTTTTGGTACAAAGATTACCAAAATGTGTAGAAGAAAAACAAGTGTTTTGATGAACAAAGATCAAAATACTTGTTAGTACCACAATTTTTAGAAAAAGGGTAAAAAAAACTTGGTAAAAAAGAAATACCAAAAATGGTCTTCTGTTCTAAGACGAATCCAGAACAGGTTTTGAGAAATAAATAGGGTTTTATCACATTTATTTTTGACTTAAAACTGGATTTGATTTTATAGTAAGTTATAAAGTTAAAGATGTGATAAACAACATTGGTGTTTTAACTAAATAACAGGGTTAGATCAAACCTTAAACATTAAAAACAAAGAAAAACGCACCAGTGCGTGTTCTTGGTGTTCTTGAGGAAAGCTTGAAGATTCTAGGAGGATTCTTGCTTTTTGAGAGTAATGAGCGCGTAAAGAATCAAATGAAGAAATGAATTGGTTAAATAGCAAGAGGAGAGAGAAAAGGATAGCTAAACGACGGTTTTAGCTTTTTGAAAAGTAATGATGACCTAGCGCACGTTCCTAGAAAAGAGTGGGAAAGGAAACGTCGTGGTCCGTCATGTGTCAGATAAAGGCTGACGTGTCCTTTTCTTATTTGAAAATTTTGAAATGATTATCATTTAAAAATGTTAATCATTATCCTTAAATTCTTCATCAATAGACAATAAAGGATTGTCAGTGATGGATTTTTAATTTGAAGACATTCCCTGAAAAAAAATCAGAGAATGTAAAGATTTAGAAGTTCATACCTGAGTGAGAATGATCTAATATCGCTAAATCAGAGTTCAGAGAATTGAGAATTATTCAGCGTTTAACATACCAAATTCGTTGATGAGTAGATTGAATCTAGCTTCATCCAGAGGCTTGGTGAAAAGATCAGCGAGCTGATATTCAGTTGGTACAAAATGAAGTTCCACTTCTCCATTCATCACATGATCTCTGATAAAGTGATATCGAATCTCAATATGCTTGGTTTTGGAGTGAAGTACAGGGTTATTTGCAATTGCAATATATCACAATAAATAGGTATTTTAGAAAGTTTGATATCATAATCTCTCGGCTGATTTCTCATCCATAGGATTTGA
This sequence comes from Silybum marianum, assembly GCA_036898165.1. Classification (NCBI taxonomy): domain Eukaryota; kingdom Viridiplantae; phylum Streptophyta; class Magnoliopsida; order Asterales; family Asteraceae; genus Silybum; species Silybum marianum. The sequence goes on along the minus strand of CM072531.1, from coordinate 16,711,924 downwards.
GCACAACAGCTACCAGCAGCTACGTATTCAGCTTCAGCGGTAGATGTGGACACAGAGTTCTACTTCTTACTTTTCCAACTTATCAACTTACCACCTAATAGCTGACATCCACCAGTGGTGCTCTTTCTATCAATCTTGCATCCTGCAAAATCACTATCAGAGTAACCGATTAGATCGAACCCCGAGCCTTTGGGATACCAAAGACCCAGATTAGGAGTTCCTTTCAGATATCTGAAGATTCGCTTTACAGTGATGAGGTGAGATTCCTTTGGTTCAGCTTGATACCGAGCAAAGAGACATGTAGAATACATGATATCAGGTCTACTCGCTGTAAGATATAGCAGAGATCCGATCATCCCACGATAGGCAGTGATATTGACAGGTTTCCCATTTGGGTCCTTATTCAACGTCAGAGGAGGTGCCATCGGGGTCTTCATTGCTGAGCATTGATTCATATCAAACTTGTTCAGCATTTCTTTAACATATTTACTTTGACAAATGAAAATTCCTTTGTCAGATTGCTTAATCTGCAAACCTAGAAAAATGTTAGTTCACCCATCATACTCATTTTGTACTCTTTCTTCATTTTGTTTGCAAAACGAGTGCATAATTTTAGTCTTGTGGAGCCAAAAATAATGTCATCAACATATATTTGAGCAAGAAAAGTATGACCTTTATATTTTCTTAAAAATAGAGTTTGGTCAATTTTTCCACGAACAAATTTTTCTTTAAGAAGGAATTTTGAGAGAGTATCATACCAAGCTCTGGGAGCTTGTTTTAACACGTAAAGAGCTTATTGAAGTTTGAAAACATAACCAGGATGGTTTGGATCAGAGAACCCAGGAGGTTGTTCAACATAAACTTCCTCGCTGAGTTTACCATTTAGAAAAGCACTTTTAACATCCATTTGAAAAACTTTAAAGTCTTTATGGGCAACATAAGCAAAAAAGAGTCTTATGGCTTCTAATCTAACAACAGGAGCGAAGGTCTCATCATAGTCAATATCTTCTTCCTGTCAGTATCCCTGAGCAACAAGTCTAGCCTTATTGCGAATTACAGTGCCATTTTCATCCAGCTTATTTCGAAAAACCCATTTGGTTCCTATTACATTTTTATCAGAGGGACGAGGAACGAGATACAAAACTTTGTTTCTACGAAACTCAGTTAGGTCTTCTAGCATGGCAGAGACCCAGCTAGGATCAGAGATAGCTTGATCTATCTTCTTAGGTTTAGAGAGAGAAATAAAATTAACATAAAGACATATATTACCTATACCTCTAAGAGTCTTGATACCTGCATTTGGATCACCAATGATTTAATTTATTGGATGATTTGCAGTCCATCGCTGAGCTGGAGGTTGAGGTGATTGATCAATAATAGATTCGGCGATTTGCTCTCTTTCAGGGATGTCGTTGGTCGTTTCAGCGATAGGAACTTCATTTAAGATCAATTCTGGAGGAGATTCAGAGGATTGATTAGTAGAGGATGAAGCTTTGTTATTCACTAAAGAATTTCCTAAAGAAGTATCAGATGGAGGAATCTGATTGAGAGGAGTGACGTTGATCCCTGATGTTGATGGATCGTTGCTTGACATAGGAAGATCAGGGATCCCATCATCATTTGTTTCAGCATTAGGTTGGTTGCTGAAATAAGTTTCAGGTTCCCCATAATGAGATTTCATCCATTCATTCAACTCCTCATCTTCTTCAGGGATAGGAGTAGAATTAGTTGGACGAGATTCATCAAAATTGACGTGCATAGATTCTTCAACGTGTTGTCTCCTCTTGTTGAAGATTCTGAAAGACTTGGATACAGAAGAGTGTCCAAGGAATATCCCATCATCAGCTTTTGGATCAAACTTGCTCAAATGATCTCTGTCATTCAAAATATAACATCTACATCCAGAGATGTGTAGATATTTCAGAGAGGGTCTTTTTCCATGTAATAGTTCATAGGAGGTCTTCTTGAATCGCTTCACTATAATGGATCGGTTCTGAGTAAAGCACGCTGTATGCTTGCTTCAGCCCAGAATTGAGTAGGTAGATGCGATTCGCTGAGCATTATCGAGCTGCTTCAATAATCGTTCGATTTCTTCTTTCAGCAACACCGTTTTGCTGAGGAGTTCTCAATGATGAGAAGTTGTGAGTGATTCCCTTTTCTTCAAAGAAATTAATCAAGATACTGTTCTTGAATTCAGTACCATGATCACTTCTCATGGAGCAAACGATGAGATTATTCAGGACTTCCATTCTTCTGATAAAAGCTATAATAACGTCAGGTGTATCACTTTTGGATCGAAGAAATAATACCCATGTGTATCTAGAATATTCATCAACTATCACAAGAGTGTACTTCTTTCCAGATAGAGATTGGACATTGACAGGTCCACATAGATCCATATGGAGAAGCTAAAGAGGTAAGGTCACTGAAGAAACTTGTTTAGATCTGAACGAGGCTTTTGTCAGTTTTCCCTTTTCACACCCTGAGCAAAGAGATTCCTTTGTAAAGGTATGATTAGGGAGATCCCTGACAAGTGCTTTTTGAGACAATTCATTGATTGTCTTCAAGTTTAGATAAGAGAGTCTTTTGTGCCATAACCAGTTTATGTCTGAGGAGGCTCTAGAAATGAAGTACATGTTGTCAGAGTGAGAGCTATTCATGTTAATGACATACACATTTTCAACTCTTTTGCCTGTTAAGGCAAGTTTGTCATTTGAATCAGTGACAGCACATCTATTCTTTAGGAATAGAACTTTGAAATCTTTGTCACATAGCTGACTAACGCTCAATAGATTGTGCTTTAGTCCTTCAACGTAAGCGACTCGAGTAAATGAAGTGGCTCCATTGGATATAATTCCATAACCTTTTGTGTATCCTTTGCCATTTCCATCAAAGGTCACTGAGGGACCAACTTCTTCCTTGTATTCAGAGAGCAGAGATTTTCTGCCAGTCATGTGCCTTGAGCATCCGCTATCAAGATACCAGATACCTTTGGCACTCTGCATACAACAAAAGAATTAATTTTCATAGGTACCCATATTACTATGGGTCCTGCTGTGTTAGTGGAAGGAGTGGCGGAAGAGCTACTAGCTGAAGAATTCTCTTCAGTGGATATCTACGCCTTGGAAGGTTTCCCAACCTTGGTGGATTTCACTCTCGCTGATTTATCAGTTTGAGCTACTTTCTTTCCATGAGGTAATTTTTCTGCTTTAGTAGCATTTGGACATTTGCTGGTATTTTCACCACAGTGATAGCATTTCCTATATTTGTGAGTAGGTTTGGAATTGAAAGATTTCAGAGTGTGAGTAGAAATATTTTCAGAGGGATTTGAGCATTGATGATCACGCTGACTTTATCAGAGGCCTTGCACCATCCTTTGATGGTAGCCTTTTCAGCCTTAAGATCAGCGATGGCCTTTTCCTTTTCAGTGATAGCTTGTTGTTTCTCAATACTAATTGTTTGATTTACAAAGACTTGAGGCCTTTTCCTTTTCAGTGATAGCTTGTTGTTTCTCAATACTAATTGTTTGATTTACAAAGACTTGATCTTTTAGGGAATCTTCAATCTTTGTTAGTTCTTTGATTTTTAAATGACAATTTTTCAATTGCTCAGAAAGATCAATATTAATTTGTTCAGCTTTAATCTTTCCATTCAGAGCATTGTAAAAACCAACGGTCATAACATCGAGAGCGGACAAGTTATCACTTTCAGGTATAGAGGAGTTTATATGAATGTTTACCTGAGTTGAAGGAGACTCTGAGCTGGAAGTTTCAGAGACTTCTTCAGCCTCTTCAATTCTTGCCATTAGACAGAGGAAGGCAAGATCTTCTTCATCGGAGCCTGATTCATCAGATGTTTTGGCCCAATCTTCTTCTTGATCCCAGTCAACTTCTTCAGCAATTAGACCTTTGCCCTTTTGCTGGTTCTTTTTCAGATCTCCGTATTTATTTTTTAATTTAATGTACTTTTCCTTTTTATCAGAGTTCTGAGAGGTGGTGGGAGCAGCTACTTTCTTAGATCGACATTCGGTAGCAAAGTGACCCTTTCGTTGACAGTTATAGCATATAGCAGATGCTTTTTCAGCGGGCAGGGTTTTTGACATATCAGAGTCAGTGATAGCAGGAGTTTTTCGAAAGTTTCTCTTTCTAGCAAATCTTCTAAAGTTGTTCGTTAGAAGTGATAGAGAGTTATCAAACTCAGAAATGTCAGCATCAGTGAGTTCTTCTGAATTATTTTGATTTAATTCAGTGATAGAGGTGATGGAAGAAGAAACTAGTTTTGATGGTTCTACCTCTGAAGTCACTAGTGCCAAAGAAGTACTTTTGGCACCCTTGATATCATTTATGAGGTTTTTTCTTAAAACCTGAGATTGCTCTTCATTTAAGAGCATTCCATATAAAGCACTTAGAGAGAGAGAGAGTTTCAAGATTTTTTGACAGTTTTAAACATGTGGTGTACACTCCCCATTGTTCAGGTAGTGCCTCCATGAATTCTGTCAGTATTTCAGCATTAGAATATTCTCTGTTGACAGTTTTCATATCAATCAAGAGACAGTTAAACCTTTGGTTAATTTGAGAGAGAGTTTCACCTTTTGAGTGCATAAAACTTTCATACTGTCTTACCAGATTAATACACCTAGTGATTTGGACTTCATCAGTCCCTTCATATTGAATATACAAGATATTCCACATGGCCTTAGATGTTCTCATCTTCATAACAGAATGATAGACTTCATCTGGTAAAGACATTGCAATTATGGATCTAGCTTTAGCATCTATAGCTACATCCTTTTTCTCTTCTTCAGTCCATCGATCTGGAGTTTTGATGATTCTCCTTTCATCAATGGCTGGAGTGTTAGTAGTGGCAGGGACACTAGCTACTAGAGTTGTAGGAACAAATGGTCCGTTTTCTAGATAGTAGGGAATCTTAAGATCGGACCCTTCTAGGAACATAGTCATTCTTTCCTTCCATAATGGAAAGTTATCACGGCTAAATCTTGGAGGTTTAGCTAAAGATCCATTATCAATATAGTTTGTATTAGTATTACACATTTTAAAATAGTTTCGTTCAAAGATATTTTAAAGATAAGCAAGAAACACTGCTCTGATACCACTTGTTGGTCCCAAAGGAGTCTACAAGAGTTCGAGGATATAGAAATAGTTTATCGAGGGGGGGGGGGTTGAATACAAACAGTCAGATTTTTGTTTTTAAATGAGTTTATATTGAATAAACAAATTTACAGTTACAAGCGGAATTAGAACAAGTAAACCTATTCTATTGTAACTTAAGAAATCACACAGATTGATGCACTAGGAAATGAGAAAGAAAAGAGACAGATGTTTTAGGAATAGAAAGTAGCAGGCATGAAGATGAAGAAGATATCTTCATCTTATTTATACCCGTTTGCATTTAATGCAAGACAAAAGGTATATGCCACGTGTCAAGCATTCATAGGAAGCTTGTCCTTTGTTCAAAAAGCAACCATGCTTTTGGCCGTGTATGAACAGTACCATATCAGATATGATGGAGACATATGAGACAATTTGTACATCCTTCTCTGACATAGTATTAGGTTTGACTTTTGTGCATCGAGGATAAGATCAACGTTTAATCTTGTTTGAGAAGCTTCACTTGATCGCTGAACTTGAAACTTCAAGGATGGACATTCAGAGTATCGCTGAGGCTTGACAAGACTTCACACTTTTGTTTAGATAACCATTGCTATCACTGAACCGCTTCAGATCATTAGTTGATTGTCTCTTTCTTCAGCTTGGTCTTCGACTTTCGCTGAATGTTATTTTAGTGTGTTGGTTGATCTTCATATCTTCAGAGGTAGACTTGAGGCATCTGATTTTCAGTGATCGCTGATAACAATCAGCGTATGCTATCGCTGAATTTAAGCATAAGTTTACAAATGGAATTCCACTAAGTATACAGAGGAATCATATTCAAATCACTGAGAGGAGTTATGATCAACATCTTTTCTTCTTCTTTTCTTCTTTACGCTGCTTTTCATAAGAAAGAGGCTTCTTTCCCTTAGCTATAGCTTTTCTTTTCTTTTCCTCTGTAGATTCATCAAGAGATCGGGCACTGACACCCTCCCCCTGGATTGTTGCTCTAGTTTCTTCTTTAGCCTCATCTCTAGATAACCCAGTGTTACCCGGTACTTGAGGTTCATTGGCAAGTGTTTCAGTGATTCGTACCTCGGAGGCTGAAGCCTCGGTGACCACACGTGATGGTTGCTTTGGCTGTGGATCGGTGACCACCACACTCACCGATTCGGTGAGTGGGAGTTGATGTTGCTGTTCATCGGTGAGTGTTGGTTTCTGTTCATGGGTGACAACACTCACCGATTCAGTGACTTCTTTGGAAACTGGTGGTGTTGCTTTCTTGATTTTCTCCCCCTCAGTGGTTGATCCCTTGAAACCAACTGAAGAGAGAAACTTCTTGATCTGGTCGACATTGGAGCCCAAACCACCCAACTTCTTTTCAATTCGTTGAATCACAAATCTTTCCTCAGCTTTGAAAAACAAATATGTAAAGAAGCAAGTGACTCCAAAATTGCTTCTTGATCTTTTATTATGGATGCAATACTGAATGATAGAAGTGTAGACAGATTCTTCATTGCATTAACAATCGTAGTCATTCTTTCCATCTCTTTGTTAGCATGTTCTTCCAAGAGTTCCACCCGATGAAGTGTTCCACTTGAAAAAGAGTTGAAAGCTTTGAGAATATCATCTCCTTGTTGAGATGTCAAAGTTTCCGCTGAAGGTTGAGGCTTTGGTGGCGGTTGATCATTATTGTCACTTGAAGAAGAATAATCCACCAAACCTGTAGGTTTAGTTGGGGGGATTTCGGGGATTCCGAAGTTTGTTTGGGAGAAGGTTGACGAGGTTTTTTAAGGGGAGACCTCGGTGACTTCAAGAATTGAGATTTTGGGTGGAGACACTATGAGGAGAGTGTCTATGAGGGGAGTACTCAATAAGGGGTTCCTTAACAACCTTGTCATGTATGAGAGACATACGTGGCCAATGTGTAATATCGGAGAATAGAAAATCGGTAAAATGGGATGCTCCATCAAATGCACTTGGTTGTGATGCATTCTCATTTGGAGTTAGGAAAAGGAATTGTGAGAGCTCAAGGGGTGGTGTAGATGCGCCTTGGTTGGGAGAATCCAAGTCATCTTCATCAACTAAGGAAAAAGTTGATGAAGGTATATTTTGTGTATCCCTTTTTACAACCATGTCCTTTTGTGAGAGCATGTAGGAGTTAGGATTGGTTTTAGGCTATTCCTTGGGCCTAGTAAGGATATTTTCAGCACTCACCGACTTTTGAGAGTCGGTGGGTGGTTTTTGTGTTTTGACCCTTTTGGTTCCCTTGGACTTCTTTAAGGAAGTCCTAGGGGGATTTTAGAGTGTCTCCGCTTTTGGGATTTTGATACCTGGGTAGAAGCCAAAGGCTCTTTTGGCTTCGTGGCATCGGTGGGTGCGGAGGTGGGTGCGGAGGTGGATGTACCCGACGCCTTGGATCTCTTGCGAGATTTGGGCACATCGGTGACTCTTGGTTGGGTTTGGTGACTGTAGGATGATATAGAGGTGGATTCGGTGACTGAGGGTCCCCGAATCCTGGGTTCATTCTCACCCCAAGCTAGAGTTGCATTTCTTGCAAACTTAATCATACCAGGTCTAAGGGGATTATCGGTGGCTAAGGGTCCCTTTGTCATTTGCTGCTTGCCGACTTGACGAAGTGGGAGATCATATTTAATATCATCCCTCTTTTCAAGCTTCTTGGCAAGCTTGACATTGATAATAAGGGAGAAGAGACGTTGGAATGGTACCCGAGGTCACCGAAAAGTGGAGAAAGATGAGATCATTTCATTAAAAAAATAAGCTGCAAAGTCTATTTTTCTTTGAAAGATCAAGGCATGAGACGCCATTGATGAACTTGAGAGTTGCAGACTATTGCTTTTGAATCGAGATGAAAGAGAGATAATGGAGAAGAAGAAGGCGATAAAGAAGGAGAAGAAAATGGGGGGGGGGGGGGAACGGTTATTTATATAAGAGAGGGAATTTCGATTTTCAAAAACAATGATGGAATATGTGATTGAAAGGTCAGAATTCTAACGGTTTTCAGGCGTAAATCAGCGCATGCTCTGACATTAATGACGTTGATGATGTCATTATGGATAGATTCAAAGAATACTTAGTCACCAAGATTGGTAACCTAAGAGTTATCTTTTAAAAGATAAGGAATGTAAAGGGGTTTAGAGATGACGTCGGTGAGTGGTGTTTAGGGTTTCGTCGGTGAGCGTGACGTCGGTGAGTGGGGAGAAGGGTGAGACGTCGGTAAGTGGAATTTAGAGCGACGTCGGTTAGTGTATGGTGAGAGAGAAAGAGGAGCGACGTCGAGTAGTAGGTTTAAAAAGAAAAGTGTCGGTGAGTGTGAGACGGACGTCGGTGAGTTTTAGGGTTAGAGTGTATCGATGAGTGGTTTATATAGAGAAAACGTCGGGTAGATTAGGGTTTTTAGAGAGAGAGAGAGGAATGTTGGTGAGTGGATCATATACTCACCGACTATATACATATAATTTTTTATTTATTTAATGTATATATATTAGTCTATATTTATCATACCTAGTTCACCGATTAGAAACTTGAACCTTGCTTCATCAAGAGGCTTTGTGAATAGATCAGCTAATTGATAATCAATGGGAATAAAGTGTAGTTCCACATCACCTTTAGAGACATGATCTCTTATAAAGTGATATCTGATATCAATGTGCTTAGATCTTGAATGAAGCACTGGATTGTTTGCAATGGCTATTGCACTTGAGTTGTCACACAGTATTTGGATTTTTGAGAAAATCTGCTTGTAATCACACAGCTGATTTTTCATCCACAATATTTGAGCATCACAACTTCCAGCAGCCACATATTCTGCTTCAGCGGTAGATGTAGACACCGAATGTTGCTTCTTACTTGACCAACTCACAAGTTTTCCACCAAGAAGTTGACAACTTCCTGTCGTACTCTTTCTGTCTATTTTTGAACCTGCAAAATCAGAATCAGAGTACCCGATGAGATCAAAACCTGAGTCTTTAGGATACCAAAACCCAGATTTAGGGTACCTTTCAGATACCGAAAAATCCTTTTCACAGCAGCTAGATGTGATTCCTTAGGATTTGCTGGATATCGAGCACACAGACAAGTAGCAAACATTATATCAGGTCTACTTGCACTAAGATAAAGAAGAGATCCTATCATGCCTCTATAACTTGTGATATTGACAAACACACCATCAGAATCAGAATAAAGTCTAAGAGGAGGAGCCATAGGGGTTTTCATGGTAGAGCAAGTATCAAGTTGAAACTTTTTCAGAAGGTCTTTAATGTATTTACTTTGATTAATGAAAATACCTTCTGGAGATTGTTTTACTTGCAAACCAAGAAAGAAGGTTAGCTCTCCCATCATGCTCATTTCATACTTCTTTTGCATAAGAGAGCTAAACTCATCACATAAAGATTCATCGGTGGCTCCAAAAATAATATCATCTACATAGATTTGTACAAGAATGATATTACCTTTTGATTCTCGAAGAAGTGAGTGTTGTCAACTTTTCCTTGGACATACTCATTTTTCAGAAGATAATCTGGAAGAGTATCATACCAGGCACGGGAAGGTTGCTTCAGTCCATACAGAGCTTTATCTAACCGATACACATGATATGGATGGACTGGATCTTCAAACCCGGTGGTTGCTTTACATAGACTTCTTCAGCTAGCTCACCATTCAGAAAGGCATTTTTGACATCCATTTGGAATACCCGAAAATTCTTGTAAGCTGCATGGACAAGAAAGATTTGGATAGCTTCCAATCTTGCAACAGGAGCAAAAGTTTCATCATAGTCAATTTCTTCCTCTTGCCGATATCCTTGAGCAACCAGTCTTGCTTTATTTCGTATGACAGTTCCTTATTCATGCATCTTATTTCTGAACACCCATTTAGTTCCAATAATGCTTTTGTGAGATGGATGAGGAACTAACTTCTAGACTTTGTTTCTCTCAAATTGTGAGAGTTCTTCTTGCATGGCTATCACCCAGCTAGGTTCAGCTAGGGCTTCATTTATTTGTTTAGGCTCAAAAATGGAAACAAAGTTGACATACAAGCACATATTGTTGATGCCTTTTCTTGTTTTTAAACCAACTTGAGGATCATCGATGATTTGATCTATTGGGTGATCCATGGTCCATTTTAATGCAAGAGGAAAGGGAGGAGGTATAGAAAAAGATGAAGTTGGAATTTGAGATGGTGAGGATAGGTTAGTGGAAGATAGGGTGTTTAGATGAGAGTCTTCTCCTGAAGAGTCAATTTCAGGAGATGGAGAGGAAAGAATGGGTTCAGGAGGTATGGTGGTATTATTTGGAGGCTGAGAAAGGTTGTTATCTTCTTGACTTGGTTGAGAAGGTTATTGAGTAGAATGAGATGGAATTTCTCCAACACATGAGTTTATCCATTGATTAAGTTCTTCTTCATTGTAAGACAATGAAGATGTTTCAAAATCATCAAACGTTACATGCATAGATTCATCAATGCATTTTCTTCTGAGATTATAGATTCTGAAAGCTCTAGAGGAGAGAGAATAACCCGTGAATATTCCATCATCAGACTTTGGATCAAATTTTACAAGTTGTTCCCTGTCATTCAGCATATGACATGCACAACCAAATACATGGAAAAAGTCAACTGCAGGTTTCCGACCATGAAACACTTCATAGGAAGTTTTGTTGTGCCTTTTGACAATAATAGACCTATTTTGAGTAAAACATGCAGTATTGACTGCTTCAGCCCAAAAGTAGGTTGGCAACTTGGATTCACTCAGCATTGATCTTGCAGCTTCACACAGCGTCCGATTCTTTCTTTCAACAACACCATTTTGCTGAGGAGTGCGTACGGCAGAAAAGTTATGAGAGCTTCCTTTGATATCAAAGAATTCTTCCAAAACAGCATTCTTGAATTCAGTGCCATTATCACTTCTGATAGACTTCACAAGTTGATCATTCAGATTTTCAATCTTCCTAACAAATCGAATGATTTCTTCAGCAGCATCACTCTTATGTTTTAGAAAGAAAACCCATGTATATCTAGAGTATTCATCAACAATTACTAGCATATACTTTTTACCACCTAGACTGGGAGTGCTTACTGGTCCACACAGATCCATGTGAAGCATTTGAATAGGTTGAGAGATAGATGAGCATTGTTTTGTTTTAAAAGAGGTTTTGGTAAGCTTTCCTTTTTCACATGCTTCACACAACTTTTCTTTCTCAAAAGATATTTTTGGCATACCAACAACTAGGTCTTTGCTGGAAAGTTTATTCAAGGTTTTGAAATTTAGATGTGAAAACATTTTATGCCATAGCCAACTTTGTTTAGCTAATTCTTGAGAGAGAAGACACATAGCTTCAGCAATTGCACTCTCTTTCATGTTGATGAGGTATACATCGTTCATTCGGGTACCTGCTAGTACAACTTTATTCTGCACATCAAAGACCAAGCAAACACACAGTTGAAACATGACACTTTATATCCCAAATCACAGATTTGGCTGGTGCTCAGTAAGTTGTACATTAGTCCCTCAAATGAGCTACTTTTGAGAAAGTGATGGTTCCATTTGATATGGTACCATAACCTTTTGTAACACCTTTCCCATTTCCTCCAAAAGAAACAATGGGTCCTTTTTCTTTAGAAAAGTTAGATAGAAGAGATTTGTTTCCAGTCATGTGCCTTGAACAGCCGCTGTCCACGTACCATATATGATCTTTGTTTGGTACCTGCACCCATAAACAAATTTAGACTCTTGGTACCCATTTTGAAGTGGGTCCTTTGGGATTAGAAGGCATTTTGTTGTTTCCACGAAGATCAATATCTTTTGGGCAGTTTTTCGCAAGATGAAGAGTATTGCCACAGTTGTAGCATTTCTTGATGGTAAAATCCCTTTTGAAATCCATACTATCGAAGCTTTGAGAGAAAGTCGGTGATTGAGAAGAGGAGGGGTGACCGACTCCTGGTCTAGGTCCAAGAATACCTTTGCCAGAATTTTTGGATTTCTTCAAGTTCACCGAGCGAGGAATGAAATCGGTGACTATTTGAAATTTTCCTTTTGGATGAGAAATTTATTTTGGAAACCTTTTTCTTTTGAAAAGTAGGAAATCTTTTTGGTACAGGATACTCAGGAAGAGTCGGTGACTCACGAGAGTATCTTGACTCATGAAGACTTAGAGAATTTAGAAGTCTTTGAATGGGTTTGGGAGAAGAAGAGGAAGAGCTTGGAATTTTTAAAGGCTCATGAGAGGGTTCTTTGGCTTTTACAAAAACTCCAAACTTTTTGGCATTAGACTCTACTTTGAGCATATCTAACAAGTCTATAGAATGAACAGAAGTGGAATCCTCAGATGAGTAATCTAAGAGATCATCATCGTCATCGGAGAAAGAGTCAGCCGGAAAGCCTTGACATTTAGAAGATGGAAGTTGGGGGTCAGAAGTTTGAGGATCATCTTTTCCATATCCAAGTCCAGACTTATCACTGCAAAAGATTTGATCTTGAAGAATCTTTTCAAGATTTTTGGAAGATTTACTCCATTTTGAAAGAACTTCTTGTTCCTTTTCAAGAGTATTAGAAATCTTGTTTTTCTCTTCAGAAAGACTATAATTTAAGTACCTTAGATTTTCTAAGTCTGCTTTCATTTTATCAAAATCTTTGAGTTTTGAGAAACAAGAGAGAAGTTGATCATTCAAGGATTTTATATGCAAGTCAGCCTTTTTCTTTTGTTCTTTTAAGTTACAAAAGTCAACAGTTAAAGAATCAAAGGCATCAATCTTTTGATCATCAGACAGAAAACTAAAAGGATGTACCTGAGGTTTGGTTTCCAAAGTTGATCCCTCAGTAGAGACAAGAGCAGTGATGCGGAGTGATCTCTCCATTTCTTCAAGTTCATCAATCTTGGCCATGAGACATTTTGTCACATACTCACTCTCACTCTCTGATGTCTGCTCATCTTCCCAACAGTGGGTCTCAGCTACCAAAGTTTTTCCTTTACTTGGGTTCTTTTTTTTCTCTCTCCTATATTTAGCTTTATATTTCTTGTATCCAAAGATTTCTTTTGATTGAGAGGATTCATGACTTTATTTAGAAAAACGGCTATTTCTCTCTTCAGGCTTCCTAGAAGCTGATTTGGAGAAGTCATGGCCAGAAGAGGAAGGCTTGAGTTTAGAGAAAACTTTGGACCTGCACCCAGAGGCAAAATGACCCTTCTTTCCACAACTAAAGCATTCTTCATTTGCTTTGTCAGAAGAAGGTTTTTGAGAAAAAAGTTTTCTTTGAAATTTAGAAAGTTAGAAAAAAATCTTTTATTTTTAAGGTTTCCTACAATCATTGTCATACTATCAGACAATATGTCAATGGCAGATTCTTCTCCCTCATCATCAGCAGCACTGTAGTAAGCATCTGATAGATGAGGTGAATCTTCCTTAATTAATTTCATTTTTAGATTTAGAAGAGGGATAGGTGATTCTAGGAATACATGAAGAAGATTTATACTCACCTACTAAAGCAATAGAAGAAGATTTAATGTCTTTAATAAGGGACTTTCTTTGATTTTTAGTTTGCTCATAGTTCATAAGAGTCCCATACAAAGCAGTTAAAGACATTTGCTCAAGATCCTTGGTCTGTTTAATGCAAGTGCATATGGTTTCCCAGAAGTCTGGAAGGCAGTCCATAAACTTGCATAAAACTTCCTCATTGTCATATACTTTGCCTAGAACTTTGAGATCATTAAGAAGACAGTTAAAGCGATTGAAATAAGCAGGAAGAGATTTTCCTTTCTCATGAGAGAAGTGTTCATATTTTCTTACAAGATAAATTTTGTTAGATTTTCTAACTTCTTTTGTCCCTTCATATAGAACACTCAGAGTATCCCACATTTCTTTAGTAGTAGAAAGATTTAGAAGAGAATGGTACACTTCATCAGGAAGAGGTACAACAAGAGCAGATTTAACTTTAGTGTCTAGAGCAACTAGGCGTTTATCATCCTCATTATATTTATTTGAAGGCTTGATAATATATCTGCCAGTTTTATCACTCATTTCATCATCTGACTCTATATCTTTTCCTTCAGCGTCTTTTTGTGGACCAAAGTGAGCCCAGATTTTAGGAACAATAGGTCCCTCACTCAGAATGTTAGGATACCTGCAATCAATTCCTTCCAATAATAGTAGCATACGATTTTCCCATAACCCAAAGTTACTTGGGTTGAACCATGGAGGTTTGGCTAAAGAGCCTAAATCATTTGTACCACTGAAAGGAGTTTGCAAAGCACCATCAACATTTGAAGGAGTAGTAGCCATCACAGATCTAGTTTATTAGATTAAATCAACTGCTCTGATACCACTTGTTAGTCCCTATTTAGAGATGGCTACGTAAGTAAAGGTTTGTAGAAGGGGGGTTGAATACAAACACACAATTTTTACTCTTTTAAATTTTTTAGTATAAATATTAAAAATTTACACATAGACGTTTGTTGCGGAAAAGAATAGATAACTCTCTACTCTAACAAACTTAACACATGAAACACATAAAAACAGTAATTAACTTATACATTAAGAAAGTTAAAATGAAACTGTTAAAACACTTAGGATGCCGAAATCAAACAAAAGATCACTCAGAGGATTTGTTGAAAGCGTGAGTTTATGGGTAGGACTTCATCTCCTTTTATAGTGCTCATGCATGGGATGCATGAGGACAGCTGTCAATGATTCATTAGCTGGAAGTATATCTGATGGACAAAAGGAGATGTCACTCCCTTCGTACTAGGTTAATGGGTGAACCATTCTTTGTAGCACGTAATGTTAGATAAATTGATCTCTTTTTTCTTCATGCTCTGTGAAGTCCCATCAAACCTTTTAGCTAAAGACAAACATCTATTTTATGAGAATAAAAGAGAATGTCCTAATTTAAGGTTTGGTGACCACGTTTTTGCTGCATACGCTTTGCATTTATTGTGACTCAAGAACTTGTCTTTGAAAATTGCTAAGTGACACATATAGGAATGTATCACGTCGGTTAGTGCTCCTTAAGATTGGAATCGGCAAGTGTACAATGCTTGGATCGGCAACTCCATTTTGACCTTAGGATCGGCAAGTGTACTCAGGCTTGTGTCAGTGAATGTACCTCAACCTTATAATCGGCAACTGCAATTTTCGGTGACTACTCCATTGATGTCGGCAAGTGGTCTGAATTTTAATGTTAGTTGGTACATCAAAAATTCCACATTTTGATGTACAACCCTTGATTGGATAGTCTTTGATTTTCCAATACTTGAAGTATTTTTCAGACCTTTAAAAGAACCTATAAAAGATCAATCATATAAAGAGAGAAGGTTCATCACCAAATCATTGGTGACCCAACAACCCCCCCCCCCCCGCCCCCTCTTAATGGATAATGTGTAATTCATTATTAAACGATTTTTTTTTTGCAATTTTGCATACCCAGGTTTAACTCCAACTCTTGATTTACCCTTTCATTTACTTTTTTCTATTTCTTAATGAAATTTATTTTTCGAAGTTGCAATAATAAACAAATGAAATCCTATAAATTTATATTTCCTCTTTGCAATATTGTTGGATTTGTTGTTATCCTATGACATGATTGTGTTTACGATTGGATCATATAAATTCGAATAAAACTTTGATATTTTGTGATTACAAGATATGATAAATTTTTTTGAATTTAATCTCCAGTGACAATAATTGTTTATATGTAATTGATAATTATATTAAATTTTGACTACTTGATTTTTTCTATTGATAGAAATTCCTTTGGTGAGGTAATGAAGAAGATGAGAGTTGAAGAAGACTTGGAAGATTTTAATCATGTATGTAAAAATTATATTCTTTAAAAAATGTGATTTGTTATATCATATTTTTTTCTTTACAATATTGTTAGATTTGTTGTTATCATGGGACATAATTGTGTAAACTATTGGATCATATAAATTTGAATAAAAAATTTAATATTTTTTGATGATATCTTCAAAGTTAGGGGTGGCAGTTCTCGACACGATACGAAAATAAACGGGTTTGGATTGAACTTTGTTGGGTCACCGATGATTTGGTGATGAACCACCTTCCTTTGTATGATTGATTTATTACAGGTTCTTTGAAGGTCTGAAATATGCTTCAAGTATTGAAAAGTCAAAGACTATTCAATCAAGGGTTGTACATCAAAAAGTGGAATTTTGGATGTACCAACTAACTTCAATATTCAGATCATTTTGCCAAAGTCAAGATTGGGTCACCAATATAGTGGGTCACCGATGGTACACTTAAAAGTCATCAAAAGTACTAAGGACATCAAACAAGATGAGGTCATCAAGTTTGAAGTCATGGTCACCAACACTATAATCTTGGTCAACGAAATTGCAGGTATATTTTCTAAGGCTGTGATATCAAGTCACAAGTTCAAGGGTGTACACTTTTAACACTTAGTGAAAAATGAAGTTTATTAAGAAAAGTGTACACTTATCAATTCCAGCCTTACAAGGTATCCACCGATGTGATGCATAGTTTGATGTATCACTTAGCAATTTCAAAGAGATAAGTTCTTGACTCACATCAAATGCAAGACACGTGAGCAGCAAGAACTTGGGCATCAAGCCTTAAATAAAGACATTCTCTTTCGTTCTTATAAAAGAAATATTTGTCTTTTAGCTAAAAGGTTTGATGGGACTTCACAGAGCATGAAGAAAAGAAGATAAAGTTATCTGACATTACGTGCTACAAGGAATGGTTCATCCATTATTCTAGTACAAAGGGAGTGGTCTCTTCCTTTGTCCAGCAGATACACTTCCAGCTAATGAAACCTTGACAGCTGTCCACATGCATCCCATGCATGGGCACTATAAAAGGAGATGAAGTCCTTCCCAGAAATCTCACGCTTTCAACAAATCTTCAAAGTGATTATTTGTTTGACTGTGGCAAAGCTGTGTGCTATAACAGTATTGTTTTAACTTCCTTAGTGTATAAGTTAATTACTGTTATCTGTGTGTTTAGTTTGATAGAATAGTGTGTCTGTTCTTTTCCGCATCAAACTACCTGTGTGTAAATTTTTGATATTTATATTAAAAAATTTAAAAAGAGTATATTCTGTGTGTTTTATATTTAACCCCCCTTCTACAAAACCCTCTCTTGGTTAGCCATCTCTCCTTAGGGACTAACAAGTGGTATCAGAGTAGTTGGTTTAAATCAATAAACCAGATATGTGATGGCTACTACCTCAAATGTTGATGGTACCTTGCAGACCTCTTCCAGTAATACATATGATTTAGGATCCTTGGCCAAACCTCCAAGGTTCAACCCAAGTAACTTTGGGTTATGGAAATATCGCATGTTATTATTCTTGGAAGGGATCGATTCCAGGTATCCCAACATTCTCAGTGAGGGAGCTATTGTTCCTAAAATATGTGCTCGCTTTGGCCCTCAAAAGGACGCTAAAGGAAAGGACATAGAGTCAGATGATGAAAGAAGTGAGAAAACTGGTAGATATATCATCAAACCTTCAAACAAATTTAGTGAAGATGATAAACGCCTAGTTGCTTTAGACACTAAAGTCAAATCTGTTCTTGCTGTATCCCTTCCTGATGAAGTGTATCACTCTCTTCTTAACCTTCCCACTGCTAAAGAAATGTGGGATACTTTGAGTGTCTTATATGAAGGCACCAAAGAAGTCAAGAAATCTAACAGAATCTGTCTTGTTAGAAAGTATGAACTCTTCTCCCATGAAAAAGGAGAATCTCTCTCTACCTACTTCAATCGTTTTAACTGTCTTCTCAATGATCTCAAAGTTCTTGGACGAGTTTATGATAATGAAGAAGTTCTCTGCAAGTTCATGGATTGTCTCCCAGACTTCTGGGAAACTATCTGTACTTGCATCAAGCAAACCAAGGACTTAGAAATAATGCCTTTAACTGCTCTCTATGGAACTCTTCTCCACTATGAACAAACTAAGAACCAGAGAAAATCTCTTATAAAGGATATCAAATCCTCCTCTGTTGCTTTGATAGGTGATTCAAAATCTTCTTCTTGTGTATCTAGAATCACCTATCCTTCTTCTGATTCTGAAAAAGATATTAAGGAAGACTCTTCTCATCTGTCAGATGCATACTATAGTGCTGCTGATGATGAAGGAGAAGAATCAGCCATTGACATACTTTCTGATAGTACGGCAATGATTGCTGGAAACCTTAAGAATAAAAGATTTTCTTCAAATCGCTCTAAATTTAATAGAAAACCTTTTTCTCAAAAATCCTCTTCTGATAAAGCAAATGAAGAATGCTTCAATTGTGGAAAGAAAGGTCATTTTGCTTCTGAGTGCAGATCAAAAGCTTCTTCTCTCAAACCTTCTTCTTCTTATGGCCATGACTTCTCAAACTCAGCTTCTAGGAAGCATGAAGAGAGAAATAGCCAATCCTCTAAAGAAAATTCTGAATCAAAAGAAACCTCCAGATATAAGAAGTACAAAGCCAAATACAAGAGGGAAAAAGAAAGAAATCAAAGTAAAAATAAAACTTTGGTTGCTGAGGCTCATTGCTGGGAGGATGAGCAAACCTCTGAAAGTGAGAGTGAGTATGTCACTAAATGCCTCATGGCCAAAATCGATGAGCTGGAAGACATGGAAAAGTCACTCTACACTACCCTTGTATCTGCTGAGGGATCCACTTCAGGAACAAAGCCTCAGGTACATCCTTTTACCTTTCTCTCTGATGATCAAAAGGCTGATGCCTTTGATTCTTTAACTGTTGACTTCTGTGACTTAAAGATTCAAAAGAAAAAGGCTGATATGCATATAAAATGTCTAAATGATCAACTCCTCTCTTGCTTTTCTAAACTAAAAGATTTTGATAAAATGAAAACTGATCTAGAAAACCTAAGGTATTTAAACGACAGCCTTTCTGAGGAAAAATCAAAAATCTCTTCCACTCTTGAAAAGGAACAAGAGGTTCTGTCTAAATGGACTAAATCCTCTAAGAATCTTGAAAGGATTCTTCAAGATCAAATCACTAGCAAGGATAAGTCTGGCCTTGGTTATGGAAAAGATGTTCCTCAACCTTTCGACCTTCCACTTCCTTCTTCTGAATGTCAAGGTTTTCCTGCTGGTTTCCTTTCCGATGACGATGATGATCTCTTCGGTTACTCATCTGAGGATTCTACCTCCGTTCACTCTATAGATCTACTTGACATGCTCAAAGTAGAATCTAGTTCTAAGAAGTTTGGAGTCTTTGTTAAAGCTAAAGAAATCTCTTCTGAGTCTTCAAAAGTTTCAACTCTTCCAAGCTCTTCTTCTTCTCCCAAACCTATTCAGAGACTTTTAAACTCTTTAAGTCTGCATGAGTCAAGGTACTCCCAGGAGCAGCCATCTAGTGTTGCTGAGTATCCCTCTCCAAAAAGATTCTCTCCTCAAAAGAAAAATTTTTCTAAATCAAATTTTTCATC
Organism: Silybum marianum; assembly: GCA_036898165.1. Taxonomy (NCBI): domain Eukaryota; kingdom Viridiplantae; phylum Streptophyta; class Magnoliopsida; order Asterales; family Asteraceae; genus Silybum; species Silybum marianum. The sequence goes on along the minus strand of CM072531.1, from coordinate 16,692,380 downwards.
TAAAAGGAAATCTCAAATAGTTACTGATTTAATTCCTCGGTCGTGAACTTGAAGAAATCAAGAAATCCTGGTAAAGGTATCCTTGGACCAAGACTAGGTATCGGTCACCCCCCTCTTCTCAGTCGTCAACCTCTGTCCAAAGTTTTGATGATATGGATTTTAAAAGGGCCTTTTCTTTAAAGAAGTGCTACAATTGTGGCAATACTCTTCATCTTGCTAAAAATTGCCCAAAAGGTTTGGATCTTTGCAAAAGTAAAATGCCTTCTAATCCCAAAGGACCCACCTCAAAATGGGTACTAAAAGTCTAAATTTGTTTCTGGGTGCAGGTACCAAACAAAGATCACATATGGTACATGGACAGCGGGTGTTCAAGACACATGACTGGAAACAAACTTCTTCTCTCTAACTTCTCAAAAGAAAAGGGACCCATTGTTTCCTTTGGAGGAAATGGAAAAGGGGTCACCAAAGGATATGGTACCATATCAAATGGAACCATCACTTTCTCTAGAGTAGCCCATGTTGAAGGGCTAATGTACAATTTTCTAAGCATCAGCCAAATATGTGATTTGGGCTATAAGTTCATGTTCTAGCAGAAACCTGACTAAATGATGTATACATAATCAACATGAAGGAAAGTGCAATAGGAGAAGCTGTGTGTCTCCTCTCTCAAGAAGTGGCCAAACAAAGTTGGCTGTGGCATAAAAGGTTCTCTCATCTAAACTTTAAAACCTTGAACAAACTCTCCAATAAGGAGCTGGTTGTTGGAATGTCAAAAATAGTTTTTGAAAAAGAAAAGCTGTGTGGAGCATGTGAAAAAGGAAAACTCATCAGAACTTCCTTTAAAACAAAACAATGCTCATCTATCTCTCAACCTCTTCAAATGCTTCACATGGATTTGTGCGGTCCAGTAAGCACACCCAGTCTGGGTGGTAAAAAGTATATGCTAGTAATCGTCGATGAATTCTCTAGATATACTTGGGTGTTCTTTTTGAAACACAAGAGTGATGCTGCTGAAGAAATCATCAGGTTTACAAGAAAGATTGAAAATTTGAATGGTAAACTGGTGAAGTCCTTCAGAAGTGATAATGGCACAGAATTCAAGAATGCTGCTCTGGAAGATTTCTTTGACCTAAAGGGAATTTCTCAGAACTTTTCTGCCGTACGCACTCCTCAGCAAAATGGTGTTGCTAAAAGAAAGAATAGAACACTGTGTGAAGCTGCAAGGTCAATGCTGAGTGAATCCAAGTTGCCAACCTATTTTTGGGCAGAAGCAGTTAACACTGCATTCTTTACTCAAAATAGGTCTGTCATAGTCAAAAGGCAGGACAAGACTCCTTATGAAGTTTTCCATGATAGAAAACCTGCAGTTGACTTTTTCCATGTCTTTGGCTGTGCTTGTCACATGCTAAATGACAGGAAACAACTTGAAAATTTTGATCCGAAGTCTGATGATGGAATTTTCATGGGCTATTCTCTCTCCTCAAGAGCCTTCAGAATCTTCAACCTAAGAAGACAATGCATAGATGAATCCATGCATGTAAAGTTTGATGAGTTTGAAACTTCTTCATTATCTTGTGATGAAGAAGAACTAAATATATGGATAAACTCATGTGTTGGTGAAATTCCATCTTCCTCTCAAACCAATCCTCCAGATAGTAACCCTTCTCAGCCTCCCATAAACACCACCTTATCTTCAGAACCCTCTCTTTCTTCTCCACCTCCTGAAACTAACTCTACAGAAGACCTTACCCACCAAAACACCATATCTCCCACTAACCTACCCTCACCATCTCAAATTCCTACCTCATCCTCTTCTCTACCTCCTACCTTACCTCCTGCACTAAAGTGGACCATGGATCATCCAATAGATCAAATCATAGGTGATCCATAAGTTGGTGTAAAAACAAGAAGAGGTATAAGCAATCTGTGCTTATATGTCAATTTTGTTTCTATTGTTGAGCCTAAGCTGATAAATGAAGCCCTAGCTGATCCTAGCTGGGTAATTGCCATGCAAGAAGAACTCTCACAATTTGAGAGAAACAAAGTCTGGAAGTTAGTTCCTCGTCCATCCAACAAAATTATTATTGGAACAAAATGGGTGTTTCGAAACAAGATGGACGAAGAAGGAACTGTCATAAGAAACAAAGCAAGGCTGGTTGCTCAAGGATATCGGCAAGAGGAAGGAATTGATTATGATGAAACTTTTGCTCCTGTTGCCAGATTGGAAGCTATCCGAATATTTCTTGCCCATGCATCTTACAAGAATTTTCGGGTATTCCAAATGGATGTCAAAAGTGCCTTCCTGAATGGTGAATTAGCTGAAGAAGTGTATGTGAAGCAACCTCCTGGGTTTGAAGATCCAGTCCATCCATATCATGTATATCGGCTGGATAAAGCTTCGTATGAACTGAAGCAAGCTCCTCGTGCCTGGTATGACACTCTCTCAGAATATCTACTTAGAAATAAGTATATACGAGGCAAGGTTGACAACACCCTCTTCTTCAAGAAATCACAAGGTAATATCATTCTTGTTCAAATCTATGTTGATGATATTACTTTTGGAGCCACCGATGAATCCTTATGTGATGAGTTTAGCTCCCTCATGCCAAAAGAGTATGAAATGAGCATGATGGGGGAGTTAACTTTCTTTCTTGGTTTGCAAGTAAAACAGTCTCCAGAAGGTATTTTCATAAATCAAAGTAAATACATTAAGGATCTTCTGAAAAAGTTTCAATTTGATACTTGCTCTACCATGAAAACTCCTATGGCTCTTCCTCTTAGACTCTTTTCTGATCCTGATGGCATTTCTGTTAATATTACAAATTATTGAGCCATGATAGGATCCCTTCTTTATCTGACTGCAAGTAGACCTGACATTATGTTTGCTACTTGTTTATGTGCCCGATACCAAGCAAATCCTAAAGAATCACATCTGGCTGCTGTGAAAAGGATTTTTAGGTATCTGAAAGGTACCATAAATCTGGGTCTTTGGTATCCCAAAGACTCAGGTTTCGATCTCATCGGGTACTCTGATTCTAATTTTGCAGGTTCAAAAATAGACAGAAAGAGTACAACTGGAAGTTTTCAGTTACTTGGTGGAAAGCTTGTAAGTTGGTCAAGTAAGAAACAACATTCGGTGTCTACCTCTACTGCTGAAGCAGAATATGTGGCTGCTGGAAGTTGTTGTGCACAAATATTGTGGATGAAAAATCAGTTGTGTGATTACAATCAGATTTTCTCAAAAATCCCAATACTGTGTGATAACTCAAGTGCAATAGCCATTGCCAACAATCATGTGCTTCATTCAAGATCCAAACACATTGATATCAGGTATCACTTTATAAGAGATCATGTCTCTAAAGGTGATGTGGAACTTCATTTCATTCCCACTGATTATCAATTAGCTGATCTGTTCACAAAGCCCCTTGATGAAGCAAGGTTCAGATTCCTCATCGGCGAATTAGGTATGATAAATATAGACTAACATATACATATATATTTATGTATTATGTGTATGTATATATGATATACATTTATGTATATTATATATATATGGTATATATTTATATATTTATATGTTTTATATATTTTTATATATTATATGTATATATATTATATACATTTATGTATATTATATTTATAGGGGCAGGTTCAAACGAAAACGCTACCTATTTAATAAAACAAGAAAACTTTTTTCATGTACAAAATCATATATGATTCACATATAAAATCGTATATGATTAGCTGCAACTTTTCCCGCGACTTAACTCGCGGCAAAAGTCACCCGTGTCTATTTTTTCATGTTAGTACAAAATCATATGTGATTTTTTACATGAAAAAAGATTTTCTTGTTTTCTTAAATATTTAGCGTTTGCGTTTGAACCTCCTTCTATATTTATATATGTATTATATATTTATATATAGTAAGTCATATATTATAATAAAAAAATATATATATATATATATAATGTCGGTGACAGGGTCACCGATGTGTCTCTCCTCTCTCTCTTCTCTTTCATCTCTCAAAACCCTAAATCCTAAGCCACCGCCGCTAATCACCATACACTATCCACCGACGGTGTCACAACCACCGAAAGCCACCGATTCAACCACCATAAGCCACCCACCGACGCCGCCAACCTCAGCCACCGACTTCGACACACCGACGACCACCATCAAACCACCATCGCCCTAGCCTCCGACGGTCACTCTGACGTCACCTTCCGACAACCCAGGCACCGACACGTCATCTACCGACGTTGTCTTTCCGACATTGCAACATCGAGCCAAGCCACCGACGACGACCCACTGTGCATCTCATCCACCGACGTTATCTCACTCTCTCACTAGCCACCGACGTCTCTCTCTCATACAAGCCACCGACGTTTAGCCACCAACGTTGTCTCACACCCTCTCTAGCCACCGACGATATATATTCACCGAGGTAACCGTTACAACCCTTCATTTTCTTAACCCCTTAAAGATAACTCTTGACTTACCACTATTGATAAGCAAGATTCTTTGTTCTTATCCCAAATGACATCATCAATGTCAGAGCATGCGCCGAATTCAACCCTAAAACCCTTAAAATTCTGACCTTTCAATCACCAAAAGTAATCATTATTTTTGAAAATTGAAATTCCCTCTCATATATAACCTCCTTCCCCACTTCCTTACCACCTTTCTCGCATCCACTATCTCTCATCTTCTAAATCTTCAAACCTGCAACTTCTCATCCTCTTCAATGGCATCTCCTTCAAAATCCTCAGAAGAACAAACAATGACATTTGGATCTCTCTCTTTTCCTGCATGCAACTACTTTAGACGCATTGGAACTGACAATGCTCATCCTGAGTATAATGATGTATGTTGGTTTCTTCAAAGGTGTCCTCTACAATATGCAATCACAGCTAAACCCAAAATGAGTAAGTTTCTTCTTGGAAACTTTTGGTTGACATGCACATTTGATGCTTCATCGGATCAAATTCTTGCATCTGTTCTCAGTAATGATGAACATGATGTGGTTTTCAATGTGGAAGATGTTCGAAGCATTCTCAAGCTTCCTTCCTATGATTCCTATGAATCTTTTTCTCTTGGAAATGAACACCAAATGGTGGTTGATGTGATGAACTATTTGGAAGAAAAGAAGGGCTCAAAGTCAAAGGGTCCAGGTACTTTACTGCGCAAGAATATGGGAAACATATGGAACTTCCTTTTTGCTCATCTGATTCTGTGCCTAAGCAAAAAGACAAAAATCTTGATCGCCACCTTCCCAAGTGACTGAATTAGCACATGCTTTAATTTTTCAAAGGAGGATAGACTTTGCAAGCTATTTCTTTAATGAAATGATCTCCTCCTTCTCTACCATCCGACGTCCTCAGATACCTTTTCAGCGCCTTTTCTCCCTTATCATTAATGCTAAATTGGCTGATAAACTTGAGAAAAGGGATGACATCATATATGATCTCCCTCTTCATCAAGTGGGAAATCAGATTATGAAAAAGGCTGTCTTAGCATCAGACAACCCTCTCCGAACTTCTATGGTTGAGTTTGCAAGGAATGCAACTCTATCTTGGGGAGAAAATGAACCCCGTCTCCAAAGGACCTCAGGTATGTCTTCTATCCCTTCTGCACCTAGAGTAACTGATGTGCCCAAATCTCGTAAGAGATCCAAAGCGTCGGGCACATCTACCTCCGCACTCACCGATGCTACGAAGCCAAAAGAATCTTTGGCTTCTACCCAAGCATCTAAGTCCCAAAAGCGGAGACACTCTAAAAGCCCCCCAAAGACTTCCTCAAAGAAGTCTAAGGGTACCCAAAGGGTCTCACCTCACAAGCCACCTACTAACTCCCAAAAGTTGGTAAGTGTTGAAAAGATTCCTACCCGACCCAAGGACCTGTTAACCCAACCTAGCTCCTCCATGCCCTCCCAAAAGGACATGCTTGTACAAAGGGACATCCCTATTATTCCTTCATCAACTTTCTCTCTAGTTGATGAAGATGACTTGGAATCTCCCATCCAAGGTACCTCTTCTCCACCCCGTGAGCTCTCACAGCTCCCTTTCCCTACTCCACATGAGAGTGCATCACAACCAGGTGCATTTGATGGAGCATCCCAATTTACTGATTTTCTATTTTCTGACACTACACCTTGGACACATACGTCTCCCGTACGTACCAAGGTTGTGGAGGAACCCATTACTGAGGAATCCCCTCATAGACACTCTCCTAAACGTGTCTCCCCCACATCTGCTAAATCCCCCCCAAGTAAACCTACAGGTTTGGTGGATTACTCTTCCTCTAGTGATGATGATGCTGATCAACCGCCAAAGCCTCAACCATCTGCTCCTATGTCCTCTAAACAGGGAGATGATCTTCTTCAAGGTTTCACCAGTTTCACTCGTGACATTGTTAGCCGGGTGAAAGTTTTGGAAGACCAAGCAGCCAAAGACTTGGAAAGAATGGCTTCTCTTTCTTCTACTCAACAGACCATTATGGAGTCTCTTGCCACTATTCTCATAAATATTGACAAGATTCCAATCTCTTCTCCAACAATTGAGCTTGATGTGGATGGTTCTTTCTTTCAAGAACAAGACAGATTTGTTCTTCAAAGGATTGAAAGAAAAGTAAATACCATGGCTTCTGACATAGAAAGAATCAAGACTTTTCTCTCTTCAGTGGGTTTCAAGGGTTCAACCACTAAGGGGGAGAAAAATAAGAAAACCACTGCTACCACCTCCACAGCCGCCAAAGCCGCCGATGCTGCCCCTGCCCCTGCAGCCGCCGACGTTGCCCCATCCACCGATGGTGGTGCGACCACGGTCATCGACGTGACCCCTCCTTTGGTCACCGAGGTGACTGCTCACGTGGTCACCACTATCCCTTTGGTCACCGAGTCTTCTGGAGCAGCTGTTGAGGGGGAGAGTATCAGTGCTCAACCCCTTGAAACTGAAGAAGAAAAGAAGAGAAAAGAGAAGGCTAAAGGAAAGAAGCCTGTTTCTTTTGAAGAACAACAGGAAGAGAAAAAGAAAAGGAAAAGAATGAGAAGTCCTCAAGCAGATACTCTTAGACTTCATCCTGCCCCTGCTCTGACCGATACTCTTGGGGTAATTTTATCTGAAGCTGAAAAAGAAGAAGCCATTAGAGCACAACTTGAGTTTGATCAGACAAATGTACTCAAGTTGGCTCAAGATGAAGCCACTCATGCAATGGTAAAGGATGTTCTTCAAGCTCAGAAAGATGAGCTTGAAAATATAGAAAAGAAATCTGAAGCTGCAAAAATGGTTGATGAGGCCAAGAAGACCAAGGAAGTCGAATGGTTCAAAAGAAGGCTGAAAACAAGAAAAGATGAGTCCAAGATTATCAGTGCCACTATCCAACCTCCAACCAAAAATTCTCCCAAATTACTTGTCACCCTTAAGAGAGCTGACACTCTCTCAAAGGTCTATGAAGCTGAATAGTTGGAAGTGCTTGGGATAACTGAATGGATGGAAGTTGGCAAATGTATCTCCAAGAGCAAAAGCAAGTACAAGGAACTGGTACTTAATATTCTCAGAAAATTGTTCATTAAGATGCTCAACATCCAAAAGGAGAATGATATTCTTGTGACATATCTTGAAGCACAACAAATGTACTTCATACAACAAGGTCTTAAAGGAGAGGTCATCACAGCTCCTAAAAACAAGAAGAAGGGACACTTTGTTATGCTTCATGAAAGAGGCATCCAAATAAATGCTTCGGGTATAGATCTTTCCATTCCTACTCCTATTGCTTACCCGGAACAAACCATGATGACTACTCCTGAGCTTGGGGTTTTCTTTGAAGACATCTTTGGAAACATCGGTTTCTTCAGAGCTTCTGATATCCCAAGGGCTCACAGCTCCTTCCTCTCTGCTATTCTGGGAGTACCTCCGGTTGAAGACCATGGAATCACTAGGCTTATCTTGGATGAGCTAAAAAGAAGAGAACCCACTCCTTGAATATTCTTCATATAATGTGAACTTTATTTTTCAAAGCTGTGTGTTGATTAATAAAAGTTCATACTCTTCTTTCTTAAAAAGTCTTGTTAATATATTTATTTTTTTCTTGCACATACTTATACTTATACTTATACTGTACATACTCAGTTAAAAAAAACAAAAAAAAATCTGAGTCAAAAGAACCCAAAAGAAATAGAAAGGGTAAAAAAGAATTCTTTTCTAACTTACAGGTATCATCATCAAATAGGGGGAGATTGTTGGGTCAACGATGATTTGGTGATGAACCACCTTCCTTTGTATGATTGATTTATTACAGGTTCTTTTGAAGGTCTGAAATATGCTTCAAGTATTGAAAAGTCAAAGACTATTCAATCAAGGGTTGTACATCAAAAGTGAAGAAGAAAAGAAGAGAAAAGAGAAGGCCAAAGGAAAGAAGCCTGTTTCTTTTGAAGAACAACAGGAAGAGAAAAAGAAAAGGAAAAGAATGAGAAGTCCTCAAGCAGATACTCTTAGACTTCACCCTGCCCCTGCTCTGACCGATCCTCCTGGGGTAATTTTATCTGAAGCTGAAAAAGAAGAAGCTATTAGAGCACAACTTGAGTTTGATCAGACAAATGTACTCAAGTTGGCTCAAGATGAAGCCACTCATGCAATGGTAAAGGATGTTTTTCAAGCTCAGAAAAATGAGCTTGAAAATATAGAGAAGAAATCTGAAGCTGCAAAAATGGTTGATGAGGCCAAGAAGACCAAGGAAGTCGAATGGTTCAAAAGAAGGCTGAAAACAAGAAAAGATGAGTCCAAGATTATCAATGCCACTATCCAACCTCCAACCAAAAATTCTCCCAAATTACTTGTCACCCTTAAGAGAGCTGACACTCTCTCAAAGGTCTATGAAGCTGAATGGTTGGAAGTGCTTGGGATAACTGAATGGATGGAAGTTGGCAAATGTATCTCCAAGAGCAAAAGCAAGTACAAGGAACTGGTACTTAATATTCTCAGAAAATTGTTCATTAAGATGCTCAACATCCAAAAGGAGAATGATATTCTTGTGACATATCTTGAAGCACAACAAATGTACTTCATACAACAAGGTCTTAAAGGAGAGGTCATCACAGCTCCTAAAAACAAGAAGAAGGGACACTTTGTTATGCTTCATGAAAGAGGCATCCAAATAAATGCTTCGGGTATAGATCTTTCCATTCCTACTCCTATTGCTTACCCGGAGCAAACCATGCTGACTACTCCTGAGCTTGGGGTTTTCTTTGAAGACATCTTTGGAAACATCGGTTTCTTCAGAGCTTCTGATATCCCAAGGGCTCAGCCTCCTTCCTCTCTGCTATTCTGGGAGTACCTCCGGTTGAAGACCATGGAATCACTAGGCTTATCTTGGATGAGCTAAAAAGAAGAGAACCCACTCCTTGAATATTCTTCATATAGTGTGAACTTTATTTTTCAAAGCTGTGTGTTGATTAATAAAAGTTCATACTCTTCTTTCTTAAAAATTATTGTTAATATATTTATTTTTTTCTTGCACATACTTATACTTATACTTATACTGTACATACTCAGTTAAAAAAAAAAAACAAAAAAAAATCTGAGTCAAAAGAACCCAAAAGAAATAGAAAGGGTCAATACGAATTTTTTTCTAACTTACAGGTATCATCATCAAATAGGGGGAGATTGTTGGGTCACCGATGATTTGGTGATGAACCACCTTCCTTTGTATGATTGATTTATTACATGTTCTTTTGAAGGTCTGAAATATGCTTCAAGTATTGAAAAGTCAAAGACTATTCAATCAAGGGTTGTACATCAAAAAGTGGAATTTTGGATGTACCAACTGACTTCAATATTCAGATCATTTTGCCAAAGTCAAGATTGGGTCACCAATATAGTGGGTCACCGATGGTACACTTAAAAGTCATCAAAAGTACTAAGGACATCAAACAAGATGAGGTCATCAAGTTTGAAGTCATGGTCACCGACACTATAATCTTGGTCACCGAAATTGCAGGTATATTTTCTAAGGCTGTGATATCAAGTCACAAGTTCAAGGGTGTACACTTTTAACACTTAGTGAAAAATGAAGTTTATCAAGAAAAGTGTACACTTATCAATTCCAGCCTTACAAGGTATCCACCGATGTGATACATAGTTTGATGTATCACTTAGCAATTTCAAAGAGATAAGTTCTTGACTCACATCAAATGCAAGACACGTGAGTAGCAAGAACTTGGGCATCAAGCCTTAAATAAAGACATTCTCTTTCGTTCTTATAAAAGAAATATTTGTCTTTTAGCTAAAAGGTTTGATGGGACTTCACAGAGCATGAAGAAAAGAAGATAAAGTTATCTGACATTACGTGCTACAAGGAATGGTTCATCCATTATTCTAGTACAAAGGGAGTGGTCTCTTCCTTTGTCCAGCAGATACACTTCCAGCTAATGAAACCTTGACAGCTGTCCACATGCATCCCATGCATGGGCACTATAAAAGGAGATGAAGTCCTTCCCAGAAATCTCACGCTTTCAACAAATCTTCAAAGTGATTATTTGTTTGACTGTGGCAAAGCTGTGTGCTATAACAGTATTGTTTTAACTTCCTTAGTGTATAAGTTAATTACTGTTATCTGTGTGTTTAGTTTGATAGAATAGTGTGTCTGTTCTTTTCCGCATCAAACTACCTGTGTGTAAATTTTTGATATTTATATTGAAAAATTTAAAAAGAGTATATTCTGTGTGTTTTATATTCAACTCCCCCTTCTACAAAACCCTCTCTTGGTTAGCCATCTCTCCTTGGGGACTAACAAACTTTCTGACCCGCCAACCCGTTTATTAAGCGGGTCATGTTCGGGTTGACACATACGGGTCGCTGGTCGACCAGTCAAACCGTCAAAAATGATATAAAACACAATTTTTATTCTAAATTTTCTAAAATAATATTTGTATTAGTATTTGATTTTGGTTGTAGTACTAATATTTGAATTTGAACGTTTGAACTTGGTTGTATTATTAAGTGACATGTCAACCCGTTTATGACCAGCCAACTCGAACACGACACGATTGCATGCCACCCCATACAACAAATGTAACCAAATTATCAATATGTCTCGCAATTATACAAAGCTAGGTAACAACACCGCATTTGCATGTCGAATCTAATTTTTTATAAGAATATATGTATATGGGATAAATTGATATATTACGAGTTACGACAAACCAATCCTCATTATAGTCAATAGTCTCATACATTTCTTTTATCATTTAAACCAATTACAAAGTTTGATGATGTTGAACTTAATTAATTATATATAAGAAAAGAAGCAACCGAGGATATGATCAAGCAACTTCATATCAAGTGTGGATATTAATTTATATTAGTTTAACATCTAATATATGATCATTGGGGTTTTTAACTTCGATAATTTTTATAAAAATTTATCGTTACCGCGCAACGCGCGGTACCGAACACTAGTATAATTTAGAGTAAATAGCATTTTGCTTCATGTGGTTCAAACAAAATTGTAGGGATGAGCAATTGATTCGCAAGAACCGGCTCGAACCAAACTAACACCGGCACCGGTATAGTCCAACCGGTCCATTTTTCGGTCCTTCAAATCCTTCGTTTTCAGTACCGGTTCCAAACCGGTTCGGTGCCAATTTTTCGGGTAATTAACCGGGATCGGGCCGGAAGTTTAAGTGACAATCTAATCCTAATTAAATCAAGGAAGTTCAAGAGACAATCTTATTTCAATTATCGATTATCTTAATTTCTAAAAATAATGCATATTTTAATAGCCAATCTAAATTAATCAAGAAAGTTCAAAAATCACATTGCAAAACAAGCCCTTTCCCCCATTTAGTACTAGTGGTAGAGTTTTAAATGAGTATAAAATACACATTTTGGCATGTACATAATTTTCACAAAGTAACTTGAACTCACATTTGTTATAAATAACTAGATTTAGAGTTTGACCCAAGCTTGAGCTTCTGGTGAAGATTTTAGATCCACAAAGCTCTCACACTAAAACTTCATCTAAAATACCAACAAACCTACAATACGCCAATATTAACCCTAAAAAATTGATCTAAAACAAAAACCCTAAATATAAGCAAAACCCACAAAATTATACCTTTTAAGAATATGAGAAGAGACCCCCCCCCCTCCCCCCTCTCTCATCAAAGCTCTTATATCTCTTAAATAGATCCCTTCTATAATGTTCCACTAAGATGGTCTCAAAACGGATCTTGAAGAAATATGGGGAAAAAAAATAAAGGAAATGAGGATTCTTAGAAGAAGAAAGAAAGGGTGCAGAGATGGAGGGAGATGAGAGAAAGATTAAATAAAAGTGAGGGGGAACGAAGAAATCACTAGCTGGAAGAAATAAAAAAGATAAAGCATTTGGTCAACAAAGCAACAAGAAAAGTCAACTGCGTCATCAGATATTATTTTTAGCTCGGGCGACTCACATGCGGCACAAGCCGCTTCCAAACCTGCTTTGTATTCTGTTTGATTTCCAGTTCGGCTGACCATACCACAAGGATCTAAGATGATGATGAAAGGATGACTTCATCATCCACTAGCTTACAAACTTCCATTAGATTTAGTCTAAATACCCCATGTACAATACAATGTTTCCAAGACACCCCCAAGCTATTAAATTAGGTAGGATCACATATCTATACTATATTATAAATTATTTGACGAAAAACTCTTAAAAACAACTTTTTAAGTGTTATGTACGCTGTTTAATGCTAATTACTTAATTTTCAAAGTTTAAACACCTCTTCATCTAACTCATAACAACGTTTCCGGCTAATCTGCTAACTAACAGATCTAGATTACCTCATCTTCATCCATATCCGCCGGCCTTCATCCCTATCAATTTCAATCTGTTAACCTTCATCTGAATCTTATTATAACTTTTAACCCTTTTCTAAACCCTTTACACCTAAGCAATCCCAAACACCTCCTAAAAAACAACTTATTAACTTATTCCAGTATGGTACTACCATAAGCTAATCCAAACAATTTTGTAAACTCTGATGTGTCACCACATAAGTTGATAAACACTTTTACAGAAAAAGCATGAGTTGTTTTAAATAAGCAATCACAACACCCCCTAAGTTCATAGCAATAGACAATTTGTTATCTTACAAAAGTTTAAGACTTCTGAAATTAGGGTCGATGAAACATTTAAATCCTGCTGCGTTGCAGCGGGTACGCTTGCTAGTATAAATATATACATATATATATATATATATATGTATAGAGGTGGGTTCATACGAGGATGATACCAATTTACGAGAATACGAAGACAATCCTCGACCAATCATTTTGTACATGAAATTTTTTATGTACAAATCATATATGATTTCATGTACAAAATCATATGTGATTTTGTAAGCATCAAAAAGGTTTCATGGGCAAGTCGCGGGAAAAGTCGCGACTAATCATATATGACTTTGTACGTGAATCATATATGATTTTGTACATGAATCATATGTGATTTTGTACATGAAAAGTTTCATGTACAAAATAATTGGCTGAGAATCGTCTTCGCATTCTCGTAAATTGTTACCGTCCTCGCATGAACCTCTTTCTATATATATACTAGCAATGTGCCCGTGCAATACACAGGATATGAAAGTTATTGTAAATGGGAATTGAAAAGCCCTTACACGTGTATCTCGGTTAACAAAATGATACAACGACTTTCAACATAATGGAGGCAGTCAATCAATATAGATTGATTTGCTAAAAAACCCAAACATCAATATACCATGTCCTGAGTTTTTTTCCTACAATTTTCTCCAATCTAATCTCCAGCTACCATGTTTACAATTTTTACCCTCATCCAGGCAGTATAGAAGAAAAATCATCAAGTCCGGGCGCCATCTCTGATCCAAATAAAATTGCATAATTCACCTTAATGAAGAAACATAATTTGTCAAACTTAAAAAATAACTACTCCCTCTATACCAAAAATATATTTCCACACGGGGAAGAAAAACAATTTTAGAAGTGTGTTATTATTATATATTTTTAGTTAATTAATTATCAGTCGTACTCTTAATAATAATAGATGGAAAAATAAGGAGTCATTTACCAAACGCTTATTCAAATAAGTGCTTACAGATAAATTTCAATGCTATCACTTACTTATCGGATAAGACTTTAGTCCATCAAAACAGTATTGTATGCAATAATTTACTCGGTAAGCACTAACCATGGTAAGAGTCTTCGTTCTCACTTACCAGGTAAGACTCTCGATTCTTATTGTCGTTCTTACTGTGTAGACTGGTAAGTGTTTGGTAAACGACCTCTAAATTGCATTATATGCCCCGTGGTTTACAGAAATCACACTGTGTTTTTTCAAAAATAAAAATAACTATGGAAAACATCCTAGTGTACATTTTCACACACATTTGACCCTGTCGTAATATCGTAAAAAACATTTGTTAAGTAGGTAGTTAAAAACATATGTTTCTAACCATGTTAGGTTCCATTTTCACTTATTAGGTAAGATTTTCTATCATTGTTATCCCTCTTATCCGGTAAGATTTTCTATCATTGTTGTCGCTTTTATCGGACAAGATTTTTTATACTTTCCAAGTTTACTCAACGTAAGTAAACATTTGTCTTTGAAAGGGAAAAACTCACTTACATGGCTAAAGGATGGCAAACTATAGTACACTCTCTGTATTATACAACAATGAAGAAAATTGTGAAGCATAATATGTTAAGTAGAGTATATTCATAGATAAAGTTATATAAATAGTATGTTATTTAAAAAAAACAAAAATTAACAAGCTACCAATAATGAACACTTTATAAAAGATATCATTGAATACAAACAAATTTAAATACACTGCACATCAATTGCAAATTGTTGTTTTGCATATGACTTGCAACTCGTGTATAGATTAAAATTACAAATTATAGATGAAAACCCAAACTTCAAATATCCTCCTTCAATTTCCTATACTTGAAGATATAATTAGCTCCCTTACTACAAATCTACGTAATTTACCTGCAAGGAATGGTAAAGAGCATTAGTCTCTCACAAAATATATAAATGTCTAATATATTCAATTATCCACGAACTCACAGCTTTATTCTTTCCCAATATATCCATTTTTCTTTCACTTTCTTATAACTACTCACTCTATTCAAATGAAAAGGTGATATAAAATCAAAATAAAAATCTCTGATGTTAACATAATCAAGGTTTCAACTAACATTATAACATAATGATGAAGAGAAAAAAGAAATAGTAAAAAAAATGGTAAAGAAAACAAAAAAATTTCAGATGCCACAAAAATAGAAGTGGTGGATCCACAAAACCAAAAGTTCTTGAAATCCTTACATTGTTCTTGGCATGAAACTCTGTGCACAAGCCCACCATTGTTTTTCTCATGAAGATGGCACCATTGTTTTAAACATAAGTTATGAAAGCATGCATATGACAATATAGAATTTATACTCACAAGGAAAAACTTGACAATACAGAGATATTAACCCACATAATAGAAGCATTCAACAAAACAAATTAAATGAAAACCACTATGTGGGTAGAGGTTCCTAAATTTGTACATACCGTATAGTCGTGAACATTAAGCTGGATGGAGTCGATTGATGTGTTTCCAAAAAGCTTAAATCATCAACAAATACACATTTTACAGTAAATTAGGAAAGAATTGGAAAGAAAGAAAAACTAAATTGCCAACATAAGATATAATCAAAATCGAAGGTGATCAAGATAATCAAAATCAATGATGTTTAAGAGGATCAAAACAAAATTGCTAACAAAAGATATAAATCAAGATCAGCTAAAACCAATACCTTGTTTAAGAACAACAGATTAATTTCGAGTCCACAAATTTAGAGTTTCAGAGAACTTCAAATTAAAAGAAGAAACTCACCTTGAGAAGAGTAGATGACCATGGACAATTTTTAATAACATGATGAGAGATTCCACCATTTAAATTTAGGATGGGATGAGACGCCTAGGGTTAGGGTGTGGGTGTGGGTGTGGGTGTGCAGAGAGATTTATGGGATTTTGAATTGGGATAAGCTCTGAAATTTCACAATTGAAATTTGAATTTGGTTCAACTTAAGGAAAGTATGTGGAGTATGAAATTGTTTTGGAAAGATAAATTCTCTCTTTTATTGAAAAACCTTGGGACCATAAAGTTGAAAGCTTCAGCATACAAAAAGTATGCATTGAAGGTTTGTAAATTATGCATTTTAGATGGTAATTAAAAGATTTTTGAAAATCATGCATAAATGAGTTGTACATCATGCATAAATAGTTGTATTTAAGACATTTTGCTCAAACCAATATTAAGGTAGTATAGATATATAGGAGAGGGTTTAAATAAGAACACCCCCAATTTAAAGGAACAAAGGGACTCATTTGGGATAACATATGATGTGGGTGTCACCAATAAAAAATCATATCTAATTCAATGAGACACACCATTGAAAATCAGATATGATTTTTTATTGGTGGGACCGACATCATACATGGTCCCAAATGAGTCCCTTTATCTATATCTATACTACTTTATAAACCAAATTTATTAAAAGTCTTAAAAACAACTTTTCTTGCATAGGGTACAACAGATTTATGCATAAAGTCTTAAAAAGTCTTAATCACAAGTTAAAAAACACAAGGTACAACTTAAGGAAGCATCCCCACTTCCACCTGTTTCTAAGCTTCAATCGAGAAGGCTATTCATGTTCCCAAGATGGCTATCCAGATTCTTCCCTTTTCCAACCTGGCTATTGATGTTATCGAGATGTGGCATACATAATACTCTATTGTTGTTTTCTTCATCGTCATTGCCGGTACAACCCGAACAGCCAGATTGAAACCAATCTTTGTTAATTGATCACTCTTCACTCTTCATCGTCATTGATCACTCTTCATCCCAAGACAGCTATCCAGATTCTTCCCTTTCCCAATCTTTGTTAATTGAAACCAATCTAACAGCCAACCTGTACCATTTCAACCCATCTTCATCATCACATACGGTCCATGAACGATCTGATTAACAGAAACTCATCTCCATCCACCGGTCCTTACTCATTCTTGATTCCAATAAAAAAAAGTTTGCTTCGATTTTGGTTTCGATTAACAAAGATTTTGTTTTTCATTTGGGCTTTCTGGTTTCCATTAACAGAGCTGTTCGATTAATGTTTTTTTATTTCGATTTTCGGGAGCACGCTCGATACGGCGCTCCTCACTCACTCTTGATAACAGGTTTTTTTTGATTTTAACATAGCTTTTGTTTTCTCATTTATTTCGATCATCAGAGCTTTCCGTTAACATTTTATTTCTATTTGCAGGAGCATTGTCGATCTGTTGATCCTTACTCACTCTCTCGATTCCAATCGATCACCTATGTAAATTATAAAATTTATAGCTTCACCATTAATCTTAAACAAAAAAAATGTTGTACAAAACCCTGTGTAAAAAATGTTGTACAAAGCTGCATGTTGATCAGATTGTTTACCTTATCAACATGAGAATGATGAGGCTTGGACTGAGATTTCTTAGTTTGCTGAGGACTTGAATTCTTCAGATTTACTGTCGTTGGTTCAACAGGATTTGCAATGGAAACAACTTTCGATTTATGCTTGCGAAAGTAGATGCCAAACGCTATAAGCGCGATCAAAGCTCCGAGAATGAGAGAGGTAACTACTGCGATCGATGCAATGAGTTCCATTTTTGAGCAACTAATTTGCGTTTATTTTGATCACAGAAGCAGGAAACCGTGATACCGCTACTTGGTTTTGCAACAAAGGAAATGGGCGTCTACACTTGCCACGTAAGTGTTTACCTTCCATTGTTTACCAAGTGTAAATAATGAAAAATTGAACAAAATAGCCGATCGATTAAACACTTGCCACGTAAGTGTTTACGGATACATGTCAATTCTCTAACTTATTTTACCAAGTAAGTGTTTATGGAGAGATCGTTGAAGCTGCAGCTGGTGATCACAGGATGCGGCAATCAAGTCTGGTTCGGAAGCTGTTTACATGAATTAAATTGGGCGCCTGAGGACGTGTTTACACCTTTTAAACACTCAAACACGGAAGCAAAATAATTGTTTTCAAAGGAACAACAAGTTTCGTTGATTGTTCTCTGTGTTCTCTTATTGTGTTTAATTTTTTGGTTTGCGTTTTTTGTAAACTCTGAGGTGCTGTTTTTGCCTCTGTTTTCAGCTGTAGCGTGGAACTTGTGTTTTGGTAACATAACTCTTTTGATGCCGTTCAAAAAAAAGTATCGTATCTAACAACCTATTGCTATTTTCATCTTGATAGTTTGCAATTTATTGTTGTTTGAATCTCTTGTGCTTAATTGCAATAATTGCCCCATGTATATGTTGAATTGGAATCTTTCTTTATCTTGTGTTATATGGCTCACCTGTGATGGTTGAATTGACCCAAAAAAGACAGAAATAGATAATTGAAATATAATGTAACAATTCATCCAAGTTAGGGGGTGTTTGGGATTGTTTCAATAAACAATCCCAAACACTCACTTGGTATGATCGTCGAAGTCGATTATGCAGCGTCATTCATTAAATTGTAAGAACCATTGAGTGATGATAAGGATGAAGAGTTTTACCGAGTAAGTGAGGGTGTTTTTTCCCGAGAACCGCTTACCGGGTAAATTGTTACCCGGTAAGTTACATTGCTAAATTTTATCGGTAAGCACATGTTGAGTAAGCATAATCGCTTATATATACGGCTCCCGCCGCATTACATGGGTACACAACTAGTTCCTTTAAATTTACAAAGTTCTCATTTGAACCTCTTCCTATATATATATATAGAATATATTTAAAATATACATATATCATATTTATTATATATATATATATATTATTTACATTCCACCTTTATATATTTATATATATATACATAATTATATATGTTTCTTAAGCCAACCGACACCAGAACCAAAATTCCGGGTGTTACAATATAGATATTGCACAAGCTTTTAAAAGTTGTAAAACGATAAAAGGGATTGCATGGATTACTGTAGTGATGCCATGGATTAAAAACCAAAAATATTAAATTCAAGAAAAGAAAATGGATTAACAATCGGTTCCAACCGGGTTTTTAAACAGAAAATCGGGAATGGAACCGACACCGCTATTGCCTGTACAGTCCAGTTCTTGATCCTAAGAATCTCTTATTTTCGGTTCCAAACTGGTTCGGGACGGTTCCGGCCCAATGCTCACCCTAAAAAAATGTATAACTTGTTCTTGTAAAAGTAAAAAGACGAAAATACCCCTAACTTAACAAACTTTTTTTTTATCAAAGACGATGATTATAATTATTAAAGTTTAGGGACCACTTTCGAAGATCGATATAAACCACATGGACCAAAAATGTACTTTACTCTTTTGACAATAATATTTTTAAGGGTTGTTAAATCAACCCCGTCTACACACCTTTTTCACCCCCTTTTAAGCCTACTCTCCAATCCATTTTGGTTTTTGAATTTTTAATTTAAAATTTATTTTTTACTCGTAATCAAGCATCTTCAAGAGTTTTCCCAAAATGAAGAAAAAAGGAAATATGAAAATTTTGGACAAATTTTTTGCTCCAAAAGCTTCCCCAAAACTTTCTCCAAAATGAAGAAATTAGGAGAGAGAGTGAGTTTTTCTCCAAATATGGAGTTAACTCCAAAAATGATTACCCAATGAATTGACCAATAGAAAATTTTGAAAAATAAATACTTAATGAAAGAAATAATATTTTAATAGATGATGCAATATTTTAATATTATTTTGGAGAAATTATAGGGAATTTGTTGAAGATGAATGCAATTTTTTTTAGAGATTTTGTTATTTGCTTCTCCATTTTGAAGAAATTATAGGGAAATTGTTGGAGATGCTTTAGTTAACAATTTACTTTATATCATTTTCTTTTCAATTTTTCATTTTACACATTTATCACATTAACATATATAATCGTATATCAATTAAAATACGTCTATAAAATACGTTTTTATTTTAACAAGTTATACCATTATAATTGTGTCGTCAATACCTTCGAAATGAGTCCAGTATTGAATATTTTTTGATTTAATTATATTATTATACATTTTCATCATTAATTTATTTGGAATAAAATTGAATTTCATTAATAATTAATTTTTACAAAACAAATTTTAAACATTTGAAACTTTTAAAAATCTAAACAATAACCACTCTTTATAATATAGTATAAATATAAATAGATAAGAGTGTAAAATAAAAAACTAAAGATGATAAATTAAGTTTTAAAAATAGGACAGTACGTATTCATCATTTTTAATATTATTATTAAATAAAAAAATATCGATATTGTGCTCTTTTGAAGGTATTAAAAAACGACTATAACCGTATATAAACAAAGAAAACATTTTTTAATATATTTTAGTATATATTATATTATGTATGTTATTAAGAAAAGTGTGTTAAATGGAAAATTAAGGGATATAAAGTAAACTATAACAAATTATAAAGATGTAAAATATAATTTAAAAATAGAAATTAATTATCATACTGAATCGTGAAAGTTGTAAAGCTTTCAAAATTGTACATAATACATCATCATTTGTACCTTTTAAAAATCTAAACAATAACCGTGTAAGATTCTTTATAATATAAAATAGATACCATAGATATAGATAGATAATGGTGTAAAAAATAAAAAATAAAAAATAAAAAAATAAAAAATTAAGTTTTAAAAATAACTCGGTACGTGTTTATCATTTTTAATGATGTCATTAAATCAAAAAAATAATAGATATGATGTTCATTTTGAAGATATTGAAGAAGACGATTATAACCGAATACTTTATAAAAAGGAATACGTTTTTATTTAATATGTTTTAGTTAATATATGAGTATGTATGTTAATATGAAAATGATGTTGAATGAAAAATCAAAAAGCAAAAGATATAAAAGTTAATTAAATAAATACAATGTATAAACTGTAAGTTTTAAAAATAATTCACTGCGTATTTATGTATCTAATAATATCATTAAGTCAAAAAATATTAAATATTGACTCATTTCAAACGTATTAACAAGACGATTATAATGGTATAATTTACAAATAAAAATCGTGTTTTTTTATACATTTTGGTTAATATAAGATTATATATATTAATATGAAAGTTTATAAAATAAGAAATAAAAAAGAAGGGATATAAACTAAATTAAATAACAAAATTTAAGAGTTTGAAGTGTAATTTAAAAATAAAATTAATTTTATTTAAATTACGATATTGAGTTCATGGAAGTTGGCATGCTTAAAAAATTTGTATACAAGGCAACAAATTCGATACGTATTGTAGTATATATAATATATAATAATAGAATTAAATAAAAAATATTTATTATTGAGCTCATTTCGAAGGTATTGAAGAGACGATTATAATGGTGTAACTTGTTAAAATAAAACGTATTTTTTAAACGTATTTTAGTTGATATTCAAATATATACGTTAATGTGATAAAAGTGTAAAGTAAAAAACAAAAAATAAAGGAACATAAAATAATTTATTAACTAAGTATAGGGATCAAAAATGTAAATTTAAATTAAAAATTCAGAAAATAAAAAAGGTATGTGAGATAGACATTTTGCAGGGGTTGAAAAGGTAAATGTCGGGTTTGTCAGGGGTGGGAATATAATATCCCTATTTTTAGCTTGATATTTGGAGGGGAAGGAGTGAAGACTTGGCCGTTGACTTGGGAATGTAAGTCTACGTCAAGAATATATTGCTTTTGCATCACGCTTCCCCTGGTAACCCTACCTCTTTTACCAACCTTCTTCCTTAAGCATTCCACGAAGCTTCCCGATTTCATTTATTCTACTTTATATATGGGTGAAGAAGACTTTTCATCTTTCGTCTTCCTCTAGCTTTTATCACTCCATTAAAATCTCTCTTTCAAAACACCCACATAGTCGCCGGAATCTTGACCTCCGATACACATTTTATAAAGAAAAAGATGACAAAAAGGTTTGCCGACAAATCGGAATCCGACCAACATTGGCAGAATGAAAGACGACAGCGAACTCGACCTTCTTTGGCTTCGTACGTTTAATATTTCATTCCGTATGTATATATATATATATGATTAATATTCTGGAGATTTTTTTATTATTCTCTATTTGAAAAACGTTGTTTGATCATTTTAGAAACAAAAACTCATTTTTTTTCTATATTAAAGAAATGATTACCTTTGCAAGTAGCCTCGCGTTAAACTATATTTTTGCATAATTTCGGTTTCTATGTCAGTTTAAATGAGAAATTTTAAACCATATTTTATATGAACTCTTTTTATATCAAAATCAAGTCAACATGTTGAGAATTTGATGTTATATATGATCTTCGACAGTGCAATTGGGGAAGTAGTGAAGATGAATTTTGTTCAGAATTTCTGCACTGCGTTGGAGCCGATGCTTCGAAGAGTGGTATGATACACATACACCATTTTTTAAAGATGATATTTGTTCCTTTCTCTTTTGATGTTTAATTAGCTTTATTGTATGCAATATGATTATTAATTTACCACCGTAGGTCAACGAGGAAGTTAACAACGGTCTACGAAGAAGAATACCATCTTACGCTAGATCGAATTCCTTGCTTATCAAGGCACTAGGATCCTCAACCATGCAACTGAAATTCAGAAAGCTTCTTACTCTCCCAATTTTCACTGGCACAAAAATAGTAGATGAAGATGGCAACCCTCTTGAGATATACCTTGTTGACATCAACAACAATCGAGAATCGATCGTTTCTTGTGCGCTAAAATTACAGATTGTGGTCGTTGATGGCGATTTCCCATCAGCCAATAGTAATATCTGGACTAGTGATGAGTTTGAAAAGAATATCGTGAAGGAAAGAAGAGGAAAAAGACCATTGCTTGCTGGGGATGTCGGTGTTACCATGAGAGATGGTGTTGTTACCATTGGCGATATTGAGTTAACAGATAACTCGAGCTGGATTCGAAGCAGAAAGTTCAGAATTGCGGCTCGTGTTGTTCAAGGAGCGACTCCTGGGATTGTAATACGTGAAGCCATGACGGATGCCTTCGTGGTTAAAGATCATCGTGGTGAATGTATGTTCTCTTTTTCTGCCTCTTTAACGTGAAAATTAAATACACACAATTTTTTTTTTTTGAAAGACATAGCGGCATCAAACCCACGAAACGACTACCACGAACACACGCACACACGCACGCACGCCTCGCTGGCAGTATCGGGCATCCAAGGGCAGCCCACTAATCCGCCGCTGTCCCGACCCACTTACGCTGGATCTAGAGCCCAACCATACTCTATCACACTGTATATGTGTACAGATTATGAATTAACGTTGCTTGCGTTAGAGTCGTACATACATCAGCTAGGAAAAATATGAAAGACCTGACACAGTAGTTTCTTAATTGGTTTGATAATTTGCATATATTGACCATCCAGGTTCTTATTATTATTCTCGTGAATAAAAGTTACATGTGAATAGAATGTAGCCTGTTTTCTTTTATGCCAAGGAATCAGATGAGTAACCGTTAGTCTATAGAAAATTTTAGAGACAAACAACCCTTAAATGTACATGATGCTACATGATTGCTATAATTGTATGATAATATATAGGTTATGAACACCATAATCAAATGAGAACCATAGACATGTTACAAACCTGTCATAATTAACCGATATAAAAAGTATTTTCATATATGATTTTTATTCATCAAATTAAATTTATGGTTTAAGATATTGTTTCACATATGTTTGCCTTCACTTTGTAAAAATATTACATGCGAAAAGAAATTGGTTCACCTACTAAAATGAGGAATGCACGTAAAAAAAATATTCATGTGGTGAAACAAATAGATGTGAAACTATCATATTATAAAACAAATATATGTGAAATAATATCTTAAATCTTAATATTTAATAAAAAATATTATGTAAAAAAATATTTTTATATATATTTATGGTTCTCATTTGATTTTGATTTAACCGTGGGTTATCAATCTTACATTTACCCAATGAATCTTTCATCTTCATATCTTTGTCCAATTCTATATCTAAGGATAACGATGCATAACTTGAACATGTATTCTCTATAAAAAAAGAACCAAAATCTAATTGTATCCCATGAATATTTGTGGCATTTTGCTTTGTGGGTATTCCCCAAGATCTTGTCTTTCTTTCAATTATGCAAATCTTGAAATAAAATTGTAGCAATAATATCAAATACCAATGTCCTACGTTCATTCATACGTATAGTGTACAAGAAGCATCACCCGCCAATGCTTCAAGACGATGTTTGGCGCTTAGAGAAGATTGGGAAAGACGGAGCTTTTCATAAGAAGCTCACTTCAAATGGTATCAAAACAGTGCAAGATTTCTTGAAGCTTTCAGTAGTCAATGAACCCAAGCTTAGAAAGGTACCTGTTTATTTCTACTTCCATCTTTAATCTGTACATATAGAATCTTCATTACATTCTATACTATACTTAGATTTAAAATTGAATTATATTTTGAATAATATGTACGTATTTGTTGAATTACTATATATCTTTTTTCGACAGATTTTAGGGCTTGGAATGTCTGATAAAATGTGGGAAGCGACGCTAAGACACGCGAGAACTTGTGTTCATGAGAGCAAGTTCTATATTTCGCGTGGTCCAAACCATACCATCTACTTGAACCCTATATGTCAAGTAGTAAAGGCGGTGATCAATGGAGATGCTTTCATTGGCAAAGATCTTTCAAGCGTAAATAGGGTTCGTATAAATTTTTTCCATTTGCTACTCGATACATGATTTAGTTTTCTTAGTTTTTTTAATCAAAAGTTGAACAAATTGTTTCTTGAACACAAGTGATATTAAATGTGTAGCATATTTTGCTGATATGCTGCTGAAGTTATCTTTTTAGTCCTCATTTGAAATTAAGCTTCATAATTTCATGTGAGAGTTAAAGAGAGTAATTTCAGTATTATTTTGGTAAAAATGATAAGCATTTAGCCCTCTTTTATAATTTGGATCAAATCAGCAAATTTCTTTAGAGATACTGATGTTGATTATAAGAAGAAATTGGCAACAAGTTTTATTTTCTATTTTGGGCGTTTACTTAGAAGCCGTTTAATTACCTAAACGCTTATCGAGTAAGCATTACCTGTAAGAGTCAATACACATACTTACCTTACCTTACCGTGTAAGATTCTGATCCATTAAAATGACATAGTTTACAACAATTTATCCGGTAAGCATTAATCACGTAGGAGTCGTCAGCTTCATTTACCGGGTAAAACTCTCATCCCTTATTATTAGATTCTCAGTAATTGTCATTTTTATTTGGTAAGATAAGTTGACCCGGTAAATTTTTGTAAACGAGCTCATAATTTTACAAGTGAAATGGGTTAAAAATGTTGTCTGAAAATTGTTTATGCTTTCATAATAAAGCAAAATCAGGTTACAAAGTTTTTGTTTTTGAAAATAAAATCAGGTTACAAAGTGTTGTAAACGGAAGCGATTTTGTTACAAGTGCAATTAATAGTTAAAATCCAAAAACCAGAGTAATAAACTCTTAATTAAGGGATTCTGTTTAAAAAAAACACCTAAGGGATTCTTTTTATTTAATTATTTATTCATTTATATCAGGCGTATATTGAAAATTTTGTTGAAGAGGCTTATCAGAAATGGAGCTCTTTGGAAATAGTTGATGGTGTTATGAATGATACTCCACTTCTAACTCGAGGTATTTTGATGAAGTCCTCGAATATAATAATATGGGTTAAAACATAATTATAACAAAAATCTATATATATACGTATCTTATTAGATTTTTCTTGTTTTAAATTACTGGTGATCAAATAATAGGTGATATGGTGGATCAATACCCAAATAATAACACAATGACGATGGGAATGTACGAAGGGCAAGTTTTTTCAACTGGTCAGGCCACCGAGTTAGCGTTCGTCTCAAACAAAGACTATGTTGGTGTGGTGGGATCAACTTATTTTTTAGCACCGGCTGAGGCTTACAACTTCGCAGAGTCTTCATCCGAAGGTGAACTTGGAGCAACACACAATTTCATCAAATAATTAATGTTGGAAGTTTGTACATATATACATAGCCACCTCTTGCAACGTCGATAACATGTATCTCATTTTAGTTATAGGTTACTATATATAAGTCAGATTTCATACACACTGCATTTACTTGCACCATAATACTTAGGTTTCTAAACGTGCATACTGCATAATATAATACAAAGTTCATAACACTGGATAAAAAACATGAAGTAGTCGATCTAATTGTCTCTATAATTTTTCTTCTTTTGATTTGTTTCCTCCTCATATTGGAGAAGCGAAAGAAGGTTAGCCATGACGTCAAATAAGAATACAAACCACGAGATAGAAAATATATATTGAATGAATTTTGCAGAAGGAAATTTTATTAATCAAGGTCAAGCATGATAGTGTCTAGTTTTGAGGGATTATTTTTTGTTATTAATTTATCCATCTACTGAGATCTAGATGTAACAGTAGATAGGTATATATAGATACATTGCAGATAAAGATAGTAGTTGTATTCTAACTAAAAGACTAACAATAGGCTGAAAATATGTAACAAACTAGGATTCTCTATTTTTGGTAATACCCCCTCAAGCAGTCAATGGGTTTGGCTCGACGCGAAGCTTGGATCTGAATAAGAGGAAGAGCGGGTGAGCAGGCTCTTCGTAAATGTGTCAGTAATATTTATATGGCTAGGAACAAAATAAGTAAAAACCCGTCCACATTGCACCATTTTACGGACAAAATGATAATCAAGGGCAATATGTTTTGCATAGAGCACTTTTGTTGTCGCTAATTAAGGATGGTTGGTTCATAGGGTAACGAGACTCGCAACCCACTAAGTGTGTTACCCTGATGAGTCATCTGCTGCAGCATTTGCAAGGGCCCAATATTCGAATTCACAACTAAGACCTTGACAATCTTTGTTGCTTTTCAGAACTCCATGTGATTAAATTTGATCCGAGATAAATAGCATAGTGAAATGTCAAGTATCCTGACAACCTCTCCAATCAGCGTCGAAGTAGGTCCATGTATCGTATGAGGGTGCATGAGAAACAAAGTTCAAAGTAACCTTTACCGCTTTACGTATCGCAAGATACGTTTGACTGCTTGAAAATGGGCAAGCATGGATTTGTGTAAATATTGGTTGACTGATCATGAGTTGACAACTTAAGGATGTCATCCCTAGTAATAGTAATATTGAAGTGCTCCAAGCAAGGATCGATAATGACTCGGGTCATCTAAAGGATCACCCATGAGATCGAGGTGTTCACTGACAATCATTTGTGGCGCAATTGTCTTGCATTCATGAAATTATTATTGACGATCTAATGTGCCCGATTGATGTGGTAAGTACATTGCAGATGTTGCATCTGTTTCATTTTAGTTGTACGGATTAATGCAAGATGCATTAATTCATGAACATACAAGATATATAGTATGTATGAAGTTAAATTAAATGGTGTTAAATTACTTCATTTTATGAAGAAAAAAATCTTGATACGTCTCATTTACTAGATTTTACAGATGAAGAAAGGTATGTCAAGAAGCAGAAGAAAGAAGTAAATCGTTTCATGAACGAGGGACATATACGAAAACATAAAACATGTGTAAATAAGTAAAAACACAACTTTACACATGTACATAAACAAACTGCAAAACTAAAAACAATCAATATGTTCTAGTATGTAATTGTTTCTCTATCATCTTGCTAGTTTTAATAAAATTTTGTTGTTCAAAAAAAAACTTTGCCGTCTAAATCAGAGTCTTGACAGGATTGAGCGTTGTTTATGTCTGGTGATTCATTACAATGCTCCATTCTATGTAAGTTCAAATCTTCTCGATAAAGATTTTTTGCATAGAAACCCGTCAAAATTTCCACATACTCAACTTATAATTTCCTCTCAAAATCTCATGAAACTTTTGAGAGCCATGTTAATTGGATCTCCTACTTAACCTCTTGTTTAAATAACTTTAATCGACAAGCTAAGTTTGAGATTTGTAGTCCCCCCTAATTTAAAATCCTGGCTACGCCCCTGAATTGATGGAGATGGATCCATAGAAACCGGTTAAACTAATAATAACAACACAAAAAAAAACCCAAAAAATAAATAACCTATTAAACTCAAAGTGAAGGATTGGAAAAAAAACTCTAATCGAAAAGTATTATAAAATCACAAAAACCTACAAAATATATCATGAAATGAGGAAGAAGATGAGATTAATTGGTTTTCCGAGAATAATTTGCAAAGTGATTCACCAACCATTTCCATAAATTATAATAAAAATTAAACATAAACAAAAATATCTCCACAAAAACGGTTTCAATTTGATGTAATCCATAATTTTAATAAAAAAACATAAATTAATTGGAAAATCGCAATTGATTAATACACAGTAAAAAGAAAAAAGAAGAATGAAATAAATTTTCTAATTGGTTAATTTACAGCATTCAATTGACCCTATTCGACTACGATATCGACATTATGATAATATCAAATAAATTCGCATTTAACTTAGGGGGTGTTTCGATTAGCTTATAAAAATAACTTATTGACTTATTTTGATATGACATTAGTAATAATCCATTTTAAGTGTTTGGAAAAAAACAACTTATCCGGTTTTAAAACGATGAAAAATCGTTTTTTAGAAAGTTAAAAATTTTAAATTATCAATTTTTGATAAATTTTTTTACAGAAAGTCAATAAGTTATAAGTTAATAACCTAGTTAAAAGAAGGCTAATAATATCCTTATTTATTGACAATGAAATTTCTACCCATAAATTCCTCCTTATAGATATCGATATAAAACCAATTTTTTATAAAAATACATCAATTTCAATAGATAAGGATGTCTAGTCTTCAAAAGTCAACGAACCATTTGTTCATTCGTCTCTTCTCTCCTTGGAAATTTCAAGCTGCCTCATTACGTTAATCGCCATTCATTTTACCTCCATCCACCATCTCCATCTCTCTTCGTCTTCATAGCAATGCTTCCTCTCTTGATCATCTTCACTTTATTCCCAATTTTCTCATTCAGTCAAAACATCGAACAGTTTCACAACTGTTCAACCAAGCTCTACAGCTGTGGTGAAACCATCCGATGGATAGGCTATCCCTTTTGGGGAGAAGATCGTCCTTCTTACTGTGGCCTCCCGGAATTCCAACTCACCTGCCGAGATGACGACGTTACCACTATCCAGATCATCAACACCACCTTCCGTGTTATTAGTATCAGTCAAAACACTTCCAGGATCACCATCGCTCTTGATGATCTATGGCAGGAATCAGGTGCTTGTTCGTTGAGAACCCAATCATCCATATGCAATAACTCATTTGAGCAAACAGAATTCGTTTTCATCCCGAGTAGATTCATGCTTCTGGGTTTACATATTTCGTGTGTGGAGATTGATGATAATCTTATCCCAATTAGGAATAGAATAAATTGTTCGGGAGATGAAGGTAGGAGAGTTAGTTTCTTTCAGGATGAATCGATCTATGTACCTCGAGGGTCATGCGTGAGTGATATTGTACTCCCTGTTATGGAGACGCCGTTTGATGAGTTTATGGAAAATGAAACGACACCGTTGACAGAGGTATTGAAGAAGGGTTTTCCGATTGAGTATAGAGGGTGGAGGGGGACTTGTTGGTCGAATTACACTTCGTCGGTTGCTTCTTGCCTTTGCTCCGATGGTAATACTCGCTTGGTGGTATGCCCTGATTCTTCATCAGGTTTGTGGCTCCCTCAATCTCCTTTGATCATTTCTATGGATTTTAAGTATAAACCCATCTAATCTAATGCTGTATTATAAAACATGTTAAACGGTAACTATTTAATCAGTTATATAATTTCACTTTATAACCTATATTTTTTTTCATTTTCTATTTTACATTTTTATCATTTTTTTTAACCGACAAGTTAATAGTTAGAGATTCGAACCCACAGTGACATCCAATTGGGCAGTATGCGGGACCCAAACCTACGCCTTACACCTTTAACGCCCATGAGGAAAAAACCCCGAACCCGAGACCTCCTGCATGTGGTAACAACCTCTTGAATAAATAATCGTCTATAAACTAAAATACATTCAAAATTTGGGATTGCATATTTAAAACAATTTATGTGTTTTTTATAAAAGTTCTTATCAAATTATATGACATTCAACCAGAGTTTTATAAAAAGTGTTTAGATTAGGTTATGGTGGTACCAGAAACGTAATAAACTAATAAATTGTTTTTATAGTAAATGGCAAGTGTTACTTATCCATGTAAAATGACCAAACAAGTACATTTGTTCCAACAATGTCTCCAGCCACACCCCACGCTTCTATAATCTTTCACACATTTCCTTTGTTCTCATATCCTCTTCTTCAATTCTTCATCAACATTACAATCAAATAATGTTTTGAATGCATATTATTAGCAATTGATCACATATCTCCATTCATAAAACTTATAGTTGGATAAGGAAGTAAAAGAATAAATTCATCAATGGATAATGTGGTTGGTGGCGGATCGGGGATTTACTGCTGCGATGGGCCGATTAAGGGAAATGGTTGGTAGAGCAGAAGGTGCAATGGTGGTCACACAAAATCAATCTACAAAAATATCAAGTATAACTGATTTCCATCAATGGGTTCTGGGTTTTCCGTTGCCACCAATGATGGATCTCCGCCGAGTAGCAGTAAATAACGGCCGACAGGTCTTGGAGACTTACCGGAAAACTGCCTATCTATGGTTCTTGCATGCTTAGACCCACCCGATATCTGTAACATGGCTGGCACGAATCGGGTTTTTTATCGTGCATCGACCCTTGGTTTTATGCGGGAATTAAAGTTGCCGGAAACCTATCAGAATCTTGCTGGAAAACTACATCGCTATTCAAATTCTTCATCTTTCATTTTATTTGATCTGTAATCTAATCTCTGACCCACCTCTGCCACCCTCTTCCCTATCTCCTCCATCGTCACCGTTGATGTGGATCTTCTCTTCTTTCTTACAATTTTCTCCTCAACTACCACAACGGAAATTGATTTTTGTAGAGGAAAACATAGAAATATCCACTAATTGTAGGAACACAGCAAAGAGATAGCTTACCTGAGAAACTGCTTCGATTTACGAGGAACAAGGTTCTATATAACGTGAGGTGTGGCGTGGCGGCAAGATCAAACCTTAAGCCTTAGAAGTCACGGCGAGTCGTGACGTTTTTCAAGACACGTCTTATGACGAAAAATTTATATATCATATATAATATTATATATATAAGCCTTTGTTTTCTACTATTAGGCCATGGCATGCCACAAGCATAACGTGGTGTCAGACACAAGCCTTAAGCCATGGTGCGCTACAACGACTGTTGCGGCGAGTTTTTTAGAACATTGATGAGGAATCGTAGAAGGTCGATTTGTCCTGTTTGATGAGAACTGGTCACTGAATGGAGGAGGCGTGTACTGATGACAAGTTTCTTAGGTCTTAGATTAAATGGGTAAACATATAATTTCGTTTACAAAGTTAATAAGTTGTGTTTGATAAGTCACAAGGAAGTAACTTATCAAAAACTCTTTATCACCGGTTTGACACCGTTATAAGTATTTTTCTTTTTCCTCCTTCTAAACATTAAAAACTGCTTATAATAGGCACCGCACCAAATAAGTCAACAAGCAGCTTAAATAGGCAATCTCAAACACCCTTTAAAATACATAATCATAAATTAATTAAAATACATTAAAAATATGTTTTTTAATAAGTTATATTATTATGATGGTCACGTAATATAATTTAGGGGTGAACATTGGGCCCGAACCTAACCGAACCGGCACCGAACCGGAACCGGAAATAAGAGATTCTTAAGACCGAGAACCGGACCGTATAGGCAATACCGGTGTCGGTGCCGGTCCCGGTTTTCCTGTCAAAAACCCGGTTGGAACAAATTGTTAATCCATTTGCTTTTCTTGAATTTAGTATATTTCTTTTTTAATCCATGGCTTCGCTAAAGTAATCCATGCAATCTCTTTTATTGTTTGACAACTTTTAAAATATATTAATATATGACATCAATTTAAAAAAATCATATTAATCCATGACATCACTGTGTAGTAATCGGTGACCACTTTTAATCAATGGCATCATTGTGTAGTATTCTGAAAATATTCATAGTTTAATGTCAAATCAACCGACATAAATCATACTCTAATTTTCAATTGCCCTCATCCCCATTGTTTCATCTACATTGTTTTAAGTTTGTGAAATCTTATATAAACACAAAACCGAAAAGATTGCTAATATTTAATAAAAAGTAATACTCGTTTAAAAAAACAAAAATTGAAAAAAATAATATCCAAAACTATACCATCGTTCTTCGAGATGTCGTCAATGTCGTATATTATCGACTTTCTAGAGTTTCTAACTCAATCTTGGGTGCACAATAAAGTTTTAACTATCAACATCGACAAAGTAGTTCGATATTCATTTAAAACTCTACCTCTAGTGCTAAACGCGGGCTCGGACGCCATGGGTGAAATTTGTATCGCCAATATGTTTAACAACAAAAGCATTAAATTATAACGACATTAATTTATAAACAAACTATGAAAGACTAAAAAAAAGTAGTAATTACCTTAAATTATAACGAAATTAATTTACATTAATTTGTCACTTAAACTTCCTGGCCGGTCCCGGTTAATTACCCAAAAAATTGGCACCGAATCGTTTTGAAACTGGAACCGAAAATGAAGGATTTGAAGGACCGAAAACCGGACCAGTTGGACAATACCGTTGCCGGTTCAGTTTCGATTCGAACCGGTTCTTACGGGTCAATTGCTCACCCCTAAAATATATAATGACCAAATAACTTCGTTTAACAACACAGTGAGCAAGGAAATACGGAAAAAAAATCACCTATCACATTACTTCCTATCCCACCCATGTCACGCCACTAAAAATTTGACACATAAGCAAAGATTAAATTAAATTGGAGTTTTTGGAAGAATAGAGGGTTAATTAGAGGTTAATAGTGTTAACTAAATAATATTTAATTATAATTTAGTTTAATATTTGCTTATGTGTTATAGTAGGACATGGATGGGATAGAGAGCAATAAGATAGGTGACGGGTTATAAATTTTAGAATCCTTTACCATACAAATAAAGAGAGAAGTC
Source organism: Silybum marianum (assembly GCA_036898165.1). Lineage (NCBI taxonomy): Eukaryota > Viridiplantae > Streptophyta > Magnoliopsida > Asterales > Asteraceae > Silybum > Silybum marianum. The sequence continues at coordinate 16,659,148 of CM072531.1, read as the reverse complement.
AAACAAGTACATTTCAATTGAATTTTATTACTTTTCTCTCTAAAAAGATAAATAAACCGATTAAAAAGTTTTGAGTTTCATGCATGATCAAAAATTCAAAATTCAAAATTCAAAAATATAATATAAGTTAGGCTTAATAGACATGTGAGAAATGAGAACTTTGGGGTGATTTTTGTGATTTGTACTTGTCATATTTAACATCTATTTAATTCAAGTTTTATTGGTATTGCAGGAATTGGCTTGAAAAGAAAATTAAGTAAGTTATACTTCATTTAACCTATATTATTTTGTTTAAATTTTGAAATATGGTGTTGGTGGTGGGCAAGTTTGAGCACACACAAGTTTCGTTGGCCCTTTTAAAATGATTGCAACATTAAAGAATTTTGAAGGTACTTTAATTGACGTGGTACTAATATTTTCTCTTATTATAGTTATAGGAGGTGTAGCTGCTCTACTATCAATATTGTTGGCATTCATAATATTTTGCATTATAAAGCATTCGTCCAGCAACTTCATAGCAACATTTAAACGTAAAACCGAGGATGACAAAAGTGTTGAGGCCTTTATCATTCAATATGGATCCTTAGGTATGAAAACGTACAATTATGCTGATATCAAGAATATGACAAACTCATTCCATGTGAAATTAGGACAAGGAGGTTTTGGAACTGTATTTAAAGGAAAGCTATTAGATGATCGTCTTGTTGCGGTAAAAGTTTTGAACGCATCAAAAGCAAGTGGACAAGAATTCATAAACGAAGTTGCGAGTATAGGTAGGACTTCTCATGTTAACATTGTTACCCTCCTGGGATTTTGTTTCGACCATAAAAAAAGAGCTCTAATATATGAGTTCATGCCAAATGGATCATTAGAAAAGTTTATATATCGACATGTTTCTCTCAAGACAAGGGGACACTTAGGATTAGAGAAGTTGTATGACGTAGCACTTGGAATAGCACGAGGTCTTGACTACTTGCATCGTGGGTGCAACACTCGTATTTTGCATCTTGACATAAAGCCACATAATATCCTTCTTGATGAAGACTTTTGCCCCAAAATAGCGGATTTTGGGCTTGCTAAATTGTACTCTAGAAAAGAGAGTATCATTTCTATGTTAGAGGCTCGAGGCACAATTGGGTATATTGCCCCAGAAGTTTTTAACAGAAACTTTGGAGGAGTGTCACATAAATCTGATGTGTATAGTTACGGGATGTTGATACTAGAAATGGTGGGAGGAAGGAAAAATGTTGATGTTGCTATTAGTTCTGGGCATACGAGCGAGATATATTTTCCTTATTGGGTTTACGACCGTTTAAAGAGAGACGACATGCTACTAGATGGTGTAACAACTATAGAGGAAAATTATTATGCTAGAAAGATGACGATAGTTGGGTTATGGTGTATACAACCCAATCCAGTGCAGAGGCCGTCCACTAGTAAAGTGATTGAAATGTTAGAAGGAAGCATAGACGAATTAGAAATGCCACCAAAACCATTCTTGTCTTCTCCTTCGCGATCCCCAATCACCACATCATTTTAAGTGAGTCAAGATCATTGTAGTACAACAAATACATGAAATGCTAATGCACTCAAACTACATGTGTTAGGTTTCAAATTTTCTACATATGAAAACTTTATGTAAACTTTCTTGTTTTACATTTACTTAAGGCTTTAAAGGGGACATATAACTCCCTCTTCTTCGTCTCAATTTTACTTTGACCTTTTTTTTCTTTCTTCATTTTATACATATTAGGTATTTACTTCTTGAATGAACCGAGTGTTGTTTTATCTAAATTTCAATTTAATATTCTCTTATTTCACTTAAAAAGAAATGACATCGTAATCAAGATACTTTCATTTTCGTTGCTTTATATAACGGCAGAGATGATATTTGGTTAGCTTGATCAAAAGGATACAAAAGGATATAAATGTTTTGGATGCAATATATTTAAGAGTTCATTACAATAAAAAAGGTATTGTCAGTTATTCATCAATTAACGGAACAACATTTACAACCACATGATCCTACAAGTACTTCAAAACATACTTGTATCTTTGGATTTGTTGGAAATATAACGGAACAACATTTACAACCACATGATCCATAATCACGACACCCACTTTCGAGGTTGTGCACCTGCTAAACAACGTAAATAAGTTTTGATCCCTCGGTTGACCACCTCTCTTTAGCCATCACTTTGAGGTACTAAATTTGAGCTTTATACCCTGCAACTTTGTTAGGTCTAAAAATATTGTATCCAAGATCACAAATATTGAAGACATGAAGGGCCAAAGTGTAAAGTCAACAAAGTTATTAATTAGAAAGGTTTAATATTAGGAATGGTTTAACAAATAGGAATGTTCACTTATTAGGAAAGATCTTATTGTAATTATGGCAAGTGTATAATGCCTATCTTATTAGTTTCCTTATTGTGGTAAAAGTCCTATCATATAAATAGAGGGTTAAGATTAGCATTAAACTAGATCGTTCATTCATATCATTCTAGAGAGCTTAAGAGAGAAATCTTTGTAAACACATAATCATACAAGTGAGATATACAACATAAAGTGTTCTTATCGATATATTCATCGTGTTCTTGTTGATTATTACACAGTTACTTGATTTACTGGGATCCAAAATTGGTATCAGAGCACACGATCTGAGTTTTGAATCAAATACAGATCGATCGCGTGAAAAAAACCTGGTAAATTCTCGATTTTTTTTCTGTTTGTTCTTATCGATTCAAACTGCAGTAGTTTCAGCCGATAAGTCTTTAAATCCAAAAAACCTGCTTAATCGACAAGGTCAATCGATAAAAATTCATAATCTTCGAAAAACCCAACTTTTTTTTTTCCAAAGTTTTAATCTTCATTGCTTTCCAGATTGTTTTTCATTCAAAAATTTATTGCTTTTCAATTTAATCTGTGGTTTCTTTAATTCTAGATACTTTGTTTTTGCATTCAAATACTTGTCGCACCACCTGCCCTCATATCACTCGAGAAATATTTAAAGTATCATATTATTGAATCTATTTTAATTAGGTTACTCTCGTTTATTTTTATTTTACTTTTGCTTTTCTTTCACAATAGAAAACTCAGGAACTAGTGTCTCCTGCAGTTTTTCTGGTTTAAGAATTCTCAAGTGAAAATCATAAACCTTAGTAATTTTAATTTATTCTTAATTGTGCAAATTTGAAACTCGAGAACTTAGCTCTTCTTGTCCATAAAAAGACTTGTTCTTTTTAGTCAAGAATCCTTCGTTCTCGCTTCCTGGTTTAATCAATTAAGAAACTTCAGAATTCTATTTCTCAGATCTCAAAATCTTCTCGAGTTCTTAATAGTCGACATCCTTGTTTATCGAGTCCTTCTTACTCGACATAAATTTTTTCTCGAGCCCACTTGATTCAACATCATTTTTCATCGAGCCCGTTTGACTCGACAAAAACTTATATCGAGCCTTCTTGACTCGACATAAATTCTTATCGAGTCTCTCTGTCTTGACAAAAAATCATATCGAGTCCTTTTGACTCGATATCCTGAAATGTTTCAAAACACACCGATCGAGATCACGCTATCAGGTAACTGGTGCCTATATTTTTCACGAACTTACTGTTTAGTTCAAGATGAGTTCCCAAAATCAAACTTCTGAGCTAAAAGCTAAAATTTCTGAACTCGAAGCTAGGCATACAAATAACATGAAAATCCTTGATGAACTTTTAAGAGAACACGTATATCTCAAATCCGATTTTCATAACTCAGAACAAACAAGAAAAACTTTGAAAGATGAAAAAGAGTATTTTCAAGCACAACTCAACGAACTTTCAAGAAATACAAATCATACAAGGTATAAAGAATTATGTGAAAAGAAAAATCTTGAGTTGATAAAAATAAATTTTGATTTGAAAAACAAAATTTTTGAGTTAGAGAAATTTAAAGATTCTAAGACTTACAGTGTTTCTCTTTCAAGTAAAATATCTGAATTCATGACATTTGAGAAAGAAAGGCTTTTAACTTCGGATGACAAACACAAGTTTAATATTGAGCGAAAAACATTTGAAAGTAACATTAAAAATTGTGAATTGACAATTAGAAACCTTTCCGAAAAGAATAAACGTTTAGAGAACAATGTCGAGAATAAAATGAAAACTTTTGAAGACAAAATTTCCAAACTTTCAAAGAAATTGTTTGAATTACAATCAAATCTTGTCACTGAAAAGAACTTGAGATCTAAATTAAAAAGTAAATATGATTTGATTACGGAAGAAAGATTTTATTTATCTGACAAACTCAAGAAACTTGAAAAAGTTCTTGAAATTAAAACGACATTTAATTTTAGTTTGTCCGATAAAGAAAGAGACCATCTTTTGTGCAAAATTAGAGAATTCAGTTAAAGTTCTTAAACAACTTAGTACCGATACTACTGTTCCTTCTCCACATGACAAATCAACTAATACTGATTCTATTTTCTCTTACAAAACTGCTTCAAGTTCAATTCATTCTCTTTCTCCAAAAGGTGTCTGTAAGAATAATTACTCTTCAAATGGTAAGTCAATTAGTTATTTTAACAGCTCCAAATCATATGGTTCCCCAACTTCTCAGATTCTTAATTATAATCGGTTTCACAATGATTTTTTTGCTAATTCCGATAATTTTAAGAAGTTTAAAATGGTTTGGAGGAACAAATCAACTACAGATGATAGTGTTGGAAACATGCCACATACATCTCCTGTAGTTGATACAAGATCATTTGTTTCCAAGACTAATTTGCCTTATTTTGTCAAATCTATCAATCAGTTAATTAGTCTAAGTGCCACAAAGATTTGTTGTTCTACTTGTGGAACAAATGATTTTGTCAATCAAAAGTTCATTCATAAATGGTATGGTACTTACAATATTGTTGGAACCCAGATCCCTATTTAACTCAATTTATCAATAGATCTAAGAGAAATATAAGAGCGGAAGCAATTTAAATCTATGATTAAAGCTAGAATAGTTAATAGAACAGTAAGAACAATATTTGAAGATCAAATGAGGATTTGTATTCAATAACCTGAAGAGCGATTACAATACGTTTGAATGATAAATCCTAATTCTCTCTCAAAGATGATCGACTCTTTTTACAGCGATAACTAACTCTATATATACTAGTACATGAGAGAAAGTCAACAAGCTACCTTATCACAGAGTGACACGTCACTCGTATGACTAACAGAATTAGTTACGCACGGAAAGTGTGACAAACCACGCCACCAAGAGCGCGTGAGTAAAGCAGTTGACATCCAGAGGTCTTCAGAGGTCTCTGGGCGCTTCTGAAGAGAGAGAGAGAGAGAGAGATAAGAGGATATGTTTTTGAGTTTGTTCTCTGATGCTTGAGACTTATCCACTTCTGGTTCATACTTTCATAACAAGTTCTAACAATCTCCCCCTAAGTATGAAATCCAGAACTAAGAATTACATGACAAAAAGAAGTTCATTTCATTACATTTAAACAAGTACAATAAGGAGATTTACAACATAAAAATCAAAAAGCAGCATTAGGATGAAATGTAGTGATCTTGTGAAATTGATCAGTGATATGTCTTAACTTTATAATCAAGTCCAGTTGTTGATACAACCTTTCAGCGGCATTTCTGATGTGAGCTCCTTTTCCAGTATTCTCCATCTGAAGGGATGCAAACCCTTTGACAATATCTACAATTCCAGAAGAGTATTTGTGAGCTTCTTTAATTCTAAAGAAGCTTTTTCTTTTTGGTCTCTTAAATACTATTCCATCCTCTGGATCTGTCAAAATCTGCCCAGCAGGGATATGCTTGATCCATTCTCTTTCTTCATTGGGTGCAGAGATACTTAAGATGGTCGTTTTGAGATCTAGCCCTGTTTGAAAGTCTACATGCTTTCTATATCTTACAAAAGCTTCCATGCACCTTATGATTCTGAAGAAGGCCACTTTGTCTTGAGCATCTTTCCTTTGATTCATCTTGTTCTTCATAAATCTTCCTAAAGGAATTAAGTCAGAGGGATTGATCGATAGGAGATCATTATCACATAAATAATGCTTCTCTTTATCTTCCCTTTCCACCTCATAAATAGTATACAACAACTCTGTATTTTCAAACTTTACATGTTTGACCCCTGCTATGCATCTGATTGGGGAAACAATGTAAGCTTCTTTCCTTATTTGCCCGTGACTCATGAATCTTGTCTTGACTTCATCTGTAACACCCCGCCTTACCACTACACAATATTGTCCGCTTTGGCCTAAGCCGCACGGATTTGTTTCTGGCGACCTGGCGAGGACTTCTTAGGAGGTCACCCATCCTGGTACTACTCCCACCCAAGCACGCTTAACCATAGAGTTCCAAGAACCTGCCTTGCGTGTGGCACCAAAACGCGTTGTGTTTAGGAAGGCCAAGGTTTACTTATGAACCCAGCATCACTCCTGTCCACGGCCGATATGGGATCTGCCTAAGGTGTTACAAACACCCCCCCTTAGGGACTCATCGTCCTCGATGAGGTTTGCCCCACATCCCGAACGACACAGGAGCGGCTCTGATACCATTTGTAACACCCCGCCTTACCACTACACAATATTGTCCGCTTTGGCCTAAGCCGCACGGATTTGTTTCTGGCGACCTGGCGAGGACTTCCCAGGGGGTCACCCATCCTGGTACTACTCCCACCCAAGCACGCTTAACCACAGAGTTCCAAGAACCTGCCTTGCGTGTGGCTCCAAAACGCGTTGTGTTTAGGAAGGCCAAAGTTTACTTATGAACCCAACATCACTCCTGTCCACGGCCGATATGGGATTTGCCTAAGGTGTTACATCATCGCTCACATTGTAGTCATTGGCAAAGTTTGTAAGCATTAGATATACCTTGTGATCAGTTGTTGCGTATATATGCTTGTATTCAATTTCTCTTGAGGTGGGAACTTCGTATGCATCGAACTTCTTGATATCCTCGTTCAGTTGCGCCTTCCTTCTGTCTGAAATCTATTTCTTCACCTTTTCTGCTTCAACTCTGAGTTTGGCTGCTTCAGAGATAGGGGATTGTTCAGGGACAGGTGGTTCAGGGATGGGGATTTGTGAGCTTGAGCTCTGACCTTTGGGATTTAAGGTTGTAGAGTCAGAGGGTGTAGGATTAGTTTGGGTTTTAGGTTTTGGAGGTTGGCTTGTTTGGCTTGGTTGTTTCTGGGTTTGACCTTCTGGCTTTCTTTTGTTTCCCAAAAGATCGAGAATGAACTTAGCCATATTTGGATCTTTGGGAAGTGGTCCAGAATTGACAGCCAGAGGTGTTGGTGTAAGAGGGGTTTATTTGGATGATGGTGGTGGATCAGAAGGTGTAGAGGCAGAGGTTTATCTCTACTCCGAGCTTGAGTAGTTTCAGCACCATCGGTTTTAGCCTTCTTTGCCATGCTCACCCCCTTCTGAGAATCAGGGTCCTGATCCTCAGATATTTTTCTCTTCTTTTCTGCTTTATTACACGCCCTGGCCTCTTTGACATTTTTCTTCGCTTGAAACTCTTCAGATACAGTTAGCTTGGAGACAGAAGCATCCAAGGTAGATACTTTCTATGCTAACTCATTAGAGCTAGAGTTGTTGATCTTGGAGACAAACTTGGCATTGATGGCATTGAATTTATCCATCATTGCCTTTTGAAAAGATGCCAAGTCTGATTGTCGAATAAGGTTAGAACTTGTTGATGTAGAGGCCGCAGAGGGTACAACAACATGGATGAGCTTCTATATGTCTGCAATGAAGGATCCATATTCAGAAACTGAAATGGTGACTTCTGGAGAGGGGATGGCAGCTGGAATATTGAAGATGGCTTCTGAGTTAGCTTTAATCCCATCATCCAGCTTATTGAAGTAATCAGAGGCAGAGTTCCTATATGATTCAGCATTTTCAGAAATAAGCTTTTTGAGAGCTTCCAGAGCTTGATTCTGTTCTCTTTGAGTATTTTGGATACTGCAAATCAGAGAGTTTTGGGTTTGAAGGGATAGTTTTAGATCCTTCATAGATCTCTGAATTTGATCACCAAATGCCCTAAACGCTGCATTGGTTGCAAATTCAGAAGAGGTAACCGGTGCATGCCTAACACATGGGGCCCCTTGTCTCTCGCGTTCAGAGATGCCCTCATTCACGGCTGTTAGAACGTTGAGCGTGGAGGGACTTCCAATCTGTCTTCGAGGGCTATTATGAACAGGCACCTCTTCGGATGTTCTGACGTTATTGACTTTTTCTCCAACATCAGAGGGTGGAGAGTCATTAACGTGTGCTTACCTTGAAAAAGTCCGAAGACTCCGGTAAGTGGTGCAACCTCTGGCCTGAACCCCTCTGATAGGATTTCATAGGCATCTATACTAGTAGAAGGCATGGACGTGCCTTCTGTATTTCCTAAGATTGTGTTGGTCACAGAGACATCAACAAGTGTAGAAGGTGGCGAGTTTTGGGGCGATAGAACTCTTATATTTACATCATCATCCTTTTGAGAGGATGATGAAGATGATGTGGTTTCCCCACCAGTGCTTGAGTCTGAGGCAAAAAGACCCTCTGCTTGGTTAGTTTTAGGGTGGTTTGGACTGAGCTGTCCTATTTCAATGAGTGTAGATGTGTTGTCATCTACCTCAGCAAATGTGGTTGCTCTGATTGGACTTGGCGAGGAATTCATAAATGTGTCTCTATGGACATCTTCTTGGCTTTCTCTTAACAAACGCTCGGCATGGTTAGAAGCGCTCGGTTGTTCACTCGTATTATTTTCAGTCTCAAGCTCATTCGACCCCTCACCATCTACTGTAGGCTCTAAGTGCTCTAGGGTAGGTACCCTCTATTTTGAGTGTACCATAGAGCTTCTATAAGAAGTAAGATTAGGAGCAATTTGAGGAATAAGATCGAGCATGTACCTGGATAGTTCGCGTTTGAAAGTGTAGCCGGCGAGGTCGATGGTTGGTTTGTGGGAGTTCATGGTTGAAATTTTGCACAGTGGTTGAATGATTGGGGCTTTAAGTACAACGATGGCTCGATGAGAGAATAGGGCAAGAAACCTAGGAAACATGAGTGTTGGAAGAGCCTTACCATTTGTTTGATTCAGAACCTTTAAGTGAACAGCTGCACTTATTTCTTGGAATATTAGACTTGCAAAATCCAAAGGTCGGTTCAAGTACATACCATACATGATGGTGAGAATGTTTCTGCTCGCCTGATCCAGAGACCCTATTTTGCAAGTGAGGCTTTTGTTGAGGATTGACACTAATACATTCCACATTGGAGGTAACTTTTTCCTCTTGAATTCAGAAAGCTTGGTGAGATGTTCGTTGTAGCCCAGAAAATTGATAAATGCCAACAAAGCTTCTGTGGATGGATTTTGTTCAAGATCATGATTGGGTACCATCTGACCTTCGACTTCAATGAGAGGTTGGGGTAAATGAAAATATCTAGCAATCTTCTTCTTGGTTATGGGTATTTCAACAGCATTCTCAGTGTTTTCAGGATGAATAAAACTTCTAGATAAAGTTTCATCGTTTTTGATATACAACGTTTGCCGTACTTCTTGAACATACACCTCCGGAACATTTGGATTTGTAAGAGTTAGGACTCGGTTCAATTGATGGTGTTGCAAAAACTCTATCGTCACTCGATATTCTGACAGATACGTGTTGGGATCCAAAAGAACTTGAACGTTGTTGGGTTTGATTGGCAATCGAATGACTGGAGCAATGCCTGTGGTTGAATCGATGAGCCTGTCTTCTTCGTCATGAACATTCATGTTTGCACTTGGGTTTTCCATTTGTGAGATTGGGAAGTTTGAGAATTGGAATTTGCAGGTTTACAATCGAGCACAGTAAAAGTTGGAGATTGAAGATGGTGATAAGTGAAATTGGGGATTTACTCGAGTTTATATAGTAGGATTTGAAAATGCACGCGAGTAATTTTGAAGATTAAGGGTTTAATTGAGATTTGGGAAAGGGATTAGAATGGGAAGGGGTTTAATTGGGAAGTGGGGCTTGGAAACGGTTTCTGACTGCTGACATATGCCTAAAAGATGTGCGAACATGCAAACCATTGATTTATGACACGTGGAGGTTGAATCGCGCGTGTATAGAGGGATGAGGGACGCGTGTTTTGTCAGCATATGGCACTGTAACATTTCTCGTGGGTTTTTGATGAGAACCGGTTCCTTTTTCATTATTTTGAATATTCCCTCCAAAAATTAATGATAAAAAATTATCAATTAATCAACATGAATTGTGAATTAAAAGAATAATTTTAGAAATTAATTTTTATAAAAATAACATTAAAAATAATTAATTAAAAAAATTGAACTTAAAAGAAAGCTTTGTATTCTATAAATATTAATTTTTGAAGAAATTTAAATAAATAAGAAAATTCTAAATAAACTTGATGGCAAGAGTTAGTTTAGAAATAATATTATTAAGAAAATTTCAAAAGAAAGAAAAATTTATAGAACAACTAACAAGAGTTAGATGAAAACATTTAAAAAAAATCATTTGGTCTATTGAAAACATTTTGGAACCAAATGAAAGTTTTGTCAAGTGAAAGTTTTTTCAGAAGAACTTTGATTGAATTTTGAGAATTCTGAATAACCTTGATGGCAAGAGTTAGTTCAGAAGTAACAAATTCACAAAAAATTCTAAAGAAAAAAATCAGACGACAGCTAACATTCGTTAGACTTGATTTTGAGAATTGAAGATTCTCCCCCTTGAATCATGCACGAGCCTGTGCTCCCTCTTGATATCTGCATTTAGTGCTCCCCCTTGATATCTGTGCTTGGATCATGAAAAGTAAAACCAAGTATTTTTGAGGATCGAGGTAACCAGAGACTTCTGATTGCTTCTATAATGTGCGTCAGAAGCATTTAGAGGCTTCTGACCTGTTCTTGTATAATGAATTTATGTGACTAAGTGTAAAATTAAAAGGACATGCTAAATATATAATCATATAAAAACTATAAGAAGCTTATAGGTTCTTTATAGACTACATGTTTAGCATGCCCAACTTGCTGATTAGAAAATTGAATCTTTTCTCATCCAAAGCTTTTGTAAATATATCAGCAAGTTGATAATCAGTAGAGACAAAATACATTTCAATTGTCCTTTTCTCCACATGATCCTTTATGAAATGATACCTGACATCAATGTGCTTGGTCTTTGAATGCTGTACTGGATTTTCAGTGATATCTATATCACTTTCTAAGTCACAGAGGATGGGAATTTTATCGTACACCAGACCATAATATCTGAGTTGAGTTTTCGTCCAAATAACTTGTGAACAACAACTAGCAACATCAACATATTCAGCTTGTGCTGTGGAAGTTGAAACACAATTTTGCTTTTCGGATGTCCAGCTGATTAGCCTGTTTCCCAGAAGTTGACAGCTACCAGAGGTACTTTTTCTGTCCAACTTACATCCTGCATGATCAGAGTCAATATATGCAATTAAATCAAAGCGATAATGTTTTGGATACCATAGGCCTAGCGAGGGTGTTCCGTTTAGGTACCTAAAAATTCTTTTGACAACAGCCAAATGAGATTCTTTTGGATTGGCTTGGAATCTCGCACAGAGGCAAGTGGCAAACATTATATCTGGTCTACTTGCTGTCATATACAGAAGTGATCCTATCATACCTCTGTAGTTCGTAACATCAACAAATTTACCAGAGAGATCTGGATCTAGTTTTATACTCGGAGAGATAGGAATTTTCATAGTAGTGGAATTTTGAAGTTTGAATTTCTTTAACATGTTAGAAACATACTTGGCTTGATTTATAAAAATTATAGAGGTAGTCTGTTTGACTTGAAGTCCTAAGAAGAAAGTTAGTTCTCCCATTAAACTCATTTCAAATTCACTTTCCATTAACTTTGAAAACAAATCAACTTCTGCTTGATCAGTAGAACCAAATATGATGTTATCCACATAAATTTGAACCATAGTTAACGTACCTTTTCCTCTTTCGATGAACAGGGTAGTATCGATCTTGCTTTTTTCGTATGAATGCTTAATCAAATATTTTGACAACTTCATACCTTGCTCTGGGTCCTAACTTTAAGCCATATAGAGCTTTGTCCAGAAGATAGACGTGATCTAGATGTCTTGAATTTTCAAACCCAGGTGGTTGTTGGACATACACTTCTTCTTTCAAGTCTCCATTCAAGAAAGCACATTTAACATCCATTTGGTACACCTTGAAGTCTTTGTATGCATAGTAGGACAGAAATAATCTTATTGCTTCAAGTCTTGCAACTGGAGCAAAAGTTTCATTGTAGTCGATTCCTTCTTCTTGACAATATCCCTTGGCCACCAATCTTGCTTTGTTTCTGATCACAATACCATCTTCATCCTTTTTGTTTCTGAATACCCACTTAGTACCAATAGCGATCTTATCTTTAGGCAGAGGTACTAACTTCCACACTTTGTTCCTGTCAAATTGAAGTAGCTCTTCTTGCATAGCTTCCACCCAGCTTGGTTATTGTAAAGCTTCATGAACCTTCTTTGGCTCTATCATGCTCAAAAAGTTTACAAAGAAGGCTTCATTAGCAGTTGCAGATCTGGTTTTAACCCCTTCAGATGGATCTCTAATAACTAGATCTGGAGTGTGAGACTTTGTCCATCTCTTCATCCTTGTTGAGGTATTCGCTGGCCTTGAACTTCGGTATCTTCTGCTATTGGAATGGGTTCCGGTTCTGGAATGGATTCTGGTTCTGGAGACGCACCTAGTGTCTCCCCCTCAAATGAAGGCACAGAGGTTAAGTCTGGACCAGAAAGAGTTATCCCAGAAGCTTGAAGGACATCAGGAATATTCAATGGTGGGTTATTGGGTATTCTTTCTCAAGGTATTTCTTCTCCCAAAAAATCATCAAATAGAGCATCAATCTCGGATTCTCTGGAACCTGAAATATAGTCAGAGGTAACTGTGTTAAGTTTGAGTTGTAAATCAGAATATTCAATAGTTAGTTGAGTTTGATCATCAAAATCGATGTTTATGCTCTCCATTACAATCTTGGTTCGTAAATTAAAAACCCTAAAAGTTTTTGAATTTAACGAATATCCCAAGAATTTGGATTCATCAGATTTCTTGTCAAACTTGCCAAGTTTGTCTCGATCATTCAGAATAAAACACTTGCAGCCAAAAATGTGGGAAAATTTAACTGAGGGTATTCTTTTGTTAATAAGCTCATAAGAGGTTTTGAAATGCCTCTTAATTATAATTGATCGATTCTGAGTGAAACATGTTGTGGCTACAGCTTCTGCCCAGAAGTTGGTGGGTAACCCAGAAGCTGCAAGCATTGTTCTTGATGCTTCAACTAATGTTCAGTTTCTGAATTGCAATGGGACCACAGAGGTCAACATGTAGCATTTGCAGAGGTCTTGTGCACGAATGATCACTTTTAGTCTTATGAGATGCTCTTTTGATTTTGCCCATCTCACAAGCAGGGCAGAGGTGATCCTTCTGGAAGTGTACCTCTGCGAGACCCTTGACTAGGTTGTGTTTTACAAGAAGTTCAAGATTTTCAAAATTTAAGTGTGAAAGTTTATGATGCCAAAGCCATGCAACTTCACTCTTTTTAGAGATAGGACAGAGAGTTTCCTTACCATCCTTGGATGTAAAGTTCATCATATATAGATTATCTATTCTGTCAGCTCTCCATAATTTTTCACCTGCCTTAGAGAATAAGTAACAATGTTTTTCATCAAATACAACTAGCATCTTAGAATCACAAAGTTGACTTACACTTAAAAAGTTATGTTTCAATCCGAAACATGAGCTACTTTGGATAATGTAATATTACCTTCTTGAAGAGTACCATAGCCTTTTATTTGACCCTTACCATTATCACCAAACGTTACTGCTCCACCAATTTTATCTTTGAATTTGGAGAGTAAGTTTTTCGTTCCAGTCATGTGCCTCGAGCATCCAGAGTCAAGATACCAGATATGCACACGCTGTTTCTGCAATCAAAATTAGAGAGATTTAGGTACCCATCTCATAATGGGTCCTTTAATGTTAGGATTTGGTTTCTTATTTATTATTTCCTTATGGGCAGAATTATGCACAGGTTTTCTAGAGATAGATGATTTACCTGTTTTGTTTGAAGTATTTCTTCTGTTTTGATTTTTAAAGTTAGAGTGCTTTTGTTCGTCAGAGAAATAACCAGAAGGCCTTGAATAGAATTGTTGAAGTTTTAAAAATAGAGGGAAGCATTCAGAGTTCTGTGACATAAAAGAATTCCTTGAATTTTCATTACTAGAATGATAATTACAAATTTTCTTATTTCTGTCTATTCTAGCATCAGTTGTTCTATTGAATTTCTTATCTAGTTTAGACTTATGCTTTTGAAAATGTGAACTCTTCTGCGGAGTCTGCTTCTGATGAGACTTCTCTGGAACTTTGGGTTTTACTGAGACAGAAGCATAAGAGTTAGCTTTCCATTTTCCTTTTTCAAAATAAGTAAACTTATTTGACGGAGATTTCAGAGGTTTGTGCTGAATATTTTCTTTCCTTTTAAGATTTGCCTCTTTTTCGAGTTCAAGATAAGTGTTAGCTTGAAAACACATCCGAAGAAAATCTGGATGTACATGAACCTTTTTTCTTTGTTCTTTAGATGGAACAACGATTATTGGTATTCCACTTGAAAGTTTTGCAATACTTGATCCAGCAGCTCTAATTTCCAAAGGTTCATTAGTGTATAAAATTGGAGCATTTCTGTCCTTTATAACTTCTGGAACCTTTGTATAATTAGGAGCTAAAAGATTTTCAAGACTTGAGATATATTTTTCTGAGTTCTCAAAAAAATCATCATCAGTTTGATTATCATTTTCCCAGGGATAAGTAACAAACTCATCGTTGTCTTCAACTCCACAAAGATTTAAATCCACAAAAGTACAAGGAAAAATTTCTGGATGATTTTCAGAGATTTGTTATTCAAGATTTGTAGTATTTGATTTATAACATTCATCCAGAATTGTGAGAATTTCTTTTTGAACTTGAGTCTAAGTTCTTCTTCTACTTGTATGGGTATGAACTCATCAGCCTCAAGATTTAAAGTTATATGAGTGAATGAACCAAAATTAAAAACATTTTTCTTCTTCTGAAAGAGCTTAAGATCAATTTGACTTGCTTTTCTGAAGAATATTTAATGTTTTTGTACTTTAGTGTTGGTTCCAGATTCCTTTAAACCGATTGTTAATTGAGAGTATTGAATCTGAGTGAATTGCGGAAGCAGATCAATTAACAATTTAAATCAATAGAACAGTAAACAGAATGAAGAACAAAGATTATGAAATGACTTACGCACAGTATTCTTCAATATGTAAATGTATTAATCGACCTTTTTTACAAACACAATACAATGCTATTTATATAGATACAAAGACAGAAAGTCAAAATGCTAGCCAATTACAAAGTGCCATGTGTCATAAAGGGAGCGTCTAACAACAATTAGTTATAACAAGAAGTGTGTGTTGACATTTGTAGACATCTCTTCTTTGACTCATACTTTAATATCTAACATTCTCCCCCTAAGTATGAAGTCAAAAAAAAATTTTCTTCAGAGTGGATCAACAGCAGCGATGATACTTGAAATATTATTGATAAGCTCTCTGTTCTTCTGAAGTCCATCAAGTCTTTTCTCTATTTTCTTTGCAACTTCGGATTTGTCGTGTCTAAGCCAAAGAAAGCTCTTGATGATGTAGACTACCTCGGAAGAGTATTTGTGAGCTTCTTTGATGCGAAAGAAGCTCTTTCTATTTGGTCTTTTGAAGATGATTCCCTCTTCTGGTTCAGTAAGAAGTCTACCCACTCTGAGTTTGCTTATCCCTTCAAGTTCCTCATTTGGTGCGTAGATAGCCGGCATTATCCATTTTGAAATTTAATCCAATCTGAAGTCGACCCGCCTTTTGTATCTAATGTATGATTTCATACACGTAATAATTCTAGTGTAGGCAACCCGGTCTTGTGGATCTTTGCGTTCGTAAAGCCGAGTCTTCATAAATTCTTCCGGAAAAATGAGATCAAATTTGGATGGATGGACAACAGATCATTATCACATATGTAATAACTTTTGTTGTTTGATCTGACTATCTCGTAGATTGTGTACCAAATGGGTGTATCTTGAAACTGTTTATGTTTCATGGCTGTTATCTTTGTAATTGGGACAGTAGTGAAAACTGTCTTTCGTCTTGTTTATGTGCCATGAAGTTATCTTTAACTTCACCTGCTAACATTGTATTGGTTGGCGAAGTTAGGCATCATGAGATAAATCTTCGATCCGTTGGAGCATACATGTGCCTTTTCTCAACTTCAATTGTTGGAAGTTCAATGTTTCCAACAATGTTTCCAACTTTATTTAATTTTTCTTCAAATTCTTCTCTTCGATCTCCTTCGCTTCCGAGCGGCCTCTCGCTTCCGACTCTTGCTCTTTCTTCGACTTCAAAATCTTGTCTCTCGTAGTTCTTCTTTAAGTCTAGCCTTTTCTCTTTCCGTGTTCTCTTTTTCACCCCTCTCTATCTCTATTTGTTCTTCAACTATTAGCCTCTGGCGTATTATCTCTTCTGCTTTCTCTGTTTCAGCTCTGAACACTTCCTCATCCTCCTCTCTGGCCCTTTTAGCTCTTTCCTTTGCAGCTTTAGCTCGTTCTCGTTCTTCGTGAGCTCTGACTACTTCAGCCCTTTCAGCCGGAGAGCTTGGGATTCTGCTTTTTCCCATAAGATCCAGAATAAACTTAGCTAGCTCTGGATCTCTGGGTAGAGGACCGTAATGCGTAGCCGCAGGTGTTGGAGTGAGTGGCACTTGTTTTGAAGAAGAGGGTTCTTTGTGATGGTGTTGGCGTTGAAGAGTCAGCAGTGTTCGTGTTTGTGTCTGATGGTGTTTGTTTGGCTTGCTTAGGCTTAGAACCTTTCTCCCCCTTCTGAGAATCAGGATCCTGATCCTCAGAACGTTTCCTTTTCAGTTCGGCCTTTCTGCAAGCCCTTTCTTCCTTGGCTTTCTTCTTGGAAGTAAACGCCTCAGCTAGAGAAGAAACCAGAGGCACAAGTTGAGAGATAGTAGTTTCGAGAGCGGCAAGTTTCTGGTCAGTTGACGATGTGGAGGGCTTGGAAGAGTACTTTGAAGCGATGGTCGACATTCGCTCAAGAATAATCTTCTGGAAAGAGGCAAGGTCAGACTTCTTGACAAGCGTAGACACAGAGGGATCATCAGAAGTGATGATGGTCTTGACAAGCTTCTGTATGTCGGCCACCAGAGAGCTGTAGTCTACAGAGGCACGTAAAGATTCTGGAAGTTGAGATATTGCCTCTGTATTTGCTTGAAGACCATTATTCAAGAGCAGAAGTTGTCAGCAACATAAGCCTTCTGATCTTCTTGAGAGGAACTCATTTGTCGCTGAAGATCTGCTAAAAGAGAGTTTTGCCTTTCAATTTGAATCTGAAGGCTCAGAAGAATCGAATGATTAGTTGTGGCGGATAATTTTAGATCTTCCACAGATCTCTGAATTTGATCGCAAATGCCAAGAACGCCGCATTAGTGACAAAATCAGAAGATGTAACCGGTGCATCTCCAACACATGGAGCCCCTTTACCCTCGCGTTCGCAGGGGCCTTCTACACCGTTTTGACGTTGAGTGTAGAAGGACTTCCAACTCGTCCTTGAGGGCCGTTATGCACAGTGCTCCTCTTCGGTTGTTCGACCGTTTCAACAAGTATCCTCATCATCGAGAGGATGAGGTGCCGAAGACAAGATGCTTACCTTGATGAAGTGTAAACACTCCGGTAAGAGGTGCATTCCTAGGTCGTAACCCCTCCGATGGGAATTCATCAAGATCTATCCTAGGAGAGGATGTGGACGCATCCTCTCGTGCCTACCGGTATGTCATCACGGAGACATGAACATGTGGTGAAGGAAGTGGCGAGTTCGGGGCGAATGAACTCTTATATTATCATCATCATCCCGTTGGGAGGATGATGAAGTGGAGGTGCTTTCCCGGTTGAATTTGATTCGAAGAAGAAGAAGTATCCTCCGAATGGTGGTTTCGGGTGGTTTGAATCGGGCCGTTCTAAGTCAATGAGTGGAGACGTGGTGACGTCAACCTCAGAAGTTGTGGTTGCCCTTTGGGGAATTGGAGAGGAACACTCATATGTGTCTCTGTGGACATCTGTTGTACCTTCATTTAATAGAAGGTCGGCATGGGTAGAAGCACTCGGATGTTCACTCCTAGTTTTTTCAATCTCATGCTCACCAGACCCCTGACCACCTACACCTGGCTCTAAGTGCTCGGGGTAGGAATTCTCTCGTTTCCGAGAAAACCATAGAGCTTCTATAGATTTGGAGATTAGAAGAGCTAGATGGGATTAGGTTTAGCATGTACTGGATAGTTCTCTCGGGTGCGGAAGTAGCCGATGCCGTCAATGGTTGATCGATGGGAGCTCATTGATGCAATTTTGCGTAATGGCCGAAGCGGGGAGCTTCGATTGCCCCAATAGCGAGGATGAGTGATGAGGGAGAGAAAGCGTGGGAACATGAGAGCTGGTAGTGGCTTCCCCTGACTTTGATGTAGCACCTTAGTATGCACAGCTGCTTTAATCTCTTGGAAGATGAGACTCGCATAGTCCAAGGGGCGATTGTAGAACATCCCATACATAATCGTCAGAATGTTTCGGCTAGCTTGATCCAAGGAACCGATTTTGCAGGTTAGGCTCTTGTTGAGTATGGAGACGAGTAGATTCCACATTGGGGGTAACTTCTTTCTTCTGAATTCGGACGTACTGGTAAGAGGTTCATTGTAACCTTAAGATTGATGAAGGCTAGGAGGGCTTCGGGGAAGGGTTTTCTTCTAGGGCAGGATTGGGAATGATTTGCCCGTCGACTTCGATCACTGATAAGGGAAGATGAAAATATTTGGCGAGTTTTCTTTTGGTGATTGGGATTTGAACAGCAATTTCCACTTGTTCAGGATGAGTGACCGAACCAGCGAGTGTTTCATCATTTTTGATGATCATTGTTTGCCACAGTTCTTGGACATAGATTTCGGGGATGTTTGGGTTGGTTAGGGTTAGGGCGCGATTCAACTGGTGCTGTTGTAGAAACTCGATCATGATGCGAAATTCCGGTTGATAAGTGTTAGGGTTGAGCAGTACCTGCACATTTGTTCGCCTTCAATGGCAGTTTGACAATGGAGTACTATCAGCAGTGGAATCGATGATTCTGTCTTCATCATTGTTGGTAGGATGGGCACAGTTGGAAGCCATTTTGAACTGTTGAATGCTTGACAGTAGAACACTTTTTCTTTGCACTGAGAATAAACACTGATTTGGGAATATTTGCGAGGAAGAAGATGAAGGTTGAAATTGGGGGTTTTATGTGAGAGAGAAACTGTAGAATGGGAAGGGGTTATTCAGTTTGGGGAGAAACAAAAAACGGTTCATTTGAGCTGAGGTAAGCACGCGGGTATACACATGCAGGGTGTCGATTGGAGACACGTGTACGACGAGACACATGTGTGATGATGATTTAGTAGCAGATGCGATTTTTCTTAAAAGCAGAAATAAACAAAAGTAAAAAAAAAATCTGTTTAATTAATCAATTAATGTTGAATTAATTGAATAAACACAGAATTTAATCTTAATTTTATTTATTTAAGTTTAAAAATCAGTCAAGTGAGAACAAAAATCACATGAGAGTTTAGTTTCTATAAAAGAATAATAAAGAAGAATTTGTATTAAACATATAGATTTAAACAACCTTGGAGGCAAGAGTTGAATGAATTTATATATTTAATGGAAATTATAAGAATTATCAATTTATAGAAAATTAAGTTGAAAAACATGTCGACTTGATTTACATTTTTAAAAAAAAATTTGAAATGAATCATAAGTCTAAGAGACCTTGGCGGCAAGAGAAACTCAGAGCAGATAGATTCAAATAAAATTTAAGTAAAATAGTAAATCAGAAGACAGCTAACCAGAGTTAGACTTAGACGAATATCTTCCTCATTGTGAAACTCCCCCGTGAATGGTAAACTCCCCCTTGAATTGTAAACTCCCCCTTGAATGATGAACTCCCCCTGTAGTAGCTTCTGTATCTCGTTTCTCAATCTGTACTTTATGATATTTCTTGAAAGAAGAATATTATTATGAAACAGAAAATCAGAGGAATTCAGAGGCTTCTGAAGTATTCTGAAGAGTTCGTACAAAGATCGAGACTTCTGATGACCTCTGAAGTATCGTCAGACTAGTTCAGAGGCTTCTGGATGCTTCTGAAGAAATTATTGTTACATATTAAGCATTCCCAACTTGCTAATTAAGAAGTTAAAACGACTCTCATCAAGAGCTTTTGTGAAAATATCAGCAAGTTGATAATCAGTAGAAACAAAATACATTTCGATTGTACCCTTTTCGACATGATCCTTGATGAAATGATACCGACATCGATATGCTTTGTTTTGGAATGCCGAATCGGATTTTCCGTAATGGCGATAGCACTTTTAGAATCACATAGGATGGGAATCTTATCGTATATCGTAACCATAATCTCTCGAGTTGGGTCTTCATCCAAATAACTTGTGAACAACAACTAGCGAAGAACATATTCACCTGCCGTAGATGTGGATACGCAGCTTTGTTTCTTGGATGTCCAACTTATAAGTCGATTTCCCGTAAGTTGACAACTACCGATGTACTTTTTCCGTCAAGCTTACAACCCGCATGATCGAATCAGATACGCCATTAAATCAAATCCGAATTTTTAGGATACCAAAGGCCCAACGATGGTGAACCTTTTAAGTACCTAAAAATTCTTTTTACGACGACAAATGAGACTCTTTAGGATTGGCTTGATAACGAGCACAAAGACAAGTGGCAAACATAATATCGTGTCTACTTGTCGTTAAATATAAAAGAGAACCAATCATTCCTCCGTAGCCGGTAATATCAACGATTTACCGGAGGAGTCGTGTCCTAATTTCATACCAGGGGAGATGGGTGTTTTCATGGATGATGAGTTTTGAAGATGAAACTTTTTAAGCATGTCGAAACATATTTTGCTCGATTTATAAAGATACCGAGGTACTTTGTTTAACTTGAAGTCCTAGGAAGAAAGTTAATTCTCCCATCATACTCATTTCAAATTCATTTCCATCAACTTAGAAAACAAATCAACTTACGTTTGATGAGTAGAACCAAATATTATGTCATCCACGTAAATTTGAACGATAGTTAACATACCTTTGCCTCTTTTGATGAACGAGTTGTATCGATTTTACCTTTTTCATATCCTTTGCCGATCGTAAACTTAGATAGTCGTTCATACCGTGCTCTTGGGGCTTGCTTTAGACCATACAAAGCTTTGTCAAGAAGATAAACATATTACTGGATATTTTGCATCTTTGAAACCATCAAAGTTGTTCGACATACACTTCTTCTTTTAGACATCCATTAAGAAATGCACATTTAACATCAATTTGGTAGACTTTGAAGTTTTTGTATGCGGAGAAAGCCAAGAATAATCTTATTGCTTCTAGTCTTGCAACAGGAGCAAAGGTTTCATCATAATCGATACCTTCCTCTTGACAGTAGCCTTTAGCCACCAAACGAGCTTTATTTCTGACAACAATTCCATCTTCATCCTTTTTGTTCCTAAATACCCATTTTGTGCCAATAGCAACTTTGCCTTTTGGTAAAGGAACAAGACGCCAAACTTTATTTCTTTCGAATTGAAGTAGTTCTTCCCGCATAGCATCCACCCAAACTTGGTTCAACTAAGGCTTCATGTACACGTTTAGGTTCGATCATACTAAGAAAATTAACAAAGAATGCTTCATTTGCGTAGCATCGTGTTCGACCCCTCGTAAGGACTTCCAATTATAAGATCTGGTGTGTGAGATTTAGTCCATTTCGTCATTCTGGGTAGAGAAATTGAATGGGTTGTTTCATTTGACGAAATGATTTCATCTGGAAACACAAAATCTTCTTTATTTTCTTCTGTATGTCCTTCTGGTATCTGTTGTGTCACCGGTCCTTGTGTATCCCCCACAGATGATGGAACAGAAGTAACGTCCGGACTGGCAGATGTAGTAGTGGGAACTTCTGGAAAAATAGATGTGTCAGAGGAAACAGAAGAAGTAGGACCAGAGAGAGTAATGCCTGAGGCTTGGAGAATATCTGGTATCTGCAAATGTGGAGGTGACATAGCTTCTGACACAACTTCGTCGCCCAGAAAATCATGAAAAATAGCATCAATCTCGGATTCTCTGGAACCTGAAAGATAGTCAGAAGTAACAGTATTAAGCTTGAGTTCTGAAGTAGAGTGTTCAAAAGTCAGTTGAGTGTTATCATCGAAGTCAATGTTTATGCTTTCCATAACAGTTTTTGTTCGTAAGTTAAAAACTCGGAAAGCTCTTGAATTTAACGAGTAGCCTAAAAATTTAGCTTCATCAGACTTCGGATCAAATTTGCCAAGATTATCTCTCGTCGTTTAAGATAAAACATCCGTGCTCAAAGATATGAAAAAATTTTACGAGATGGTTTTCTTTTATTAATCGGCTCATAAGAGGTTTTGAGATGCCTCTTGACAATAATTGAACGGTTTTGAGTGAAACAAGCAAGAGCAACGGCTTCGGCCCGTAAGTGAATTGGGAGACCGAAGTCGCGAGCATCGTTCGTCGCTTCAACCAAGGTTCTGTTGCGACGTTCAACTACACCGTTTTGTTGTGGAGTGCGAACAAAGAGAAGTTTTGAGTAATTCCTTGTTCAACAAGATACGATTCAAGCTTGGCGTACTTGAATTTCGTACCATTATCACTTCGTAGTTGCCGAATTTTCGATGTAGAAGAACCCGAATTTCGGTCATCATATTCTCGTAGTACCATCGGGACTTCGACTTTTGACGAACAAAAGCAAGCCAAGTATATCCGGAAAATTCATTAATTAGTACCGTAATATACTTTTTATCGTATAGACTCGAATTGCAATTGGACCACAGTAGATCCACATGTAATAATTGCGGAGGTCTAGTACAAGAATGATCACTTTTTGTTTTATGAGATGCTCGTTTAATTTTGCCCATTTCACATGCCGGGCGAGAGGTGATCTTTTTGAAAATGAATATCCGGAAGTCCGTATACCGCCTTGTTTTTAACAAGCATCTCAAGATTATTAAAATTTAAGTGAGACATTTTATGATGCCGCAGCCACGCAACTTCACTCTTTTTGGAGATGAGACATAAAGTTTCCTTACCATCCTTAGAGGTAAAATTCATCATATACAAGTTACCTTTCCCGTCCGCTTCTCCAAAGTTCTTCACCTCGCCTTAGAGAATAAATAACAATGTTTTTCATCAAATACTACTAGTATTTTAGAATCACAAAGTTGACTTACACCGAGGAGGTTATGTTTCAAGCCGTAAACATGAGCTACCTTTGATAAGGTGATATTACCTTCTTGTAGAGTACCGTAGCCTTTTATTTGACCCTTACCATTATCACCAAAAGTTACTATTCCACCGATTTGTCCTTGAATTTGGATAGTAAATTTTGGGATCCAACATGTGCCTCGAGCATCCAGAGTCAAGATACCGTATATGCACATGTCGTTTCTGCAATCAAAAATCGTATTTTCTTAGGTACCCATCGCATAATGGGTCCTTTTATGTTAGCTTTTGGAGTATGCTCGTTTTTTGATTTAACAAGGTAAAGACTTTATTTTTGGTTTTTGGTGTTTTGGAGTTTTATTCTTTTTGTGATAAACATTCGTTAATTGGAATGATCGTAGGTTTGCGAGAAAAATTGTTTTAACTTTAAGAACAAGAAAAACATTCGTAATACCGAAACATAGAAGATTGAATTGAATTGTCATTGCGAGAATGGTAATTACAATTATTCTTTCTAAAGTCTTTTCTAGTATCGCTTGTTCTAGAGAACCTATCTAGACTAGACTTTTGTTTTAGTTCGCTTTTTCTTCTCTCGTGTTCTTCCTCCGATCTACTTTTGCGAAGCTCGTTATTTACCGAAAAAGGAACATAAGTATTAGAGGATTTCCATTTGCCTTTTTGAATATTAGTAAACTTCGGAAGAGTAGAGTTTAAAATCTTTTGATTTTGCACTTTGGTTTTGAGTTCGCTTCTTTCTCAAGTTCAAGACATGTTTTGGCTTTGAGACACATATCGAGGAAGTCCGGATGTATAGATACCGATTTTCTCGGTTCCGGGAACGAAAATGAAGAATAGGTATACCACTTGAAAGTTTAGCACAATCTCTATCGAAGCTCGATTTCTTGAGATTTATCGGTATACAAATAATCATCCTTTTTATCAATAATTTCGAATTATTTGTGATAACTTTTGATGATCTAAAAGAATTAATTTCTAAATTTGAAAGGTAATTTTCGTAGTTATCAAAAAATTCTTCATCATTATTGTCATTTTCCCATGGATACGTAATCTCAAAGCAAAGCTTTCTTGTGTTTCGTAAAGATGTAAATCTTCAAATGAACAGGAGTGATCTCTGGATGATTCTCACCAAGAGTTTCATTTCTAAAACACTTATCCGCAGTAGAGAGAATATCGTTTTCAAACATAAGTCGTAGATCTTCTTCTCGCCCGACTTGGAACAAAAATATCACCTCCGGATTCAAAATTGTATGTTTATTTGAACCAAAATTGAAAATATCATCTTTCTTCCGAACTTTATTTAGATCAACATTTGTTTTACAACAATATTCAATATTTTCGAATTGAAGTTTGCTTGTTTTATGATGATTTTCATATCTAGATTTTTTAAAAATAGATTTTTCATACAAAATTGGAAACTTTGGCTTCGTATTTGTCCAATACAAAAACAGATTTCGTATCCGACCTTTTCTTACACGTGTAGGGATCTAGGTCCTCGAAACCAAGTCCGGATCTTCCTACTTGTGTGTTAATTTTGTCATGAACCTTCGTGCATCCAGATATGTTATAATCTGTAGCTTTTTCTCGTTGAAGTTCAATGTGTAAAAACTCTCTCTCTTTTACGAAAATAGTTTTTAAGTGCTACGAGTTGAGTCTATCACTCTCTTTGTCTCTCGATTTCTTTCCTTTTTCTTCCGAAGTTTATTGAGATTCAAAATTTCCTTTTTAAATTTTTCTTCGTAAAGTTTTAAACTCATGGAAATTGTTTCCTTTGCGATATTTAATTCGAGTTTTTCTTCTCGTAAGTAAATCCATTTCTCTTTTGAAAATATCTCTTTCCCTTTTGATTGTAGAAAGAGTTTTCTCAATTTTTTTCGTAATTTCTTTTCGATTGTGAGTTTCAGCTTTAGTTCCTCAAAATTGTTTGATAACATCACAATCGTTTGTTCAAGCTCGGTATGATCCGGAGAAATTACTAACCGGTGACTCGCAGGGTTGATCCTCCGATTCGTTTGTGTTTGCCATTCCACGAACATGGCTTCATCACCGCCGGATTCATCTTGCACCCAGCTTTTCTTTTTCTCGCAAAGTGTGCTCTTTCGGTGACATTGTACTTATATTTGTTTTTGTAATAAGTTTTATCCTTTTCCGCAGCTCCTCCGCAATCTCTTGAGTAATGTCCGGTTTGCCACATACGTAGCGTACATCTTTCTTCCTTTTTAATTCTTCTTCTTTCTTTTCTTCTTCTCGTTTTCTCTACTCTCTCGTACTTCTTGTTTAGGCACATAGGGACGATCAAATCGTTTATTTCCTTTCAAAGACCTATTTCCAAAACGATTAGTAAATTGCTTGGTTATTAAAGCCGTAGAGTCGGCAAACGCTTTAATTTCATCATCCGATTCGCAGTCATCTTCTCGGGAGCGTATACGATATGAAGGCTTTCGATTTCTTCCCGTCATCACTTCGTCTTCTCGATTCCTTTTGTTTCGAGATCAAAGCCGCAGGACCTCCGACGTTTGTTCTTTTCGAACAACTTCTTTTTCATGAGCTTGCGGTACCGAATACATCATGCGGCGACCATTGTTCAAGATCCCGATTGGCTTGTAGTGACATGGATAGATTTGACCATTCGGGGTTTAATCTTTTGAGAAATAGAACATTGTTATCTTCCTTTGATCTAACAATGTCACATCTCTTGCGAAGATTAATCGCATTGTTGAATCGATGAAATGTTTGTTCCGTAGATTCATCGCCGGTGCTTGAAAACTATTATATTCATTTAGAGCTTGAGCTCTTCGTTCTTTTTCATTTTCGCACCACCTTCTAAGAGATTCTCCAAGCTTGATCCCATAAATCTTTTGCCGTGTCACATGAGTCCGTAGATTGAAAAATCTCATTTGGAATGGCCATTATCAACAGAGACTTAGCTTTCTTAGCTAATTCCACCTTAGCTTTTTCTTCATCACCCGCTTATTCCTTGACTTCGAACCGCCCTTTGGTACCTCATCCGAATTTGCGGTCGGAATTCCGGGAATAGTAGTGGTGGGAACAAACGGACCGTTTTGAATAATTGGATATAACTCAAAGATCCAATCCCTCATAGAAGTTAACCATTCGAATCTTCCATTGTGGGTATTCATCACGTACAAGAGTTGGAGGTTTAGTCAGGGACCCAGACGTATAAACAGCATTCAAGCTCGAATTTGTCATTTGAGTATGATAGAAGAGAAAATTTGAAGATTTGAAAGAAATTTAGAACAATTAAATCTCAAGAAGAACAGGTCGATAATATCACTGTTTCTTCAGATTACAAAATGAATGACTCAATTTAAGAGAAGATTGTTAACGATTCAACAAAATTTCATAAAACAGAGTGGATTGATAAACAAATTTTGAATCTGAGAAAATACTGTTCGATTGAAAGGAATTCTTTCAATGGAAGAGATCTAATAATCAATAGATTGATTAGATGGCTCTGATACCAATTGTTGGTTCCAGATTCCTTTAAACCGATTGTTAATTGAGAGTATTGAATCTGAGTGAATTGCGGAAGCAGATCAATTAACAATTTAAATCAATAGAACAGTAAACAGAATGAAGAACAAAGATTATGAAATGACTTACGCACAGTATTCTTCAATATGTAAATGTATTAATCGACCTTTTTTACAAACACAATACAATGCTATTTATATAGATACAAAGACAGAAAGTCAAAATGCTAGCCAATTACAAAGTGCCATGTGTCATAAAGGGAGCGTCTAACAACAATTAGTTATAACAAGAAGTGTGTGTTGACATTTGTAGACATCTCTTCTTTGACTCATACTTTAATATCTAACATTTAGTTTTCTAACTTGATGTCCATTCTTATATTTTGATTTTTTAGAAACAGATTGTTCATATTAGATGGGAAAACTAGGTTTCTGTTCTTTGCCCATACAGAACACAGAATCAAGAGTAGATCTATTTTTACACGTGTAAGGATTCAGATCCTCGAAACCAACGCCTGTTTTCCCTACTTGTGTATTTATCTTTTCATGCACCTTCTGAGTATCAAGATATTTTTAATCTGTAGCTCTTTGTTTTGAAGTTCAATGTGCAGAAATTCTCTTTCCTTTTGAAAATAGTTTTTACGTGCTACAGATTTTAATCTGTCACTTTCTTTAGCACTTAACTCCTTATCTTTAGTTAAAAGAAGTTTACAGAAGCTTTTGTTTTCTTCTGTGAGTTTGACTTCTGTTGAATTTAGGCGTTTCAGAATCTTTTGATATTCAACAGATAGTTCATTTTTCTCACTAGTTAAAATTTCCATCTCTCTTTTGAAAAATTCTCTTTCCTTCTGAACACTTGAAAAAGTTTGTTCAAGATTCTTTCTTAATTTGTTTTCTACAAAAAGTTTTTGCTTTAGATTTTCAAAATCCTTTGTTAGAATCATTATGGTATTTTCAAGTTCAGAGGATTCAGATAGGGTGCAAACCGGAGTTTCAGAAGGCTGCTCTTTTGTGTCATCTGCCATAGCTATTCCACAAAACATGGCTTCATCTCCACTTGACTGGTCATCCAACCAATTCTCTCTTTCAGCATAGTCAACTCTTTCGACTGTGTTATACTTGTATTTGTTCTTGTAATACTGTTTGTCTTTTACAAGAACGCTTTTACAGTCCTTAGAGTAGTGACCCCGCTTTTCACACCTGTAACAAACATCTTTCTTCTTGTTTAGCTCGTCTTCTTTCTTCTCAGCTTCTGATTTCTCCTTATGTACTTCCTGCCTTGGAGCATAAGGTTGATTAGGGCGATCACTTCTGTTGTCGAATCTTCTATTCCCTTTGAATGAGCGATTACCAAACTTTTTTGTGAACTGTTTGGTAATGAGAGCTAAAGATTCAGCAAAAGAATTGATCTCATCATCTTCAGAATCAAAATCTTCTTGATTGGTCTATGAAATGAGTGTCTTACTCTTCCCTTTCTTTTCTGTCTCTCTGTTTCTTCTGCCTGACCCTCTGGATTCAGAGATCAGGGTCAGAGGTCCACCTACACTTGCCTTTTTCTGATGTACCTCTTTCTCATGTGCTTGAATCGTTCCAAACACATCATGTAGTGACCAAATCTCTAAATCTTGATTAGCTTGAAGAGACAGAGACAAATTTGACCATTCTGGATTCAAGCGTTTTAGAAACAGAACATTGTTGTCTTCCTTTGATCTGTTGATATCACATTTCTTACACAATTTTATCAGAGTTCTAAATCTGTGGTAAGTCTGTTCCAGAGTTTCTTCTAGGAGTGCTTGAAAACTGTTATATTCATTTAGAGCTTGAGCTCTTCTGTTGTTTTTCGTTTTAGCACCTCCCTCCAATTGATAAGCAAGTTGATCCCACAGTTCCTTTGCTGTTTCACAAGAATCAAGAGATTGGAAAATCTCATTGGGAATTGCCATGATAAGTAGACTTTTTGCCTTTTTGGCAATTACTACTTTGGCCTTATCATCCTCAGTCCAATTTCCCTTATCTTTGGGAACATGACGAGCAGGAATTTCATCAGTGGTGGCAGTAGGAGGTAGTCTAGGAATGATAGTCATTGGTACGAAAGGTCCATTTAAAATGGTAGGAAATAGATTTGTATCTAACCCTTCGTAGAAATTTATCATACGAATTTTCCATTGAGGATATTCGTCTCGAATTAGAGTAGGAGATTTGGTTAGTGATCCAGAAGTGTAAATAGCGTTCAAATTTTGATTCGCCATTTTTGCAGAAAACAGAGATTAGAAATTTGCAGGAAATACTATTGAAATTTAGAACAAATAAACTTCAAACCGAAACGATACGATTTGCTTACTAATTTCAGAATTAAACTGAAATTACCACTAGTTTAGAAAAAATTGTATTAAGTCAACAAAATCTCGGAAAACAGGGTAGAATGAAGAACAGTAGTTTAAAAGCTGAAATTAACTGCTAGTTGAGTAGGGATTTCTCCAAACTGGACGAGATCGAATAATCAACAGATTGATTATCTAGCTCTCATACCAATTGTTGGAACCCATAACCCTATTTAACTCAATTAATCAACAGATCTAAGAGAAATATAAGAGAGGAAGCAATTTAAATCTATGATTAAAGCTAGAACAGTTAATAGAACAGTAACAACAATATTTGAAGATCAAATGAGAATTTGTATTCAATAATCTGAAGAGCGATTACAATATGTTTGAATGATAAACCCTAATTCTCTCTCAAAGATGATCGAGTCTTTTTACAGCGATAACTAACTCTATGTATACTAGTACATGAGAGAAAGTCAACAAGCTAGCTTATCACAGAGTGACACGTCACTCGTAAGACTAACAAAATTAGTTACGTACGGAAAGTGTGACATACCACGTCACCAAGAGCGCGTGAATAAAGCAGTTGACATCCAGAGGTGTTCAAAGGTCTCTGGGCGCTTCTGAAGAAAGAGAGATCATAGGATAAGTGTTAGATATTAAAGTATGAGTCAAAGAAGAGATGTCTACAAGTGTCAACACACACTTCTTGTTATAACTAATTGTTGTTAGACGCTCCCTTTATGACACATGGCACTTTGTAATTGGCTAGCATTTTGACTTTCTGTCTTTGTATATGTATAAATAGCATTGTATTGTGTTTGTAAAAAGAGTCGATAAATACATTTACATTTTGAAGAATACTGTGCGTAAGTCATTTCATAATCTTTGTTCTTCATTCTGTTTACTGTTCTATTGATTCAAATTGTTAATTGATCTGCTTCCGCAATTCACTCAGATTCAATACTCTCAATTAACAATCGGTTTAAAGGAATCTGGAACCAACAATTGGTATCGAGCCTTCTAATCAATCTATTGATTATTAGATCTCTTCCATTGAAAGAATTCCTTTCAATCGAACAAGATTTTCTCGCATTCAAAATTTGTTTATCAATCCACTCTGTTTTACGAAATTCTGTTGAAACGTTAACAATCTTCTCTTAAATTGAGTCATTCATTTTGTAATCTGAAGAAACAGTGATATTATCGACCTGTTCTTCTTAAGATTTAATTGTTCTTAATTTCTTTCAAATCTTCAAATTTTCTCTTCTATCATACTCAAATGACAAATTCGAGCTTGAATGCTGTTTATACGTCTGGGTCCCTGACTAAACCTCCAACTCTTGTACGTGATGAATACCCACAATGGAAGATTCGAATGGTTAACTTCTATGAGGGATTGGATGCCGAGTTATATCCAATTATTCAAAACGGTCCGTTTGTTCCCACCACTACTATTCCCGTAATTCCGACCACCGCAAATACAGATGAGGTACCAAGATCGGTTCGAAGTCAAGGAATAATCGGACCGATGAAGAAAAAGCTAAGGTGGAATTAGCTAAGAAAGCTAAGTCTCGTTGATAATGGCCATTCCAAATGAGATTTTTCAATCTCTGGACTCATGTGACACAAAGAAAAAGATTTATGGGATCAATCGGAGAATCTCTTAGAAGGTGGTGCGAAAATGAAAAAGAACAAGAGCCCAAGCTCTAAATGAATATAATAGTTTTCAAGCACCGACCGATGAATCTCTCGGAACAAACATTTCATCGATTCAACAATCTGATTAATCTCTGCAAGAGATGTGACATTGTTAGGTCAAAGGAAGACAACAATGTTCTATTTCTCAAAAGGTTAAACCCCGAATGGTCAAATCTATCCATGTCACTACAAGCCAATCAGGATCTTGAACAATGGTCGCCGCATGATGTATTCGGTACACCGCAAGCTCATGAAAAAGAAGTTGTTCGTAAAAGAACAAACATCGGAGGTCCTCTCGGCTTTGATCTCGAAACAAAAGGAATCAAGACGAAGTGATGACAGGAAGAAATCGAAAGCCTTCATATCGTAGACCGCTCCGAAGATGACTCGAATCGATGATGAAATTAAAGCGTTTGCCGACTCTCCGGCTTTAATAACCAAGCAATTTACTAATCGTTTTGGAAATAGGTCTTTGAAAGGAAATAAACGATTTGATCGTCCCTATGTTCCTAAACAAGAAGTACAAGAGAGTAGAGAAAACAAGAAGAAAAGAAAGAAGAAGAATTAAAAAGGAAGAAAGATGTATGCTACAGATGTGGCAAACCCGACATTACTCGAGAGATTGCGAGGAGCTCGGAAAAGGATAAGACTTATTACAAAAACAAATA
Source organism: Silybum marianum (assembly GCA_036898165.1). Lineage (NCBI taxonomy): Eukaryota > Viridiplantae > Streptophyta > Magnoliopsida > Asterales > Asteraceae > Silybum > Silybum marianum. Next base: position 16,627,568 of record CM072531.1, on the reverse strand, counting down.
TAAGTACAATGTCACCGAAAGAGCACACTTTGCGTAAAAAGAAAACTCGGGTGCAAGATGAATCCGGCGGTGATGAAGCCATGTTCGTGGAATGGCAAACACAAACGAATCGCAGGATCAACCCTTCCGAGTCACCGGTTAGTAATTTCTCCGGATCATCCGAGCTTGAACAAACGATTGTGATGTTATCAAACAATTTTGAGGAACTAAAACTGAAACTCACAATCGAAAAGAAATTACGAAAAAGTACCGAGAAAACTCTTTCTACAATCAAAAGGGAAAGAGATATTTTCAAAAGAGAAATGGATTTACTTACGTAAGAAAAACTCGAATTAAATATCGCAAAGGAAACAATTTCCATGAATTTAAAACTTTCGAAGAAAAACTTAAAAAGGAAATTTTGAATCTCAATAAACTTCGGAAGAAAAAAGGAAAGAAATCGTAGACAAAGAGAGTGATAGACTCAACTCGTAGCACTTAAAAACTATTTTCGTAAAGAGAGAGAATTTTTACACATTGAACTTCAACGAGAAAAAGCTACAGATTATAACATATCCGGATGCACGAAGGTTCATGACAAAATTAACACACAAGTAGGAAGATCCGGACTTGGTTTCGAGGACCTAGATCCCTACACGTGTAAGAAAAGGTCGGATCCGAAATCGTTTTTTGTGTTGGACAAATACGAAGCCAAAGTTTCCAATTTTGTATGAAAAATCTATTTTTAAAAAATCTAGATATGAAAATCATCATAAAACAAGCAAACTTCAATTCGAAAATATTGAATATTGTTGTAAAACAAATGTTGATCTAAATAAAGTTCGAAGAAAGATGATATTTTCAATTTTGGTTCAAATAAACATACAATTTTGAATCCAGAGGCCGATATTTTTGTTCCAAGTCGTGCGAAGAAGATCTACGACTTATGTTTGAAAACGATATTCTCTCTACTGGATAAGTGTTTTAGAAATGAAACTCTTTGTGAGAATCATCCAGAGATCACTCCCTGTTCATTTGAAGATTTACATCTTTCTGAAACACAAGAAAGCTTTGCTGAGATTACGTATCCATGGGAAAATGACAATAATGATGAAGAATTTTTTGATAACTCTGAAAATTACCTTTCAAATTTAGAAATTAATTCTTTTAAATCATCAAAAGTTATCACAAATAATTCAGAAATTATTGATAAAAAGGATGATTATTTGTATACTGATAAATCTCAAGAAATCAGAGCTTCTGATAAAGATTGTGCTAAACTTTCAAGTGGTATACCTATTCTTCCTGTTTCTGTTCCAAAACCAAGAAAATCAGTATCTATACATCCAGACTTCCTCGATATGTGTCTCAAAGCCAAAACATGTCTTGAACTTGAGAAAGAGGCAGAACTCAAAAACAAAGTGCAAAATCAAAAGATTTTAAACTCTACTCTTCCGAAGTTTACTAATATTCAAAAAGGCAAATGGAAATCCTCTAATACTTATGTTCCTTTTTCAAGCAAATAACGCAGCTTCGCAAAAGTAGATCGAGGAAGAACACAAAGAAAAAGCCAGAACTAAAACAAAAGTCTAGTCTAGATAGGTTCTCTAGAACAACTGATACTAGAAAAGACTTTAGAAAGAATAATTGTAATTACCATTCTCGCAATGACAATTCAATTCAATCTTCTATGTTTCAGTCTTCTGAATGTTTTTCACTGTTCTTAAAGTTAAAACAATTTTTCTCGCAAACCTCTGATCATTCCAATTCACAGTATGTTTATCACAAAAAGAATAAAACTCAAAAACACCAAAAACCAAAAATAAAGTCTTTACCTTCTGTTAAATCAAAAAACGAGCATACTCCAAAAGCTAACATAAAAGGACCCATTATGCGATGGGTACCTAAGAAATTCTGATTTTTGATTGCAGAAACAGCGTGTGCATATCTGGTATCTTGACTCTGGATGCTCGAGGCACATGACTGGATCCCAAAATTTACTATCCCAATTCAAGGACAAATCAGGTGGAGTAGTAACTTTTGGTGATAATGGTAAGGGTCAAATAAAAGGCTACGGTACTCTACAAAGAAGGTAATATCACCTTATCAAAGGTAGCTCATGTTTCTGGCTTGAAACATAACCTCCTCAGTGTAAGTCAACTTTGTGATTCTAAAATACTAGTAGTATTTGATGAAAAACATTGTTATTTATTCTCTAAGGCAGGTGAAGAACTTTGGAGAGCAGACAGGAAAGGTAACTTGTATATGATGAATTTTACCTCTAAGGATGGTAAGGAAACTTTATGTCTCATCTCCAAAAAGAGTGAAGTTGCGTGGCTCTGGCATCATAAAATGTCTCACTTAAATTTTAATAATCTTGAGATGCTTGTTAAAAACAAACTGGTATCTGGACTTCCAGATATTCATTTTCAAAAAGATCACCTCTGCCCTGCATGTGAAATGGGCAAAATTAAACGAGCATCTCATAAAACAAAAAGTGATCATTCTTGTACTAGACCTCTGCAATTATTACATGTGGATCTCTGTGGTCCAATTGCAATTCAGAGTCTATCTGGTAAAAGTATATTCGGTACTAATTGATGAATTTTCCAGATATACTTGGCTTGCTTTCGTTCGTCAAAAGTCAGAAGTCCCAGTGGTACTACAGAATATGATGACCAGAATTCAAGTTCTTCTACATCAGAAGATTCAGCAACTTCGAAGTGATAATGGTACAGAATTCAAGAACGCCAAGCTTGAATCGTATCTTGTTGAACAAGGAATTACTCAAAACTTCTCTGCTGTTCGCACTCCACAACAAAACGGTGTAGTTGAACGTCGCAACAGAACCTTGGTTGAGCAGCCAGAACGATGCTCGCAGCTTCTGGTCTCCCAATTCACTTCTGGGCCGAAGCTGTTGCTACTGCTTGTTTCACTCAAAACCGTTCAATTATTGTCAAGAGGCATCTCAAAACCTCTTATGAGCTGATTAATAAAAGAAAACCATCTGTAAAATTTTTTCATATCTTTGGTTGCAGATGTTTTATCTTAAACGACAGAGATAATCTTGGCAAATTTGATCCGAAGTCCGATGAAGCTAAATTTTTAGGCTACTCGTTAAATTCAAGAGCTTTCCGAGTTTTTAACTTACGAACAAAAACTGTTATGGAAAGCATCAACATTGACTTCGATGATAACACTCAACTGACTTCTGAACACTCTACTTCAGAACTCAAGCTTAATACTGTTACTTCTGACTATCTTTCAGGTTCCAGAGAATCCGAGATTGATGCTATTTTTCATGATTTTCTGGGCGACGAAGTTGTGTCAGAAGCTATGTCACCTCCACATTTGCGAGATACCGTATATTCTCCAAGCCTCGAGCATTACTCTCTCCGGTCCTCGCTTCTTCTCGTTTCCTCCGACACGTCTATTTTTCCGTGTTCCCACTACTACATCTCGCTACCAAGACCCTACTTCGTTCCATCATCCGAGGGGAGACACAAGGACAGGCGACAAAACAGATACCAGAAGGACATACAGAAGAAAATAAAGAAGATTTTGTGTTTCCAGATGAAATCATTTCGTCAAATGAAACAACCCATTCAATTTCTCTACCCAGAATGACGAAATGGACTAAATCTCACACACCGTATCTTATAATTGGTAGTCCTTCTGAAGGCGTCAGAACACGATCTGCCATCGCAAATGAAGCATTCTTTGTTAATTTTCTTAGTATGATCGAACCTAAACGTGTACATGAAGCCTTAGTTGAACCAAGTCAGGATGCTATGCAGAAGAACTACTTCAATTCGAAAGAAATAAAGTTTGGCGTCTTGTTCCTTTACCAAAAGGCAAAGTTGCCATTGGCACAAAATGGGTATTTAGGAACAAAAAGGATGAAGATGGAATTGTTGTCAGAAATAAAGCTCGTTTGGTGGCTAAAGGCTACCGTCAAGAAGAAGGTATCGATTATGATGAAACCTTTGCTCCCGTTGCAAGACTAGAAGCAATAAGATTATTCTTGGCTTTCTCTCGCATACAAAAACTTCAAAGTCTACCAAATGGATGTTAAATGTGCATTTCTTAATGGATGTCTAAAAGAAGAAGTGTATGTCGAACAACCCGATGGTTTCAAAGATGCAAAATATCCGTAATATGTTTATCTTCTTGACAAAGCTTTGTATGGTCTAAAGCAAGCCCCAAGAGCCTGGTATGAACGCCTATCTAAGTTTCGATCGCAAAGGATATGAAAAAGGTAAAATTGATACAACTCGTTCATCAAAAGAGGCAAAGGTATGTTAACTATAGTTCAAATTTACGTGGATGACATAATATTTGGTTCTACTCATCAAACGAAGTTGATTTGTTTTCTAAGTTGATGGAAACCGAATTTGAAATGAGTATGATGGGAGAATTAACTTTCTTCCTAGGACTTCAAGTTAAACAAAGTACCTTCCGGTATCTTTATAAATCGTGCAAAATATGTTTCGACATGCTTAAAAAGTTTCATCTTCAAAACTCATCATCCATGAAAACACCCATCTCTCCCGGTATGAAATTAGGACTCGACTCCTCCGGTAAATCCGTTGATATTACCACCACAGAGGAATGATTGGTTCTCTTTTATATTTAACAAAGCAAGTAGACTCGATATTATGTTTGCCACTTGTCTTTGTGCTCGTTATCAAGCCAATCCTAAAGAGTCTCATTTGGTCGTTGTAAAAAGAATTTTTAGGTACTTAAAAGGTTCACCATCGTTGGGCCTTTGGTATCCTAAAAATTCTGGATTTGATTTAATGGCGTATACGTATTCGATCATGCGTTGTAAGCTTGAAAAAAGTACATCAGGTAGCTGTCAACTTCTGGGAAATCGACTTATAAGTTGGACATCCAAGAAACAAAACTGCGTATCCACATCTACAGCAGAAGCTGAATATGTTGCTGCTGCTAGTTGTTGTTCACAAGTTATTTGGATGAAGACTCAACTCAGAGATTATGGTCTGATATACGATAAGATTCCCATCCTATGTGATTCTAAAAGTGCTATCGCCATTACGTAAAATCCAGCTTCAGATTCCAAAACAAAGCATATCGATGTCGTGTATCATTTCATCAAGGATCATGTCGAAAAGGGTACAATCGAAATGTATTTTGTTTCTACCGATTATCAACTTGCCGATATTTTCACAAAAGCTCTTGATGAGAGTCGTTTTAACTTCTTAATTAGCAAGTTGGGAATGCTTAATATGTAACAATGATTTCTTCGTAAGCATCCAGAAGCCTCTGAACTATTCTGACGATACTTCAGAAGTCATCAGAAGTCTCTGATGCTGTCTGAACTCTTCAGAACACTTCAGAAGCCTCTGAATTCCTCTGATTTTCTGTTTCATAATAATATTCTTCTTTCAAGAAATATCATAAAGTACAGATTGAGAAACGAGGTAAAGAAGCTACTACAGGGGGAGTTCATCATTCAAGGGGGAGTTTACCATTCAAGGGGGAGTTTACCATTCACGGGGGAGTTCCACAATGAAGAAGATATCCGTCTAAGTCTAACTCTGGTTAGCTGTCTTCTGATTTACTATTTTACTTAAATTTTATTTGAATCTATCTGCTCTGAGTTTCTCTTGCCGCCAAGGTCTCTTAGACTTTTGATTCATTTCAAATTTTTTTTAAATATATAAATCAAGTCGACATGTTTTTCAACTAAATTTTCTATAAATTGATAATTCTTATAATTTCCATTAAATATATAAATTCAATCAACTCTTGCCTCCAAGGTTGTTTAAATCTATATGTTTAATGCAAATTCTTCTTTATTATTCTTTTATAGAAACTAAACTCTCATGTGATTTTTGTTCTCACTTGACTGATTTTTAAACTTAAATAAATAAAATTAAGATTAAATTCTGTGTTTATTCAATTAATTCCAAATTAATTGATTAATTAAACAGATTTTTTTTACTTTTGTTTATTTCTGCTTTTAAGAAAAATCGCATCTGCTACTAAATCATCATCACACATGTGTCTCGTCGTACACGTGTCTCCAATCGAAACCCTGCATGTGTATACCCGCGTGCTTACCTCAGCTCAAATGAACCGTTTTTTGTTTCTCCCCAAACTGAATAACCCCTTCCCATTCTACAGTTTCTCTCTCACATAAAACCCCCAATTTCAACCTTCATCTTCTTCCTCGCAAATATTCCCCAAATCAGTGTTTATTCTCATTGCAAAGACAAAGTGTTCTACTGTCAAGCATTCAAAAGTTCAAAATGGCTTCCAACTGTGCCCATCCTACCAACAATGATGAAGACAGAATCATCGATTCCACTGCTGATAGTACTCCCATTGTAAAACTGCCATTGAAGGCGAACAATGTGTGTATCGCTCAACCCTAACACTTATCAACCGGAATTTCGCATCATGATCGAGTTTCTACAACAAAGACCGCTGAATCGCGCCCTAACCCTAACCAACCCAAACATCCCCGAAATCTATGTCCAAGAACTCGGCAAACAATGATCATCAAAAATGATGAAACACTCGCCGGTTCTCGTCACCCATCCCGAACAAGTGGAAATTGTCGTTCAAATCCCAATCACCAAAAGAAAACTCGCCAAATATTTTCATCTTCCCCTATCGTTGATCGAAGTCGACGGGCAAACCATTCCCAATCCTCGCCCTAGAAGAAAACCCTTCCACGAAGCCCTCCTAGCCTTCATCAATCTTCCGGGTTACAATGAACCTCTTACCAGCCGTCCGAATTCGAAGGAAGAAGTTGCCCCCAATGTGGAATCTACTCGTCTCCATACTCATCAAGCGCCTAACCTGCAAAATAGGTTCTTTGGATCAAGCTAGCCGAAACATTCTGACGATTATGTATGGGATGTTCTACAATCGACCCTTGGACTATGCAAGTCTCATCTTCCAAGAGATCAAAGCAAATTGCATACTAAGGTGCTCCATCAAAGTCGGTGGAAGCCACTACCAAGACTCATGTTCCCACGATTTCTATCCCTCATCACTCATCCCGCAATTGGGGCAATCGAAGCTCCCCGATTCACCATTCCGCAAAATTGCATCAATGAGCTCCCATCGATCAACCATTGACAAGATCGGCTACTTCCGCACCCGCAGAACTATCCAGTACATGCTAAACCTAATCCCATCTAGCTCTTCTAATCTCCAAATCTATAGAAGCTCTATGGTTTTCTCGTAATCAGAGAATTCCTACCCCGAGCACTTAGAGCCGTGTAGGTGGTCGTGGTCCGGTGAGCATGAGATTGAAAAAACTAGGAGTGAACATCCGAGTGCTTCTACCCATGCCGACCTTCTATTAAATGAAGGTACGTAAGATGTCCACAGAGACACATATGAGTGTTCCTCTCCAATTCCCCAAAGGGCAACCACAACTTCGAGGTTGACGTCACCACGTCTCCACTCATTGACTTAGAACAAATTTCAGCTCAAACCACCCGTAAACCACCGTTCGCAGGATACTTCTTCTTCTTCGAATCAACTTCAACTCGGGGAAAGCATCTCCACTTCATCATCCTCCCAACAGATGATGATGATAATATAAGAGTTCATTCGCCCCGAACTCGCCACTTCCTCCACCACATGTTCATGTCTCCGTGACCGACATACCAATAAGCACGAGAGGATGCGTCCACATCCTCTCCTAGGATAGATGCCGATGAATTCCCATCGAGGGGTTACAGCCTAGGAATGCACCCCTTACCGGAGTGTTTACACTTCATCAAGGTAAGCATACTGTCTTCAGCACCTCATCCTCTGATGATGAGGATACTGTTGAAACAAACGTAACAACCGAAGAGGAGCTCGTGCATAATAGCCCTCAAGGACAAAGTTGAAGTCCTTCTACACTCAACGTCAAAACAGTGTGTAGAAGGCCCTCCGAACGCGAGGGTAAAGGGGCTCCATGTGTTGGAGATGCACCGGTTACATCTTCGATTTTGTCACTAATGCGGCGTTCTTGGCATTTGCTGATCAAATTCAGAGATCTGTGGAAGATCTAAAATTATCCGTCACAACTAATCATTCTATTCTTCTGAGCCTTCAATTTCAAATTGAAAGGCAAAACTCTCTTTTAGCAGATCTTCAGCGCCATATGAGTACCTCTCAAGAAGATCAGAAGGCCTATCTTGCTGAACAACTTCTGCTCTTGAAAAATGGTCTTCAAGCAAATACAGAGGCAATATCTCAACTTCCAGAATCATTACGTGCCTCTGTAGACTACAGCTCTCTGGTGGCCGATATACAGAAGATTGTCAAGACCATCATAACTTCTGATGATCCCTCTGTGTCTACGCTTGTCAAGAAATCTGACCTCGCCTCTTTCCAGAAGATTATTCTCGAGCGAATGTCGACCATCGCTTCAAAGTACTCTTCCAAGCCCTCCACATCTTCAACCGACCAGAAACTTGCTGCTCTCGAAACTACTATCTCTCAACTTGTGCCTCTGGTTTCTTCTCTTGCTGAGGCGTTTACTTCCAAGAAGAAAGCCAAGGAAGAAAGGGCTTGCAGAAAGGCTGAACTGAAAAGAAAACGTTCTGAGGATCAGGATCCTGATTCTCAGAAGGGGGAGAAAGGTTCTGAGCCTAAGCAAGCCAAACAAACACCACAAGAAACAAACACGACCACTGCTGACTCTTCAACGCCAACACCATCACAGCAACCCTCCTCTTCAAAACAAGTGCCACTCACTCCAACACCTCTGGCTACGCATTCTGGTCCTCTACCCAGAGATCCAGAGCTAGCTAAGTTTATTCTGGATCTTATGGGAAAAAGCAGAATCCCGAGCTCTCCGACTGAAAGGGCTGAAGTAGTCAGAGCTCACGAAGAACGAGAACGAGCTAAAGCTGCAAAGGAAAGAGCTAAAAGGGCCAGAGAGGAGGATGAGGAAGTGTTCAGAGCTGAAAAAGAGAGAGCAGAAGAGATAATACGCCAGAGGCTAATAGTTGAAGAACAAATAGAGATAGAGAGGGCTGAAAAAGAGAACCTGGAAAGAGAAAAGGCTAGACTTAAAGAAGAACTACAGAGACAAAATTTTGAAGTCGAAGAAAGAGCAAGAGTCAGAGCAGAGGCCGCTCAGAAGCATAAGGAGATCATAAGAGAAGAATTTGAAGAAAAATTAAATAAAGTTGGAAACATTGTTGGAAACATTGAACTTCCAACAATTGAAGTTGAGAAAAGGCACATGTATGCTCCAACGGATCGAAGATTTATCTCATGATGCCTAACTTCGCCAACCAATACAATGTCAGCAGTGAAGTTAAAGATAACTTCATGGCTCATAAACCAGACAGAAGACAAGCTTTTCACTACCGTTCCAATTACAAAGATAACAACCATGAAACATAAGCAGCTTCAAGATACACCCATTTGGTACACAATCTACGAGATAGTCGCATCAAACAACAAAAGTTATTACATATGTGATAATGATCTCGTTGTCCATCCATCCAAATTTGATCTCATTTTTCCGGAAGAATTTATGAAGACTCAAATTTTCGAACGCAAAGATCCACAAGACCAAAGTTGCCTACACTAGAATTATTCTATGTATGAAATCATACATTAGATACAAAAGGCAGGTCGACTTCCGCATTGGATTAAATTTCAAAATGGATAATCGGCTATCTCTGCACCAAATGAGGAACTTGAAGGGATAAGCAAATTCAGAGTGGGTAGACTTCTTACTGAACCAGAAGAGGGAATCATCTTCAAAAGACCAAATGGAAAGAGCTTCTTTCGCATCAAAGAAGCTCACAAATACTCTTCTGAGGTAGTCTACATCATCAAGTGCTTTGCTGGCTTAGACACGACAAATCCAGAAGTTGCAAAGAAAATAGAGAAAAGACTTGATGGACTTCAGAAGAACAGAGAGCTTATCAATAATATTTCAAGTATCATCGCTGCTGTTGATCCTCTCTGAAGAATTTTTTTTTTTTGACTTCATACTTAGGGGGAGAATGTTAGATATTAAAGTATGAGTCAAAGAAGAGATGTCTACAAGTGTCAACACACACTTCTTGTTATAACTAATTGTTGTTAGACGCTCCCTTTATGACACATGGCACTTTGTAATTGGCTAGCATTTTGACTTTCTGTCTTTGTATATGTATAAATAGCATTGTATTGTGTTTGTAAAAAGAGTCGATAAATACATTTACATTTTGAAGAATACTGTGCGTAAGTCATTTCATAATCTTTGTTCTTCATTCTGTTTACTGTTCTATTGATTCAAATTGTTAATTGATCTGCTTCCGCAATTCACTCAGATTCAATACTCTCAATTAACAATCGGTTTAAAGGAATCTGGAACCAACAGATAAGTCTTTGAGTTTGTTCTCTGATGCTTGAGACTTATCCAATTCTGGTTCATACTTCCATAACAAGTTCTAACAAGTATCCCCACTTCCCCATTTGTTGAATCTAAAGCTAACCTCCGAGGACCCAACAAAGCTTGGGTACCAAAATCTTTTTAATCTGTTATGTAGGTACGTCATGTGTGTTCTAAATTCCGAATATTCACATCATATGACAAATCTTTCAAAAGCTTATGCTACAGTTGAGGGGGAGTACCATATTTTTACCCTTTATTTAGCTTCATAGTATCTCAGCTATGAACCTGTTCTTAACATTACGACTTCTGAATACTTCAATTCAGAACTCGGACTTACACTGTTTCATCTTCATATAAGTAATATGTCTGTTAGGTATTAGAAGTTTCAATGGTCAATCCAAAGCCGGAAGGACCTACCCATGAAACACATCCCTAGGTTAGATATATTGAAATGGTATGATTAAAATAAAATTGAGTGCTTGTGAGATAAAAGAAAAATGTGAGAGTGTGACAAGACTTAAAAGAAAACATTTGGTCTTCACCAAACCTTAACAGTTATCTGGGTAGCCACACAATCTACTCATTCTCGATTTTTTGGAGATAAAATATTTAAAAAGACATGGACCCAATGTCGATAACTCGTGTCACCCCGCCCAACTACCCAATCACGGAGATTTAGCATATCATCTATCTATTCTTCACTTGGAAGGTTTAGATATTGAAACAAGAAGACACACCTCCGGCCTTCGAACTTCATATTTTGTGCACATCGAGTCTAATTTCGAGCCGAAATATAAACAAATATATTTCTTTGACACATGCACGAGTCTTTGTGATTCCACTAGCATATCTATGTGTGTATGCTGGAACAGTTTGAGAAGTTAGTTTTATAACTTACTTTTATGATAACTAGAAGTCCTATAAGTGCTAATCAAATGTCAACACTGAAAATTGGCCACTTAATTGAATTTATTTTTGATTAAGTTATAATAGTTGCTTCTTGTGCCTCTATGTTAGCCTCTTACCCACTATTCCACATTCACGCTTTCACTTAATGTCTTTGACTGTTCATAATGATTCGGATCCTTCTTATCATTCTGAGGGGGAGAAAGTGTATCAAAGACAAATGCCTATTATGAGGGGGAGAAAAAAGTGCAAATCAAAGACACGTAAAAAGATCACACGAAATAATAACTTGAATTTCATCGCTAAATTTTATCTCAAGTTATCAAACCCCACATCACGAAGCCTGATAATACATCTTGTTGCATCCCAAAGACCCGACAAATCAGTTTGTTAGGACCCAGATATCAATGATGAACAATAAACTCAGTAAAGAACACAAAATTTGAAGCAGATAAGTCGTATGTAATATTGATGGTCAAAGATTACAAGTATGTCAATTACAGTACTAGAACAAAATTGGAACAACTGCATATACAAAGGTTTAACTAACTTCTATTCATACAGACAAGAGAAAGACTAAAGTAACAGCAACATTGTAACAGACACAGTTCAGAACTGGTTCAGAACTGTCTTCAGAAGTTCTTCTGAGCTTCTTCAGAACTTCTTCAGAACTTTGGTTAAACCTTAAGAACTTCTGAAGTACATACTTCAGAAGTCTTTTTCCTTTACACTAAGTACTTTGAAGCTATCTTCTGAGCTCTTTCAATCTCCCCCTTAGCTTCAAAACCTTAAGTCAGAACTCCAGAAGTTCAAAATCTTTCTAACATCATTCAAAATGAGATTTTTGTATTCCAATAAAGACTCAATCTTCGTTATCATATCTTTAGCAAGCTTTCTGTAAGTTTCCCATTCTTCATCATTCAAGCTTCTTTCTCTCTTATTCTTTCTCCTTTCCAATCTGTCTCTTATGGCCATTAAAGGTCCATTACAACATTTATGCAACTCTTCAAATCTAACAAATAACAGCTGCTCAAGGCATTTGCAAACAAAACCAGGAGGCTTAACAACAAGAGTACTAGGCTTTAGATTCTCAATATTTGGAAGACTGAAGTTTGTACTGCTGAAATGCACTTTTCCTTTATCAAGTACATAAGCCACTTGGAAATCTGTTTTGGCAGCCCAGATGAACTCTCTGTATAAACCATCTCTAAGAATAGGAAAAGATTTTTTGAACTTTGAAATTGTATCATGAAATAGATACAAACTCTTATAAACTTTTAACAGATCTCTAAGATAAACGTTCTGAAAATCAGCTTCTGAAAAAGTAGAGATCTCACCATTCTTTCTTTCAACAGTGAAATAGGCATATTTGTAATTATTTATTGTCTTGATATCAGCTGTAATGATCTTTACAATGGGACTCTCTCTTCTTGCTTCATTTACAGGAATCTTGATTTTTCTGATTATGTCAGAATAGCACTGCTTCCATCCATGAACATTTCTGGATGAAAATATTCAAGGAATAGAGTGAAAGCATTTTCTTCAATCCTTTGATCTTGTAGCTGTTCAGCCTCAGAAACTTGAGTGACAGGAGCATTTTTTTCTGGATTGTTTTCAGAAATCTTTTCTTTCCCTTTTTTTGTTTCATTTAAGCTGGCTTCAGAACTTCCTATCTTCTGAGAGATTTTCAGAATTTCTTCAATGTCTTGCTTCTTAGTATGAATATGAAAATCATACACATTGCTCAGAATATAATCTGCTCCTCTAATTGTGTTCACTCTTGTATGTCCATCAAGATAGCTTTTTCTGATGCAATCTCTGAAATTGATCCTTTCCTTGATCAAATAGGTTATCTCTTCTTTTATATCAGATGAAGCAATGAACCATTCAACATATTTCAAAAATCAGTTCAAAGTAGAAGTTGAATACTTTGGTATGTCAGACACAATGAAAGTCCTCTTATTAACTCCCCCTGTTTCATACATGAAACCAATATCTGGATTTGTAAACGCTTTGGTTAGCCCATGTCTTTCAATATATACTGGCTCTAAAAGGTTTACTTTAGACAATCTGAATTCCAAAGCTAGCTGAAAATCATGCTTAATAAGATTTCTGATGTAAATTCCTAAGATCCGTCTGACTTCTGAAACAAGTTCAGATTCTTCTTTTTTCACACAGAACCCCAGAACAACAAGCTTATCTTGTAGTCTTATCTTGTACAAATCAAATTGAGAGAACTCTGTTAGAGTACCATCTCTTCTTTCAGTTCCAAACTTCACAATGAATAAATCATCTTCAATGGTTTTAGTCATGCATCTGATCTTCTTAATCAGAGTAGAATCATGCAATTCTTGAATTCCATGCTTTTGTACATACATCCTTACTTTTGAAATACGATCTTCAGACCACTCATCATTTACAAAATCTTCTAAGGTTGCAAGTTTCAAACTCTTTTTATTCACCCAATTATAAGCATCTTCTGGAAATATAAGCTGACTTTCTCCAGTGCTATCAAACAGAGTCTCAGCTTCATAGACCTAATCAATAATTGGTTCTTCAAGAATAGGAAAACTAAGAGTAGGAATGGGAATACATTTTCTGAATCTGACTTCTTAAAGTTCTAAGCAGACCATTAAAATTTCATCTTAGATTTCAACATTTAGCAGATGACACATATCCATTTCGATAAGAAAAATTCATCCTTTTGATTCAGAAAATCTTTGAAAATAACTAATCTTTCATCCAAGAATCTACACTCCAGATTCCTTGGACTATTCAAGAATAAATGCACCCAACAATATTCACTTATCAAATTCCATAAAACTTTGATCACTTCATCATCATTTACTCTATCATTAAATCAACAACTTGTGGTCTCCATATCACTATTTCTCCGCTTTCATTTGCTTCCACTTCTTCTTCAAATAGGATTACATCAGAAAGATCACCTGGTTCACCAAACACTTCTTCTATAGCAAGATATTCATTCAACATTTCTTCATTAGAATCTGGCAATACATCTGTGCTATCAGTTCCAATATTATCTTCAGAATTCTAAGACATCTTATCTGTTGCATATCCTTCATCTTCAGAAATACCTTCAGAGATACCTTCAGAAATACCTTGATCACCATCTTGGTTACCTTCAGATATAACCACATCTCTAACTCCTTTAGAATTCAACTCCTCTTGACGTTCAGAAGTAGAAGCTGGTAACACCAACAACTGTTCTGTCTGTGATTGAGATACTTTCCTTCTTTTCTCCCCCTCATGAGGTTCAGAACCCTGATCATCATGTTTTCTTTTCAAAGTATCTGCCTGTGGGATGGTCTCTAAAGCGGTAATCCTTTGATCTAACTGAGTTTGTACAGTCTGAATGTCTGAAAATTTCAGTAGGAGCATCTGAATGTCATCTTTAGTTGCCATATTTGAAAGATCTGGTTGTGGTGAAACCATAGACTTACTCATTTCAGAAACATAAGTAAGAACGTCTAAGAAGGATTCCTTGATAATTGTTTGAAAATTTGTGAAGTCATTTGAAGTGGATTGCTTAAGAATAGCCAACTTTTCCTCTAACTGTTTGTCCAACCTAACCTCCATCTCTTTAGTTGAAGATTCAAAAAAAAATCTTTTATATGCTTATGAATAAAAAGGCTTTAAATCTGAAAATTCAGAAGTCCAGGGAAAATTTCCAGAACCAACAGATGGTCCTGTTTGCAGTCCTACAGAAGTAGGCTGGCCTGTAGATGCCATAGCATCATGAACCACAAAAGATTCTGTGAATGGGGCTTTAGAGATGTTCACCCTACCAGGACTTCCAACTAATCCTTGATATCCTGTACTAGGAATATCTATAGTTGTTGAGGCAATGTGACAAACACTTTCATATTGACATCTGAAAGATGTGTGCTGGTTTGAAAGAATTCCACATCAAGTGGTTCATTTGGCTCAAAATGGAGTGAACGCTCAGACTCAATGTTCACATCAAAACTATGAAGAGGGGGACATATATCCTTCTTTTTCAACAATGGGCTCCTCCAATTGGGGACCCATTGGTAAATAAGCTGCTTGCCCCATTTGTATTAATGAAACACCCATCTGTTGAGAGATGAGTGAGTGGCCAGGGGGGTTAACAAGAGTTGCCATGGGCTCACTGGTTTTTTCAATATTGTTCACCAAAGATTGTGAGACAATAGATTGTGTGGCTGCCCGACTAGTAACAGGTGGTTCACAGGTCTGTTTTTCTTTTACCTGTGGTCTCCTCTCTTTATTTCTTTTACTCACATAACTAACCAAGCTCTCATTTACATTTTACCCCTCTTCTCTTTGAGGTTGTTCCCCACCCTGAACTTCCTCCCCTCTCTCTTGAATAGATCTAGATCCCTCACTATGCACACTCCTTGGATTAGAATCTGGGGAAGAGATTATTGGTTTAGGTAATCCCATAGATTCACAATACTCTCTCAACCATTGATTCCTAGGTGAAATATATGCAGGTAACTCTAGGAACAGTGGAATTGCATTAGGAAATGGTTCCTTGGCAAGAGATGGTCTCAAGCTATCCATGGTGAACAAAGGCACAAATAAAGCATTGTCTAATCTTGGAATTGATTCAACTGACCTCATGGCTCCTTTGATGAAGATCTGAAAGAACCTTTGATAAGGGATATAAGGATACTTACTCTTCTTAGAAATAGCAGCCTGAATGTCTTCAAAAATCAAGGTAGCATAGTCATATATTTTGTTGAAGGCTATGTCATGAAATATGATCCTCATATTGGCAGAAGCCCGATCCAAGCTTGAATGCTTTCCAGAAACACAAGTATTAAGAAAAGTGAGTAGAGCGTACCAAATTGGAGGCAAGGACTTTCTTCTGAAAGAACTTAATGCAATTAAACTTTGTGAATACCCCAACTTCAAGAAATCAACACATAGTTCAGAATTAGAAGGAATAGCATCAAATGTGTCTTGGCCATTAACCACAATTGGTTTTGGAAGATTCGGAATACTTCTTAGATCTGCAGCTACATTACTGAAGCAATATCCATGTACAAAAGAAGTAATACCATTTGTTTCTTTATCTACTGCAGCATAATACCACCATTGCTGTACATATTCTTCTGAAACTTGAAAATGTCTTGTCATGGTTGATCTAAATGGATGCTTCTTAAATAATTCTACTAGGATTTGCTGATCATTTGTAAATTCTCCAAACCTTAAATTCAGAGCAACATTGTTGTTCTGTATGGCCTTACGAGCATGCACAGGGATGGATTTCTTTGAAATATCAGGACGAGAATCAACAAAATCAGAAGTAGCAGCAACAACATTTTGACTTTCTGTTCGAGAAGATGATTCAAAAGTAAGTTCAATCGGCTCTTGTGGATTTCCCCTAATATCAGTACTAGGGTTAGGGTTTGGGTTTGAAGTTCCAGCGACATTAGTTGCAGTTGTGGCAGTGTCTTCCGTTGCTGTAGTGGTGTTCAACGGAACCTCAATCGATCCAACAGTTAACGTGTGTGGCACAACTTTGAATGACGGTGTGCTTGAAGAGTTATCAGACTTGCTAAACGAAGATTTAGCAGAAACAATAGTTTCATCAACATTTGATTGAGACATAATGGACAGAATATCAGTTTCTGTAATTTGTGGATTTTCAAAATTTTTTGAAATCAAGTTTCGAAGGAAAAAATCTGAGAAAAGAGATGAAGATGATGAAGACATTGAGTTTATACGAGTGATTAAGACGTGGCAGGTAGAAGTAGGACACGTGGCGAAAAAATAGGCTAAAAGTAATGACCACTAAACACGTAATCTGGATTAATGAACCGGTTTAGTAAGCAACCAATGAAAATATAACACGTGTGCCACTCACGAAGTGGAACAGTCTTCTGAACTGAGAGTTTAGAACTTCTGAGAAAAAATTCAGAAGTGAAGTTCAGAAGTTCAGAAATTCTGAGAAACAGTTTAGAACTAATGAAATGAAATACAAAAGTGCAGAAATATCCTTAAAATAAGAATGAAAAACATTTAAAACTACATATTTCTGAATTCTGAAAACAATTTGAAGATTCAGAAATAGTTTGAACAAATGAAATTGAGTATCAAGAAATGTTTGTCCATACTTTTAATGATCATTTCGTCAGAAATGGATCAAATAAGACACATATTTCATAACACAATTTGATTTTCTCCAAGCTTTCAGAAATTCAATCCAGAGAGTATAATTACCTGTTAGAAACTCCCCGTTTAATTAAGGACAGATCAAGATTGTCAATATCACAAAGAAAGATATTAAATCAAAGACCCCCCCCCTTGAAATAAGAGTAATTTTTTTTAAGCTCCCCCTTGAAAATGGCTAGATAGAAATGTAATGAGAAGATATTTCAAGAGGTTTGGTAAATAAATCAGCTAACTGGTAATCAATTTGAACAAAAAACATTTCTATGTTACCCTTTTCAACATGATCTTTTATGAAATGATACCTCACATCAATGTGCTTAGTTTTGGAATGTTGGACAGGATTGGCTGTTATAGCTATAGCACTTTTAGAGTCACAATACAGAGGAATCTTCTTAAAAGTGTAGCCATAATCTTTAAGTTGAATCTACATCCAGATGACTTGGGAGCAACTGTAACACCCCCGCCTTACCACGACACAATATTGTCCGCTTTGGCCTAAGCCGCACGGATTTGTTTCTGGCGACCTGGCGAGGACTTCCCAGGGGGTCACCCATCCTGGTACTACTCCCACCCAAGCACGCTTAACCACAGAGTTCCAAGAATCTGTCTTGCGTGTGGCCCCAAAACGCGTTGTGTTTTAGGAAGGCAAAGGTTTACTTATGAACCCAGCATCACTCCTGTCCACGGCCGATATGGGATCTGCCTAAGGTGTTACAAACACCCCCCCTTAGGGACTCATCGTCCTCGATGAGGTTTGCCCCACATCCCGAACGGCACAAGAGCGGCTCTGATACCATTTGTAACACCCCCGCCTTAACACGACACAATATTGTCCGCTTTGGCCTAAGCCGCACGGATTTGTTTCTGGCGACCTGGCGAGGACTTCCCAGGGGGTCACCCATCCTGGTACTACTCCCACCCAAGCACGCTTAACCATAGAGTTCCAAGAATCTGTCTTGCGTGTGGCCCCAAAACGCGTTGTGTTTTAGGAAGGCAAAGGTTTACTTATGAACCAAGCATCACTCCTGTCCACGACCGATATGGGATCTGCCTAAGGTGTTACAGCAACATATTTCATCAACTACATATTCAGCTTCTGCAGTAGAGGTTGAGACACAATTTTGCTTCTTTGAGGACCAACTCACAAGCTTATCTCCCAGAAATTGACATGAGCCTGATGTACTCTTCCTATCCAATTTGCAACTATCATGATCTGCATCTGTAAAAGCAGTTAGCTCAAAACCAGAATACTTTGGATACCAAAGTCCCAATGAAGGAGAACCTTTGAGATATCTAAGGATTCTTTTAGCAGCTAGAAGATGAGATTCTTTAGGATTAGCTTGATATCTAGCATAAATACATGTAGCAAACATTATATCAGGTCTACTAGCTGTTAAGTAAAGCAAAGATCCAATGATGCCTCTATATTTCTTTTGATCAATTGATTTACTAGATAAATCTGGTTTAAGCTTAGTTTTAGTGGCCATTGGAGTTTGAATACTAGAACAGTCAGACATGTCAAACTTCATAAGTAGGTCAGAAACATACTTAGATTGATTTATGAATATACCAGTGGGAAGTTGTTTAACTTGAAGACCAAGAAAATATGTTAACTCTCCCATCATACTCATTTCAAATTCAGTTTGCATTATCTTTTCAAAATTTTTTACAAAATTTTGGATTTGTAGAAGCAAATATAATATCATCTACATATATTTGAATAAGAATCAGATCCTCACCTTGGAATTTAGAAGAAAAGTTGTGAGTGTGTCATACCATGCTCTTGGTGCTTGTTTAAGTCCATACAATGCTTTATCCAATATGTGAACATGATATGGAAATTCTTTGCTCACAAAACCTTCTGGTTGTTCAATATAACACCATTCAGAAATGCACATTTCACATCCATCTGAAAAACATTCATGTTCTTATGAGCAACATAGGTTAAGAAGATTCTTATAGCTTCTAGTCTGGCAACTAGAGCACATGTTTCATCATAATCTATGCCCTTCTGTTGACAGTAGCCTTTAGCAACAAGTCTAGCCTTGTTTCTCACAACTATCCCATGTTCATCTTTCTTATTTATGAAAACCCATTTGGTGCCAATAATGGATTTGCCCGGTGGTTTTGGAATTAGTCTCCAGACTTTGTTTCTCTCAAATTGGTTTAGTTCATCTTGCATTGCTAAAACCCAGTCTGGATCCTGAAGAGCTTCATTTGGCTTTTTGGGTTTTGTTGTAGCTGATCTAGTTTGTACACCTTTTGAGACATCACCTATGACTTGATGTATTGGATGACATGAAGTCCATTTTGTAACACTTGGCAAGGTATTGACAGATGAAACATTGTTAAGTGGTTCATAATCATCAATAATTGCAGCTTGCGTATTTGGATTAAAAGCTAAGTGTAAGTCTGAAGATTCCCTTTCAACAGAAACATTCTGAATTTGTTCAGAAGAATGAACTGGTGGTTCAGAAGTTACTTGGGGAAGTTCAGAAGTTAATTGCACATTTTCAGAAGTAACTTGATCCATTGTTGAGGTTGAGACTGAAGGTTCAGAAAGATTTGTCACTGATATGGCAGGTGGAACTAACTCTAGAGTTGCTCTTAGAAGCGATGGATTTTGATAATCTGCAGAGACATTAACAGAAATATCAAATAAATCTTGACAAAGTAAATCTAAGTTAGCTTTTTATAAGGAATTAGACTCAGATGAATTTTCAGAACTATTGGAGTCTATGTACAATTGTTCAATAATTGAATTATGCTTGAGTTCTGAACTGTCTTGTTCAGAAGTCATTGTAGGTTCATGAAATCTGATGTTGGAAGTCTCAATGATTCTCTTTGAACCTTTAATCAGAACTCTGTATGCCTTTGATCTCTGTGAATATCCAACAAATATACCTGCTAATCCTTTAGGAGCAAATTTGTCAAGGTATTGAACATCATTTAGAAGAAAACATTTGCTTCCAAATTTTTTGAAATAATCAATTGATGGTTTTCTCTTTTTATTGATCTCATATGGAGTTTTCAGAAATTTTCTATTTAAAATTGTTCTGTTTTGAGTAAAACATGCAGTAGCAACAACTTCTGCCCAAAGAGATAGAGGAAGTTCTGAATAAGCAAGCATGGTCCTAGCAACTTCAACAAGCGTTCTATTCTTCCTTTCAACAACACCATTCTGTTGGGGAGTTCTTGCAGTGGAAAAATTATGAGATATTCCAACAGAATCCAAAAAATTCTGAAGTGTAGAATTGGTAAATTCTGTGCCATTGTCACTTCTGATCTTTTGGACTGGAAATTGAAGAAGAACATGTATTCTTTTCAGAAATGGAATTAGTATTTCAGAAGTATCAGATTTAAGTCTAAGAAATTCAACCCAAGTATATCTAGAGTAATCATCAACAATAACAAGGATATACTTCTTTCCTCCCAAGCTTTGAGTCTTCATTGGACCACACAAATCCATATGAAGCATTTCAAGTGGTGCTTGACATGAAGAGAACATCTTTAGAGGATGAGAGCTTCTCTTAATTTTTCCAAGTTCACATGCTGAACATTTAGAAGACTTATCAAACTTGATTTTGGGTAAACCTCTGACTGACTTATGTCTATCTAATTCAGAAATAGATCTGAAATTCAGATGAGACATTCTTCTGTGCCATAACCAACTAACTTCCTTCATTTGAGTAGACATATAACATACCTCTGTGAGTTGACCATCTTCTGTGAAAGTGGCAGTATAGATGTCACCATCTCTATAGGCAGTTAGTTGTTTCTCTTTTGTAGCACCCAGAACTTGACATACATTAATATTGAAGTGTACAGTGCAGTATTTGTCACAGAAGTGACTTATACTAAACAGATTATGTCTTAATCCTTCCACATAGAAAACCTTCTTGATCTGAACATCTCCTTTGACAAAAGTTCCATAACCTCTTACATAACCTTTTGCATTATCTCCAAAACTAATTGTTCCTCCGTATCTTTCATGATAATCAGTTAGTAATGACTTGTATGGTGTCATGTGTCTTGAACATCCAGAATCTAATTCCCACACATGACACAATTGTAAAAGAATTTATTTAGTTTTAGGTACCCATTTAAAAATGGGTCTATTCAGATTAGCTAATAGTGAAAAAAAGTTTATCTTTTGGCATTTTAGATACAAGGATAGAAACTTGTTTAGAATTTATGTTTGCTTGTTTGATCTTATTCAGATTAGTAGTCTTTTTAGGTTTGCCATATGCTGAAGAATTCTTGTTAAATTTCCGCCATTGATGTTTCACATTTGGTTAAGAAGTATGACCAGTTTGTGCAGAATTAAAAGAAGAACGAACAAATTTGGTATTTGAAACTGAATGATGTATCTTATTCATATTTTTGTTTTTGTTTGCAACATGCTTATGAAAAACAGGAAACCTATCTATTTTGTCTTTGTCAGATAAGTTGTCTCCCTTTTTCTTCCATCTTAGTAAGGATAATTCTGAAACAGATAAAGAATGAATATTAGGATATAATCTTTTATTTTTGTTTTGCTTAACCTCTGAGTTAACAAATTTAGATGTAGGAATTGAAGTCTGTCCTTTTTCAAAAGAAAAAAAATTCTCTAGTGATGAAATCTGAAGTTGACATGGATGATTTTCCTTTTAAAGAGGAATTCAGATCTTTTGGAGAAATATCACTTTCAGAATCTGAAGCATTCATTAGATCTGAGAATATATTTGGAGTCATTTCTGAAGCAAAATTGGTTAATTTTGAAATTTTAATTTTGCTTTCTGAATCTGATGATGATTTAATTTTTCTTCAGAATCACTTTCAGAATCATCAAAAAATATCATTGAAAATTCATCCTTATCATGTAAGGATTCATTATCTAAAAATTCTTCATAAGTTTCTTCAGAAATGTCTTCTTTCTTTAAGTTTGAAGAATTCTGATAAATTTCTGAAGTATTTTCAGAAGTTACTTCATAACTGTTTGAATTTTTAAATTTTTCTTCAGAAATAGATTTAGAAATTTTTTCAATCTTTTCTTCAGAAATTGTTTCAGAATTAGATTCAGAAATTGATTCAGAAATAGTCTCAGACTTTTCTTCAGAAATTGTTTCAAAAATAGATTCAGAAATAGTCTCAGTTTTTTCTTCAGAAATTATTTCAGAAATAGATTCAGAAGTAGATTTAATTTCTTCAGAATGTGTTTCAGATTCATCAGTAAACAATACTTCTGCTTTTACAAAAGGAATTCTCTCAGGCAAAGAATAATCTACAGGTTTACTTACTAGTCCCTTATTCTTTTCATTAAAAAATTTCATGTTTGAAATATCATATAAATTTGATGGAGCTTTTTTCAGAACTGGACTTTCAGTGTATCATAAACATGTTTTGATGTTGTAAAATTTTGAATTCTTAGCCTGACTTGTCAAAATATTCAAAGTTTGCTTAGTTTGACCCCTTTTTAAATTCAAGTCTTCTAATTCCTTAACCTTTCTGTATAACTCAAGTCTCTCTTGATTAAAGAAATTCATTTTAACATTCAGAACTTCAGTTTCAGATTTAGCATTTATAATTTCCTTTTGCATATTATCCATTTTTTCTTTTAATTCAGATTTTTCTTTAGAAATCTTCTCAAGATTTTCTTCAGCATTTTGACAATTCACTTTGTATACTTGACTTTCTATTCTGAATTGATTAACTAATAATCTTTCTCCTTTTATTCTGTTTCTTAAAGTTTCAAATTCTAAAGACATGTTCAGAATTTGATCTTGTAAGTTCATTTGAGAATTTTCATTAGTTTCAGAATTTGATGATGTAGATTCATAAGTAGGTTCAGAAGAAGAATTTACCTCAGTATCATGAGTATGTGTGTCTTCTGGAGTCATTTGACACATGAAAAAGTTTGTTGCATAGTGAGCCACCTCTTCATCACCCTTATCATCAGTCCAGTTTAGCCAGTCTTCTTCATACTTGGTTACTAAAGCAAGATTTGCATCCATCTTCTTAGAAAGCATGTGTTTCTTTTCATAGTAACAAGTATTCTTGACTTTAGGCCTTTTACACTGTCTAGCAAAGTGCCCTGGTTTTCCACAATTGAAGCATCTGGCTAGTTCAGAAGTATCTTTCAGAATAGGTTCTTGACCAAACACTTTCTGTAACACCCTGATTTCAGTTCAAGTTGAAGAAAGTGTTGAACCGGGTAGTCTATTAAAGAGAAGCTAATTTCAGAGTTTGAGTAATAGTGTTGTGAGATAGTGATAAGTGTCACCATAGCACCAATGGTACTAAGAGTATGGTCGTCTTAACTATTGTGTCATACAGTTGTGACATCTGTCACAATAGCACCGGTGGTACCAAGTGGTTGGTGATCCCAACAAGTGTGCCATGCTATAGTGACAATGGCACAATGTATCAATCGGGCATTTGGTAAAATGAAATCCCGAGACCTCTTGGTATTCCACTCTTAGAAACAAAGAGATTAGTATTTTTGAAGTTAATTATATTGGGTATCATCCACAAGTCGAGTAGCGGGATCAAACGGGTGAAAAGTGGGAAAAACACCTCAAAACGGCCCCGGGCTAGTGTGCCCGACGATACTGACATGGCACAATCGCATGGCAGCATCGCCCAAGATGTACCGTGACTTAGGAAGTGAATCATATCGATTTTGGACACGGGCTAGTCTGCCCGGCGACACTGACATGGCACAATCGCATGGCAGCATCGCCTGCGGCCTCCAGTGGTTCAAAACGGGATGTTCTTCATTTGGCCATAACTTCTTCATCACAGCTCCGATTGATGCGATTCTTTTTTGCTATGGTTTCGTATTTCAGAGCTCTTTATGATGGTAGCAATGAGGATTAAAGTTTACTTGATGATTTGGGTTCCCATACGTTGAAAGGTATGATCACCTCTCCGAAATCTTAAATATAGGGTTTGGTTCAATGATTCCTGATTTGGGTTTGATTTTGGTGTATGTTGGGTTTGTTTATGATCTAGATGAAGGTTTTATAGGTGGAAACTTGTGGATTTGAAGTCCTCACCTAATGAAGCTCGGTATTGGGATAAAACCTAGATTTAGCCTAAATCTAGCTTGTGAGTTC
The DNA here is from genome assembly GCA_036898165.1 of Silybum marianum. Taxonomy (NCBI): domain Eukaryota; kingdom Viridiplantae; phylum Streptophyta; class Magnoliopsida; order Asterales; family Asteraceae; genus Silybum; species Silybum marianum. The sequence goes on along the minus strand of CM072531.1, from coordinate 16,603,031 downwards.
ATTCTTACCGTTCTAAAACTCTATACATGTCAAAATGATGTATTTTACCTTAATATGATGTTTCAAATAGGTATTTCTATACTAGAAGATTTTGGTAAAAGTAGGTCAAAATGTATCATTTAGGGTTTTCTTTGAAATGCTGAAATGGAAGTCAAGAACGGTTTTGGAAGGAAGGTTTTGGGAAGCAAGATGTTATACTTCACAGGTTTTGTTAAGAAAAGTAATACATTGGAAACAATTGTATTAAGATGTTAGACACGTGTAATGGATCCATAGGCACATATAGTCAGAAGTACTTGGGGAGGGCACTTGTAATAGATCCCGGTTTGGGGTTGAACTCGTGCGGTTGAATAATCGATGTGATGATGGGTCATTCCCGTAGAAGTTTCCCCCAAGAGAAGTATAGCGTATCTTTCAGGTGTAAATTGCAGAAGTAAAGAAAAGAGATGTTTTGAGAAAAGCTTCCGGTTATATGTTTATTTACCGCTTTCGACGTTGAATGGCTTTTCTATATTTTGAACTGTTTGTTCTCACTAGGCTTTTAAGCCTAACAATTTTTCTTAAAATGACATGTATATCAGGTGATCAAGTGGATGGGGCTTGATGGGAAGAGAGAAGCTAGGTGTCGGTAGTAGCATTCTTTTGAAGTGCACCTCGTATGCATAGATGGAGTTACATAGAAGATTATTTTGAGGATTAGAGACACCCGAACTTAATTTGTATTTGTCAATTATATAGATTAATAGTTTGTCATCTAGTATCCGTTTGGTGTTGTAAACTCTTTTACTCCTCCCCATTTCTATGGGTGATGTCTATTCATTTAATATTTCCGCATTATTTTGGTTTAAATTAACTCCCAATTTTAGGGGTGTGACAAGTTGGTATCAGAGCTCTAGTTTAAGTAAGCGAACTAGGTATGAATTTAAGATGCCTAGACTTAAGTTGAGACTTTAAGTGTGATTTGTGAGATATGGGTAGACATTCTTGAGATAGGAGAGCTTTAGAGTCGACGGAAATACACTAACTATGAAATGTGACCTTGGTAATAAGAATTCTTATACGAGTGATATATCCAACATATCACGTAGCTAATGCTATCTTGGGCATATTGTTATGTGTGTATGCTTACTTACTATGGTTACGATGATTGGTGAATGTGTTATACGTATTTATGTTAGACTTGTCTTATTCTTATTTTATGTTTGTAGCCGACTGAGAGAATTATTATGCGTACTAGATCGTGTAACGAAGCTAAGGGCGCGAATAACAGTATTTCTACTCCGGATCTACAAGTGACAGTGGAAGTCACTCAATCACCTATGATCCCTCTTGTTTCATCAAGAGGTGTGCCAGAATGAATCGTCTGTTTGAAGACAACCTTGATCAGGGTAATCCTTTAATGGTAGAATCGGGCTTACAGAATGAGTTCTGAACCGGTATGTTGCAGGTAGTTATTTTGTCATAGCACAACAACAGGGAAATGTGTTCAAGATGTTCTAGAAAAGGAGTACCAATAATCGAAGGCATGAAGCAACTACTCAGAACATAGTGATGGGTTCCTGGAGCAACGGGACAGGTTTCAATACCAAAGAGGCATATGTGATGGAAGTAGGGAGAACGGGAAAGGGTTGATCGTACGAGACATTCTTATGCTCTAAATCACCCAAGCTTCCGGATTAGATGATCCGTAGTTTGTAAGAATTAGTTACGAGAGATCGAGCAAGCTTTTGGCTCGATTGAAATTGAAGATAAGGAGGAGTGAAGTTCTCTTCACAGATGTTTAGGAGCGAGTTTTAGCATGGTGGAGCATCACCATGGCTACGTTTGGGCCAATCATAATCTCTAGGCTCCCCTTGGAATTATTCGAAGCAAAAGTTTTGAAAGAGTATCGCAATGAGAAAATTATCGGTCGTATCATTAATGAATGTTCGGGTTTCAAGAAAGGGAAACGAGACGGTGAGAGAGTATACTCACTTATGTCCTTTTGATTTTAGTGCCACTTTTCTTTTGTTTCCACTTCTTTCTACTCAAATCTACACGTGCCTCTGAGTACCTTGGAAGATACCTATATTGTTGAAATAGACGATCGCAAGTTAGTTCTAGTTTGGATCGTTCTTAAGGATTGTATGTTGGAAGTTGAAGGAAATAATGTTGGGGTAAATCTCATGCCTATGTCGATAGGAGGGTTTGATGTGATGATGGTAAGGGATTGGTTAGCCGAGAACCAAGCAAAAATCCTATGTTCTAAGAAGTTAATCCGGACTCCGTTATTGGATGGCAATATGGTGATAATCTACGGGGAAGGAAGGAAAGGCGAGTTAGTTTGGTTAACCTTGGCAAAGTCGTGCAAGTGTTTAGCCAAGGGATGTCTTCCGTATATAGCCTATGTTCTAGATGCAAAGTTAGAGAAGAGGTAGCAATGAGGATTAAAGTTTACTTGATGATTTGGGGTTCCCATATGTTGAAAGGTATGATCACCTCTCCGAAATCTTAAATCTAGGGTTTGGTTCTATGATTCCTGATTTGGGTTTGATTTTGGTGTATGTTGGGTTTGTTTATGATCTAGACACTCTTGAGATAGGAGAGTTTTAGAGTCGACGGAAATACACTAACTATGAAATGTGACCTTGGTAATAAGAAATCTTATACGAGTGATATATCCAAGATATCACGTAGCTAATGCTATCTTGGTGGTATATTGTTTTGTGAGTATGCTTACTTACTATGGTTACGATGATTGGTGAATGTGTTATACGTATTTATGTTAGACTTGTCTTATTCTTATTCTATGTTTGTAGCTGACTGAGATAATTATTACGCGTACTAGATCGTGTAACGAAGCTAAGGGGGCGAACAAAAGTATTTCTACTCCGGATCTACAAGTGACAGTGGAAGTCACTCAATCACCTATGATCCCTCTTGTTTCGTCAAGAGGTGTGCCAGAATGAATCGTCTGTTTGAAGACAACCTTGATCAGGGTAACCCTTTAATGGTAGAATCGGGCTTACAGAATGAGTTCTGAATCGGTATGTTGCAGGTAGTTATTTTGTCATAGCACAACAACAGGGAAATATGTTCAAGATGTTCTAGAAAAGGAGTACCAATAACCGAAGGCATGAAGCAACTACTCAGAACATAGTGATGGGTTCCGGGAGCAATGGGACAGGTTTCAATACCAAAGAGGCATATGTGATGGAAGTAAGGAGAACGGGAAAGGGTTGATCGTACGAGACATTCTTATGCTCTATATCACCCAAGCTTCCGGATTAGATGATCCGTAGTTTGTTCGAATTAGTTACGAGAGATCGAGCAAGCTTTTGGCTCGATTGAAATTGAAGATAAGGAAGAGTGCAGTTCTCTTCACAGATGTTTAGGAGCGAGTTTTAGCATGGTGGAACATCACCATGGCTACCTTTGGGCCAATCATAATCTCTAGGCTCACCTTGGAATTATTCGAAGCAAAAGTTTTGGAAGAGTATCGCAATGAGAAAATTATCGGTCGTATCATGAATGAATGTTCGGGTTTCAAGAAAGGGAAACATAACGGTGAGAGAGTATACTCACTTATGTCCTTTTGATTTTAGTGCCACTTTTCTTTTGTGTCCACTTCTTTCTACTCAAATCTACACGTACCTATGAGTACCTTGGAAGATACCTATATTGTTGAAATAGACGATGGCAAGTCAGTTCTAGTTTGGATCGTTCTTAAGGATTGTATGTTGGAAGTTGAAGGAAATAATGTTGGGGTAAATCTCATGCCTATGTCGATAGGAGGGTTTGATGTGATGATGGTAAGGGATTGGTTAGCCGAGAACCAAGCCAAAATCCTATGTTCTAAGAAGTTAATCCGGACTCCGTTATCGGATGACAATATGGTGATAATCTACGGGGAAGGAAGGAAAGGCGAGTTAGTTTGGTTAACCTTGGCAAAGTCGTGCAAGTGTTTAGCCAATGGATGTCTTCCGTATATAGCCTATGTTCTAGATGCAAAGTTAGAGAATAGGAAATTAGATGATGTTCGGGTCGTTAGTGAACCTCCCGAGGTGTTCCCCGAAGATTTACCCGGTTTGCCACCCGATAGACAAGAAGAGTTTCGAATAGATATAGTGCCGGGGGAGCTCCGGTCATATTTGTGAAGAAGAAAGATGGCACAATGACGATGTGTAATGACTATAGGAAGTTGAACAAAACAACCGTGAAGAATGAGTATTCCCTTCCTAAACTTTATGATCTCTTTAATCAGTTACGAGGAGCGGGTTGCTTCTCAATGATCGATTTACGTTCGTTTTATCATCAAGTGAAGGTGACGGGGGATAATGTAGCAAAGACAGCGTCTAGGACGCGGTACGGTCATTATGAGTTCTTAATAATCCCGTTGAGGTTGACAAACACATCAGCAAAATTTTTATGGATTTGATGAAATCAAGTATGTCGACCGTTTATAGATCAATCGTGGATAGTATTTATTGATGATATCTTTGTCGACTCTAAGAATGAGTTAGAACTTGAGCAACACCTTCGAGAAGTCCTCGAGGTGTTAAGGAAGGGGAATTTATACGCCAAATCCTTTAAGCGTGACTTTTTAGTAGAAGGAAGTACAATTTCGGGGCATATGTCACTCAAGACGGAGCGAAAGTGGATTCATCCGAATTAAAGCAATGATGAATTGGGAACCGTCTTGGGATCCGTTAGAAATTAGAAGCTTCTTAGGATTGGCGGACTATTATCGGAAATTTATTTGGGCTGACAAACAAGAAGAGGTTTTCCGAACTTGTGAAAGAAAATTGTGTAAAGCACCGATTTCATCCTTTCTATAAGGATCTAAAGGTTTGTGGTCTATAGTAGCGCGTCAAAGATGTGTTCGGATTGGGCATTAATACAAAGAGGCAAGGTTATTGCATATGCGTTAAGACAACTGAAGGAAAACGAGAAGAATTATCGAACCCATGTTATGGGACTAGTGGCGATGGAAATTACATTACAGTGATGGTGACATTATCTTTACGGAACTAAATGTACACTCTACACCGATCATAAATGTTTGATGGAAGTTTTCATCAAAAGGAGCTAAACATGGGGCAACAACGTTGGTTAGAATTCCTTAAGAATTATGATTGTGAGTTACTATTGGAGGACGCACATAAGTCTAAGTACCAAGATGTGTAGGAATGTGAGGTTGACTTTTAGTGGCTTGTTAGGAAGTTGGAGGTGGATAGATATGTAGAGAGAAGGTAACTTGTTACAAGTAAAGGCGGGACAACAACGACCGTATGGAAGTCTTCAATCGTTGGGATCTCCGGGATGGAAATGAGAGCACATCACCGTAGAAACTTTGTGACGAAATTACCGAAGACCTTGAAAGGTCATGATGCTATATGGGTAGTGGTGGTTAGATTATCGAAGAGTGCTCACTTCTTGGTAATGCGAGGAGCCAGTCTAGTTGACAAGCTAGCTAAGTTGTATGTGGATGGAATTGTCCCAAGGCATGGTGTGCCTTTGACTATTGTGTCGAATTGTGATAGTTGGTTAGTTCACACTTTCGGGACATCGGTCTGAACGACCGATGGTTATAGAAACTCGGAGTAATTAGACGTTTAGGTCACTTCGAGTTAGTTACGTGATGATCCTCTAGTGTCGTAAATCTTTGGGTTGGAAACTTTTAGGCAATTGTTTACCTTAAGAAGTGTTTGGCTTGACGCCAACCTTGGTTGTTCTTAAGGTCATAGACATTAGAATGATTGGAATACTTTGGTTGATTTCAAATAGTGTTGAAGGCCCTGTGTGGTGATCTTAAGAAGGGATGCTAAATCTTCGTCGGTGATGATTATTGGAAAAATGTAGTATGATTGTTAAGGTAGACCTTAACCGAAATCTTTTATTTAAGGAGAAGTTGATTGGTCGAGGGTAAAATATTAATGAGGTAGTGCTCTTTTCAGAACTTCTTATGTCGGATTCCTTTACCATCCGGGTAAAGTATTGGGTAATCTGACGTGTAGGGAATCTGTTTGGTTTTATCCGAATGAGCTCTTGCGAAAGAAATCGAATTCGAATACAAAGCGAGTGAGTATCCCGACTTATTGGGAGTGGTTTGAAAATTCTAAGACGTAATTACATTTTGGGCATCAATTGTAGAAATGATCTTTTAAAGCCAAAAGATACTCCCAAGGTGATATGAACCACCTAAGGTTGGGAGGCAACATCGATCTTAAATTTGAAGTTTGGTTCAACGTGGTTCAGTGTTCATTCCGATATTAGTGGGATGTATTGAAAATAGCGATCGGGTAGTGATGACTCATTATGAGAAGGGAAGTGTCCGTCGTGGCCAGGAAGTATTACGTATTGTAGTTGAGGACGAGTTACGTTTAAACTCTCTTAAGGAAGCGAAGTTATTGGATTGCTCAAGTATAGTATTTTTTTTGAGGGCTCCTTTTCGTGTTATTGTCATCCGGTGGGATGGATGGAGCGAGTCATTTGTCGAGCTTGTGCTCGGAGTTGTATGACGTTCTATGTTTTTGGATCGCATTAGATTTCTAGGACGAAATCATTTATAAGGTTGGGAGGATTTTAACACCCTGATTTCTGTTCAAGTTGAAGAAAGTGTTGAACCGGGTTGTCTATTAAAGAGAAACTAATTTCAGAGTTTGAGTAGTAGTGTTGTGAGATAGTGACAAGTGTCACCATAGCACCAATGGTACTAAGAGTATGGTCGTATTAACTATTGTGTCATACAGTTGTGACATCTGTCACAATAGCACGGTGGTACCAAGTGGTTGGTGATCCAACAAGTGTGCCATGCTATAGTGACAATGGCACAATGTATCAACCGGGCATTTGGTAAAATGAAATCCCGAGTCCTCTTGGTATTCCACTCTTAGAAACAAAGAGATTAGTATTTTTGAAGTTAATTATATTGGGTATCATCTACAAGTCGAGTAGCGGGATCAAACGGGTAAAAAGTGGGAAAAACATCTCAAAACGGCCCGGGCTAGTGTGCCCGGCGATACTGACATGGCACAATCGCATGGCAGCATCGCCCAAGATGTACCGTGACTTAGGAAGTGAATCATATCGATTTTGGACACGGGCTAGTCTGCCTGGCGATACTGACATGACACAATCGCATGGCAGCATCGCATGCGGCCTCCAGTGGTTAAAAACGAGATGTTCTTCATTTGGCCATAACTTCTTCATCATAGCTCCGATTGAGGCCATTCTTTTTTCTATGGTTTTGTATTTCAGAGCTCTTTATGATAGTAGCAATGAGGATTAAAGTTTACTTGATAATTTGGGGTTCCCATACGTTGAAAGGTACGATCACCTCTCCGAAATCTTAAATCTAGGGTTTGGTTCTATGATTCCTGATTTGGGTTTGATTTTGGTGGATGTTGGGTTTGTTTATGATCTAGATGAAGGTTTTATAGGTGGAAACTTGTGGATTTGAAGTCCTCACCTAAATCTAGCTTGTGAGTTCATTCTTACCTTTCTAAAAATTTATACAGGTCAAAATGATGTATTTTACCTTAATATGATGTTTAAAATAAGTATTTCTATACTTAGATGATTTTTGTAAAAGTAGGTCAAAATGTATCATTTAGGGTTTTCTTTGAAATGATGAAATGGAAGTCAAGAACGGTTTTGGAATACTCTTATGAGTTTTAAATGCAAGAAAAATGATGTATAAACCTAAATGATTATTTGACCTAATTTTTGGAAGGAAGGTTTTGGGAAGCAAGATGTTATACTTCACAGGTTTTGTGAAGAGAAGTAATACATTGGAAACAATTGTATTAAGATGTTAGACTAGTGTAATTGATCCATAGGCACATATAGTCAGAAGTACTTGGGGAGAGCACTTGTAATAGATCTCGGTTTGGGGTTGAACTCGTGAGGTTGAATAATCGATGTGATGACGGGTCATTCCCGTAGAAGTTTCCCCAAGAGAAGTATAGCGTATCTTTCAGGTGTAAATCGCAGAAGTAAAGAAAAGAGATGTTTTGAGAAAAGCTTCCGGTTATATGTTTATTTACCGCTTTCGACGTTGAATGACTTTTCTATATTTTGAACTGTTTGTTCTCACTAGGCTTTTAAGCCTAACACTTTTTCTTAAAATGACATGTATATCAGGTGATCAAGCAGATAGGGCTTGATGGGATGAGAGAAGCTAGGTGCCGGTAGTGGCATTCTTTTAAAGTGCACCTCGTGTGTATAGATGGAGTTACATAGAAGATTATTTTGAGGATTAGAGACACCCAAACTTAATCTGTATTTGTCAATTATATAGATTAATAGGTTGTCATCTACTATCCGTTTGGTGTTGTAAACTCTTTTACTCCTCCCCATTTTCTATGGGTGATGTCTATTCATTTAATATTTCCGCATTATTTTGGTTTAAATTAACTCCCAATTTTAGGGGTGTTACACTTTATTTGGTCCTTCATCAAATTTGGGTTTGTTCTTATACTTCTGATTATATCTATGATGAAACTGCTTTGTCATGAAGGCCTTTACCTTCAGAAATTCTCTTGAGTTCTTCATCTGACTCATTAACATCACTGATACTAGCTTTTGGAATATCATAGATTTTCAATGAACTGTTGATTTTCTTGCTAATTAATGCCACAGTATTTTCATTGGTCTTCTTGATCTCATTCTGCCTGATCTTTATTTTGTCCTCTTGTTGAAACAAAATACCATATACATCATGAATGGATTTCTTGGACAGATTCCTAGTGACCATGGTATCAGAAAAACTTGACCATTCACTACCAAGATTGTTCATAAATTTATTATTTATTTTAGAATTGGATTTCTGAACTCCAGTCCTCCTTAGATCATTCAGAATGTTTTTAAATATGTGATAAGTATCAGTAATAGCCTCTCCCTCCTTGTATCTAAAGTTTTCATATGTCCCAACACATATGTTTAACCTCTGAGCTTGTGCTTTTGCACTTCCCTGCATCTGTGCTTCCACTTCATCCCACATGGCTTTTGCAGAAGTTAAGCTATCAACCCTACTGAAAATTTCATTTGGAATTGCCATGGTTAGAAGAGTAAGAGCTCTTTTGTGTATTTTTGCTTGCTCCTTTTCTGCATTGGTGTATATACTGAAATTCTTTCTGATTCTTGTTGCTGGAATTTCTGGAGTTGTTTCAGTGCGAGGAACAGCAGGGATTTCCACGTATACTTCGAGCGGTCCATTAATTATAGACTTCGAGCGGTCCATTAATTCTAGTACTGGATTTCCACGTATACTTCATCAATGTTATCTAAGAATTGAATCATGTGAATCCTCCATTGATGATATTCGCCCAAGAATAGAGTAGGAGGTTTAGTTTCAGAACCGATGGAAACGATTTCTTTGTTCATCCTTGATTTGTTTGATCGCTAATTCACCTTAGGTAAAGATTGAAATTGAAATTGAACTAATCTTTGAAAGATTAATTGAAGATTTCGAAAATTCAAGAAATTGTCAGATCTGATAATTTTGTAACAAAATTGATTACCAAATTGAAAGATGAATTGGCTCTGATACCAATTGTTAGGACCCAGATATCAATGATGAACTATAAACTCAGTAAAGAACACATAATTTGAAGCAGATAAGTCGTATGTAATATTGATAGTCAAAGATTACAAGTATGTCAATTACAGTACTAGAACAAAACTAGAACAACTGCCTCTACAAAGGTTTAACTAACTTCTATTTATACATACAAGAGAAACACTAAAGTAACAGCAACATTGTAACAGACACAGTTCAGAACTGGTATTGAACGCTCCTCAGAATCGGACTTCAGAAGTTCTTCTGAGCTTCTTCAGAACTTTGGTTAAACCTTCAGAACTTCTGAAGTACATACTTCAGAAGTCTTTTGCCTTTAAACTAAGTACTTTGAAGCTATCTTCTGAGCTCTTTCATAGTTTGTCGCATTACCCTTATCCGAGAATCAAGTTGTCAGACCAACAAGACCCGATAAACATTTTTGTCAAATGATCAAGACCAGCACACCCCATTTCTCGAACTTGCAACTTCTTGTGTATATTTGAAGGAAGATTTTACCCTACGACATCACGGCTCCTTCAACTTTCTTTTCATGCTAATGTTAAGGGGGAGCTATGAAGCTTATCAAGTGATCATACTCGTAGGGGGAGCGAAAGATACATGACAAAGATTTGTTGACAAAATTTCATCGTCTTCGAAAGTGCTGGTTTGCTGAAGTGTAATCTCGAATACAAAGAGGGAGATTGTTAGGTCTGAAAATATTGTATCCGAGATCACAAATATTGAAGACATGAAGGGCTAAAGTGTAAAGTCAACAAAGTCATTAATTAGGAAGGCTTAATATTAGGAAAGGTTTAACAAATAGGAATGTTCACTTAATAGGAAAGATCTTATTGTAATTATGGCAAGTGTATAATGCCTATCTTATTAGTTTCCTTATCGTGGTAAAAGTCCTATCATATAAATAGAGGGTTAAGGTTAGCATTAAACTAGATCCTTCATTCATATCATTCTAGAGAGCTTAAGAGAGAAATGTTTTTAAACATATAATCATACAAGTGAGATATACAACATAAAGTGTTCTTATCGATATATTCATCGTGTTCTTGTTGATTATTACTCAGTTACCTGATTTACTAGGATCCACAAACTTCCATAGCTTCTGCCAAAAGTGGCTAAGGAAAAGTTTACTCCGGTATGAGATAATGGATTTTGGCACTATAATTTCTTTCACAAAAACTTTTGGGGCTGTGAATGGGTGTCTTAGAGCTATGAAGTGACCAAATTTACTAAGCCTGTCTACCACCACTAGAAGGGAATTAAATCCTTCTGAAACGGGCAATTCTTCTACGAAATTCATTAAGATATTCCCCAATACCCGTTTTGGGATGTCGAGGAGCAGTAGTAGACCGGTTGGTGTTAACGTGGAGTTCTTGTTGCTTGGCAGGTATCGCAAGCTGCCACATAGTCATAGATCACCGATTTCATCCCTTCCCACTAGAATTCATCTCTGATCCTTTGAAATGTTTTAAGGAACCCAACATGACCTACAATAGCCCCGTCAAGAAATTCGTTTAAGATCTGCTCAACTAAAGGAGATTGTCGAGGAATCATAATCTTACCATGCTGGAACAACATGTTTTCTCAGTATTGAAAAGGACCCGATTACTTGTTACCCTCTTGGAGTTCTTCAATACGTCTTTTCCACTTGGGATCATGATTCAATTGTTCTACAAGTTGGAAAACGTCTCATCCTTGGAAGGTAACTAATTCTATTAGAGTTGGTGTATGATTTATTATGGATAATCCGTTTGCGGCTGCATTCTCTTTTCCTAATTTAAATTGGATAGAGAAATTGTAGCCTATCAACTTCACCAATGACTTTTGGTAATCGGAAGAAACCTCTCTCGTTGTTCCAGCAAGTACTTGAGGCTCCATTGGAGCGTTTGATGATAAAACACCTTCCCATAAGATAATGCTTCCATTTATTGACAGACAACGCGATTGCCATCAACTCCCTGTCATAAACCGACTTTTATTTTTCTGTCTAATAATCAAGAGTAGTCCTTATTCACGTTTGTCAATTTCTAATGATTGTTGACTTGGTCAACAACATTAAGTCTTTGACTTCACATGACCAAATCCTCGGATGAAAAAAAATCAAAAATTGGCTTCGGATGAAATTGACCAAGCATATGCCTTCGATGAAACTAAAAATTTAACTCTTATAGAGCCTCGGATGGAAATTAAAATTCGCACACGATATTTGACTTACAAGAACCTAGTTGACCAATCTTTTCATGTGGCTTCGGATGCCTTCGCATGGCTTCGGATGTAAATCACTTTGCAGATTTACAATTTCATATGGGACTAAAAAATTAAACAATTTCAGATTTAGGCTTCGGATAAGAAACACCATTTAAAAATTTTGTAACACCCGGAATTTTTGGTGTTCCCAAATTCAAGTGTTATTATGATATTTATCAATAGAATGGTTTGGCTAAGTAATAGGGGTTTTGGTCCCCGGTTAGATGTCGAAAATAAGTAAGAAAAGCCCAGAATGCGTGAAAAAGGGTAAATTGCGACCCAAGGGTCGCAACTCTTGCACCTGGAAGCCACGGTCGCACTTTATGTACCGTAAGCGGTGTTTCTGGGAAGGTGCGACCTTCAAACTACAACCTGGGGTGGCAGGGTCGCACTCCATGGTCGCACTTCGCGTGCAGGGGTTAAAAAGTCGGATTTCGGAGTTAAACTTGATTTGGTCATAACTCTCTCATTTCTCAGCCGATTTGGGCGATTCAAAATGCTACTGTTTCGTCTTTAGAAGCTATTCATCATGGAAACAAAGATATCTAGAGGTTTCTTGATGATTTTGGAGCCCATAGGAGAGGAAGGTAAGATCACCTCTCCGAAATCTTGAATCTAGGGTTTGGGTTTTCCACCAACAACTCTCATTCTCCCTTGGATTCTCTTTTGTGTATGTTTTGGAAGATATGTAAGTGTTCTTGAAAACTTACATCATTGATCTAGAGGTTTAGCTTAAGGATCTAAATTCTTCACCGAATGGATCTCGGTATTAGGGTAAAACTTGGATTTAGCCTAAATCTAACAAGGTGACTTCAAGATACTTTGTGAAAACTTTGTACATGCCAAACAAATGTCCGTTTTTGAAGTATTAACATGTTTTACTTGTTATTTATCAAATGTGTAAGTATTTGGGTAAGTTTGCATATTTGGTATAAAAGGATTTATAAATCATGTAAGAGGCTTATACTTGAGTTTAGACTTTTTGACAAATAAAGTATACGTGTGAGTTGTTTGGATGCATTACCTTTTAACTGAAAATCATTTATTTGTATTTGAATCTTTAGAGTATTTGATTTATAAATCGTTGGAAAATGCATGTTATTGCATTATGAGACATTTTGAAAATATATGAATATGATTTCATTTTGAGTAATTACATAAGTATTGAATTATAGAGAAATTGCTCGGTTTTGACTAAAATGAGTCTCATGGACATTTGTCCAATTTAAATGGCTATATGTCAGATTTGAGAGTTCTATGCAGTTATGGCATAATTCATTATATGTTTTGGGTGCGTTGGTCATTTATTTGGTGTCGTGTAGTGGTAAGACTAGTGTAATGGATCCATAGGCACAATAATCAGTTTTATCTGGGGATGGGGCAAGTAATAGATCTTGGATAGGGGTTGAGCTTGTTCATATTTGGTATCGAAGGTCTTTACTCGCTCGTTACCCGTAAGCCGAAGGTCTTTACCCGCTCGAGCTTACTTACTCACTGATTTCTATGAAATAACCGGACTCCCTCGTGTTTCCCTCAAATAGCGTATCTTTCACGAGTAAATCGCGTGTAAAGGAAAAGATTTAAGGGCATATCCTTCAAGAGTAAATCGCGTGTAAAGGAAAAGATTTAAGAGCGTATCATTCAAGAGTAAATCGCGTGTAAAGGAAAAGATTAACGGGCGTATCTTCAAGAGTAAATCGCGTGTAAAAGAAAAGAATAAACGGGAAAGCTTTATGGGCTATTTATTTACCGCTTTCAAGAGTATTGGATTTAGTATCACGTTAAATGAGTATTTATATTTAAAACTTTCACTTCAAATGTCATTTTGGTCTAAAACTTTTCATTATGGAAATATTGAATTTGGGAAAGATATTGTTTTATAATAAGGTTATTTCCTTTGAGGATTATATTTTATCAAGCAAATCTTTTGGTTTCAAATCAATCATAAATATGTTGTAAACTCTTGAGCTCACTAGGCGTTAAGTCTAACCCTTTTTCTTTGTCGGCATGTGCATCAGGTTATCGTTGGGGTTGGTATTAGCGACATTTATGGACTTGAGTGCTAGGAAGTGACGAGATAAAGATTAGGCTATTGGTGATATTTTCCGCATTCGGAGATAGCGACTCCTTTGGGTTTAGTAACACCCGACTGTAATTATGTCTCAAGAATTAATTTTGGATCAAAATTCAATATTTTTCAAAATTTTCTCAAAAACGCCATAAATCCAAAATTTTCAAACTTTTCAAATCTCAACCAAATGTGTTAATCCTTTGGAATTATGTTAGAAACATGTTTCTAAACACTTTTAATGAAGGATCAAATACCAATTTGGAATCAAAATGATCCAATTTTATCAAAACCTTCAAGAACACTTTGAAGATTCTCAAGAACACATTAAGATCAAAAATTTCAAAAATCAAATTTAGAGATTAAAACTTGAAATTAATGATGCAAACATGTCTAAAAACACTTTTTATGAATGAATTTGCACAAAAACGGATCAAAACAACACTAATTTGCAAAATCACTCTCCAAGAAATTCACATATCACTTTCTCAAAACTCAAAAATTTCATAAATCTTCAATTTCAACAAATTTTAATGTGATTTTGAAACGAAGTTGATACAAATCAATTATAAAATGATTAGAAACACTTTGCAATCAAAATCGAATCCAAAAAACACCAAAAAATAGAAACTCGTTTGTGTTCTCCAAAAAATTCAAGAAAGCTTCAAAATTCTTCGAAAATTCTTCAAATTCTTGCACAATTCTTCTGTTTAAGCTCTGATACCAATTGTTAATCCAGATATTTCTAATGACGATGAATCTAATACATTAACACCAAGAATCACATCAATGGCTCTTCAAATCTCATACGTATTTATATATATTCTCTCTGTACAATATCTCTATACAATATCAAGGTATGAATATGACAATGAAAGCTTCCAAGTGTTACATTCAAAGTACACATATCATGGGTATATATACCCCTACCCTATACAAAGAGTAAACTACAATTTAATCTCTTGTTGACTTTATTGACTAACTATGTTGACTTTGTCGACTTCAAACTTTGAGTTTTTAGTATTCAATATTGTAATCTCGGATACAATACATTTATATCTAACAGGAAAAGAAATTAATGGTGCATCCCATCATCACCATCTTTACAATTCCTACTAGAAAACATGTTATCTTGCAACGATTTTTCTTTTTTGGAATATCTAAATGGTGAAACATTTTCCATTTTAACAAAGAAAACTGATATTATTAATTTTGCTTCATAAAATTCTTCTACTTGTTATCATTGATGATAGTTTGATACAAACGCTTTATTGTCGAATTTGGAGAGAAAAGAAAGGGAAATAATTGAAAGGAAAAGAAAGGGAAGGAAAACAAAGGAGAGGAAAATAAAAAATTTGTTTGTGTTCTTGAAAGTGAAGTAAAGGAAAGGAAAGAAAAGGAAAGGAAAGAAAATAATTTTCGTGTTCTTGAAAAGGAGAGAAAGGAAAGGAAAAATGTCATTTTTACTAATATGCTCTTAAAATAATATAATTTAGGATGAAAGATTGGTTACTTTTGTAATTTTATTAATTTTTTAAATAATTTTTAATTTCTTTCATTTCCTTTCCTTCCATTTCCTCCCGCATTTGGGAGGTAAGGCTGGAAGGAAACTAAGCCTTATTTTCCTCCCTTTCCTTTCCTTTCTCTTCTAAAAAAAGTTTCGAAAACACGAATTTTTTTCAATTTCCCTCGCTTTCTTTTCCTTTCCTTCGTTAAATGAGTTTCGAGAATAGAGCGTAATAGTCAAATACTTTAACTAAATTGATTTACACACTCTCACTAGCATTTATGTTGGGATGGATGTATATCTAAAACCAACATATTAATATACTCACAAATGATCCAAAATACAAGTAAATACTTGTATAAGCATTTCAAAAGTAAATCTTGTCCCTGAAATTTGCATAAGCAAATATGAAATAACAAACGAATAGGTAAATCACTCCAAAACGGTGTTGTAGCAATTTCAAATTTAAATTGTAAGTAAAATTTGAAAATAACTAAGCGAAATCTAGAGAAATTCCATATCGCTGCATTTACACTGTTTTTTGTTTTTTTGTTTTAATATAAAGGGTAATTTAGGTCTTTCTTAAATTCCTTATTTTTAAATTCTTTTTTTAGGTTGTTGGTTATACTTAAATATTAATCAGTTTCTTTTATAATTTAGGAAATGAATGAAATGTGATTCAATTTGGTTATTTATCTTTATCTCTTTTTCATAAAAAGAATCTTGTATATTTTTTTTTTTGTGATTAGTTTGATTATATAATGTTGGTCGTAAAGAAGTCTATAAGAGCTCAATGGATATAGAAACAGTTTGTAGAAGGGGGTTAAATACAAACACACAGATTTTCTGGTTTTTAAATCAGTTTATATTAAATAAACAAATTTACAGTTAAAAGCGGAATTAGAATAAGTATTAAACCTATTCTATTGTAACTAAGAAATCACACACTCTGATGTACAAGGAAATAAGAAAGAAAAGAAGAAGAGGTTTTAAGAAATAGAAAGTAGCATGCATAAAGATGAAGAAGATATCTTCATCTATTTATACCCGTCGCAATTAATGCAAGACCAAAGGTATATCCACATGTCAAGCTTTCATTGGAAGTTTGTCATTTGTTCAAAAGTAACCATGCTTTTGGCCGCGTGTGAAGAGTACCATGTCAGATTTGATGTGGACATAAGAGACATGCCGTACATCTGTTTCTGACATAGTATAAGGTTTTGACTTTTGTGCATCGAGGATAAGATCAACATAAATCTTATTGAAAGGCTTCATTTGATCGCTGAACTTTGAAACTTCAAGAATGAACTTTCATGGTATCGTTGAGGCCTAACAAGACTTCACACTTTAGTTTAGATAATCCTTGCTATCGCTGAGCCGCTTCAGATCACTAGCTGATTATCTCTATCTTCAGTTTGGTCTTCGACTTTCGCTCAATGTTCTTTTATTGTGATTGTTGTTCTTCAGATATTCAGGGATAATGTCGAAGTTCAGGATATTCAGCAATCGCTGATTGAAGTCAGCGTATGCTATCGCTGAATTTGAACTATACCTTATGCATGGAATTTTCACTAAGTATATAGAGAAATCGTATTCAAATCACTGAGAGGAGTTATGATCAACAATCTCCCTCTATTTGATTATGATTAAGCAATATAGGAAAAATTGCTTTTGAAGGATTAGTAAGGACTTAAAAAAAATAAAGTAAAATTTCTAAGTACTATCTTGAGAGATCTTTTTCAGCTATTCTATTTGCTGGAATTGAGTTTCATTTATAAGTATGAAAACACAATTTTACAACTAAGAGAGCTAAAGTTCATTCACTGATTTAATTTCAGAAAGAAATATCAGTGAGTAAAGGTTTTTAAAAGAAAAATAGAACTCTTATGTTCATTATCCCTTTTACTATTTTTAGGGATTTTTTCAGTACACAAATGAAGTAGAGTACTTCATTGAAATTTCATTAACGATAATCTGATGAATTACGAAGATAAATGAAATTACAATATGAGGTAAAGTACACTAACACTGAAGAAAGTTACAAGGGAAAAGTAATAAGATTAATCAGAGAGTCTTTCTTGTCTTCTTCGCAACTCATTTTGATAGATCCTCTTTTGTCTTAACGTTGGTCTTGTGTTTGACCAGCAGTGATAGAACATAACTTTGACAAATTTTAAGGGAGCTTTAGTGATCTCTGAGTTCCTAAAGGGTCCAAGAAAGCCTTCATTATCCAAGAACACCATACCAGCTTCAGGTGTTGAGATGATATCACCTTCTTCAAGTTGTAAGAGGAAGAGAGACGTTGAGCATAGAGATGTCAGGGATATCAAGATGCCCAAAGAGACTCTCATAGTTGAGCTTGGTCTCAAACTCGTTTTTAGAGGATGAGCCTCCTTCAGCGTTTGATCTTTTTCTTCTTACTTGCTCAGGGAGAGGAGGAACTTGTACGTGATTTGACATCCTTTGCAATAACTGATCCAAGACACTTTCCACCACGTCTTTGAATGTGGATTTGGAACCCTGAATGGCATCTCTGATTTCCAACCACTCAGAGTATCCATAGAAATTGCTTTTTTTTCGCGGTGTTGGGCATTTTTATTCTTTTGGCTTCTAATTCCCTTAGGAAGTTTATTCACTTTTCCTCTTCTTCTGGCTCGCTTATTGGTTGCCTATTTACACGCTGCCTTGGGATAAGGCCTTCTTTGTCTTTAGAGTCAGTATCCGATATGTACATAAACTGATCTTCAAACAAAAGTTCCTTCATAAAAGTGGAGTCCTTTGGGGGACTAGACTCACTGAGAATGGGGGAAGGAGAGAGAGGAGCATCAGTCCCAAAATTTGGAGGAGGAAAAGATGGATAGGTTGGGGTTCAGAGGGTGGAGTAAAAGGTATGAGAGGAAGAGTTACCTCAACAGCGGTCTCCCCCTCAGAGTGTGCGGGGGTGGAATCGAGATCCACCATTTGCTTTCCTTTCCCTGAGGGATCAGACTGTCCTTGAGAAGGAGGTGGTCTATCCCCCAAAGGATCCCTGTAGATGATTTCAGGCATAAAGTTGCCTGGTCTACTCTGTACGAAGACCTGGCTTGCGCCAGGGGGGACATCGTCTTCATCATCATCATCATCATTTCCCCCATAGTGAAGGATCTCCTCATCCTCATCTTCTTTTTCGTTTTCTTCTTCTTCATGTTCATCTTCAACGACGAAGGTAGTCTCTTGCTGACCAGACTTTTGCTGAATGTAAGGAGATCTTGGTGTTCCAAGAGTCGTTTCATTTACCTTTCCAATGATCTCATCAGTTAGCTCTTCGGCATATTTCTCCCCCTCGATGTTGTCAGCGGGAAGAACATGCACCACAAGTGTACGCATATTCGATCCGATATCCTTGAGAGAATCGGTGTGCGTAGACTGGTTCTGGAAAACCTGACCCAGGGAGGTTCGATCTGCAGCAGTGAAGGAGGGGTCTGCATCAGCGACCGTCTTCAAAAGCTGCATCATGTCAGATTGACTCTTTTAATATACTCAAGCATTTTGCCTTGTGCTTCCACCGCCTTCTCCAGTCTTTCAATGGCTTGCCCATGAGCCGAATTCTCGTCCTTCACCGAGTGAATGTTAGTGTAGATGTTGTTGATAGTGGACTTCATTTTGGGAGCACCAGCAGCTATCTAAAAAATGTATTCCGCTGACATCTGAAGATTGTCAACCTTGGCCTTAGTGAGAGCACATTCATTGACTAAGAAGTCAATCGCTGGGAATGTGGGGCTGGGAAGAACAATCTTGGGTATATCGACAGGGAGGGAAGGAAGCTTTGCAGCAAACTTCTCCTGTTTGATCTTGCGTAACTCTTCAGCTTTCCGTGGCTGAGGAGATTGCAGCGATTTACCTTTGCTACCGCTGGAAGTAGTAGCAGCAGTCTTGGTGGTGGTAGTAGTCGCTGAGGTGGAGAGAGGAGGTGCTATACCTGATGACAACATAGAAAGAGCAGCCAAAAAGGCCTCTGGATTAGATAACCTTGAGAGTATCGTGAGGATTACCCGCAAGGATTCCACATACGACAGTGTCTTGTGGATCACTAGCCCTTGTCTTATAATTTTTGAACGAATCATTATGAGGTCCTGTTATACTGGCTTTCCAAAATTCAGATTGTCGAAACAAAAATGAAGCTTGGACTGCGTGCATTTCAACATCATCAGAGATAGGGACAAATATCTCTGAATCACATGTTGATTTGAGGACCAAAGAAGAGATGGAAGAAGTAGAAGAGAGGGTTGTGAATGTAGTACCTGATCTAGCTTCAGCGGAGCTGGCTATAACATTTTCAGGGACCGGAGTCGTTGAAAATGGTGGTAGAGCTGAAGAAGCTACAACGGGTACAGAGACCGTTGTCGAGGCAGGATGTTACACCTTTTTCAGAGAGGGAAGTCCTTTGAGAGATTCCCGTATTTTGTTTCTTGGATGCTGGCTTGTGAGCGACGGTCTTTTTATGACCGTCAGTCGGCTATTTGCATTTGGGTTGAGAGGTGGTGTCAGGGATACTCACTGATGGGCCTGTCAGTGGGAAGGACGCAGATGCTGCTTCGCTGATAAGCTACAGCATGTAGGGGGTGTAAGGAGCCCCTGGATGTTCTTCGATGTCCAGCGACTTCCTGCCAACCATTGAGAAACTTTGGTTGGCCACCTTTGGGTAGTCGTCCTTGAAGGCAGCTTCTAGGATGGTGGCGAAGAACCTGGATAAGGAATGAACTTCTCCCTCTTAGCAGCATTCAGACGGTTAAACATATTGTTGAAAATGTAATCAGCGTAGTGGAGGTTACAGTTGATGCAGAGAGCGAAGGCCAGGTCTTGGTAGTGCTTGCTGGCTTGATCATGAGAACCCATCTTGGAACCCAAGCACTTAATCACTTGGGTGAAGATGTACTGCCACCTTGTAGTGAGCCTTTTCTTCTCCATCTTAGAGCCTACACTCTTCTCAGCGGGTCTTTTTAAGCATAGTTGATGGTATCCAAGAATTCAACGATTTGTTCCTTGGTTGGCTCAAGGGCCCAATCCTGATTCTTACCTCTAGAGGGGAGGTGAATAGCTTGCCTTAAGAAACCAACAGTAAAGGAAAAAGTTTTTTTTCTATGGGGATAGTGAATTCAATGGTAGGGAGTTTGTTTCCCTTTGGAGTAGTGAGAGTGGTGCAGCGAGCTGTGTACCAAAGCGCCTGTAGGTGAGAAGTAATTCCCACAGGGTTATGAACGAAGGCCTACATCAGCGGGCATGCCTTGATGAAGGTAGCACCTTCCTTGAATTGAGGTCGATCAGCAGGGATGTCCACTAACGCCAAGTAGTTGCAGGGTTTGAAAGTGGCTTGCTCAGGAGTGAAAGTGCAAGCAGCAGCACCCTCAAGGGTAACATTGGCAGAGGTTTCAGTGATCTTGCTAGATGATGCCATTGCTGTTTCATAAATTGGAACACCAAAGAGAAAAATCATGGTTTGATACAAAAATGTATAAACCAGAGTAAGGTTTTGGTACAAAGGATACCAAATTTATGGAAAATAAAACAAGTGTTTTGATGAACAAGATCAAAATACTTGTGGTTAAGAAAAAGTACCAAAGAGATTTTGGTGATTTTTGGTAGTTGAAGGTTACCAATAAAACATTTTTTAGAAGTTTTAGAAGAGAAAATTTGGATTAAACTTACCAAAATGGTCTTCTGTTCTAAGGAGAAACTTAGAACATGTTTTGAAAAAATATTTGTGTAGATTTAATCCAGACTTAGTGACAAATCTTTTAGAAAAAAAACTTGTTTTAACAGATTTTTAGAAGAAAAAACAACATTGTAGTTGTTTTTAGGAGGAAGTATAGGGTTAGATTAAACCTTAAAAGCGAGTTCGAAGAAAAACGCACAAGTGCGTGTTCTTGGTGTTATTAAAGAAAGCTTTGAAGATTCGAAGGAGATTCTTGCTTTTTGAATACTATGAGCGCGTAAAGAGTTTAATGAAAACGAAAGTTGCTTAAGTAGCAAGAAGAGAGAGAAAGAAAGCTAAACGACGGTTTTAGCTTTTTGAAAAGTAATGATGACCTAGCGCACGTTTCCAGAAAAAGATCAGAAAGGAAACGTCGTGGTCCGTCGTGTGTCAGATAAAGGTCTGACGTGTCCTTTTCTTATTTGAAAATGTGAATAAGATTATCATTTAAAAAATTTTAATCATTATTTTTTTATTTTTTATTAATAGACAATAAAGGATTGTCAGTGATGGGTTTTATCTTTTGAGATTCATTCTCTGAATATGAAGATAGTCAGAGAGTGTAAGGATTTAGAAGTTCATACCTGAGCGAGAATGGAAATTTTGAAGACTTAAATTGTATATCACTGAACATTTGTAAATCGCTGCATATGATTTATTCGGCGTTTAACATACCAAGTTCACTGATAAGTAGATTGAATCTAGTCTAAATCAAGAGGCTTGGTGAAAAGATAAGCGAGCTGATATTCAGTTGATACAATATGAAATTCAATTTCACCATTCATCACATGATCTCTGATAAAGTGATATCGAATCTCAATGTGCTTGGTTTTGTAATGAAGAACAGGGTTATTTGGAATAGCAATAGCACTGGTGCTATCACAGTAGATAGGGATTTTAGAAAGTTTGAGATCGTAGTCTCTTAGTTGATTTCTCATCCAAAAGATTTGAGCACAACAACTACCAGCGGCTACGTACTCAGCTTCAGCGGTAGAAGTGGACACATAATTCTGCTTTTTGCTTGTCCAACTTATCAACTTACCACCTAACAACTGACATCCACCAGTGATGCTCTTCCTATCTATCTTGCAACCTGCAAAATTACTATCAGAGTAACCAATTTGATTGAACCCTGAGCCTTTGGGATACCAAAGACCCAAATTAGGAGTTCCTTTCAGATATCTGAAAATTCGCTTTACAGCGATTAGGTAAGATTCCTTAGGTTCAGCTTGATATCGGGCATAGAGACAGGTGGAATACATGATGTCAGGTCTACTAGCTGTAAGATATAGTAGAGATCCGATCATCCCTCGATAGGCAGTGACATTAACAGGTTTCTCATTTGGGTCCTACTCAAAGTCAGAGGAGGTGCCATAGGGGTCTTCATTACTGAGCATTGATTCATATCAAACTTATTCAACATGTCCTTAACATATTTACTTTGATAAATAAAAATTCCTTTCTCAGATTGCTTAATCTGCAAACCTAGAAAATAAGTTAGTTCACCCATCATACTCATTTTGTATTCTTTCTTCATTCTGTTTGCAAAATGAGTGCATAATTTCAGTCTTGTGGAGCCAAATATAATATCATCGACATATATTTTAGCAAGAATAGTATCACCTGTATACTTTCTTAAAAACAAAGTTTGGTCAATTTTTTCACGAACAAATTTTTCTTTGAGAAGGAATTTAGAAAGAGTATCATACCAAGCTCTAGGAGCCTGCTTTAACCCGTAAAGAGCTTTTTTAAATTTGAAAACATAACCAGGATGTTTAGAGTCAGTGAAACCAGGAGGTTGTTCCACATAAATTTCCTCGCTGAGTTTACCATTTAGAAAAACACTTTTTACATCCATTTGAAAAACTTTGAAGTCTTTATGGGCAACATAAGCTAAGAAAAGTCTTATGGCTTCTAGTCTAACAACAGGAGCGAAAGTCTTATCATAGTCTATTCATTCTTCCTATCTGTATCCCTGAGAAAAAATTCGAGCCTTGTTACGAATAACAGTGCCATTTTCATCTAGTTTATTTCGAAAAACCCATTTTGTTCCAATAACAGTCTTACCAGATGGACGAGGAACAAGTTTCCAAACTTTGTTTCTACGAAACTCAGTTAATTCTTCTTGCATGACAGAGACCCATCTTGGATTAGAAATAACTTGATCTATCTTCTTAGGTTCAGAGAGAGAAATAAAATTGACATAGAGACAAATATTACCTGTACCTCTACGTTTTTTGATACCTGCATTCGGATCACCAATAATTTGATTTATTGGATGATTTGCAGTCCATCGCTGGGCAGGTGGTTTAGTGAAGTGATCAGCTTGTGATTCAGCAACTTGTTCTTGTTCAGGGAGAACGTTCGTTGTTTCAGTAGTAGGGTACTTCAGCATCCATTATCATCTCTGGAGTTGACTCCGAGGTTTGTTCAGTGGAAGCTGGAACTTGATTATTTATTGAAGAATCACCGAATGAAGTATTAGAGGGAGGATCTGATTGAGAGGAGTAATATTAACCCTTGATGATGATAGATCGTTGTTAGAGGAAGGAAAGAGATCAGGGACTCCATCATCATTATTTTCAGCGTTAGGTTGATTACTGAAATAAGTTTCAGGTTCCCCAATAGTGAGATTTCATCCATTCATTCAATTCCTCATCTTCTTCAGGGAGACGAATGGAGTTAGTGGGACGAGATTCATCAAAGTTGACGTGCATGGATTCTTCAACGTGTTGTCTTCTCTTGTTGAAGATTCTGAAAGACTTGGGCACAGAGGAGTATCCGAGAAATATCCCATCGTCAGCTTTTGGATCAAATTTACCCAAATGATCTCTGTCATTCAGAATGTAGCATCTATATCCAAAGATGTGTAGGTATTTCAGAGTAGGTCTTCTTCCATAAAATAATTCATAAGAAGTCTTTTTGAATCGCTTTACTATCAGGGATCGATTTTGAGTAAAGCATGTCGTGTTTACTGTTTCAGCCCATAATTGAGTAGGTAGATGCGATTAGCTGAGCATTGAGCGAACTGCTTCAATGATCGTTCAATTTCTTCTTTCAGCAACACCGTTTTGCTGAGGAGTTCTCACTGATGAGAAATTATGAGTGATTCCCTTTTCTTCAAAGAAGTTAACCAGGATACTGTTATTGAATTAAGTGCCATGATCACTTCTCATGGAGCGAACAGTGAGATTGTTCAGGACTTCCATTCTTTTAATAAAAGAGATAATTATATCTGGAGTATTCATCAACTATCACAAGAGTGTACTTCTTTCCAGACAGATATTGGACATTTACAGGTCCAAATTGATCCATATGAAGTAGTTGAAGAGATGAAGTCACTGAGGAGACTTGTCTAGATCTGAAAGAGGCTTTTGTAAGTTTTCCCTTCTCACTCGCTGAACAAAGAGATTCCTTTGTAAAGACATGTTTAAGGAGATCCCTGACAAATTCTTTTTGAGAAAATTCATTGATCATCTTAAAGTTCAGATGAGAGAGTCTCTTATGCCACAACCAATTGACATCAAATGAAGCTTTGGGAATGAAACACATATTCTCAGAGTGAGAACTATTCATATTGATGACATATACATTTTCTAACCTTTTGCCTGTTAAGGCAAGTTTGCTATTAATATCAGTGACAACACATCTGTTCTTTAAGAACAAGACTTTGAAGCCTTTGTCACACAACTGACTAACGCTCAATAAATTGTGCTTTAGTCCTTCAACATAAGCAACTTGACTGAAAGATGTTGCTCCATTGGATAAAATTCCATAACCTTTGGTGTATTCTTTGCCATTTACACCGAAGGTCACTGAGGGACCAATTTCTTGTTTGTATTCAGAGAGTAGAGATTTTCTGCCAGTCATGTGCCTTGAGCATCCACTATCGAGATACCAGATGCCTTTAGCACTCTGCATACAACAAAAAGATTAATTTTCATAGGTAACCATATTACTATGGGTCTTGCTGAGTTAGTGGAAGGATTGGTAGAGGAGCTACTAGCTGAAAGATTTTCTCTAGTGGTTTTCTTCACCTTGGAAGCTTTACCAACCTTGGTGGATTTCGTTCTCTCTGATTTATCCGCTTGAGCTACTTTCTTACCATGAGCTAATTTTTTAGCCTTAGTAGCATTATGACATTTACTTGCAATGTGGGTAGTCTCACCACAGTGATAGCATTTCCTATATTTGAAAACGGGTTTGATATTGAAGAGATTCAGAGAGCAGGTAGAAGCATTTTCAGGGCCAGAACCAAGAATTCCTTTGGCTTGTGTCCTTGGGGGTGTCCTTGGGGGAATAACAACCTTTTTAGGGACAGTAGTGAGGTTAATCTTAATTCTGGGAGTAGATCTCTGAATAGATCCAGGGATCTTCTTTCCAGTTTTAGGATGACTCACTGAAGGAATAGAGGAGTTCTTCTTCTGTTTCTGAAAATTCTTGATTGTAGGAACATGGTCAAGAAATTTGTCCTTGATCATTTTCTTAGAATCAGTAGATTTTGAGATAGGTCGCTTCTCATTTATATGAGGTTTTTGAGAAGAAGGATCAGGAATTGAAGAAACAAACATTCCAAATTTTAACACGGAACGATCATTCTCTGATTCTTCTTTGTTAGGGTTATATCCTAAACCACTTTTGACCTTCATAGGGATCTGGGCATTGATGATCTCATTGACTTTATCAGAAGCCTTACACCATCCTTCGATGGTAGCTTTTTCAGCCTTGAGATCAACGATAGCCTTTTCCCGATCAGTGATATCTTGTTATCTCTCAATGCTTATTGTTTGATTTACGAAGACTTGGTCTTTAAAAGTTTCTTCAATCTTTGTAAGTTCTTTGATTTTTAAATGACAATTTTTCAGTTGTTCTGATAGATCAATATTGATTTGTTCAGCTTTGATCTTTCCATTTAAAGCATTGTAAAAATCAACACTCATAGAATCGAGAGCCGACAAATTATCACTTTAAGATATAGAGAGTTTGGCAGAGATATTTACCTGAGTCGAAGGTGACTTTGAGAATGATGTTTCAGAAACTTTTTCAGCTTCCTCAATTTTAACAATTAAACAGAGGAAGGCAAGATCTTCTTCGTCAGAACCTGATTCATCAAAGGTTTTGGCCCAATCATCTTCTTGATCCCAATTAACTTCTTCAACAACTAGACCTTTGCCTTTTTGCTGGTTCTTTTTAAGATCTCTGTATTTATTCTTTAACTTAGAATATTTCTCCTTTTTTTCAGAGTTCTGAGAGGTAGTGGGTGCAGCTACTTTCTTAGATCTGCACTTACTTGCAAAGTGACCCTTTCGCTGACAGTTATAGCATATAGCAGATGCTTTTTCAGCGGGCAAAGTCTTTGACTTGTCAGAGTCAACGATAGCAGGAGGTTTTCGGAAGTTACTCTTCCTAGCAAATCTTTTAAAATTGTTTGTGAGAAGAGCTAGAGAATTATCAAACTCAGAGATATCAGCATCAGTGAGTTCTTCTAAATCAATTTGATTTAATTCAGTGATAGAGGTAATAGAGGAAGAAACTTGTTTTGAAGGATCTTCCTCTGAAGTCATTAATGCCAACGAAGTACTTTTGGCATTTTTTGTATCATTAATGAGGTTTTTCCTTAAAGCTTAAGATTGCTCTTCATTTAGGAGCATTCCCTATAAAGCACTTAGAGAGAGAGAGTTTCAAGATTCTTTGACAGTTTCAGACATGTAGTGTACACTCCCCATTGTGTAGGCAGTGCCTCTATGAATTTTGTCAGTATTTCAGCATTAGAGTATTCTCCGTTGACAGTTTTCATGTCAATCAAGAGAAACTTAAATCTTTGTTGAATTTGAGATAGAGTTTGACCTTTTAAATGCATAAAGCTCTCATATTGTCTTACCAGATATATACATCTAGTGATTTGAACTTCATTAGTTCCTTCATATTGAATACATAGAATATCCCACATGGCTTTAGAAGTTCTCATCTTCATCATAGAGTGATATACTTCATCTGGTAAAGACATAGCTATTATGGATCTAACTTTAACATCTATAGCTACTTCCTTTTTATCATCTTCACTCCATCGATTTGGAGTTTTGACGATTCTTCTCTCAGCAATAGCTGGAGTGGTTGTAGTGGCGGGAATTGCAGGGACCGGGGCTGTAGGAATGGATGGTCCATTCTCTAGATAAAAGGGGATATTAGGATCAGACCCTTCTAGGAATAGAGTCATTCTTTCCTTCCATAATGGAAAGTTATCACGGCTAAATCTGGGACGTTTAGCTAAAGATCCATTATCAGTGTAGTTTGTATTAGTATTAATCATTTTAAAATAACTTAAGAAACAAGTATTTTAAAGATAAGTAAGCAAGAAACACTGCTCTGATACCACTTGTTGGTCCCAAAGGAGTCTACAAGAGTTCAATAGATATAGAAACAGTTTGTAGAGGGCGTGAGTTGGGTGCTTTAACCATTCAGCCATGGATGCTTAGCGGGTCATAGTGAATGACCAGATTCCAATTCAAATGGAATCTTTCAACTAAAGCAATGAGATGCTTAAATGGAATTCTTTTAGTTCTAATAAATCAGGAGGAATTTAATGACAGGACATGAATTCAAGTTCTGGATTTTAGAATTGAGAGAGATATTGAGAGAGATCAAGAATTCTCACTATTTCTTAGATTCCTGGACCCAATTCAATTCAGTGGGATCTTTCATTCACATTTTTTTCCACCAAGAACGTTTTATAAAACTTTTTGACTCCCGAATTTGGAGTATCCTACTTTCACACAATTCACAGGGTTCAACAAGCAATCGATATTTCACGATCAAGGGTGTAATACTCTTTGGAGTAGCGGTCCTTATATATCGTATTAACAATCGAAATATGGTCGAAAGAAAAAATCTCTATTTGATAGGGCTTCTTCCTATACCTATGAATTCCATTGGACCCAGAAATGATACATTGGAAGAATCCGTTGGGTCTTCCAATATCAATAGGTTGATTGTTTCGCTCCTGTATCTTCCAAAAGGAAAAAAGATCTATGAGAGTTCTTTCCTGAATCCGAAAGAGAGTACTTGGGTTCTCCCAATAACTAAAAAGTGTAGCATGCCTGAATCTAACTGGGGTTCGCGGTGGTGGAGGGACTGGATCGGAAAAAAGAAGGATTCTAGTTGTAAGATATCTAATGAAACCGTCGCTGGAATTGAGATCTTATTCAAAGAGAAACATCTCAAATATCTGGAGTTTTTCTTTGTATATTATAGGGATGATCCGATCTGCAAGGACCATGATTGGGAATTGTTTGATCGTCTTTCTCTGAGGAAGAGGCAAAATAGAATCAACTTGAATTCGGGACCACTATTCGAAATCTTAGTGAAACACTGGATTTGTTATCTCATGTCTGCTTTTCGTGAAAAAATACCAACTGAAGTGGAGGGTTTTTTCAAACAACAAGGGGCTGGGTCAACTATTCAATCAAATGGGGTGTTGAATACAAACACACAAATTTTCTGTTTTTTAAATGAGATTATATTAAATAAACAGATTTACAATTACAAACGGAATTAGAATAAGTATTAAACCTATTCTATTGTAACTAAGAAATCACACAGTTTTGATGCACAAGGAAATAAGAAAGAAAAGAAGCAGAGGTTTTAAGAAATAGAAAGTAGCATGCATAAAGATGAAGAAGAGATCTTCATCTATTTATACCTGTCGCAATTAATGCAAGACCAAAGGTATATGCCACGTGTCAAGATTTCATTTGAAGCTTGTCATTTGTTCAAAAGTAACCATGCTTTTGGCCGCGTGTGAATAGTACCATATCAGATTTGATGTGGACATAAGAGACATGTCGTACATATGTTTCTGACATAGTATAAGGTTTTGACTTTTGTGCATCGAGGATAAGATCAACATAAATCTTGTTGAAAGGCTTCATTTGATCGCTGAACTTTGAAACTTCAAGGATGAACTTTCGTGGTATCGCTGAGGCCTAACAAAGACATCACACTTTAGTTTAGATAATCCTAGCTAATGCTGAGCCGCTTCAGATCACTAGCTGATTATCTCTATCTTCAGCTTGGTCTTCGACTTTCGCTGAATGTTCTTTTGGTGTGATTGTTGTTCTGCAGATCTTCAGGGATAAGGTCAAAGTTCTTGATAATCAGCGATCGCTGATTGAAGTCAGCGTATGCTATCGCTGAATTTGAACTATACCTTATGCATGGAATTTTCACTAAGTATACAGAGGAATCATATTCAAATCACTAAGAGGAGTTATGATCAACATTTAATTTGTTTCCGATGGAAGATGAATTCATAATTTTCGGTATGGTAGATGAGGAGTTCGTATGTGATGCTTTGGTCCAACATCCACATGCAAGACGATTGTTGTATTATGGTATTCTTGTAATGTTTGTAGATTTCTTATAATTAATCCATGGATGAAGATACATTCTTACTTTTTTTTAACAAAACTTCCATTTTCTTTGGAACTCAACGTCTCTACCCCTTTTCTAAATGAACATTGTAAACCATAAAAAAGTAGGATTATAGGATAACTTATAATTGATATCAAAAAGTTCGACAATAAGTTATTTGTTGAGCTATTTAATTCTAAAGAACAATCATCATAAAACAAATAAAACGTTGTATATTATTCTAAGGTTATTCATTATATACCCTTAACCACCTGCCACATTGCTACCATTACCTACTCTAAAACATAAACCATCTCTATTAACACATGTCAACTTAATATTTTCTATACAAAAAAACCCTTATATCTGCTAAAGAACCCTTATCAATAAATTCAATCAATAATCTGATCTACAAATATGATGCAAAACAACTTTGAGGACATCCAATCTTTCAACCGATATGGTCCTTTACTTCTCCGACTTCGGTACTTCGATCTTCGGTGGCGACTCCATCCAGAAACAAACGACGACCAACGTTAGATTATCGCCACTATTCCTCTTTAAAGCCTTACTAACAAGTTCTCTAGAACATTTTCTAGGATCATTATGAACCATAAGTTCTCTCCTTACTATTATCACAGCATATTGGCTCATCACATCCCACAAACCATCATCCCTAAGTATCAGAAACTCGTCTTCTTTGGTTAGGATCACCTCTTTTAACTCCAGTTCGGTGCTTACGGAAAAGACGAGCTTTTTGGTTCCTTCATATGCCAGTCTCCTAGTGCGTGTAACTTGACAGCAACCCTCCACTCTCCTTCCGTCCAAACAGGCAACATAACTTTAGTAGGAATTCAGGGCCTTCAGGGATCAGGCTAGTACACAATTTCACATCCCTTCGATATTATCACGAGGAGGTTGAATTTTGCATACCCTCGGTGTTAAGAATAACAAGAAAATTTGAGGAATACACATACCATGATAATAAAGCCACCAAACAAGTTTGCATACCCTGCAAAATGGAAATAAGAGGTCATTCAATTCATAGAAGATGAAGAAAACTAAAGAATTTAATTCCATCCATAATCCCTGAATTCATGGTTAGAGCATATAAACAACCCTCTCATTATATTGTTTGGAAAGAATAAACACTCATTAATGTGCGTAGACAAAAGATCATGTATAAAGAAACAATGGGAAGTGCTCAATGCCACATAAAACATAGTTGAATAAAACAACTGATTGAACTGATTTATAAAAATTCTCCTTTTGTTCTATAAGATGTGCACATATATAGTCAACCTACTAATGGTTTTCACACAAATCACTAAATAATTTGTTTATACAATTAAAGCTACAAATTTATGCTGGACTTCACAAGGGTGCAAACTGTATACAGTAAATTAAGTAAATTAAGCAAACATTGATAGTGTCCAATTAGTTAAAAAGAACAATCAGACAACAAAATTAGTGATGGGGGAATACTCATAATAGATTAAGGGGCTGTTTTACCATATGCTTACCCGAATAAATGCATACCAAGTCACATTACCTTTCCGGATGAATATGGTAAGAACCAAGAACCTTACCCGGTAAGAGCGAGACAATGACCAAGAGTCTTACTCGGTGAGTAAGGACGATGATTCTTACCACAGTAAGTGCTCACCGGGTAGATTGTTGCATAAGATGTCATTTTCGTGGACTAAAATCTTACCCGATAAATAAATGATAGTGTTGAACTTTACCGGTAAGCACTTACCTGGTAAGTGTTTGGTAACCGTTCCCTAAGACAAAATATAACTGAATTTAGTATAAAATCTCCAATTGGGATCTGAAAGCAATGATAAGGTGAACCTGATCATATTCATAAGGAGATTCTGCATTATTTGTAAACCCCATATCATAAATCAATTTAAATTATTGATGAAGAGAAATCAAATAAACAATTTGCTGTGAAAGGAGGCATGCCTTTCAAAATTACAAATTTAGAATCACAATGTATAATTTATTAAAGCATGGTTTTTAAAACCCCACCAAACTATTTTCTTTAGATGAGCTTAACGTTTTTACTTTTACATTTTATTTTCACTACTAACTTTCCATGACCCTATTGCCTGCAGGCCCAAGTGATTAGGAATTTATCCTTACACTCGTTTTTAACTAGTAAGGGCCATTTACCAACTCTTATCGGGTAAGTATTGTCCAAGTAAGAATGCTGACCAGAGTAAATGTTGTCTCGGGTAGGTACTTTCTCGGTAAGAGTGTTTACCAAATGTTTTTATTAAGTGTTTACCATTAATAAAATGACAATTATAACCCCAAAAGGTTAAAACATTTTTATTTTTAATAAAAATAATATTTTTTATTGATGTTTGGAAATACATTGAACGTTTAGTTTTCCTTTTTCACTGTTAGGTCTGAAAATATTGTATCCGAGATCACAAATATTGAAGACGTGAAAGGATAAAGTGTAAAGTCATCAATATGGAATGATTTAAATGTTAGGAAAGGTGTAAGGATTAGGAAGGATTCTATTTAAGGCAAGTGTATAATGCCTATCTTATGGTTTCCTTATAATAATAAATGTCTAGCATATAAATACAAGGTTAAGGCTAGCATTAGAGAACTAGATCATTAATTTATATTGTTCTAGAGAGAGTTTATTAGAGAGATATCATTGTAAACACTCGTTCATACAAGTGAGATATACAAAATAAAGTGTTCTTATTGATATTATTCTTATTTATTGTGTTCATCACATTGTTACCTGATCATATCAGGGATCTACATTCACTTATAAAGTTAATTATTTAGTTAGTTTATCAGTTTTAACATCTGTAGCTTTTGAAACTCTAGAGCTGCAGAAAGTCTTTTTGTAAACAACGCCAAACAGGGAAAAAAAATCCAAAAATTGGTGATCAAAGTCCGTTTACAGATTGAATCAAAGCTCCAGATGATTAGAGGAATAATGGTCGATCACAACAATCCTTCAAACAGAGCCAGAACAGCCCCAAGAAGATCAGATCCAAAAATCACAAAAAAATGCCAAAAACGCGATTCTTCGTAAATAAACTCCAAATCGAGAATCAAAACTGGAATTAGAGATGAAATTGAAGCTAAAAAGGGAGTAGAAGGAGAAATCGACCCTAAAACAATGTTTAGGATCGAAAAAAAGGCATCCAAACCCTAACCCATCATGAAAATGGCAGAAAAACCCTAAACTGAGAAGAAACCTGGGAAAAAATGGCAAAAACGAAAAATAATGTCTCCCTAGGGGTATTTTCCATCAGTGGGTGCTCTAGGGGTGAAAAAATAATAGCAAGGGAGGGGAGTGCATTAGAAAAATGAAATTTGACCCGGGTAATCATCATTTTGGTGCTGGCTCGGTAAGATCTCAGTCAGCTTCTCGGTCAGATCTTTGTCAGATTTGTGATTTGGTAAACACACTGACTGCTGATCGATTCAAATTTGATATGGGGTGGTGATGCTACAGGGTTAGATACCTAACACTTGCTAGGTAAGTACTTACCGTTGTGTTCATCCAATAAGGTAAAGTTACTGTTGGTCCCAAAGGAGTCTACAAGAGTTCAATGGATATAGAAACATTTTGTGGAAGGGGGGGGGGGGGTTGAATAAAAACACAAGTTTTTTGGGTCTTTAAATGTGTTTATATTGAATAAACAAATTTACAGTTATAAGCAAAATTAGAACAAGTATTAAACCTATTCTATCATATCTAAGAAATCACGAAGATGATGCACAAGAATAACAAAGAAAAGCAACATAGGTTTAAGGAATAGAAACTAGCATGCATAAAGATGAAGAAGGGTTCTTCATATGTTTATACCCATTGCATTAAATCCAAAGCAAAAGGTATGAGCCACGTGTCAAGTTTCTATTTGAGACTTGCCTTTGTCCAAAAAGCAACCATACTTTTGGCCGTATATGAACAGTAACCAAATCGCATTTGATGGGGACATAAGGAACAATCCGTACGTCCTTTTCTGACAAGGCATGGGGGTTTTGACTCTTGTGCATCGAGAATAAGATCAACTTTGATCTCGCTGAATGGGCCTTACTTGATCATGGAACCAAAACTTCAAGGATGAAGTCTTCAGATATCGCTGAGGATTTTGCAAGATCTCACACCGTGTAGATGACTGTTGCTATCGCTGAACCGCTTCAAGTCACTTAGTTGATCATCTCTTTCTTCAGCTTAGGTCTTCGACGTTCGCTGAATGGTCTTGTTGTGTGAGTGTTGGTCTTCAATTCTTCAGAGGTAGAATATTGTTCCTGATTATCAGCGATCACTGAGCGCAGTTAGTGTATGCTATCGATGATTCTAAAACTGTTCTATAAATGGCATTTTCACTAAGTATAAGAGGAATCATATTCAAATTACCGAAAGAAGTTTGGATCAACAATCTCCCCTTATTTGATTATGATTAAGAAACATAGGAAAATTGCTTGTAGAGATTAGTAAAGGTTTAGAAATTTTTAAAGTAAAGAAATCTAAGTACTAATCTGTGAGATCTTTTTCAGCTAATAACCTAAGTGTAAAAGCTATAAAGTACAGTCACTGATTGAATTACAAAGTGTAATATCAGTGAGTATGTAGATTTTCAAGGAAATTAGAACTCATATGTTCATTGTCCCTTTTACTATTTTCAGGGATTTTTTCAGTACACAGACGAAGAAGAGTACTTCATTGAATTTCATTACGAGTATAATTTGAAGAATTACAAGTAGAATGAAATTACAATTGTAAGAGTAAAGTACAGTACACTGAGTAAATTACAAAGGAATTGAAAAACATTAGAGTAGTGAATGCATTTTTGTCCATAGGTGAACAAGCAGTTATAGTACATGATCTTGATGAGTTTTGAAGGAGCCTTTTTGATCTCCTTATTTATGAGAAACCTCGTTACCCATCATTTTCTAGAAAGGCCATTCCTGCTTCAGGGAGAGTAGTGATTTCATTTTCTTCGTACTTTCTCCCCTCAGGCAGGGATGTATTAAGCATTGAGAGCTCGGGATAATTAGGTGGGCGCAGAGACTATCAAAGCCAAATTTAGTCTCATGTTCATTTCTGGACGATGGACCTTCTTCAGCGTCGGGCTTTGATCTTCTTTTCTTTGATTTCTTAGGGAGAAGAGGAACTCTGACATGTGATATCCTTTGCAATAGCTGATCAAGATGTCTCTCTACTACACCTTTGAATTGAGATTTAGAACTCTGTTGATCCAAACTCCTTTCAGTGATTTGAATATGATTCCTCTTATACTTAGTGAAAATTCCATCTATAGGATAGTGTTCAGAATCAGCGATAGCATACACTGACTACGCTTAGTGATCACTGATAATGAGGAACAATATCCTATCCTCGAAGAACTAAAGACCAGCACTCACACAATAAGGCCTTTCGGCAAAAGTCAAAGACCAAAGCTGAAGAAAAGAGATGATTAGCTAAGTGACCTGAAGCGGTTCAGCGATAGCAACAGTCATCTACATAAGTATAAGAGCAACAGTCATCTATACAGTCATCTTGCAAAATCCTTAGTGATACCTACAGTCTTCATCCTTGAAGTCTCTGGTTCATCGATCAAAGTGGGGCCCATTCAGTAAGATCAAAGTTGTCTTATCCTTGATGCACAAAAGTCAAAACCTCCATTCCTTGTCAGTAAAGGACGTACGGATTGTTCCTTAAGTCCCCGTCAAATATGATTAGGTTACTGTTCAAATACGGCAAAAGAATGGTTGTATTTTTGACAAGGGACAAGTCTCTGATAGAAACTTGACACGTGGCAAATACCTTTTACTTTGCATTTAATGCAACGGGTATAAATAGATGAAGAACCCTTCTTCATCTATATGCATGCATGCCACTTTCGCTCTCTTAAACCTCTATTGCTCTTTTATCTTATTCTTGTGGATCATCTTTCTTAGTTGTAATAGAATAGGTTTTATACTTGTTCTAATTCCGCTTGCAACTGTAAATTTGTTTATTTAATATAAACACATTTAAAAACCTAAAAAGCTTGCGTTTGTATTCAACCCCCCTTTCTACAAACTGTTTCGATATCCATGGAACTCTTGTAGACTCCTTTGGGACCAACAAGTGGTATTAGAGCAGTGTTTCTTGCTTTCTAATCTTTAAAACAACTAATATTCTGTTATTTTAAAATGGCTAACACAAACACAAAGTACATATATAATGGATCTTTAGCTAAACCTCCTAGATTTAGCCATGATAATTTTCTAGTTTGGAAGGAAAGAATGACTCTTCCTAGAAGGGTCAGATCCTAAGATCCCCTATTATCTAGAGAATGGACCATTTGTTCCAACAGCTCTTGTTCCAGCAGTTCCTGCTACTGCTAACACTCCTGCTATTCCTGAGAGACGTATCGTCACAACTCCAAATCAATGGAGTGAAGAGGATAAGAAAGAGCTAGAGTTGACTCAAAAGCTAGATCTATTATTGCAATGTCTCTTCCAGATGATGTTTATCACTCTGTGATGAAAATGAGAACTTCTAAATCCACGTGGGACACTCTCTGTGTTCAATATGAAAGAACCGATGAGGTTCAGATTACTCGCAGTATTAACTTGGTAAGACAATATGAAAGTTTCATGTCTCAGAAAAATGAAACTCTTTCTCAAGTTCACTAAAGGTTTAATTGTCTCTTAATAGACATGAAAACTGTTAATTGTGAGTACTCTAACTCTGAACAATGGGAAACTTTTACAATGTGTCTTAAACTGTCTAAGGATATTGAAACTCTTTCTTTAAGTCCTTTGTATGGAATATTGCTCAATCGTTAGCAATCTCAAACCTCAAAAAGAAACCTCATTAAAGACACTAAAGCTGCTAAAAGTACTTCTTTGGAATTAGTGACTTTAGATATGGAACCTTCTAAACTTGTTTCTTCCTCTATCACTTCCATAACTGAGTTAGAACAACTAACCAGAGGATATCACTGATGCTTATATCTCTGACTTTGATAGCTCTCTAGCTCTTCTTACTAACAATTTCAGGAGATTCCCTAAAAAGAGCAACTTCAGAAAGAACCCAGCAACTACTGACTCTGATAAGTCAAAAACTCTTCTTGCTGAAAAAAGCTTCAGCGATCTGCTATAACTATCAGCGCAAAGGTCACTTTGCCAGCGAATGCATATCCAAAAAGGTTGCAGCTACATCATCTTCTCAGATCTCTGACAAATCTAAAACTGAAAAATACTCTAAGTTAAAAGAGAAGTATCATAATCTGAAGAAGAACCAGTGAAAGGGCAAAGGTCTTGTCGCTGAAGAAGTTGACTGGGAACAAGAAGAAGACTGGACTCAGACCTCTGAGGAATCAGGGTCAGATGAAGAAGATCTTGCCTTCATTTGTCTCATGGCCAGAATAGAAGAAGCTGAAGAGGCTTCTGACACCTCTTATTTAGAGTCTCCAGTAACTCAGGTACCTATCTCCTCTATATCTGAAACCAATAACTTGTCTACTCTTGACTCAATGACCGTTGATTTTTACAATGCTTTAAATGGAAAAATAAAAGCTGAACAAATAATTATAGATCTTTCTAAACAGCTTATAAATTGTCATATCAAAATCAAAGAAATTTCTAAAATCGAAGAAGATTTTAATGACCAAATCTTTGTAAATCAGACAATAACCATTGAAAAAGAGCAAGCTATCTTTGAGCGTGAAAAGGCCATCGCTGATCTCAAAGCTGAAAAAGCTACCATTGAAGGATGGTGTAAGGCTTCTGACAAAGTGAATGAGATCATAAATGCTCAGATCTTTACTAAGGTCAAGAGAAGTCTAGGATATTCCTCTAACCAAGAATAAATAGACACAGACGGTTCCATGTTAAAATTTGGAATGTTTGTTTCTTCTACCCCTGATCCCTCTTCTCAGAAAGTCCTCATCGCTGAGAAAAGACCTTCTAAACCTTCTAAACTGTCTACCAAGGATTCAAGGAAGGTGATCAAGGACAAGTTCCGTGACCATATTCCCACGATCAAGAATTTCGAAAAGATGAAGAAGAATCCTTCACTTCCTTCATTAAGTCGTCCTAAATTTGGAAGAAAGATCTCTGGATCTGTTCAAAGATCAACTCCCAAAACGATCTTACTCCATCTATTCCATAGGAATTGATTATTCCTCCTAGGACTATGGAAAAAGGAATTCTTGGCCCTGGTCCTGAAAATGCTTTGACCTCCCTGCATGCTTCCAACTCAAAACCCTTTTTCAAATATAGAAAGTGCTATCACTGTGCTGAAACAACCCACATTGCTAGTAAGTGTCCAGATGTTACTAAAGCTGAAAGAATGGCCCATAATGTTTACATAGAAAGTAGCTCACGCTGAGAAATCAGCTAAAGTGAAATCCTCTAAGGGTGGTAAAACATCCAAGGTGAAGATAATCACTGAAGAAATTTCCTCAACAAGTAACATATCTGCCAAACCTGTTGTTTCCACTAACAATACAGGACCCATAATAGTATGGGTACCTATGAAAAATTAATCCTCTTGTCTTATGCAGAGTGCTAAAGGTATCTGGTATCTCGATAGCGGATGCTCAAGGCACTTGACTGGCAGAAAATCTTTGCTCTCTGAATACAAGGAGGAAACTGGTCCCTCAGTGACGTTTGATGGAAATGGCAAAGGATACACCAAGGGTTATGGCGTTCTATCCAACGGAGCAACTTCATTTAGTCTTCTTGCTTATGATGAAGGGCTAAAGCATAATCTCTTAATCATTAGTCAACTCTGTGATAAAGATTTCAATGTCTTGTTCACAAAGACCATATGTGTTGTCACTGATAAAAATGATAAACTTGTTCTAAAAGGAAAAAGATCAGAAAATGTGTATGTCATAAATATGGATAGCTCTCACTCTAAAAATGCATGCTTTCTCTCAAGGGCCTCCTCTGATATTAATTGGCTCTGGCACAAGAGACTATCTCATCTGAACTTTAAGATGATCAATGAAATATCTCAAAAGAAACTTGTCAGTTATCTCGCTAAACATACTTTTACAAAGGAATCTCTTTGTTCAACATGTGAGAAAAGAAAGCTGACAAAAGCATCTTTAAGATCTAAGCAAGTTTCCTCAGTGAGCACACCTCTTCAACTACTTCACATGGATCTATTTGGACCAGTCAACGTCCAATCCATGTTTGGAAAGAAATACACTCTTGTGATAGTTGATGAATATTCCAGATATACATGGTTATTCTTTCTTCGATCCAAAAGTGATACATCTGATGAAATTATTTCCTTTATCAAAAGAATGGAAGTCCTGAACAATCTAATTGTTCGTTCCATGAGAAGTGATCATGGCACTGAATTAAAAAACAGCACTCTGATCACTTTCTTTGAAGAAAAAGGAATCATTCATAATTTTTCATCAGTGAGAACCCCTCACCAAAATGGTGTTGCTGAACGACGAAACTGAACGATCATTGAAGCGGCTCGCTTAATGCTCAGCGAATCACGTCTACCAACTCAATTCTAGGCTGAAACAATTAACACTGCATGTTTCACTCAGAATTGATCATTGATAGTCAAACGATTCAAGAAGACCTCCTATGAATTATTTCATGGAAGAAGACCCTCTCTGAAATATCTACATATCTTCGGA
This sequence comes from Silybum marianum, assembly GCA_036898165.1. NCBI lineage: Eukaryota > Viridiplantae > Streptophyta > Magnoliopsida > Asterales > Asteraceae > Silybum > Silybum marianum. The sequence continues at coordinate 16,563,866 of CM072531.1, read as the reverse complement.
TGTATTTGTTACATTCTGAATGACAAGGGATCATTTAGGAAAATTCTATCCAAAGGCAGATGATGGCATATTTCTTGGATACTCCTCAGTGTCTAAGGCATTAGAGTCTTCAAAAAAAGAAGACAACATGTTGAAGAAACCATGCATGTGAACTTTGATGAATATCGTTCATCAAATTCTATTCCTATCTCTGAACGACGAGGAACTAAATAATTTCATTGTTCCTGAAAATAATGATGATGAAGGTCCTAACTTCATTCATAGCACAAGTAATGATCCATCCACATCAGGGATAGAAGTTACACCCTTAAATCCGTTTCCTCCCTCTGATTCTTCCAACAGTAATTCATCAGTGAATAATCAAGTACCTCTCTCTTTACAAGAGAATGCACATCCCTCTAGATCTCTTCAAGGGATGATAGAGAATGCTGAAGAACCTATTGCTGAAGCATCTACCGTTCTCCTTGAACAAGTCACTGAATCTCATGTTGATCAAACTCCTCAACCTCCGGCTCAGCGATGGACTGAAAAACGTCCATTAAATCAAATTATTGGTGATCCCAACGAAGGTATTAGAACCCGTGGGGGTACAGGTAATATTTATATTTTTGTTAACTTCATATCTCTGACCGAACCTAAAAAGATCGATGACGCTATCATTGATCCAAATTGGGTCTCTTCTATGCAAGAAGAGCTAACTGAGTTTCGTAGAAACAAAGTTTGGAATCTTGTACCTCGTCCATCTGGTAAACCTGTTATAGGTACTAAATGGGTATTTCGTAACAAGCTAGATGAAAATGGCACTATTGTCTGTTATAAGGCTAGACTTGTTGCTCAGGGATACATACAGGAAGAAGGAATTGATTATGATGAAGTCTTTGCTTCTGTTGCTAGACTTGAATCCATAAGACTTTTCTTAACTTATGCTGCCCATAAAGACTTTAGAGTTTTCAAATGGATGTTAAAAGTGCTTTTCTAAATGGTAAACTTAAAGAGGAAGTTTATGTTAAGGAACCTCCTGGGTTCACTGATCCTAAACACCCTAGTTTTGTTTTCAAACTACAAAAGGCTCTTTACGGGTTAAAACAGGCTTCTAGAGCTTGATATGATACCCTTTCTAAATATCTTCTTAAAGAAAAATTTGTTCGTGGAAAAATTGACCAAACCCTCTTTCTTAGGAAATACAAAGGTCATACTATTCTTGCTCAAATATATGTTGATGATATTATATTTGGATCCACAAGACTCAAATTATGTACTCGTTTTGCCAAAAGAATGAAAGGAAGAATATAAAATGAGTATGATTGGTGAACTAACATATTTTTTAGGTTTGCAGATTAAGCAATCTGAAAAAGGCATCTTTATATGCCAAAGCAAATATGTTAAAGACCTGTAGAATAAATTTGACATGTCTCAAAGTTCAGCGATAAAGACTCGTATGGCAAATCCCTTGACTTTGAACAAGGACCCTGATGGGAAACCAGTCAATATCACTGCCTATAGAGGAATGATAGCCTCCTTGCTGTATCTTACAGCTAGCCGACCCGATATCATGTATTCTACCTGTCTCTATGCAAGATATCAAACTGAACCAAAGGAATCCCATCTGATCGTTGTAAAGCGAATATTCAGATATCTAAAAGGAACTCCTAATCTAGGTCTTTGGTATCCCAAAGGCTCAGGATTCGATCTAATTGGTTACTGTGATAGTGATTTTGCAGGTTGCAAAATGATAGGAAGAGCACTATTGGTGGCTGACAGCTACTAGGTGGAAAGTTGGTAAGTTGGATAAGTAAAAAGCAAAACTCTGTGTTCATATCAACTGCTGAAGCTGAGTACGTAGCCTCTGGAAGTTGATGTGCCCAAATCCTTTTGATGAGAAACCAACTCAGAGACTACGATCTAAAGGTCTCAAATATCCCTATCTCTTGTGATAACACAAGTGTTTTTCGCCATCGCAAACAATCCTGTACTTCATTCTAAAACCAAGTATATCGAGATCAGATATCACTTTATCAGAGATTATGTAATGAAAGGTGAAGTTGAACTTCATTTTATACCTACTGAATATCAACTCGCTAATCTATTTACGAAGCCTCTTGATGAGACTAGATTTAATATGTTAATCAGCGAACTTGGAATGTTAACGCTGAAGAATGAAAATTCTCAGTAACCAACTATATTCAGTGAATACTAAAATATATTTCAAAGTCATCAATCATTCCCTGAACTATGATTTAGTCATACATACATCTCACCAAGGTATGTCTTTCTATTTCCTGCCCTCTATGATTCAGGGAATGGATCTCAAAATTGAAAACCCATCACTGACATTCCTTTAATGTTAGATGATGAGGATTTAAAAGGATAGTGATTAACATTTATTATTTAAATGTTAATCTTATCATTTTTCCAAAAGAAAAGGACACGTCATACCTTTTTCTAACACACGACGGACCTCGAGGTTTCCTATCCTATCAACCCCTAGGAACGTGCGCTAGGTCATCATCGTCACCTTTTCTCAAAAAGCTAAACCGTCATTTAGCATTCTTCTCTCTTCTCTTTCTCTCTCATCCAACTATATAAGGAAAATTCTTTTCCTTTTCCTTGTTACGTGCTCAGATTTACTCGAAGCAAGAAATTTGAATTCTCTCTGCAAACCTTCAAGAACACCAAGAACACGCAATTCTGCGTTTTTTCTCAATTCTCAAGTTTTCTCGTAAGGTTTGATCTTTCCTATTATCTTTTATGCTCAAACAATATAGATGTTGTTTACTACTTCTATTCATCTTCTATAACTCCTTTTTATAAAGATTTGTGCTTTAAATATTCTCAGAACTATTTAATTTAAACCATAAAAACTTGTTCTAACTTCCTTTTTAGAACAGAAGACATTTTGGGCATTTTGATCCAAAATTTTATCTAATGAGAGATATGAAAAAGAAGCTTCGAGAAAACTGGTGTTTTCTGAATTATATGAAGCCAGTAAGCAAACAGCGAATCCATGGGTATTTAAACCCGAGTATCCAGGGAAAAGCAGAATATTTGATGACTTTTTCTCAAAACTGTTTACGGTATATCTAAATACCATAAATAAACTTTTTGTTTAAAACATTCTTTCTAAAAAATCGGCCAAAAACAACAAGTATTTTGATTTTGTTCATCAAAACACTTGTTCTTCTTATCAATTTGGTATTCTTCATACCAAAAATCTGGTTTATAATCTCTTTTATTAAACCATGATTTTCCTATTTGTTGTTCCTATCTTTGAAACAGCAATGGCATCGTTAAGCTCCAAGTTCAACTATGTGGAAGATGAAGTTCTACCAGTAACAAACTTCGTTGGGGCTCCAGAAGCGAAGTTCACCCCTGAATAAGCAATCATCAAGCCAAGCAACTTCATAGCCATGGTTGATATTCCCGCTGACAAGCCACATTTCGCTGATGGTGGCAAGTTTATTATGAAGTACCCTCTGAAGTACGCCTTCACCATTTTTCTGTTGGAATCAGTGCTGATCTCCAGCATTTCTGGTTCACTACCCATACCACCACCGTAACCACTGAAAACGAAGTTGAACTCTGTGCTATGGAGTTCACCACTGAAAAAGGAACATATGCCATTACCTATGGTGTTGTTCATGCTGCTATTCGCCTCCCTTCAAGAGGTAAGAATCAGACTTGGACCTCTGCACCAACAAAGGAAGAACTCATCTCCTTCCTTGACTTCATCGGCTACAAATGGGATGCTGGTGTGAAGACCATGACCAAAAATGAGAAGAAGCGAATGCCTGTTAGGTGGAAATACATCTTCACGTAGGTGATTAAGTGCTTAGGCACTAAGACTAGGTCTTATGATCAAAACAACAAGCCATGTTTGGAGATGGCTTTCTCTCTTTGCCATGATCGAAAGCTGAATTTCGCTGAACACATCTTCAACCAACCTCTACAACCGGGTTCATTTACCCAAGAGGGAGAAGACTATCCCTTTTCCAAGATTCATAGAAACAATATTGGAAAATGTCTATGAGGGATACCCTATGGTCGGAAATCACTCCATCTCTCAGGTAGGGAAGAAGTCCCTGGAAATTGATATACAACCAAGAGATACCCCCTACCTCCCCTATATGCTGGATCTCATCAGGGACGCTGCCCTATTGTCACCTCTACACCAACTCCTACCAATCATGTACCTTCTGTGTCCAAATCACTGCCAAACCCATCAGTGATTATCCTCGACACTTCTTCTCCTTTCAAACGCAAACAGCCGACTAACGGTCATAAAAAGACTGTCGCTCACAAGCCCTCTACAAAGAAGAAAAAGACGAGTATATCTCAACAATCTACTCTTCCTAGCATCAATGTACAGTTAACGCCTCCTCTCTCCCTAGCCACGACAATGGCCTCTACGTCTATTGCCATCTCCTCTTCATCAGCATTACCCCTATTCTCAGCGACTCTGGTCACTGAAAATGTAATAGCCAGCTACGCTGAAGCTGGGTCAGGTATAACATGTACATCCTTATCTTCTTCTTCTTCTTCTTCTTCTTCTTCTTCTTCTTCTTCTTCTTCTATCTACTCTTCTTTGGTCCGCACATCAACTCGTGATTTGTGATTCTGATGAGGTTGAACATTGTGCTATCCACGACTCAATTTTGTTTCGACAATCTGAACTTCGGAAAGCCACGTGCACAGGGCCTGAAAATGTTTCTCTTAAAAATTCTCAGGCACAGGTTAGTGATCCTCACGACACTGCCGTCGCATGTTCCGTCCCTGAGAGTAATCCTCTCGATACTCTCAAGGAACCCTTGCTTATACATACTACCTCCCAACACATATCGTCTAACCCAGAGCTCTTTTGGGATGCTCTATCTTTATTGTCAACAGGTGTCGTTGCTACTATCTTCTCATCAGCAACCACCACCTCTACCGCCGTTGCTGCTCCAATCAGCGGACCCTCTGTCTCTTCACCTCCATCCAACAACCCTACTTCGTCTCCATCTCCTGAGATCAAAAAAGGTGAAGATCTTAAGAGAGTGAAGATAGAGAAGTTTCCAACCAAGCTTCCTTCCTTTGTTGCTGAGATACAGAAGATCTCTCTGCCTCCTTCATCGTTTCCAGCCACGGACTTCTTGGTCAATGAATGTGCCCTCACCAGGCATACGGTGGATACACAGCAGGTGTCCCCTAAGATTCTCTTCAACACGGTAAGTGGTGTTCCTAGCATGAAAGCAACTATCAACAACATCCACACTGATCTCCAAATAGTGAAGGATGATAACTTTGCCAAAGAACAAGTCACTGAATGTCTAACCAAGGCGTATGAACAACAAGCAAAGACTATCACTGACATCCAGAACAAACAAGCTGATCTTCTGCGTCTCGTTAAGAGTCTCACTGACAGAGCCCCTTCATTTACTGAAGCTAATAGGGGAAGTCTGAATAAGGTTGCTCAGACTCAAACAGCGAGGGCCAAGACTCTCTTTGACATGGGCTCCAACGTGCACACTATTTTTGTCCACACTCTCCTTGTTGGTAATAAAGTGGGGGGGAATTTTTCTAGAGAGCTCGGTGATCCGGATTATAGGGAAGCAAACTCAATGCTTCCTGGCGAACCTATACCTATATACAATCAGCAACCACCTCAACAGGTTACAATCCCTGAAGATGGCGATGAAGACGATGATGATGAAGAAGAAGAAGAAGAAGAAAATGATGAAGAAGTCGAAGACCTCATCTCTCATCTTTCAAAAGAAGATGATGATGATGATGTACAAGGCTACTCAGATTCTTGGCCCAAAATCGTCCAGATATTTCTCTACGTGGAATAGTATTTAGAGAACCCGTGAGGGACAGGCCACCTCCTAGCCAGGAGCAGTCTGATCCCTCAGGGAAGAATAAGCAAGTGATACATCTCGATCCCACTTCAACATCTTCTGAGGGGTAGCACTCTGTAGAGGTATTCCTTCTTCTAGTTACTTATATTCCTCCCTCTAAAAATCAAACTTACCCCTCCTTTTCTCCACCAAACCTCGGCTCTGACGAACCTCTCTCTGAATCTCCATTCTCAATGATCCCTGTCCCCAAAAGGATTCTCCATTTTTGAGGGAACCTTCCATTGAAGATCAGTTTTTGTACATATCCGAATCTGAATCTGAAGAAGAAGAAGGCCTAATTCACAGGCATGTAAATAGGCAAACAATCTCTGAACCAGAAGAAGAACAATATGAGCAAACTTCATAAGAGACCTCGAGCTGGCCAGAGTAAAAAATCCTCTTCGTACCTATGTGCCTAAAGCTCCCATCTCACTAAACGTCTATAACGATTTTCATTCCTATCTCCTGAAGAACGAGCACAAGATCTGGAAACTCCGCGACTAAGGGACTGAGAAATAAGGAAAACTCAAGAAAGTCTCAAGGTCGCTCAGAGAATTACAAGGGAACAAACAATAAGGCTAAACCGTCAGAGACAAGAAGAAGAAAATAGTGGGCGAGTAGCTGCAAGACTCGCTGAGAAAGAACTGACCAGAGATAACCTAAGAGTTGATCCTATGGTAGCTCAAGAGAAGATTCTACAATCCCTGAATAGAGATAGTGAAGAACCTAAGGATGCTTAACTCGAATGGTGTATGAAGAAGTTTGATTTTTGGGTTCTCTCTGCAACAATAACACATGCAACTATCCTAGGACGCAATCGGAAAAGAGGTCCGAAGATAACTGTAACTATGTTCAGAGGGAACAGAAGTGAAGAAGATGAACCTCAATTATTTAAGTTCTATGGTTTCTCTAAATGGCTAGAAATCAGAGATGCCATTCAAAATTTAAAATCTCAATTCAAAGGCGTAGTAGAGAGACATCTTGATCAGCTATCGCAAAGGATATCACAACATGTCAGCGTTCCTTCTCTCCCTGAAAAAACCAAAAAGAAATGATCAAAGTCCGACGCTGAAGAAGGTCCATCGTCAAGAAATGAACATGAGACTAAATTTGGCTTTGACAGTCTTTTTGCCCACCTCGTTATCCGTGACCTTTCACTTTGTAGTCAATTGTCTTTTCATATCTCTATAAATGAAACTCAATTTAGATAAATAGACTAGCTGAAAAAGATCTCACATATTAGTACTTAGAAATCTTTGCATTAAAAATTTCTAAGTATCTAATCTCCTCAAGAAATTTTCTTATGTTGCTTAATCATAATCAAATAGGGGAGATTGTTGATCCAAACTCCTTTCAGGTGATTTGAATATGATTCCTCTTATACTTAGTGAAAATTCCATCGATAGGATAGTGTTCAGAATCAGCGATAGCATACACTGACTACGCTCAGTGATCGCTGATAATCAAGAACAATATCCTATCCCCGAAGAACTAAAAGACAACCACTCACACAACAATACCATTCAGAAAAAGTCGAAGACCAAAGCTTAAGAAAGAGATGATTAGCTAAGTAACCTGAAGTGGTTCAGCGATAGCAACAGTCATCTACACAAGTGGGAGATCTTGCAAAAGGCTAAGTGATACCTGTAGTCTTCATCCTTGAAGTCTCTGGTTAAGCGATCAAAGTGGGTCACATTCAGCAAGATCAAAGTTGTTCTTATCCTTGATGCACAAAAGTCCAAACTTCCATGCCTTGTTAGTAAAGGACGTACAGATTGTTACTTAAGTCCCCATCAAATCTGATTTAGTTATTGTTCAAATAAGGCCAAAAGAATTGTTGTCTTTTTGACAAAGGACATGTCTCTAATAAAAACTTGACACGTGGAAAATACCTTTTGCTTTGCATTTAATGTAAGGGTATAAATAGATGAAGAACCCTTCTTCATCTATATGCATGTATGCCACTTTCTCTCTCTCTTAAACCTCTATTGCTTTTCTATCTTATTCTTGTGCATCATCTTTCTTAGTTGTAATAGAATAGGTTTTATAATGTAAATTTGTTTATTTAATATAAACTTATTTAAAAACCTAAAAAGCTTGTGTTCATATTCAACCCCCCCTTCTACAAACTATTTCTATATCCTTTGAACTCTTGTAGACTCCTTTAGGACCAACAAACTCTGAATGGCATCTCTGATTTCCAGCCATTCAGAGAATCCATAGAACTTAAGATACTGGGGTTCTTCTTCTTCCCTTCTATCACCTCTGAACATGGTTACCGTTATCCTTGGACCTTTTCTACGATTGTGTCCTCGGATAGTTGCACGGGTAATTGTTGTAGAGCGAATGCAAAAATCAACCTTCATTTTCTCTTGGGCTACAACAGGATTAACTCTTAGGTTGTCTCTTGTCAGTTTCTTTTCAGCTAGTTTTTCACTCTTCTCTTCTTCGTGTGTCTGACGAATTTATTCTTATTGTCTCTTCTCTTGTCATTCTTTGAGCGACCTTTAGACTTTCTTGAGCTTGTCTGATTTTTGATCTCTTAATCGCTGAGCTTCAAGTGTCTATGCTCGTTCTTCATGTGACAAGAAGGAGAATTCGTCGAAGACGCTTATTGGAACAGGAGCTTCAGGCTCAGAGGTGCGAAAAGGTATTCTTAATCTGGCCAGCTCGAGATCTCTTATGAAGTTAGCCCGTCTCTGTTCTTCTTCTGGTTGAGGAATAGGTTGCCTATGTACATGCCTTTGGACAAGGCCTTCTTCCTCTTCAGAATCAGTGTCAAATATGTACAGGAACTGATCTTCAGTGGAAGGTTCCCTCAAAAATGGAGAATCCTTAAAGGGACAGTGATTACTGAGATAGGAGAATCAGAGACAGGTTCATCAGAGACGATATTTGGTGGTGGAGAGGAAGAGAGTGTTTGAGTTTCAAAAGGAGGAATATAGGTAACGAGAGGAAGGCATACCTTAGTGAATAGCTCCCCCTCAGAAGTTGTTGAAGTGGGATCGAGATCCATCACTTGCTTTTTCTAATCTGAGGGATCAGACTGCTCCTGGCTAGGAGGTGGCTCGTTCCCCAAGGGTTCTCTGAAAACGACTCCAAGTAGTTGCATCCCTGGACGATTTTCTTTGAAGATTTTTGAAAAGTTGAGGGGAGTGTCGTCATCGTTATCATCATCATTTCCACCAAATGATTGATGAGGTCTTGTTCATCCTCTTTTTCATCGTCTTCTTCTTCTTCATCATCATCTTCTTTAGTTATGATGGGAGGTTGTTGAGTTGGTTGCTGGTTGTAGAGAGATTGGGGTTCACCAGGAAGAACGGAGTTTGCCTTGCTGATAAGCTCATCAGCGAGCTCTTGGGCAAATTTCTCCCCCTCTTTGTTGCCAATAAGGAGAGTGTGCACCAGAAGAGTATGCACATTGTAGCTGATGGTGGAGAGATTATCAGCCTGTGATGTCTGAGTTTGAGCAACAAAAATCAGATTTCCCCTATCTGCCACAGTGAATGAGGGGGCTCGGTCAACGGGGCTCTGAACAAGGCGATGGATGTCACCCTGAGTCTTCTGAATATCAACAAGAGTCTTCTCCTGCTGTGCAGCTTTCTCAGCGAGCTCCTTGATAGCCCGTTCGTTTGCAGCATTATCATCTCTCACATTCTGAATGTCAATAGAGATGTTGTTGATGGTAGCCTTCGTACCAGAAACACCATAGACTTGGGAGAAGATGATCTCATAGGCGATCTTCAAAGTATCTACCCTGTACCTTGGTAGGGCACACTCGTTTACCAAAAAATCTAAGGCAGGAAACAAGGGAGGAGGCCGAGAGATCTTTGGGATCTCAGCAACCAAAGAAGGAAGCTGAGTGGGAAGCTTCTCTCTCTTTATCTTCTTAAGATCTGCAGCTTTATCGACCTTAGGAGATTTGAAGGAAGAGGAGGGCTCGCTGGGTGGAGCAGTAGTCGTAGTGGTGGTGGTGGTAGCTGATAAGAATTGAGGAGCAGCAATACCTGTTGATAACAAAGATAGATCAGCCAAAAAGAGCTCTAGGTTAGAAGATATATGTGGGGAGGTAGTAAGTATAACCAAGGGTTCCTTGAGAGTATCGTGAGGATTACTCTCAAAGATGGTACATACTACGGTAGTGTCCTGAGGATCAATGACCTGCATCTGAGAATGTTTAAGAAAACATTTTTAGGTCCTATACACGTGGCTTTCCAATATTCAGATTATTGAAACAAAACTGATTCTTGGATAGCAAGTTGTTCAACCTCATCAGAGATAGGGACAACCATCTCTGAATCATGTCTTGATGTGAGAACCAAAGAATAGGAGGTAGAAGAAGAAGAGAAGGTTGTGCATGTAATACCTGATCCAACTTCAACAAAGCTGGCTATCACATTCTCAGGGACCGAGGTCGTTGAGAATGGGGGTAGTGCTGATGAAACGGCAACGAAAACAGAAGCCGTTGCCATGGCTGTGGAGAGAGGAGGCGTTGGTGCGATTCCAGAATTATAGGTGGTCATCTGTTGAAATACGATCGTCTTTGGCTTCTTTGTAAGTAGCTTATGAGAGACGGTCTTGTGACCATCGATCAGATGTATTCTTTTAGCAGGGGAGGAGGAGGTGTCGAGGTTAATCACTCTGGGGATTGGCAGTGATATAGACACAGTGTCTGCTTGAGTGGTAGATGATGGAGTACCTCCAGGGGTAGCATCCTTGATAAGGTTTAGCATGTAAGGGAGTGTCTCCTAATTGTTCTTCAATCTCCAAGGAGTTCTTCCTTACTTGAGAGAGTGACTGATTTCCAACCTTAAGGTATCCCTCATACACATTTTCCAAGATGGTTGCCACAAATCTTGGAAAAGGGATAGTCTTCTCCCTCTTTGGTGCCTGAACTCGGTGGTAGAGTTCACTGAAGATGTAGTCAGCGAAGTTCAGCTTTCTACCATAGCATAGTGAGAATGTCATCTTCAAACATGGCTTCCTGACTTGCTCTTGAGAGCCAGTCTTAGTACCTAAGTGAAGATATGCTGCCACCTAGTTGGCATTCTATTCTTCTCAGTCCTGGTGATGGTCTTGACATCAGAGTCCCATTTATAACCAATGGTGTTAAGGAATGAGATGAGTTCTTCTTTTGAGGGTGCAGAGAACCATATCTGATTCTTTCCTCTTGCCGGTAGGCGAAGAGCAGCGCGTACCACTCCAGAGATGATGGCATATGTTCCTTTTCTAGTGGTGAACTCAATGGTAGGGATTTAATTTCCTCTTTCAGTGGTGACAGTGGCGGTGTGAGAAGTAAACCAGAAGTGCTGTAGGTCAGCAGGGATTCCAACAGGAACATGAGTGAATTGTGATTTGTCATCGGGGGGCACTTCACTCGAGCGAATTGTGATTTGTCATCAGGGGGCACTTCATGATAAACCTTGCACCTTCAGCGAATTGTGATTTGTCATCAGGGATGTCAACAAAAGCTATGAAAACAACTTGGCTTGATCACCGCTTGTTCAGGGGTGAATTTAGCTTCAGGAGCCCCTACAAATTTGGTGACTGGAAGAACTTTACCTTCAGCGTACTTGGACTGGGAGCTTGAGGGTACCATTCCTGTTTCAAAGATAGGAACACCAAATAGGAAAATCATGCTTTAACAAAAAAAAAATTAAACCAGATATTTTGGTATGATGAATACCAAATTAGTAAGAAGAACAAGTGTTTTGATGAACAAAGTCAAAATATTTGTTATTTTTGGCAGATTTATAGAAGGATATTTTAAACAAAATGTTTATTTAGAAAAATATTCTAAAGTGGTTATTTATGGTATTGGAATATACCATAAACAGTTTTGATAAGTGGTTTAGATGATATTTGGGATCAAAATACACCAAAATGTCTTTTGTTCTAAGTAGAAATGTAGAACAGGTTTTTAGAAATGGTTCGTGTTATGAAACAGTTTTTAAAAAATCTTTATAACAAGTTGTTATAGAAGATGAGTAGAGGAGATAAACAATATTTAAGTTGTTGTTCATACATAAAAGCAGAAAAAGTAAGATCAAACCTTGAGAAAAACGGAAACTGAGAAAAACACACAAGTGCGTGTTCTTGGTGTTCTTGAGAATGGAGAGAAGAATTTCAAATTCTTGCTAGAGTGAATATGAGTGCCTAACGAATGAAAAGAAAAAGGATTTTCCTTTTATAGCTAGATGAGAGAGAAAGAGGAGAGAGAAGAATGCTAAACGACGGTTTTAGATTTTTGAAAAGGTAATGATGACCTACACCACGTTCCTAAGGTTTGATGGGATAGGAAACGTTGAGGTCTGTCGTGTGTCAGAAAAAGGTCTGATGTGTCCTTTTCTTCTGGAAAAATGATAAGATTTTCATTTAAATAATAAATGTTGATCATTATCCCTTTAAATTCCTCATCATAAATAATAAAGTATTATCAGTGATAGGTTTTCTCTTTAGAGATTCATTCTCTGAGTAGAAATTATTCAGAGAGTGTAAAGAATAGAAGTATATACTTTGGCAAGATATATGTATTACTTAATCAGGGTGCAGGTGATGAGTAGTTGGATTGAAAGACATTTTATCACTGAATAAGGTTAATCACTGAGAATTTTCATTCTTCAGTGTTTAACATAGCAAGTTTGCTGGTTAATAGATTGAATCTCGTCTCATCAAGAGGCTTAGTGAAGAGTTCAGCAAGCAGATATTGAGAGGGTACAAAATAAAGTTCAATCTCACCATTCATAATATGATCTCTGATAAAGTGATATCTGATCTCGATATGCTTGGTTTTTAAGTGAGGTACAGGATTATTTGCGATAGCGATAGCACTAGTGCTATCACAGTAAATAGGGATTTTGGAAAGCTTAAGGTCATAGTCTCTGAGTTGGTTCCTCATCCAAAGGATTTGGGCACAACAACTTCCAGTGACTACGTATTCAGCTTCAGCGGTTGATGTGGACACTGAATTTTGGTTTTTACTTGTCCAACTAACCAACTTACCACCTAGTAACTGACAGCCACTAGTGGTACTTTTCCTATCAATCATGAAACCTGCAAAATCGCTATCAGAATAACCAGTTAGATCGAACCCTGAGCCTTTGGGATATCAAAGACCCAGATTAGGAGTTCCTTTAGGATATCTGAAGATTCGCTTTACAGCGATCAGATGGGATTCCTTTGGGTTTGCTTGATATCTTGCACAGAGACAGGTAGAATACATGATATCAGCACGACTAGCTGTTAGATACAGCAGGGAGCCGATCATTCCTCTGTAGGCAGTGACATTCACTGGTTTCCCATCAAGGTCCATGTTTAATGTCAGGGAAGGTGGTATAGGAGTCTTCATCGCTCAACATTGAGTCATTTCAAATGTATTCAGTATGTCGTTAACATATTTAATTTGGCATATAAAAATGCCTTTCTAAGATTGCTTAATCTGCAAGCCTAGAAAATACGTTAGTTTACCCATCATACTCATTTTATATTATTTCTTTCATTCTTTTAGCAAAACGAGTACATAATTTGAGTCTTGTGGAACCAAATAGAATATCATCAACATATGTTTGAGCAAGAATGGTATGACCTTTGAATTTCCTAAGAAAAAGGGTTAGGTCAATTTTTCCACGAAAATTTTCTTTTAAAAGATATTTAGAAAGGGTATCATACCAAGCTCTAGGAGCCTCTTTTAACCCGTAAAGAGCTTTTTGAAGGTTAAAAACAAAGCCAGGGTGTTTAGGATCAGCGAACCCAGGAGGTTGCTCAACATAAATTTCCTCTTTAAGTTTACCATTTAGAAAAGCACTTTTAACATCCAATTGAAAAACTCTAAAGTCTTTATGGGCAGCATAAGCTAAGAAAAGTCTTATGGCTTCTAGTCTAACAACAGGAGCGAAAGTCTCATCATAGTCTATTCCTTCTTCCTATATGTATCCCTGAGCAACAAGTCGAGCCTTGTTACGGATAATAGTGCCATTTACATCTACTTTGTTACAAAAAAACCCATTTTGTGCCAATAACAGTTTTACTAGATGGACGAGGTACAAGATTCCAAACTTTTTTTCTACGAAACTCAATTAGCTCTTCTTGCATAGCAGAGACCCAATTTGGATCAGTGATAGCATCACCGATCTTCTTAGGTTCGGTCAGAGATATGAAGTTAACATAGAGACATATATTACATGTACCCCTATGGGTTTTAATACCTACGTTTGAATCACCATTGTTGGATCCAGATTCTTTTCTTCACAGATTAATCGATTGAATTATAAACAGAGTATAAGCGGAAGCAATTTATATCGATTAATCAACAGTAATAAGATTCGATTAAAGATTGAAGAACAAAATAACAATGTATTATAACCTGAATTGTGATTACAAATACATGGAATGACGCACAGTAAGTTCTTCAATATTACTATTTCAATCGACTACTTTTACAACTGAGAAAAGATCTATTTATACAAATAGAATAAAGTAAAAGTCAACATCTAAACCTATTACAAGCTGACACGTGTAAGTGATGGGAGCGTGTAACAAACTTAGTCGGTTGCAAAAGGTAGATATCCTTGATGTATGTGCCACGTCATACTCTTCATCTTGTGACTCATACTTTCAAAAGTGTAACAATCTCCCCCTAAGTATGAAATCAGAAGAATGAAGTCTGTTCAGAAAGGAGCGACCTCAGATACAATCTTTCCAATCTTATTAATGATCTCTCGGATTGATAACAAAGTTGAAAGCCTTTTGATCATCTTCTCGATTACCTCTGGATTGTCATTGTTAACATCAATAGAGATGAAGCTTTTTGCAACGTAAACAACCTCTGATGGGTACTTGTGTGCCTCTTTGATTCTGAAGAAGCTCTTTCTGTCTGACCTTCTGAAGATCACTCCTTCCTCTGGGTCTATTAGTACTCTGCCGATTCTCATGTTGTTGATGCCTTCTAGATCTTCATTGGGTGCAGAGATAGCTAGGTTATCAACATTGTAATAGATTCCTATTTGAAAATCTACCTGTCTCTTGTACCGGATATAGGACTTCATGCATTGAATAATTCGAGAGTAAGCAATTTGATCTTGATCATCAATTCTTCTATTCATTTGAGCCTTCATGAAATTCTCCAGAAAAATAAGATCAGAGGGAAAGATGGACAATAGATCATTATCACAGAAGTAATAAGTCTTATTGTCTTCTCTGATAACCTCATAGATTGTGTACCAAATTTCTGTATCCTCAAAAGGTGAATGTTTTATTGCAGAGATTCGTTTGATAGGTACAGAGGAATGAACGTCCTTTCTTGCTTGTCTGTGTGCCATGAATTTGTCCTTAATAGCATTACTTACATTGTAGGCGTTTGAGAAGTTGGGCAGCATGAGATAGATTTTCTGGTCTATAGGAGCATACATGTGCCGTTTGGTAATTTCCAGAAATGGTAGTTCAATTCTTCCAAGCCTCTGAATCTTTTGTCTATTCTCTGCTGCTCTACTTGACGATCCTTCAGCATTTACTCTTGCAGCTGCAACTTTTTCTCTTTCCATCTCTGCTTGAGCTTTTGATGCTTCTGCAGAGGCTCTTTCTGCTTCAGCTTTAGCTCTTATTTCAGCCTCAATTCGTTCTTCTTCTCTATGTTTGTTCAAGGCTTCAACTTTAGCCTTTGATGCCTCAGCTCTGGCTTTGGCTTCCTGTTTGAAATTAAAGTATGAGTCAAAGAAGAGATGTCTACAAAAATCAACACACTCTTCTTGTTATAACTAATTGTTGTTAGACGCTCCCTTTTAGACACATGGCACTTTGTAATTGGCTAGCATTTTGACTTTCTGTTTTTGTATCTGTATAAATAGCATTGTATTGTGTTTGTAAAAGTTGTCGATCAATACATTTACATTTTGAAGAATACTGTGCGTAATTCATAACTTTGTCTACTTTGATTCAAAGTTATCATTTCATATTCTTTGTTCTTCATTCTGTTTACTGTTCTATTGATTTAAATTGTTAATTGATCTGCTTCCGCATTTTACTTTGATTCAATACTCTCAATTAACAATCGGTTTAAAGGAATCTGGAACCTACAATTGGTATCAGAGCCTATTGATTTGCTTAAATCAAACGATCCAATCTGTTGATTTTATCTTATTGAATCCAGTTTATTTCATCTCATTTTTAGATCTATAACATTCATCTTTTTATACTTTGTTTTCGGATTGTTCTCGAAGATTTCATTCAAATCTGTGTTTGAATTTATTTATATTCAAATTCAGTTTTGATTTCATTTATATTCGATTCTACAAAGTTATTCTCATTAGATTTGAAATGCGGATGGTTATTGGGAAGAAAATTCATTGCCAATTGGGTAAAAAATTGATTATGCACACAAGGTGTTTGATAAAATGTTTATGAGAGACTTGGTCTCTTAAAATAACGTCATGAAGAGTTATTTTCGATGTCAAGAACCAATGTTTGGAAATCAACGCTTTGGTTGTGATTTGGTTATGCAAACCCATATTCAATTTTTGTGGCATTGAATAAAAATCAGGATGCTGACAGATTTGCGATGCTGTGCCATATCGGTCATATCGCTCTTATACCATCACCAATTCATGCGATTCAAAAGCCTCTGGATAGAAAACAGAAGGATCTATAAGTTTCATGTTTTGAGTTTTCAGTGATTCGATCTGTAGAAGGCCCAGTAAATCGTCGAAGTTGAAGGTAGTGTGCTGAAGCAAAGTTGTTATGCATCGAGTTAGATCTGCTTCTTGTAAGAAGGACCAGAGCTTCTGGACTAAGGACCAGAGGTTTTGGACTAGAGGTATCCAGAGACTTCTGGAATTACGGACCAGAGCTTCTGGATTATTACATGCCTTACCCCAGAAGACTCACATAATCA
This sequence comes from Silybum marianum, assembly GCA_036898165.1. NCBI lineage: Eukaryota > Viridiplantae > Streptophyta > Magnoliopsida > Asterales > Asteraceae > Silybum > Silybum marianum. The sequence continues at coordinate 16,547,108 of CM072531.1, read as the reverse complement.
GAAGTTACATGTTAAACCAGAAGCTGCTGGACAGATCTGCGCGACTGTACGGAAACGATCATATCTCATTCGTCCGAGCTCCAAAGAAGGTGAATCCAATTTCGGTGGAAAGCTAACACACTGAGCTACAATGTTTATGTTTTGAGTTTTCCCAAACTCCAAATATTTCACGTTCAGAAGCAGCGTAGAAGTCAGTGTAATGGTGCTGGACAGAAACTTTCTTTGTTGATTTTATATCTTATAGGTTGATGAGTGGTATTGTGGCTTGTTCTATATCACGTCAAACTTCAGAATTCTTTTCGTTGAAGTTTAAATTAGCCACGGCTTCAGTTCATCTCAGTTCTGGACCCGCTCTTAACAAGTATTGCTTCTGAACATCAAAGAACCAAGAAGTACGATTCGTAACCGACACTTCATCGTAGATTTCTTCTTTCAACCAGAGATAGGCTGTTGAAATCCTGTCAATGATCAAGAACTACCGAGCATAATTTTCATCCTTTGATCTCACATCGGGGCTCTCAGAATTAATCTTGGTGGTTTCGAGGTCTATTTTTGGAACAGATATTTCTGGTTGATATTATTTCGAGCTCCTCAATCTATGGATGATTTCTTCACCAGAGCATCAAGGTGAAGATTATCTGAACAAGTTCTTGTGCTGAATGTCCACTCAACTCATGGTTCACAGACAAATTCTTTGTTATTAGATTGATTATGCACAGCATTGTCACGCAACTCACACTCTATCTATCCACGTTTGGATGAATCGATATGCTATGGGGTTGGCTGAGATTCTGAGGCTAACAGGTGTGGTGAGTTTCTACAGGTTAAAGCTGTTTTTGGTGCAATCAGTGGTGTTTATGGCACATTGAATCTGATTTTAAAGTTGAGAATGAAGAAAAAGAGCATCAAGTTGAGGGGGAGCTTGAAATACCTTTTAAGTCCATACTGTCCTCTGAAGATTCCATGCCTTGAAGATCAGAAGAAGCAATCTTTTTCATCCAGAGCTTCTGGTTGCACACCCAGAGCTTCTGGATAAGCTTCTTATGGTCAGAGCTTCTTTTTGATCTTCATACAAAGAATATCTTGGACTTGAATAAAATCGTGTGCATATATTTGGAATGGGGTTACTACATCAAGGGGGAGCTACATGTTTATCTAAGGTGATCTCCAAGCTTTCAAAGCTAGATGGGAAGACGACCAATGACTTTCAATGGTTTTTCCTATTATTGTTTTCCTTTTAACACTTAGGGGGAGATTGTTAGCCCTAATTTAAGTGTTGAAAGTGTCAAAAGGAAAACATGTGCTGAAACTATGTTGACCAGAGATCGTTATCCTAGAGCCGCGACCAGAGCCCGTGTGTAAAGATCAAGAGACGGAAGTATAGCATGCTGAATGTTCAAGAGGTTCAGCCTCTGGACTATATATCAAGAGGTTCAGCCTCTGGACTATACATCAAGAGGTTCAGCCTCTGGTTCAACCATCAAGAGGTTCAACCTCTGGACTATACATCAAGAGGTTCAGCCTCTGGTTCAGCCTCTGGACTATATATCAAGAGGTTCAGCCTCTGGTTCAGCCTCTGGACTATATATCAAGAGGTTCAGCCTCTGAACTATATATCAAGAGGTTCAGCCTCTGGACTATACATCAAGAGGTTCAGCCTCTGGTTCATCCATCAAGAGGTTCAACCTTGTCATATTTTCAAATGGTTGATCTCCCTATCATAGTCCGACACCTCATCTAGTAGTTGTCATTCCACCTTTACACGTGGAGCTTCTATATTGGAGGATACTTTGACTTTTCTTATTTTAGGCTATAAATAGGAATCCCCTTCCCCATTTGTAATTGTGTATGTGAGATTGTTTCTTTGAAACTCTCCATCTCCAAATAGCCTCATTCCAATCATGTAAGATATATGATCACGATTAATCATATGACTACGCTTCTATCTTCATATTGTTCTTCATTTTGATTAATCGTTCTTCCATTTATAAACTGTTAGATCTAAATTGCTTTCGCTTTACATATTTTGATTAAGCCTTCTAATCAATCTATTGATTATTAGATCTCTTCCATTGAAGAAATTCCTTTCGATCGAACAGTATTTTCTCAGATTCAAAATTTGTTTATTAATCCACTCTGTTTTACGAGATTTTGTTAAATCGTTAACAATCTTCTCTTAAATTGAGTCATTCATTTTGTAATCTGAAGAAACAGTGATATTATCGACCTGTTCTTCTATCAAATTGAGATTTAATTGTTCTAAATTTCTTTCAAATCTTCAAATTTTCTCTTCTATCCTACTCAAATGGCAAATTCGAGCTTGAATGCTGTTTATACGTCTGGGTCCCTGACTAAACCTCCAACTCTTGTACGTGATGAATACCCACAATGGAAGATTCGAATGGTTAACTTCTATGAGGGATTGGATGCTGAGTTATATCCAATTATTCAAAACGGTCCGTTTGTTCCCACCACTACTATTCCCAGAATTCCAGCCACTGCAAATACAGATGAGGTACCAGCAAGACTGGTTCAGAAGTCAAGGAATAACTGGACTGATGAAGAAAAGGCTAAGGTGGAATTAGCTAAGAAAGCTAAGTCTCTGTTGATAATGGCCATTCCAAATGAGATTTTTCAATCTCTGGACTCATGTGACACAGCAAAAGATTTATGGGATCAACTAGAGAATCTCTTAGAAGGTGGTGCGAAAATGAAAAAGAACAGAAGAGCCCAAGCTCTAAATGAATATAATAGTTTTCAAGCGCTGACTGATGAATCTCTGGAACAAACATTTCATCGATTCAACAATCTGATTAATCTCTGCAAGAGATGTGACATTGTTAGATCAAAGGAAGACAACAATGTTCTATTTCTCAAAAGGTTAAACCCTGAATGGTCAAATCTATCCATGTCACTACAAGCCAATCAGGACCTTGAACAATGGTCACTGCATGATGTATTCGGTACACTGCAAGCTCATGAAAAAGAAGTTGTTCAGAAAAGAACAAACATCGGAGGTCCTCTGGCTTTGATCTCAGAAACAAAAGGAATCAGAAGACGAGGTGATGACAGGAAGAAATCGAAGGCCTTCATATCAGAGACTGCTCCAGAAGATGACTCTGAATCAGATGATGAAATTAAAGCGTTTGCTGACTCTCTGGCTTTAATAACCAAGCAATTTACTAATCGTTTTGGAAATAGGTCTTTGAAAGGAAATAAACGATTTGATCGTCCCTATGTTCCTAAACAAGAAGTACGAGAGAGTAGAGAAAACGAGAAGAAGAAGAAGAAGAAGAAGAATTAAAAAGGAAGAAAGATGTACGCTACGGATGTGGCAAGCCGGACATTACTCGAGAGATTGCGGAGGAGCTGCGGAAAAGGATAAGACTTATTACAAAAACAAATATAAGTACAATGTCACTGAAAGAGCACACTTTGCAGAAAAAGAAAACTGGGTGCAAGATGAATCCAGCGGTGATGAAGCCATGTTCTGTGGAATGGCAAACATAAACGAATCAGAGGATCAACCCTGCGAGTCACCGGTTAGTAATTTCTACTGGATCATCCGAGCTTGAACAAACGATTGTGATGTTATCAAACAATTTTGAGGAACTAAAAGCGAAACTCACAATCGAAAAGAAATTACGAAAAAGTACTGAGAAAACTCTTTCTACAATCAAAAGGGAAAGAGATATTTTCAAAAGAGAAATGGATTTACTTACAGAAGAAAAACTCGAATTAAATACTGCAAAGGAAACGATTTCCATGAGTTTAAAACTTTCTGAAGAAAAACTTAAAAAGGAAATTTTGAATCTCAATAAACTTCTGGAAAGAAAAGAGAAAGAAATCAGAGACAAAGAGAGTGATAGACTCAACTCTGTAGCACTTAAAAACTATTTTCGTAAAGAGAGAGAATTTTTACACATTGAACTTCAACGAGAAAAAGCTACGATTATAACATATCCGGATGCACAGAAGGTTCATGACAAAATTAACACACAAGTAGGAAGATCTGGACTTGGTTTCGAGGACCTAGATCCCTACACGTGTAAGAAAAGGTCAGATCTGAAATCTGTTTTTTGTGTTGGACAAATACAAAAGCCAAAGTTTCCAATTTTGTATGAAAAATCTATTTTTAAAAAATCTAGATATGAAAACCATCATAAAAAAGGCAAACTTAAATTCGAAAATATTGAATATTGTTGTAAAACAAATGTTGATCTAAATAAAGTTCAGAAGAAAGATGATATTTTCAATTTTTGTTCAAATAAACATACAATTTTGAATCCGAGGCGGATATTTTTGTTCCAAGTCGGGCAGGAAGATCTACGACTTATGTTTGAAAACGATATTCTCTACTACTGGATAAGTGTTTTAGAAATGAAACTCTTTGTGAGAATCATCCGAGAGATCTCTCCTCGTTCATTTGAAGATTTACATCTTTACGAAACTCAAGAAAGCTTGGCTGAGATTACGTATCCATGGGAGAATGACAATAATGATGAAGAATTTTTTGATAACTCTGAAAATTACCTTTCAAATTTAGAAATTAATTCTTTTAAATCATCAAAAGTTATCACAAATAATTCAGAAATTATTGATAAAAAGGATGATTATTTGTATACTGATAAATCTCAAGAAATCAGAGCTTCTGATAGAGATTGTGCTAAACTTTCAAGTGGTATACCTATTCTTCCCGTTTGTTCCCGGAACCGAGAAAATCAGTATCTATACATCCAGACTTCTTAGATATGTGTCTCAAAGCCAAAACATGTCTTGAACTTGAGAAAGAGGCAGAACTCAAAAACAAAGTGCAAAATCAAAAGATTTTAAACTCTACTCTTCCGAAGTTTACTAATATTCAAAAAGGCAAATGGAAATCCTCTAATTCTTATGTTCCTTTTTCAGTAAATAACAGAACTTCTGCAAAAGTAGATCAGAGGAAGAACACAGAGAAGAAAAAGCCAGAACTAAAACAATAGTCAGGTCTAGATAGGTTCTCTAGAACAACTGATACTAGAAAAGACTTTAGAAAGAATAATTGTAATTACCATTCTCGCAATGAAAATTCAATTCAATCTTCTATGTTTCAGTCTTCTAAATGTTTTTCACTGTTCTTAAAGTTAAAACAATTTTTCTCGCAAACCTCTGATCATTCCAATTCACAGTATGTTTATCACAAAAAGAATAAAACTCAAAAAAACCAAAAACCAAAAATAAAGTCTTTACATTCTGTTAAATCAAAAAACGAGCATACTCCAAAAGCTAACATAAAAGGACCCATTATGCGATGGGTACCTAAGAAATTCTGATTTTTGATTGCGAAACGAGCGTGTGCATATCCGGTATCTTGACTACGGATGCTCGAGGCACATGACCTCGGGATCCCAAAAATTACTATCCCAATTCAAGGACAAATCAGGTGGAGTAGTAACTTTTGGTGATAATGGTAAGGGTCAAATAAAAGGCTACGGTACTCTACAAGAAGGTAATATCACCTTATCAAAGGTAGCTCATGTTTCTGGCTTGAAACATAACCTCCTTAGTGTAAGTCAACTTTGTATTCTAAAATACTAGTAGTATTTGATGAAAAACATTGTTATTTATTCTCTAAGGCAGGTGAAGAACTTTGGAGAGCAGACAGGAAAGGTAACTTGTATATGATGAATTTTACCTCTAAGGATGGTAAGGAAACTTTATGTCTCATCTCCAAAAAGAGTGAAGTTGCGTGGCTCTGGCATCATAAAATGTCTCACTTAAATTTTAATAATCTTGAGATGCTTGTTAAAAACAAACCGGTATCCGGACTTCCGGTATATTCATTTTCAAAAAGATCACCTCTCGCCCCCGCATGTGAAATGGGCAAAATTAAACGAGCATCTCATAAAACAAAAAGTGATCATTCTTGTACTAGACCTCTGCAATTATTACATGTGGATCTCTGTGGTCCAATTGCAATTCAGAGTCTTTCTGGTAAAAAGTATATTCTGGTACTAATTGATGAATTTTCCAGATATACTTGGCTTGCCTTCGTTCGTCAAAAGTCAGAAGTCCCAGTGGTACTACAGAATATGATGACCAGAATTCAAGTTCTTCTACATCAGAAGATTCAGCAGCTTCGAAGTGATAATGGTACAGAATTCAAGAACGCCAAGCTTGAATCGTATCTTGTTGAACAAGGAATTACTCAAAACTTCTCTGTTGTTCGCACTCCACAACAAAATGGTGTAGTTGAACGTCGCAACGAACCTTGGTTGAAGCGACGAACGATGCTCGCGGCTTCGGTCTCCCAATTCACTTCGGGCCGAAGTCATTTGCTCGCTTGTTTCACTCAAAACCGTTCAATTATTGTCAAGAGGCATCTCAAAACCTCTTATGAGCTGATTAATAAAAGAAAACCATCTGTAAAAAATTTTCATATCTTTGGTTGCAGATGTTTTATCTTAAACGACAGAGATAATCTTGGCAAATTTGATCCGAAGTCCGATGAAGCTAAATTTTTAGGCTACTCGTTAAATTCAAGAGCTTTCCGAGTTTTTAACTTACGAACAAAAACTGTTATGGAAAGCATCAACATTGACTTCGATGATAACACCCAACTGACTTCCGAACACTCTACTTCCGAACTCAAGCTTAATACTGTTACTTCTGACTATCATTCAGGTTCCAGAGAATCCGAGATTGATGCTATTTTTCAAGATTTTCTGGGCGACGAAGTTGTGTCAGAAGCTATGTCACCTCCACATTTGCAGATACTCGTATATTCTCCAAGCCTCAGGCATTTCTCTCTCTGGTCCTGCTTCTTCTGTTTCATCTGTCACGTCTATTTGTCCAGAAGTTCCCACTACTCCTACATCTGCTTCTTCTGTTCCATCATCTAAGGGGGAGACACAAGGACAGGTGACAAAACAGATACCAGAAGGACATACAGAAGAAAATAAAGAAGATTTTGTGTTTCCAGATGAAATCATTTCGTCAAATAAAACAACCCAATCAATTTCTCAACCTAGAATGACGAAATGGACTAAATCTCACACACCAGATCTTATAATTGGTAGTCCTTCTGAGGGGGTCGTAACACGATGCTGCTACCGCAAATGAAGCATTCTTTGTTAATTTTCTTAGTCTGATCGAACCTAAACGTGTACATGAAGCCTTAGTTGAACCAAGCTGGGTGGATGCTATGCAGGAAGAACTACTTCAATTCGAAAGAAATAAAGTTTGGCGTCTTGTTCCTTTACCAAAAGGCAAAGTTGCTATTGGCACAAAATGGGTATTTAGGAACAAAAAGGATGAAGATGGAATTGTTGTCAGAAATAAAGCTCGTTTGGTGGCTAAAGGTTACTGTCAAGAGGAAGGTATCGATTATGATGAAACCTTTGCTCCTGTTGCAAGACTAGAAGCAATAAGATTATTCTTGGCTTTCTCTGCATACAAAAACTTCAAAGTCTACCAAATGGATGTTAAATGTGCATTTCTTAATGGATGTCTAAAAGAAGAAGTGTATGTTGAACAACCTGATGGTTTCAAAGATGCAAGATATCCAGAATATGTTTATCTTCTTGACAAAGCTTTGTATGGTCTAAAGCAAGCCCCAAGAGCCTGGTATGAACGACTATCGAAATTTCTGATCAGCAAAGGATATGAAAAAGGTAAAATCGATACAACTCTGTTCATCAAAAGAGGCAAAGGTATGTTAACTATAGTTCAAATTTACGTGGATGACATAATATTTGGTTCTACTCATCAAACATAAGTTGATTTGTTTTCTAAGTTGATGGAAACTGAATTTGAAATGAGTATGATGGGAGAATTAACTTTCTTCCTAGGACTTCAAGTTAAACAAAGCACCTCTGGTATCTTTATAAATCAGGCAAAATATGTTTCTGACATGCTTAAAAAGTTTCATCTTCAAAACTCATCATCCATGAAAACACCTATCTCTCCTGGTATGAAATTAGGACCTGACTCCTCTAGTAAATCTGTAGATATTACCAGCTACAGAGGAATGATTGGTTCTCTTTTATATTTAACAGCAAGTAGACCTGATATTATGTTTGCCACTTGTCTTTGTGCTCGTTATCAAGCCAATCCTAAAGAGTCTCATTTGGTCTTTGTAAAAAGAATTTTTAGGTACTTAAAAGGTTCACCATCGTTGGGCCTTTGGTATCCTAAAAATTCTGGATTTGCTTTAATGGCGTATACGATTCGATCATGCGAGGTTGTAAGCTTGACAGAAAAAGTACATCAGGTAGCTGTCAACTTCTGGGAAATCGACTTATAAGTTGGACATCCAAGAAACAAAACTGCGTATCCACATCTACAGCAGAAGCTGAATATGTTGCTGCTGCTAGTTGTTGTTCACAAGTTATTTGGATGAAGACCCAACTCAGAGATTATGGTCTGATATACGATAAGATTCCCATCCTCTGTGATTCTGAAAGTGCTATCGCCATTACAGAAAATCCAGTTCAGCATTCCAAAACAAAGCATATCGATGTCAGGTATCATTTCATCAAGGATCATGTCGAAAAGGGTACAATCGAAATGTATTTTGTTTCTACTGATTATCAACTTGCTGATATTTTCACAAAAGCTCTTGATGAGAGACGTTTTAACTTCTTAATTAGCAAGTTGGGAATGCTTAATATGTAACAATGATTTCTTCAGAAGCATCCAGAAGCCTCTGAACTATTCTGACGATACTTCAGAAGTCATCAGAAGTCTCTGATGCTTTCTGAACTCTTCAGAACACTTCAGAAGCCTCTGAGTTACTCTGATTTTCTGTTTCATAATAATATTTTTCTTTCAAGAGAAATCATAAAGTGCAGTTTGAGAAACGAGGTAAAGAAGCTACTACAGGGGGAGTTCACCATTCAAGGGGGAGTTTACCATTCAAGGGGGAGTTTCACAATGCAGAAGATATTCGTCTAAGTCTAACTCTGGTTCGCTGTCTTCTGATTTACTATTTCACTTAAATTTTATTTGAATCTATCTGCTCTGAGCTTCTCTTGCCGCCAAGGTCTCTTAGACTTTTTGATTCATTTCAAAATTTTTTTTAAATATAAATCAAGTCGCCATGTTTTTCAACTAACTTTTCTATAAATTGATATTTCTTATAATTTCCATTAAATATATAAATTCAATCAACTCTTGCCTCCAAGGTTGTTTAAATCTATATGTTTAATGCAAATTCTTCTTTATTATTCTTTTATAGAAACTAAACTCTCATGTGATTTTTGTTTTCACTTGACTGATTTTTAAACTTAAATAAATAAAATTAAGATTAAAATCTGTGTTTATTCAATTAATTCAAAATTAATTGATTAATTAAACAGTTTTTTTTTACTTTTGTTTATTTCTGCTTTTAAGAAAAACAGCCTCTGCTACTAAATCATCTTCATACATGTGTCTCGTCGTACACGTGTCCCCAATCGAAACACTGCATGTGTATACCCGCGTGCTTACATCAGCTCAAATGAACCGTTTTTTTGTTTCTCCCCAAACTTAATAACCCCTTCCCATTCTACAGTTTCCCTCTCACATAAAACCCCCAATTTCAACCTTCATCTTCTTCCTCGCAAAAATTCCCTAAATCAGTGTTCATTCTCTTTGCAAAGACAAAGTTTTCTACTAACAAGCATTCGAAATTTCAAAATGGCTTCCAACTGTGCCCGTCCTTCCATCAATGATGAAGAAAGAATCATCGATTCAACTGCTGATAGTACTCCCATTGTGAAACTGCCATTGAAGGCGAACAATGTGCAGGTACTGCTCAACCCTAACACTTATCAACCAGAATTTCGCATCATGATCGAGTTTCTACAACAACACCAGTTGAATCGAACCCTAACCCTAACCAACCCAAACATCCCTGAAATCTATGTCCAAGAACTGTGGCAATCAATGATCATCGAAACTGATGAAACACTCGCCGGTTCTTTCACCCATCCTGAACAAGTGGAAATTGCTGTTCAAATCCCCATCACCAAAAGAAAACTTGCCAAATATTTCCATCTTCCCCTTTCAGTGATCGAAGTGGATGGGCAAACCATTCCCAATCCTGCCCTAGAAGAAAACCCTTCCACAGAAGCCCTCCTAGCCTTCATCAATCTTCTGGGTTACAATGAACCTCTTACAAGGCTGTCCGAATTCAAGAGGAAGAAGTTGCCCCCAATGTGGAATCTACTCGTCTCCATTCTCAACAAGAGCCTAACCTGCAAAATAGGTTCTCTGGATCAGGCTAGCCGAAACATTCTGACTATAACGTATGGGATGTTCTTCAATCGACCCTTGGACTATGCAAGTCTCATCTTCCAAGAGATCAAAGCAGCTGTGCACACTAAGGTGATCCATCAGAGTCAGGGACAGCCACTACCAGCACTCATGTTCCCAAGATTTCTATCTCTCATCATTCATCCTGCAATTGGGGCAATCGACGCTCCCCTGATTCAGCCATTCTGCAAAATTGCATCAATGAGCTCCCATAGATCAACCATCGACAGCATCGGCTACTCAGCACCCAGAGAATTATCAAGGTACATGCTTAACCTAATCCCATCTAGCTCTTCTAATCTCCAAATCTATAGAAGCTCTATGGTTTTCTCAGAACAGAGAATTCCTACCCCAGAGCACTTAGAGCCAGGTGTAGGTGGTCAGGGGTCTGGTGAGCATGAGCTTGAAAAAAAATAGGAGTGAACATCCGAGTGCTTCTACCCATGCCGACCTTCTATTAAATGAAGGTACAGAAGATGTCCTCAGAGACACATATGAGTGTTCCTCTCCTATTCCCCAAAGGGCAACCACAACTTCTGAGGTTGATGTCACCACATCTCCACTCATTGACTTAGAACAGCCCAGTTCAAACCACCAAAAAACCAGCCGTTCAGAGGATTCTTCTTCTTCTGACTCAAATTCATCTGGGGAATGCACCTCCACTTCATCATCCTCCCAAAAGGATGATGATGATAATATAAGAGTTCTTTCGCCCCAGAACTCGCCACTTCCTTCACCACATGTTCATGTCTCCGTGACTGACATACCAATACGCACGAGAGGATGAGTCCACATCCTCTCCTAGGATAGATGCTAATGAATTCCCATCGGAGGGTTACAGCCTAGGAATGCACCTCTTACCGGAGTGTTTACACTTCACCAAGGTAAGCATACTGTCTTGAACACCTCATCCTCTGATGATGAGGATAATGTTGAAACAGTCAGAACAACCGAAGAGGAGCCTGTGAATAACAGCCCTCAAGGACTGGTTGGAAGTCCTTCTACACTCAACGTCAAAACAGGTGTAGAAGGCCCCTCTGAACGCGAGGGTAAAGGGGCTCCATGTGTTGGAGATGCACCGGTTACATCTTCTGATTTCGTCACAAATGCAGCGTTCTTGGCATTTGCTGATCAAATTCAGAGATCTGTGGAAGATCTAAAATTATCCGTGACCACTAACAATTCTCTTCTTCTGAGCCTTCAATTTAAAATTGAAAGTCAGAACTCTCTCTTAGCAGATCTTCAGCGCCAAATGAGTACCTCTCAAGAAGCTCAGAAGGCCTATTTTGCTGAACAATTTTTGCTCTTGAATAATGGTCTTCAAGCAAATGCAGAGGCAATCTCTCAACTTCCAGAATCTCTACGTGCCTCTGGCTTCCCTATCTCAGACTACAGCTCTCTGGTGGCCGATATACAGAAGATTATCAAGACCATCATTCCTTCTGATAATCCCTCTGGGTCTACGCTCGTCACGAAATCTGACCTCGCCTCTTTCCAGAAGATTATTCTTGAGCGAATGTCTTCCATCGCTTCAAAGTACTCTTCAAAGCCCTCCACATCCTCAACAGACCAGAAACTTGCTGCAATCGAATCTACTCTATCTCAACTTGTGCCTCTGGTTTCTTCTATTGCTGAGGCGTTTAATGCCAAGAAGAAAGCCAAGGAAGAAAGGGCTTGCAAAAAGGCAGAGCTGAAAAGAAAACGTTCTGAGGATCAGGATCCTGATTCTCAGAAGGGGGAGAAAGGTCCTGAGCCTAAGCAAGCCAAACAAACACCACCAGAACAAAACACGACCACCGCTGACTCTTCAACTCCAACACCTTCACAGCAACCTTCTTCTTCAAAACAAGTGCCAATCACTCCAACACCTCTGGCTACGCATTCTGGGCCTCTACCCAGAGATCCAGATCTAGCTAAGTTCATTCTGGATCTTATGGGAAAAAGCAGAATCCCGAGCTCTCCGGCTGAAAGGGCTGAAATAGTCAGAGCTCACGAAGAACGAGAACGAGCTAAAGCTGCAAAGGAAAGAGCTAAAGCTGAAAAAGAAGAAAGGGCCAGAGAGGAGTATGAGGAAGTGTTCAGAGCTGAAAAAGAAAAAGAAGAAGAGATAATACGCCAGAGGCTAATTGTTGAAGAACAAATAGAGATAGAGAGGGCTGAAAGAGAGAATCTGGAAAGAGAGAAGGCTAGACTTAAAGAAGAACTACAGAGACAAAATTTTGAAGCTGAAGAAAGAGCAAGAGTCAGAGCAGAGGCCGCTCAGAAGCAGAAAGAGATCAGAAGAGGAGAATTTGAAGAAAAATTAAACAAAGTTGGAAACATTGAACTTCCAACACTTGAAGTTGAGAAAAGGCACATGTATGCTCCAACAGATCAGAAGATTTATCTCATGATGCCTAACTTCGCAAACCAATCAATGTAAGCAATGAAGTTAAAGATAACTTCATGGCTCATAAACAAGACAGAAAGACGGTTTTCACTACTGCTCCAATTACAAAGATCACAGCCATGAAACATAAGCAGTTTCAAGATACACCCATTTGGTACACAATCTACGAGGTAGTCAGATCAAACAACAAGAGTTATTACATATGTGATAATGATCTGTTGTCCATCCATCCAGCTGATCTCATTTTTCTGGAAGAATTTATGAAGACTCAAATTTTCTCGAACGCAAAGATCCACAAGACCATGTTGCCTACACTAGAATTATTCTATGTATGAAATCATACATTAGATACAAAAGGCGGTGTCGACTTCCGCAGTTGGCTTAAATTTCAAAATGGATAATCTGGCTATCTCTGCACCAAATGAGGAACTTGAAGGAATAAGCAAATTCAGAGTGGGTAGACTTCTTACTGAACCAGAAGAGGGAATCATCTTCAAAAGACCAAATGGGAAGAGCTTCTTTCACATCAAAGAAGCTCACAAATACTCTTCTGAGGTAGTCTACATCATCAAGTGCTATGCTGGCTTAGACACGACAAATCCAGAGGTTGCAAAGAAAGTAGAGAAAAGACTTGATGGACTTCAGAAGAACAGAGAGCTTATCGATAATATTTCAAGTATCATTGCTGCTGTTGATCCTCTCTGAAGAAAGTTTTTTTTTGACTTCATACTTAGGGGGAGAATGTTAGAAATTAAAGTATGAGTCAAAGAAGAGATGTCTACAAAAATCAACACACTCTTCTTGTTATAACTAATTGTTGTTAGACGCTCCCTTTTAGACACATGGCACTTTGTAATTGGCTAGCATTTTGACTTTCTGTTTTTGTATCTGTATAAATAGCATTGTATTGTGTTTGTAAAAGTTGTCGATCAATACATTTACATTTTGAAGAATACTGTGCGTAATTCATAACTTTGTCTACTTTGATTCAAAGTTATCATTTCATATTCTTTGTTCTTCATTCTGTTTACTGTTCTATTGATTTAAATTGTTAATTGATCTGCTTCCGCATTTTACTTTGATTCAATACTCTCAATTAACAATCGGTTTAAAGGAATCTGGAACCAACACTTCCTTTTCTTTAGCTATTTCAGCTTGAGTTGAGGAGGAATATGGTGTTTGTCTTGTGTTTCCTACAACCTCAAGAATGAATTTGGCTATCTCTGGATCTTTTGGAAGAGGCCTAGAGTGAGTGGCTAATGGAGTTGGAGTCAGAGGGGTTTGGGTATGAGAAGTTTGAGCCGGAGTTTGCTGCTTGGAGGATGATTGGTGTTTGGCTGAAGTAGATGGAGATGGCATTGGATTTGGATTTGAGCTTTCAGTGTTGGTTGTGGGTTTGACTTTCTTTGATTCTGGTGCTTTCTCCCCCTTCTGAGAATCAGGGTCCTGATCCTTAGATCTTTTGCGTTTCAGTGCTGCTTTTCTGCAAGCATGCTCCTCCTTGGCCTTTTTCTTTTCATTAAAAGAATTAGAAAGAGAACTTACCAGAGTTGTAAGCTGAGACAAAGAGGCCTCCATAGATGATAACTTTAAATCCACATTAGAAGTGTAGGCAGTTGTTTTGGAAACATATTTGGAGGAGAGAGAGTTGATGCATTCAAGCATTGCCTTCTGGAAGACAGCCATATCAGATTTCTTGATCAAAGAAGATTCAGAAGTGTCTGCAGAGGGATGAATAGCCTTGATAATTTTGTGAAGATCGGCTACTAAGGAACTGTATTCATCAACAGAGATTGTGACTTCTGGAGTTGGAATTGCCTCGGGAATGCAGAAAATAGCCTCAGAAATAGCCTGGATTCCAGTATGCAGAGAAGAATAATGATCAGAAGCTTGGCTCTGATGTGTTGCAGCAGTGGTAGAAATAAGGTCTTTTAAGGCTTCCAGAGTCTGAGCTTGCTGTTGTTGTTCATTATGAATAGCCAGAAGCATGGCATTTTGAGAGTCCAGAGATAGTTTTAGATCCTCCACAGATCTCTGAATTTTATCACCAAATGCCTGCAACGCTGCATTGGTGACATATTCAGAATGGGTAACCGGTGCATCTCCAACACATGGAGCCCCTTTTCTCTCACGTGCAGAGAGGCCCTCATTCACACCTGTTTTGACGTGGAGTGTGGAGGGACTTCCAACCTGTCGTTCAGGGCTGTTATTAACAGGCACCCCTTCGGTTGTTCTGATTGTCTCAACAGAATCCTCATCATTAGAGGATGAGGTGTTGAAAACAATGTGCTTACCTTTATTGAGAGTAAACACTTCGGTAAGTGGTGCACCCTGCGGCTGTAACCCCTCTGATGGGATTTCATGTGCCTCTAATCTATCAGAAGATATGGACTTATCTTCTGAGACACCTAAATCGTTGTTGGTCACAGAGAAATCAACATTGTGTGGGGAAGGTGTCGAGTTCTGGGGCAAATGAACTCTTATATTTTCATCATCATTCTGTTGAGAGAATGATGAAGAGGTTTCCCCGGTTGTGCTTGATGCAGAGGAAGAAGAAATATCCTCTGATCGGATGGTTTCTGGGTGGTTTGGACTGGGTTGTCCTTGGTCAATGAAAGTAGACGGGTTGACATCTACCTCAGATAATGAAGTTACCCTTTGGGATGTTGGTGAGATTCGCTCAAGTGTGTCACGATGGACATCTTCAGTACCTTCTTTTAACAAGAGGCCAGCATGGGTAGAACCACTCGGATGTTCACTCAAATTATTTTCAGCCTCATTCTCACTTGACCCCTCACTTTCTAGAACTGGCTCTAAATGCTCTGGGGTAGAAAGTCTTTGTTCTGAGAAATTCATAGAGCTCCTATAGGATTGTAGATAAGAAGAGCTAGAGGGAATTAGGTTGAGCATGGACCTTGAAAGCTCTCTGGGAGAAGGATATCCATTGCGGTCGATGGTCGGACGGTGAGTGCTCATTGATGCAATTTTGCTAAATGGTTGAACGAGTGGAGCCTTGAGGGCACCAATTGCAGGATAGGTAACCAGAGATAAAAAACGTGGAAACATCAGAGCTGGAAGAGGTTTTCCTTGGTTTTGATGGGTTACTTTGGTGTGTACAGCAGCTTTAATCTCTTGAAAAATGAGGCTTGCGTAGTCGAAGGGGCGATTAAAAAACATGCCATACATGATATTCAAAATGTTCCTCCTTGCTTGATCGAGAGACCCAATTTTACAAGTGAGACTCTTGTTCAGGATGGAAACTAGGAGATTCCACATTGGGGGTAACTGTTTTCTCTTGAACTCAGAAAGTTTGCCTATGGGTTCATTGTAACCAAGAAAGATAATGAAAGATAACAATGCTTCAGCAGAAGGGTTCGATTCTAGGGTTGGATTTGGAACTAATATACCATCAAGTAGTACCTGTGAAGAGGGTAAATGAAAATACCTGGCTAATTTCTTCTTTGTAATAGGTATTTCCACAGCAGTATCAGGTTGATCAGGGTGACTGAAATTTCGAAGCAGGGTCTCATCATCTTGAATGTACATTGATTGCCACACTTCCTGGACGTAAATTTCAAGAAAATTCGGGTTTGTCAGAGTTAGGGCTCGATTAAGGACATTCTGTTGGAGAAATTCAACCATAATTCTGAATTCGGACTGGTAAGTATTTGGATCAAGAAGAACGTGCACATTGTTTGCTTTCAATGGCAGTTTGACGAACGGAGCACTTTCGGCAGTAGAATCAACGAGACGTCCTCCGTCATCGTTGATAGCTGGATTTGCAAGGTGAGAAGCCATGGATGAAAGTTGGAGAGAGTTACAAGCAAGTTCGTAATAGTGAGAGCAGTAACAGTGGAGAGGAAGAAGAAGGGTATCTGAAATTTGGGGATTTTATATGAGACCAAATTGGAATTGGAAGGGGTTTGTGTATTGGGAGTAGAAGAAAACGGTTCAAAAAAGATGATGTAAGCACGCAGGCGTGGATACATGCAGTCACACAATAAATGACACGTGGAAAGTAGGAGTGATGAGTAAGACACGATTTTTGAAGAGAAAACGGAGAGGTTATCGATCTAAAATCGATTGATTATCCCAAAAGTAAATAAAAAGAAGATATAAAGCAATTGGTTGAGTAATTAAATGAATTTAATTAAAGAACAAATTGAAATATATAAATCTGTTTATTTAGAATTAAAAATCAGGCATCTGGGAAAAAAAAATTGATCCAAATGAAAGTTTAAAATTTTTATGAAGAAAAATAATAAGAAAAATTTTAAATTGAATATAGAAATTTTTAAATAACCTTGACGGAAAGAGTTAAAAAAAATGTAGATATTCAATAAAAAAAATTTGGAATATTTTGATTCATAAAATTTTGAAAAACATGTCAATTATATATCATCATCTAGTATAAGTTTGAAATGAATCATAGGCGTTCTGAGAGACCTTGACGGCAAGAGAAACACAGAATAAGAAGATTCAGAAGAAACTTAGGTGGATGAAAAAATTCATAAGACAACTAACTTAGTGTTAGTCTTTGAACAGTTTAAGAAACTCCCCTCTGAAAGATATAATTTCCTTTGCATAATATGCTCCCCCTTGAATACTAATCTCCCCCTTGAATAATAATCTCCCCCTTGAATAAGAAGCTCCCCCTTGAATGATAAGTTCCCTCTTTGCTTCTTGGATTGGCGCCTTTCTGATAAAACTTGGATGGAAAGAAATAAAATGTAACAAAATAACCTAAACCAGAAGCGATCAGAGGTCTCTGAGTGCTTCTGGATGATGTTCAGAAGACGGTCAGAGATCTCTGATAACTTCTAAGAGTAAAAATTACATGTTTAGCATTCCCAACTTGCTGATTAAAAAATTAAAACGCTTCTCATCCAGAGCTTTTGTAAAAATGTCAGCCAGTTGGTAATCAGTAGAAACAAAATACATTTCTATTGTACCTTTTTCTACATGATCTTTGATAAAGTGATACCTAACATCAATATGCTTTGTTTTGGAGTGCTGAACTGGGTTTTCTGTAATGGCAATTGCACTTTCAAAATCGCAGAGAATAGGAATCTTATCATAGATTAGACCGTAGTCTCTGAGTTGAGTTTTCATCCAAATGACTTGGGAACAACAGCTAGCAGCAGCAACATATTCAGCTTCTGCAGTAGATGTTGAAACACAATTTTGTTTCTTGGAAGTCCAGCTAATAAGACGATTACCCAGAAGTTGACAGCTACCAGAGGTGCTTTTTCTGTCCAACTTACAACCTGCATGATCAGAATCTGTGTATGCCATTAAATCAAACCTAGAATTTTTTGGATACCAGAGACCCAATGAAGGAGTTCCCTTTAAGTATCTAAAAATTCTTTTGACAGCAGCCAAATGAGATTCTTTAGGATTAGCCTAATAACGAGCACAAAGACAAGTGGCAAACATAATATCAGGCCTACTTGCTGTCAAATAAAGAAGAGAACCTATCATACCTCTGTAAGCCATGATATCTACAGGTTTTCCAGAGGGATCAGGACCTAGTTTCATACTAGGAGAGATAGGTGTTTTCATAGTTGATGAGTTCTGAAAATGAAATTTCTTTAACATGTCAGAGACATATTTTGCTTGATTAATAAAAATACCAGAGGTACTTTGTTTAACCTGGAGTCCAAGAAAGAAAGTTAATTCTCCCATCATACTCATTTCAAATTCCGTTTCCATCAACTTAGAAAACAAATCAACTTCTGTTTGATGAGTGGAGCCAAAAATTATGTCGTCCACATAAATTTGAACGATAGTTAACATACCTTTGCCTCTTTTGATGAAAAGTGTGGTATCAATCTTACCTTTCTCATATCCTTTGCTGATCAGAAGTTTGGATAGACGTTCATACCAGGCTCTGGGTGCTTGCTTTAACCCATACAGTGCTTTGTCAAGAAGAAAAACATATTCTGGATGTCTTGAATCTTTAAAGCCAGCTGGTTGTTCAACATACACTTCCTCTTTAAGTTTTCCATTTAGAAATGCACATTTAACGTCCATTTGATAGACCTTAAAGTTCTTGTAAGCAGAGAATGCCAGAAAAAGTCTTATCGCCTCCAGTGTTGCAACAGGAGCAAAGGTTTCATCATAATCGATACCTTCTTCTTGACAATATCCTTTTGCCACCAGACGAGCCTTGTTTTTGATCACAATACCATCCTCATCCTTTTTATTTCTGAAAACCCACTTAGTACCAATGGCAACTTTACCTTTTGGTAATGGTACTAAGTTCCAAACTTTGTTACGTTCAAATTGAAGTAATTCTTCCTGCATTGCTTCTACCCAACTAGGTTCGGCCAAGGCTTCATGAACTTTCTTTGGTTCAATTAAGCTTAGAAAGTTAACATAGAAAGCTTCATTTGCTGTGGCGGATCGTGTTTTGACACCCTCAGAAGGATCACCAATTATGAGATCTGGAGTATGGGATTTAGTCCATTTCGTCATCCTTGTTTGTGATATTGGTTGAGCTTGAACTTCGGTGTCAGAAGATGAGATAACTTCATCCGGAAATATTGATTCTGATCCTCTTGATGCTAAAGTCTCCCCCTCAAATAATGGAATAGAAGAAGCTTCTGGACAAGCAGATGGAACAGGAACAGAAGGATCTGAAGAGCTAGGTTCAGAAGAGGGAGGACCAGAGAAAGTGATACCAGAGGCATGAAGAACTTCAGGTATGCTATAAGAAGAGGTAGTTCCTACAGGTTCTAACATTACTTCTTCGCCCAAAAAGTCTTGAAAAAGAACATCAATCTCGGATTCTCTGGATCCTGAAAGAAAATCAGAAGTAACAGTATTAAGTTTGAGTTCTGAAGAAGAATATTCAGAAGTCAGTTGAGTTTGATCGTCAAAATCAACGTTAATGCTCTCCATTACTGTTTTAGTTCTTAGATTAAAAATGCGGAAGGCTCTGGAATTTAACGAATAGCCTAAGAATTTTGCTTCATCTGATTTTGGATCAAACTTGCCAAGTTTGTCTCTGTCATTTAAGATAAAACATCTGCAGCCAAAAATATGAAAGAATTTGACAGATGGTTTTCGTTTGTTAATAAGCTTATAAGAGGTTTTGAGATGCCTCTTGACAATTATGGAACGATTCTGAGTGAAACAAGCAGTGGCTATAGCTTCAGCCCAGAAGTGAATTGGGAGTCCAGAAGCTGCTAGCATTGTTCTGGCTGCTTCAACCAAAGTTCTGTTGCGTCGTTCAACGACACCATTCTGTTGGGGAGTCCGTACAGCAGAGAAGTTCTGAGAGATTCCATTAGCAACAAAGTATTCTTCAAGTTTGGCATTCTTGAATTCAGTACCATTATCGCTTCTCAGCTGTTGAATCTTTTGGTGTAAAAGAACTTGGATTCTGGTCATCATATTTTGAAGCATAATAGGAACTTCTGACTTTTGTCGAACAAAAGCAAGCCAAGTATACCTGGAAAATTCATCAATAAGTACCAGAATATACTTTTTACCAGAAAGACTCTGAGTTGCAATTGGACCACAGAGATCGACGTGTAACAATTGTAAAGGTCTTATGCAAGAGTGATCACTTTTTGTTTTATGAGATGCTCGTTTGATCTTTCCCATTTCACATGCAGGACAGAGGTGATCTTTTTGAAAATGAACTTCTGGAAGTCCAGATACCAAATTATGTTTTACAAGCATCTCAAGATTATCAAAGTTTAAGTGAGACATTTTATGATGCCAGATCCATGCAACCTCACTCTTTTTGGAAATGAGACATAAGGTTTCCTTACCATCCTTGGAGGTAAAATTCATCATGTATAGATTACCTTTTCTGTCTGCTCTCCAAAGTTCCTCACCTGCCTTAGAAAATAAGTAACAATGTTTTTCATCAAAGACGACAAGTATCTTAGAATCACATAGTTGACTTACACTTAGGAGGTTATGTTTCAAACCAGAAACATGAGCTACTCTAGATAAAGTAATATTACCTTCCTGTAAGGTACCATAGCCCTTAATTTGACCCTTACCATTATCACCAAACGTTACAGCTCCACCAATTTTGTCTTTAAATTGAGAGAGTAAGTTTCGTGAACCAGTCATGTACCTCGAGCATCCAGAGTCAAGATACCAGATATGCACACGCTGTTTCTGCAATCAAGATCAGAGTTTCTTAGGTACCCATACCATTATGGGTCCTTTAACGTTAGTTTTTGGCTTATCAGCCTGTTGCTGTTAATTTGATTTGACAGAAGGTAAAGATGTATTCTTTGGATTTTTTTTTTGTTCTTTTTGCTTTGTTTTATTTTTGTTGAAGTACGAATGATTTGCAGTGAAGGAATTTGAAGTTCGTGAGAAAAATTTCTGTAATTTCAAGAACAGAGAAAAACATTCAGAATTCTGAAACATAGAAGATTTTATTGAATTTTCATTGTGACAATGATAATTACAATTATTCTTAGATCTGTCTTTTCTAGTATCAGTTGTTCTAAAGAACTTCCTATCTAGAGTAGACGTATGTTTAGAATCTGAAGTATTCTTCAGCGGAGATTTCCTTGGATTTATCTTCTCAGAAGCTTTCGAATTTACTGAAACAGGAACAGATAGATTAGATTTCCATTACCTTTTTGAACGTAAGAAAGTTTTGGAGGATAAGAGTTAGGAAGTCGGATAGGAATTTTCTTTTTAAGTTTTTCTTCCTTTTCAAGATCAAGACACGATTTAGCTTTCAGACACATTCCTATAAAATCTGGATGTATAAAAACAGGTTTTCGTTGTTCAGAGGGAACAGAGAAAATAGGGATGTCACTTGACTTGTTTTTAGAATCCATTCCAGAAGCTCTTATCTCCAGAGATTCATTTGTAAAGAGAAAATGAGCGTCTTTGTTTTTTATGATCTCTGGAGTTTTAGCATAATTGGAAGTTTGTTCAAGATAAGAGAAATATGTGTCAGAATTGTCAAAGAAATCCTCACTTTGATCATTATTCTCCCATGGATATGTGATTTCTTCTAAATCCTCTCGCGTTTCAGAAAGATTTAAATCAATAAATGAACAAGGAAATATCTCTGGGTTATTCTCTAACTTTTGTTCATCATTTTCGAGTTTAAAACAATTATCCAGAGTCAAGAGAAGATCTTTTTCAAAACTTAGTCTTAATTTCTCCTCTGCTTGAATAGGAATAAACGCATCAGCCTCTGGATTCAATTTTGTAATAACACTTGAACCAAACTTAAAAATATCATCCTTCTTCTGAACTTGATTTAGATTAATATTGGTCTTTTCAGAAGAGTATTTAATGTTTTTAAACTTGAGTTTACGTTGATGATGACCATTTTCAGTTTTAGATCTTTTAAAACATGATTGTTCAAAAATGATTGGAAACACAGGCTTCTGTTGTTGTCCTATACAAAAGACAGAGTTTAAACCAGACTTCTTTTCACACGTATAGGGATCTAAATCTTCAAAACCGATTCCAGATCTTCCTACTTGTGTACGGATTTTCTCATGAACTTTTTGAGCATCCAGATATGTTTTAATCTGGTACGTTTTGTTTTGAAGTTCAATGTACAAAAATTCTCTTTCCTTTTGAAAATAATTTTTAAGTGCTACAGAATTTAATCTGTCACTTTCCTTAACTTGAATTTCCTTATCCTTTTCTTCCAGAAGTTTCTTATAACTCAGTTGCTCTTTTTTTACTAAAACTTCTGTGTCTTTCAAGGTTTTAGAAATTTTTTCTTTTTCTATGTCAAGTTCCAGTTTTTCTTCTGTTAAGGTATCCATCTCTCTTTTGTAAATATCTCTTTCCCTTTGTGTTGTGGAAAGAGTTTTCTCAATATTTTTCCGTAACTTCTTTTCAATTGTTAACTTTTGCTTAAGTTCTTCAAAATTGTTTGATAAAAGCACAATTGTATTCTCAAGTTCAGAAGATTCAGAAAGATTACTAACCGGTGATTTAGAAGGCTGTTCTTCTGATTCATTAGTACTTGCCATTCCACATAACATGGCCTCTTCACCGCTGGATTCATCTCCAATCCAATTCTCTTTCTCAGCATAGTGGGCTCTTTCAGTAGCATTGTACTTGTATTTATTTTTGTAATATGCTTTGTCTTTCTCCAGAGCCCCTCTGCAATCCTTTGAGTAATGACCCGGTTTGCCACATCTGTAACATACATCTTTCTTCTTCTTAATTTCCTCATCCTTTTTCTCTGCCTCAGTCTTCTCAGGTCTCTGAACTTCTTGTTTAGAGTAGTTGGAGCGATCAGGCCTTCTGGTTCCTTGAAATGCTCTATTTCCAAAACGATTTGTAAACTGTTTGGTAATAAGTGCCAAAGAATCAGCAAATGCCTTTATGACATCATCAAAGTCAGAATCTTCTTCTGGAACAGTTTCTGACATGAATGCCTTGTGCTTCACTCTTCTATCTTCACTTTTCCTTCTGGTAGCTCCCTTTGCTTCAGAGATTAAGGCCAGAGGTCCACCTATGGTTGTTTTCTTTTGTACAACCTCCTTTTCATGAGCTTGAAGAGTTCCAAATACATCATGTAGAGACCATTGCTCAAGATCTTGATTAGCTTGTAGTGACATGGATAGATTTGACCATTCTGGATTTAATCTCTTCAAGAATAAGACATTATTGTCTTCTTTTGATCGAACAATATCACATCGTTTACATAGATTAATCAGATTATTAAATCTATGAAAAGTCTGTTCCAGAGATTCATCTGAATTTGCCTGGAAGCTGTTGTATTCATTCAGCGCTTGAGCCCTTCGATTTTTCTTCATTTTAGCACCACCTTCCAGAAGATTTTATAACTGATCCCATAACTCTTTAGCAGTATCACAGGAATCCAGAGATTGAAAAATCTCATTTGGAATAGCCATGATAAGAAGCGTTTTTGCCTTTTTAGCAAGCTCAACTTTGGCCTTTTCTTCATCATTCCAATTTTCCCTTAGCTTTGGAACTTTTCGTGCAGGTATTTCAGCTGTATTGGTAGTAGCAGGAACTCTTGGAACCGTAGTCACTGGTATGAAGGGACCATTTTGAACAATAGGATAAAGTTCTATGTCCAATCCTTCATAGAAATTTATCATTCGAATCTTCCATTGTGGATATTCACCACGAATAAGAGTAGGAGGTTTGGTCAGAGAACCAGAGATGTAAACAGCATTCAAATTTGAATTTGCCAATTTTAAGATCGAGAAGTATGTAGCAACAGATTTGTGTTGAAATCTAGAACAAGAGATTACTGAATGAATGAAGAGAGATTCTTCAAATTGAGATCGAGTAATCAATAGATTGATTATCAGGATCTGATACCAATTGTTGGATCCAGATTAATCGATTGAATTATAAACAGAGTATAAGCGGAAGCAATTTATATCGATTAATCAACAGTAATAAGATTCGATTAAAGATTGAAGAACAAAATAACAATGTATTATAACCTGAATTGTGATTACAGATACATGGAATGACGCACAGTAAGTTCTTCAATATTACTATTTCAATCGACTACTTTTACAACTGAGAAAAGATCTATTTATACAAATAGAATAAAGTAAAAGTCAACATCTAAACCTATTACAAACTGACACGTGTAAGTGATGGAAGCGTGTAACAAACTTAGTCGGTTGCAAAAGGTAGACATCTTTGATGTATGTGCCACGTCATACTCTTCATCTTGTGACTCATACTTTCAAAAGTGTAACAACCATTGATTTGATCAATTGGGTGATTTTGAGTCCATTGCTGAGCCGGTGGTTGAGGAGTTTGATCACAATGAGATTCAATGATTTGTTCTTGTTTAGGGAGAACGGTGGATGCTTCAGCAATAGGTTCTTCAGCATTCCTTATCATCCCTGGTGGAGATCCAGAGGGTTGTGCATTCCCTTGTGTTGAAAAGGGAACTTGGTTATTCACTTATGAATCACCATTGGAGGAGTCAGAGGGAGGAATATGATTTAACGGAGTAACGTCTATCCCTGATGAGGATGGATCATTACATGTGGTAGGAATGAAGTTAGGACCTTCATCATCATTATTTTCAGTGACAGGGGGTGTTTGAAAATAAGATTCAGGCTCCTCATAATGAGATTTCATCCAATTATTCAGTTCCTCGTCTTCTTCAGGGACATGAATAGAATTTGTTGAGCGAGATTCATCAAAGTTCATATGCATGGTTTCTTCAAAATGTTGCCTTCTTTTGTTGAAGACTCTGAATGCCGTGGATATTGAGGAGTACCCAAGAAATATACCATCATCAGCCTTTGGATCGGATTTTCCTAAATGATATATGTCAGTCAGAATATAGCATCTACATCCGAAGATATGTAGATATTTTAGAGTTGGTTTTCTTCCATGAAATAACTCATAGGAGGTTTTCTTGAATCGTTTGACTATTAGGGATCGATTTTGAGTGAAACATGTAGTGTTAACTACTTCAGCCCAGAATTGAGTAGGTAGACGCGATTCGTTGAGCATTGAGCGAGCAGCTTCAATGATAGTTCGATTTCTTCTTTCATCAACACCATTTTGCTGAGGAGTTCTCAATGATGAGAAATTATGAGTGATTCATTTTTCTTCGAAGAAAGTAATCAGAGTACTATTTTTGAATTCAATGTCGTGATCACTTCTCATGGAACGAACAATTAGATTATTCAGGACTTCCATTCTTTTGATAAAGGAAATATTTTCATCAGGTGTATCACTCTTGGATAGAAGTAAGAATACCCATGTATATTTGGAATATTCATCAACTATCACAAGAGTGTTTTTCTTTCCAGACATGGTTTGGACGTTGACAGGTCCAAATAGATGCATGTGAAGTAATTGAAGAGGAATGGTTACTGAGGAAACTTTCTTAGATCTGAAAGATGATTTTGTCAGTTTTCCTTTCTCACATGTTGAACAAAGACATTCCTTTGTAAAAGCATGTTTAAGGAGATCTCTGACAAGTTCTTTTTGAGATAATTCGTTGATCATCTTAAAGTTCAAATGAGATAGCCTTTTGTGCCAGAGCCAGGTAATATCAAAGGAGGCTCTTGAGAGAAAAGAACACATTTTTAGAGTAAGAGATATCCATATCAATGACATATATGTTCTATGATCTTTTTCCTTTTAGAGCAAGTTCATAATTTGTATCAGTGACTGCACATCTGGTCTTTGTGAACAAGACTTTGAAGTCTTTATCACAGAGTTGACTAATGCTTAACAAATTATGCTTTAGCCCTTCAACATAACCAACAAGACTGAATGAAGTTGCTCGATAGAATGCCATAACCCTTGGCGTATCCTTTGCCATTTCCACCAAAGGTCACTGAGGGATCAGTTTCCTCCTTGTATTCAAAGAGCAGAGATTTTCTGCCAGTCATGTGCCTTGAGCATCCGTTATCGAGATACCTTTAACACTCTACATAAGACAAGAGGATTAATTTTTCATAGGTATCCATACTACTATGGGTCATGCAGTGTTAGTGGAAATAACAGGTTTGTCGATATGTAACTCGCTAAAGAATTTGCTTCAGTGATTATCTTCACCTTGAATGTTTTACCATCCTTAGTGGATTTCACTTTGGCTGATTTTTCAGCGTGAGCTACTTTCTTACCATGAGCCAATCTTTCAGCTTTAGTTACATTTGGGCATTTACTAGCGATGTGGGATGTTTCACCATAGTGATAGCATTTGCGATGTTTAACAACAGGTTTAAAGCTGGAAGCATGCAGAGAGGAGGTCAAAACATTTTCAGTACTAGGACCAAGAATTCTTTTCTCTATTGTCCTAGGAGGAACAACTAGTTCCTGAGGAATAGATGGAGTGAGATCAATCTTAATTCTGGGAGTTGATCTTCGAACTGATCCAGGGATCTTTCTTCCAGATTTAGGATGATTTAATGAAGGAAGTGAACGATTCTTCTTCACTTTTTTGGAAATTCTTGATCATGGGAACATTGTCAAGGAACTTATCCTTGATCACCTTCCTTGAATCCTCGGTAGAAGGTTAGAAGGTCTTTTCTTAGAGATAGAAGCATTTTGGGAAGAACAATTAGCGATAGAAGAAACAAACATTCCAAACTTTAGCATGGAACGATCTGTGTCTATTTCTTCTTGGTCAGAGGAATATCTTAGACCACTCTTGACCTTTTTAGGGATCTGAGCATTTATGATCTCATTAACTTTATCAGAAGTTTTACACCATCCTTCAATGGTAGCTTTTTCAGCTTCGAGATCAGCGATGGCCTTTTCGGCGCTCAGAGATAGCTTGCTCTTTCTCAATACTTATTGTCTTATTTACAAAGATTTGGTCTTTAAAATCTTCTTCGATTTTATTAAGTTCTTTGATTTTAATATGACAATGTTTAAGCTGTTCAGAAGGATCTATATTAATTTGTTTAGCTTTTATTTTTCCTCTGAGAGCATTGTAGAAATCAATAGTCATTGAGTCAAGAACTGATAAGCTATTGGTTTCAGGTTTAGAAGAGTTAGATGGAATAGGTACCTGAGTCGATGGAGACTCTGAAGAAGAGGTGTCAGATGCCTCTTCAGCTACCTCTATTTTGGTCATTAGACAGATGAAGGCAATATCTTCTTCATCTGATCCTGATTCCTCAGAGGTCTGAGCCCAATATCCCAGTCAACTTCTTCAGCGACAAGACCTTTGCCCATTCGTTGGTTGTTTTCAGATTTTGATATTTCTCTTCTAACTTAGAGTATTATTCAGTTTTTTGATTTATCAGGAATCTGAGAGGATGATGTAGCTAGGGGTGAGCATTGGAACCGGGTACCCGTTTTTGGAACCGGAACCGCCTCGGAATTGCTGGTTCCGGAACCGGAACCGATGTGATTGGTTCCGGTTCCGGTTCTCATTTTTTGGAACCGTTACCCGCTGGGTACCCGCTACCCGCCACTTTTATATAAAAAATATTTTATATATCTATAAATAATAAATAAAAACTCAAACTTTCTAGTTTGTTTATATAATAATTAGTTTTTATCGGATTAGTTTTGACTATTTGTTGTATTTATTACTTTAAATCGGTATTTTTTTTAGTTTATAATTACATTTTTATCATATGCAATGTAAAAAAAAGTTAAAAAAAAGTTGAAACCGGGTACCCGGTACCGGAACCGGTTCCCATCGGTTCCGGTTCCGGATTTCCAGGAACCGCCGGGTCCGGTTCCGGTTCCATGGAAAATGGTCGGGTACCCGGTTATGCTCACCCCTAGATGTAGCAGCAACCTTCTTGGATCTGCATTCGCTAGCAAAGTGACCTTTTGCGCTGACCGTTGTAGTAGATCGCTGAGGCTTTTTCGGCTGGTAGAGTTTTTGACTTATCAGAGTTAGTGATTGCTGGGGTCTTTCTGAAATTGCTCTTTCTAGCAAATCTCCGGAAATTATTAGTGAGAAGAGCTAGAGAATTGTCAAATTCAGAGATATCAGCATCAGTGATATCCTGTGGGTTAGTTTGTTCTAACTCAGTGATTGAAGTAATAGAAGAAGAACCAAGTTTAGAAGGTTCCGTCTCTGAAGTCACTAATGCCAAAGAAGTACTTTTGGCAGTTTTAGTGTCTTTAATGAGGTTTCTTTTTAATGTTTGAGATTGCTCATGATTGAGCAATATCCCATACAAAGCACTGAGAGATAGAGTTTTAGTTTTCGTTAACAGTTTGAGACACGTGGTAAACGTATCCCATTGTACAAGAAGAGCTTCCATGAACATTGGCAGGATTTCAGAGTTAGAGTACTCTTTATCAACAGTTTTCATGTCTATTAAAAGACAGTTGAACCTTTGGTGGATTTGAGAAAGTGTTTCAATTTTCAAAAAATGAAGCTTTCATATTGTCTTACTAGATTGATATGACGAGTAATCTGAACCTCATCGGTACCTTCATATTAAACATAGAGAGTGTCCCACATGGCTTTTGATGTCCTCATTTTCATAACAGAATGATAAACATCATATTACAGAGACATGGCAATGATAGATCTAGCTTTTGAATCAACAACTAACTCTTTCTTGTCTTCCTCACTCCATTGATGTGGAGCTTTGGGAATCTTTCTTTTAGGAATAGCAGGTGTGTTAGCAGTAGCAGGAACTGTTAGAACAAGAGCTGATGGAACGTATGGCCCATTCTCTAGATAATAGGGAATCTTAGGATCTGACCCTTCTAGGAATAGAGTCATTCTTTCCTTCCAGACTAGGAAATTATCACGGCTAAACCTAGGAGGTTTAGCTAAAGATCCATTGTCCATATAGTTTGTGTTTGTGTTAGCCATTTTAAAATAACAAGATATTAGTTGTTTTAAAGATTAGAAAGCAATAAACACTGCTCCGATACCACTTGTTGGTCCCAAATGAGTCTACAAGAGTTCAATGGATATACAAACAGTTTGTAGAAGGTGGGGGGGGGGGGGTGAATACAAACACAAGCTTTTTGGGTTTTTAAATGAGTTTATATTGAATAAAAAAATTTACAGTTGTAAGTAGAATTAGAACAAGTATTAAACCTACTCTATTACAATAAAGAAATCACGAAGATGATTCACAAGAATAAGAAAGAAAAGCACAGAGGTTTAAGGAATAGAAAGTATCATGCATAAAGATGAAGAAGGGTTCTTCATCCATTTATACCCGTTGCATTAAATTCAAAGCAAAAGGTATGAGCCACGTGTCAAGTTTCTATTTAAGACTTGTCCTTTGTCCAAAAAACAACCATACTGTTGGCCGTATATGAACAATAACCAAATCAGATTTGATGGGGACATAAGGAACAATTCGTACGTCCTTTTCTGAGAAGGCATGCGGGTTTTGACTTTTGTGCATCAAGGATAAGATCAACATTGATCTCGTTGAATGGGCCTCACTTGATCATGGAACCAAAAATTTCAAGGATGAAGTCTTCAGGTATCGTTGAGGCTTTTGCAAGATCTCACACTGTATAGAGGACTGTTGCTGTCGCTAAACCGCTTCAGGTCACTTATATCATCTCTTTCTTCAGCTTAGGTCTTCGACGTTCGTTGAATGGTCTTGTTGGTAAGTGTTGGTCTTCAGTTCTTCAGAGACAGAATGTTGTTCCTGATTATCAGTGATCACTAAGCGCAGTCGGTGTATGTTATCGCTGATTCTGAACATTATTCTATAAATGGAATTTTCACTAAATACAAGAGGATCATATTCAAATCACTGAAAGGAGTTTGGATCAACAGTTACCTAGTAAGAACTTATGCGTTTAGTAATTAAATAGCGCCTAACCCATAAAGGATTTACTATTCACAAAGCCAGTTGTTTACTATTTTCTTCTAACTTTTTGTTCTTATAAAAGACATTTCAATTCCAACTTCCATGACTCAAGTCAAGAACATAAGAACATAAGTTTATCAAAAACTTTCAGCCAAAATAGTTTAGAATCCCAAAGAGAGCTTCAACTGTGTTGGACCAGATTTGATTTTGCCAACAATAAACTTTTCATAGATCTACATTATCAAAAAATCATTTATACTAAACATTGTAA
The DNA here is from genome assembly GCA_036898165.1 of Silybum marianum. Classification (NCBI taxonomy): domain Eukaryota; kingdom Viridiplantae; phylum Streptophyta; class Magnoliopsida; order Asterales; family Asteraceae; genus Silybum; species Silybum marianum. The sequence goes on along the minus strand of CM072531.1, from coordinate 16,516,945 downwards.
GAGTATTGTGGATATAAAATTTACGGAAAAAATAAATTTGACCAACTTATAATTCCAAAGAAATTTTAGAACAATTAATTAACTTTTCATTCATATACCTCAAAATTCACAATGTCGCACTTGCAACCGCAACTTCTAAAATCCATATAATATTACCATTGCAACAAAAGTAAAGAGCAATCTGCCAAAAGAAGGAAACCACTCATCAATTTAAAAGTTCAAACCAATTGTGGTGTCTTTAAAAAGTTGTGAATAGAAGCCAACAACCTTAAGGTAGCGTTTGGTACGCGGACATGATTGGACAAGACGGGATAAAACTGGACAGGACAGGACAAGAGGGTGGGACAGGATAACACAGAACAAGTGTATGTTTGGTACACCTAGGACTGGACAGGACAGGACAGGACAAAACTAGGCAAGTTGTCACATAAGTTATTTGACGATTTTATATATTATATAATAGTTATAATTACACAACAAAAAATTTATAAGCATTTTTACTCAACTTTCATATATATATATATATATATATACATATTAGTATAAAATTAGAACGAGAATTTTGTTATAATTGATGATAGTTTGAAAACTCCGATTCACACAAATAAGAAATTATGCTTTATTCTGATGGTAGTATTGGTGGCGGCGATGGACGGTGGTGATCAATGGTCAATGTTGATTATACATGATTTAAAATGGTAGTGGTGGTGGTCATGGTCGAGGTGAGGTGGCCTACAATGGTGGTGGTGATGGTCGGCGACGGTGGTGGTGGCTATGGTGGAGGTGAGGTGGCCCACAGTCGTGGAGGTGGAGATGGATGGTGGTGGTCTGTGGTCAACAACGATTGTGGAGGTGGAAGAGAAGGTTGGTGTAGTAAAGGAGGTGGAGGTGGTAGATAACGGTGACGGTGATGAACGACAGTGGTAGTAGTTATGGTGGAGGTGAGGTGGCCACGGTGGTGGTGGTTGTAGCGATAAACGGTGGTGTTGTTGACTGACTATGGTTGTAGAGGTAGTGGAGGAGGTTGTTGTTATAGAGGAGAAGGTGGAGGTGACCAACAGTGGTGGGGGTAGTGGCTATATATGATGGTGATTGGTGGCCGACTGTGGCTATCGGTGGTTGCAACCGACGGTCGTGACTAGTGGTGTTGACCATTAATATAAGTACCATATTAAGGTTATATATCAAATTAGGATAGACTAATGATATTTGATTTTTTGTCCCATTCTTGTCCCATCTTGTTCCACCTATTTTGGTGGAACAAAAAAAAGCCTTTTTTTGTCCCACTATGTCCCACGTTGTCCCAGTCTTGTCCTATCCCATGTCGTGCCAAACGTGGGATAGTGAATTCCTGTCTGTCCCATGTTGCACCAAACGTAGGACACGGAGTTCTGTCCCGTCCTGTTCTGTCCCGTCCCGTCCCGTCCCATGTACCAAACACACCCTAAGAGTCACGTGAATAGAAACATCTTTGAACATCTTACATCAACTCCAAGAACTGCAAAAACATCGGTTGTATCATCCTCTGATTCTCCTCTTTCATTGTGGATCTTGCAAAACAATAAAGAAACCGTTTTGAAAATGATGAAAGAAATAACATAAAAACTGAAGATCATCATAAAAAAACCAACCCTAACTTTATAAGCTCGATCGAATTGTTACATTACAAAAAGACATTGGGGCCTCTTTCTCGAATCCAAAATCGTTCTTTTACCGACAAGAAACCTCCGAATTCCGCCGGATTCCAGAAAAACTCATGTCTCGCAGCAGATGGGTGGAAGTTGAATTTTCTGAAAGAAATAACCCAAAAATAGAAACCCTTTTTTCTTTCTAGATGATGATAACATTCCATTCACTGAAATTTAAAATTATAAAATCCCTAGAGTATATTAAGAGTGGGAATCATATTTTGCAAGAATAGGGAAGAAGAGATCAGATGATAACATGTGCTCTTGAATAGTTTATTGTCAGAGAAAGAAAGTACCATGAGGGTCGACTTCATCCCAAAATTAAGTGTCACAAAGATTGGTTGAAAGTTCTCATTTCGTCGATTGCTTGCTGGTGTGATTAGGAGAGGTAGGGGGAGGCGATTCATGGAAAGCAAAACGTGGAGAATAATTTAGGGGAAGTGTGGAGAGAGTTGTGGGTCGAAAGACAGGGGTAGTGGGAAAAGAATTGTGGGTGGGAAGTTGGAAATGAAGGGAGTGATGGATTGAAGCTTTAGAAACTTGTATACAGTGCATTAAGAATGATACGTCTTAAAAACATAAACATAACTGAATAAGAGGCTTTATATAATAGTATAGATATAGATGAGAGAAGGTGTGTTGGTTGTCGGCTAAGGAAAAAGAAGAGAAAGCACTACAACAAAACTAGTCTTATACCCATCCGTTGGTCGGGTGATTTTAAACAGATCCTAAATTCTCCGAAACAGATCTTTAATGAAACGATGATTTATCAACCTGGATAAATTGATAATATGAGAAAAAATGTGAGCATAATTAATGTGACAAATGTTTTATTCTAACTCGATTGGCACCCCAAGTAATACTCCTACTATCTCACAATGTACCTGTAGAATCCGTCTAAACAGAAACGAAAAGACCGTTCAAAATTAGTTTTTAAACACATTATAAACATCCCAAAACATATCTCAAACCACCCCAAAAATTCTCCGAAACAGGCCCCACTCAGCCCCTATGGATCCGCACTGATAACAACAATCTATAGTTGTTATTTTGGGGGCAAATACTTGATAAACGACCCCCATAGTTGTTGGTTTTAAGACTGGTAACACTATTAAAAAATATTCTCACATAAATCTCATTGAATCTTAACCGGTAAAAGGGAGGCAAGGACCGAAAGTCTTACACGGTAAATGAGGGCAATGACTCTTACGAAAATCAACCAATAATCTCTAACCATTCTTGTTTTCATGTTGTAGAGCTTCAAGAGACGGGTCCATAGCAACTTGAATCACCCAAATCGGAGCATTATTGAGAGAGATATGGGAGAAATGATAAAAATCCCGATTTTCGGCCCTTAAAAACCCTTAACAGAAGCAAACGCTAGTTAGTTCACCATACACAACCACTAATGGCGAAAGTCATGATTTCATCTATCAGAACATACCGTTTACGACCAATCATACGTCAGTCCCCATGATGAATGCAAACCATCCGTTCAACACTCATAAAACTCCCTACGATGACCCAGACGCCCAAAAGTTCAAGCAACTTGAAGAACAAAATGAGAAGATGCTGTCATTACTAGCAAAACTACCTAGAGCAGCAGTGTCCGTCGACGTAGAACCTCCTGCCAGTTTTCAAGCTTCACCTTTCGCTGATTCGATCGCTCTGATAGACGTTCCCAAGAAGTATAACATTCCTACGTTCACGCCGAAGTATTCTGGTATCACGGACCCCAACGAGCATGTCGCGCAATATAAGCAACTTATGTGGACGACATCGATACCCATAATTTCAAGAGGTCTGCATGTGTAAAAGTTTTGGAGCATCCTTCACAGGCGCAACATTACAGTGGTTGATCAACCTCAAGCACAAATCGATCAATTCGTTCTCCGACCTCGTCAACCAGTTTTTCCAGCAATTCACCAGCAGTCGCAAGATGGAGAAACAAACTAGTGACCTCTACTATATAATTCAGAAGGAAGGAGAGACCGTCAGGAATTACTTCAACCGCTTCAACATGGAGATGATCGGGATACGTAATTGTGACATTAAAACGGCAATCGAAGCTTATAAACGAGGGCTAGACAATATCTCGGGTCTAAACCTAGACCTTACCAAATGTCCGGTCGATACCTTTGAAGACGTGAAGGCACAAACCTTGGTAGCCACGCTAGCCTTTGTTGAGTGTAATAGTCCCTTAGGCTAGTTATCAAGCTTTTTTCATATCCTAACTCATTTCGTAAACAACTTGACCGACTTTTTCCTCCTTAACCAACCATTACCTTGTGTTTTGAGACGCCAACCTTACAACAACAAAAAACATTCAAATGAGCTCAGTTTAAACTTTAAAGACGAACCCACGATGGAAGAAAGCAACAAAAATTATGGGTGTTACGGTATCTAAAAACAATTATAAATAGATATAGAAAATTTTAATTTTTTTCTTACGTATATAAAAAACGATAATTTTTTAAACCAAACCTAGAATAGAAAATATTTTTTTATTATGTAGACAGTTTGACATATATATATATATATATATTAGATAAATTGTATAAAAATTATAAAATATTTAATATTAACTTATTTTAAAGGTATCTTTGTGACTTTTTTATGGCGTAATTTATAAAATTAAATACGTGTTTTTTTTAATGTATTGTTAGTTTTAATTATCATTAATTAATTAATATAATAAGGATATAAAATGAAAAATTAAGAAAAACAATACAAAAAGAGGAAAAAAAACAAAGCACATAGACTAAAATTGTAATTTACTTTCTAATCTAATAAAACAAGAAATGAAAAAGACAAACAAAAGGTAAAATTACTAAAACACACTTAAATTAATTAATCAATGTAACTAGAATTAATCAGAGGGACAAAAGTAAAACAAAATGACAATTACAGTAACTAAAACCGTAATTAATTTGAAAATAACGACCAAATATAATAATGAATGAAAACCATGAAGAAGAAAAATGCAATTTACCCTAAATGTAATGTTTTTATGGCGGATGTTAATGTGTTATGTAGAAAAGACAAAAAAAATAAAAAAATAAAACAAAGTTGAAAAGATAATTTTTTTTTTGTAAAAATAGGGTTGGACAAGTTTGGTCGAGGATAGCGGACCTACATTTAGGCTATGTTTGACAAACTAGCCGATAAGCTAGTTGATGACTGATAAGCTAGCTGATGATTTATAAGGTAGTTGATAACTTATAAGTTAGCTGGTAGCTGAAAACTAGTTGATGATGTTTGGCAAAAACTAGCTTATCGGTATGTAAAATAACTAGAAAGGACATCTTGAAAAAAACAGTCAATTACAAACATTTAATAATGTAACTCAAAATAAATTTCTAATAATATAATATGTTAATTATTACAAACAAAATTGTAAATAATTAAATAATATAAAATGTTAATTAAATGAATTTAAAATTGATTATTATATTGATAATATAAAATTTGAATTTGTTAAATAATTTTTAAAAAAACAATATACATTATCTATGATTTTCATAACCATTACACATGAATATCAATAAAAGTGATCAACTTTACATATTATAATTAATTAATACTTTAAAAAAATATAATTAATAATAAAAGTAAACATTTTATTAAAATTATTTAGCATATTTTAATTTATCTATGAAATAAAATAAGTATTCTATATGAACATTTTTAGAATTGTTACATTTGATTTTTAATATCTTAATGTATTGAATAATAATTAAAAATAATAATTAAAAATAATAATTGGTATAATATCATTAATATTTATTGTATAATTAAATTAATTAATAATGTATAGCTAAAATTAATTAATAATGTGTAATTAAAATTAATTGGTGATTTTTAATTAAATTTAATTAGTATAAATTAATATTAAATATTAATATTACTATTATTTATGATTAATAGTTAATATTTATTTATAATTAATATTAAATAATAATAAGTAATAATATGAATCAGGGTTAAAATTAAAAAAAAGTTTCAAAAATCTTTTCATAAGCTACTTCAAAAAACTTATTGATAAGCTAATTTATAAGTTAATTTATGAACTAGCTTATATGTATCCAAACGATTATTTAAAAAATAAGCTAACTTATTTTTGACAACAACATTGAAAAAGAATAATAACCACAATAATAAAATTATAATTAATTTAAAATAGAAACTATTTTTCATAGTTGCTGGTAACCACATGGACCAAAAGTATAATTTACTTCCAAGTAAATAAGATATATTTTAATCAATTTCATTATCTTCTTTATACTAAAATAAGAAAAACATATTATAGTTTTCATTTTAAATTGTAAAATAAAAATAGAAAAACGAAAGAGGATGATTAATTGATTATCCTTTTTTTACTTTACAAATATTTAAAATTTAAAATATAATATGTTTTTTATTTAAAAAATATAATATTTTTTTTAATCTTAATATAAAATAATGAAAATAAAACACACCTTATATATTTAACTAAGTTAAAAACGGTTAGGCAGAGAAATCAAAACGTTTGATAAATGTTAAACATGAAATACCAAATCCAACTTTTTTAAAGTTTAATTTAATAACAATATCTATTAAAAATATTACCAAATTAAATTCTTTACATTGCAGTGACTTTCCTTCTCCTACTTTCTTCCTTTGTTCGATAAATACAATACAAGTGTTTAATAATTTGTTCTTTGAACAGTTCCATAAGCATGCCTTACCCACTTTCCTTGTCTCTCCTCCTCCCCTTCTCCTTCTTCATCTCCATCGCTGCTCAATCTTACTTAACTTACCCAAATTGCCCTTCCTACAACTGTAATGGTCTCAATATCAGCTACCCCTTTTGGAAAATAGACAATCAACCCCGGTACTGCGGTTATCAAGGTTTCGGAATCAACTGCTCCAGCACCATCAATGGAACGGATCGTCCAATCATTGATTTCCGCGGAACTTCTTACCATGTTGGCAATATATTTTACAAACCTCCGGGTCCCAGTATTACTCTGGTGGACAACGATGTTTCTCCGATTCGCTCATGCCCGAGGGTGCCCCATAACGTCGACTTGCAAACGTTAACCTAAGTTTCCACTTCAGTTGCACTAGAATCCCAAATTTTGCAACTCTGATACCGTGTTTGGAGTTGGAAACAAGAAAGTCGTGTGTTAATCTTATGAGTTCCGAGCCGGAGGACTTCGATTGGGGTACGTGGCTACTCATGTAGTGAGGAAGTGGTAAAGACGGTATTGAATGCAAACCTTCCTTATGATCGGCATGGAACGGAATTCGGTGTAGTCTTGAGCAAAGGATTCGAGCTTAGCTGGCAGAGCGTGGTGGGTTGTGGTAAGTGCGAAGAGTCGAATGGGTGGTGCGGTTTCGATAACAATACGATGGAGTTCTTGTGCTTTTGCTCCGACGGCAGATCACTGCAAGACGAAGAAAGGCACCAGAAAGGCACCTACGTTCATCACAACTATAATTCACTGCAACTAAATTGGATTTATACGATACTTAATGTATTCAACTGTCCTATAGAGTGTTTTATATATAACTAAGGTTTACAACGGGTTAAGCTAAAACCACCCAAACTGCAACTTGTAACAATTTTTGCATTGCACATTTACTCCACTTTCATTTTCTATTTATGTATATCTGGGACCTCTACCTTTGAATCTGGTTGAAGTGTCATGGACAGAACTTGCCATCTCATAGCCATAACTTACAAAATTAACACTCACTCCAAATATCTTGCAAAGAAATGATTATCATACATAATCTTTAGCATATGCTAATCATAATAATCATGTAGAAGAAAAGTTTGCTTATGTCAATGTTAACAATCAACCTATGATGCAGTTAGTTGACAGAAACAATAGGGATCACTCTTGATTATTTAGAAAACAAAATCTGAGATCAGAGATTGCTTCTTGCTTGACAACCACATGCTCCAGCTATCAATGAGTAAATCACACCATCCTTTCTGTGTGTCATCATTTTCAAGAACCGCAGAAGATCAATTTTGAAACTAAGACCTACAGGAATACAATTTAGAAACAAAAATAATCTCATCAATTTTGAAACTAAGACCTCTAGTAATGCAATTTAAAAACAAAATAAAATCTCATGCATCAAATATAAATTGGCTTTATAATTGCAAATAATGTTTTATTTATTCTATAGTTTCATTGATAGAAATGTCGAATTTACCTTTCAAAGTTTTCTTTTTAAAAATAGACATCAAGTAGACCTTTAAAATGAATAATCAATCACCAATTCTTTGACGTCTTTGACGTTTGCATTTGATAAGGAGTTGAAACTGTTCCATTAGTCGTTCGATGGAAAGAAAGCATGTATTTTGATATATTTGAAGCTTCCTCTGCTTTGTCCATGATCTCCAACATTCTATGAGTTTACCATCATGCCCTCAAAGGTTTAAACATTATTTTGAATTATTGACGTTAAAACCCAGGCATACAAATGAAGATCAAGAAATAAAAGATGTGTATTCGATGATCACCTCAAGAGAAGACTTAAGATCCATGATTCCCTTCCTAGTCTTTACTGATGACACAATTCAAACATCAAAAGGCACAGAGTCAGACTTACAGCCAAGAGACTAAACACTTTAAGATTCCAAAAAGCATATTATACAACACATATACTTACATTAGATGTGCTCTCAAAAGAAATATCAGTGTATGCTAAAAATGATATGCTGCTAGTCTAGTTGGTGATCAGCTTTATTTATTACAAAGATTGATTAAATGGTGACTTTGAAACACAAGGGTAATCCCATATAAACCAATATCCTAGTCAATTACCAGAATAAAATATCTTGACAAACATAAGTCTGGTTCTTTCCATGTGATAACACAAGTACAAAAACAAACTAGCTAAAAGACCACTATAATCCGTAATGTAGGAACTCGCAAGTAAACTAAATACACTGGTATATGGCAAGCATATGCCATAACCCCTGCCCCCACCTTTCAATCACAACTTACAAATGAATAATGTGGTGAAATAGAGAATACCTTCAAAAAGGTACTTGGGTCAACAAGTTCACTGAGGAAGCTTTCTTTCTAGACTCGTTAAAGTCCACTAAGGCCCATGAACGTCCAATACAGGTCATTAACACCAATTGAGTCTAATACAACATTGTGAATCACTAGAGCCTAATACGACCCATCAAAATCCATTTACATGGTTCATTAATAAATTTAAAAACATGTGAACCACTGGAGCCTATATATGTATGTAGGTATGTATGTACGTATATGTGTATTATACGACCCATCAAGGCCTAATTACGTTTGTTAACCGCCACAGAGTCCTATACGACCCATCAAGGCCCAATTAGGTTCGTTAAATCCCATCAAGTCCTATTGTAGTCATTAAGAGTCGTTAAGCCCCATGAAGACCCATTTTAGTTTATTAAGAGTCGTTAAAGCCCATCAGGACCCGTTATAGTTCATTAAGAGTCGTTAAGTCTCATCAAGGCCCATTGCAGTTCATTAAGAGTCGTTAAAGCCCATCAAGGCTCGTTGTAGTTCATTAAGAGTCGTTAAAGCCCATCAAGGTCCACTTCAGTTCATTAAGAGTCATTAAAGCCCATCAAGGCCCGTTGTAGTTCATTTAGAGTCGTTAAAGCCCATCAAGTCCTATTATAGTCATTAAGAGTCGTTAAGCCCCATGAAGCCCTATTTTAGTTTATTAAGAGTCGTTAAAGCCCATCAAGGTCTACTGCAGTTCATCAAGAGTCGTTAAAGCCCATTAAGACCCGTTGTAGTTCATTAAGAGTCGTTAAAGCTCATCAAGGCCCGTTGTAGTTCATTAAGAGTCGTTAAAGGCTATCAAGGTCCACTTCAGTTCATTAAGAGTCGTTAAAGCCCATCAAGGCCCGTTGTAGTTCATTAAGAGTCGTTAAAGCCCATCAAGGTCCACTGCAGTTCATTAAGAGTCGTTAAAGCCCATCAAGGCCCATTGTAGTTCATTAAGAGTCGTTAAAGCCCATCAAAGTTCATGCAGTTCATTAGGAGTCGTTAAAGTCAATCAAGGCCCATTGTAGTTCATTAGGAGTCGTTAAAGCCCACCTAGCCCCGTTGTAATTCACTAAAAATCGTTAAAGTCCATCAAAATCATAGTTCATTAAGAGTCATTAAAGCGCATCAAAATCATAGTTCATTAAGAGTCATTAAAGCCCATCAAAATCATAGTTCATTAAGAGTCGTTAAAGTAGCCTCATCTTTTTTAATATCAAATTAATTAATTATATATTAAGTTCAAATTATTAATAAAAATTAATTAATTATATATTAAGTTTAAATTTTAATAAGATATAATATTATAACTAATCACAAAGTTTTATTAAAATACAAGTCTCCCCCGTTTTTTCCCTCCCGCCTCCTTGTCCCCCCCGCTTTTTTTTCACTTGAGAGTTAAAACGTAGCACAAACCCTATTTCACATTATTCTCAAAACACTGTTGGAATGAATCGCCTCCATCTCCACCTCTCTAATAGTTGGTTTCTCCATCTCCATCTCTCTAATCGTTGGTTTCTCCATCTCCATCCGTCTCTCTAATCATTGGTTTTGATTTTTATTTGCTTCACAGGTTTCTCGACCGACAACCTCCACCCCTGCCTACTGTGATTTCTCGACCGACGACCTCCATCATAGATGCTCTTCCAGAAACCCTAATCGATTTTGTGGAGATACTCTGTTAGACCTAAGAAGTATGAACCATAAGATGGAAGTATGATGACGTGGCATACTCTTATTTTATGTGTGTACTTTTACAACTGAAGTTTGTTATACGCTCCTACCTGCTGATGTGTCAGTTTGTAACTGGTTAGAATGTTGACTTTAAATTCATTGTAATAGTATAAATAGATCTGTCCTTTGAATGTAAAAGTTGTCGATCAATAGCATACTTGTGGATAACATATTGCGCGTCTAATTTCAGTATTTGTAATCGATCTTCAAGGTTATCAATACAAACTCGATCTGTTCTTCATCTTCATTACTTACTATTTGTTTGTTACTTAAATACTGTGGTTAATTGATTTGAATTGCTTCGGATTATACTTTGATTCTCAAATCTTTCAATTAATTGTTTAGAAAGGGATCTGAGTTCCAACAATTGGTATCAGAGCCTGATAATCAATCTATTGATTATTAGATCTCTTCCTTTTGGAGAAATCTCTTTTCCATTCGAGAGTATTTTTCAATTTTAAGCATTTGTTCTTCACTCAGCCCTGTTTTACGAGATTTTGTAAAATTCATTACAATTCTCTCTAAATCTGTGGTAATTCCTGCTTAAAATTGATTTTAGTAAGTACCTTGTCTCATTTCGATCGTTTTGAAATTAATTTGATTCAAATTTCAAATAATCTTCAATCAATTTCAAAATCTCTTTTTATGACAATATGGCGAATTTAAATCTGAACGCTGTATACACATCTGGTTCTCTGACTAAACCTCCCACTATAATTCGTGATGAATATCCACAATGGAAAATTCGGATGATAAACTTTTTTGAAGGATTAGATGCTGATCTACATCCTATTGTTCAAAATGGAAATTATCCCAAGGGTACCTGCTACAGCAGTATCTGATGAAGTTCCTGCTAGGAGTATTCCAGAATTAAGGGATAATTGGACAGATCCAGAGAAGCTAAGGTTGAATTGTCCAGAAAATCTAAAAGTCTGTTGATCATGGCTATTCCAAATGATATATTTCAATCTCTGGATTCCTGTGATAGTGCCAAGGAACTATGGGATCAATTAGAGAACATACTGGAAGGGGGGCGAAGATGAAGAAAAACAGAAGAGCTCAAGCTCTGAATGAGTATAATAGCTTCCAAGCCAATCCTGAAGAGTCTCTGGAACAGACCTATCATAGACTTAATTCCTTAATTAATCTATGTAAAAGGTGTGATATTATTCGATCAAAGGAAGACTACAACGTTCTATTTCTTAAAAGATTGAATCTAGAGTGGTCAAATCTTTCTATGTCCCTTCAAGCAAATCAAGATCTTGAGCAATGGTCTCTGCATGATGTTTTTGGTACATTGCAAGCTCATTAAAAAGAGGTTGTTCAGAAGAAAACAACTATAGATGGACCTCTGGCTTTGATCTCTGAATCTAAGGGAACGACCAGAAGAAGAAATGAAGATAGAAGAAAAAGCAAGGCATTCATATCAGAGGCTATTCCAGAAAGTGATCTAATCGATCTACTAATTCTCCCAAACAAGAGATTCAGAGAACTGAGAAATCTGAAGCAGAGAAGAAAGAAGATGAGATGAAGAAGAAGGATGTATGTTATAGATGTGGAAAGCCAGGACATTATTCTAAGGATTACAGAGGAACTCTTGATAAAGACAAGACGTACTACAAAAATAAATACAAGTACAATGTTACTGAAAGAGCTCATTATGCTGAGAAAGAAAACTGGCTAGGAGATGAGTCTAGCGGTGATGAGGCCATGTTTTGTGGGATGGCAAAGACAAATGAGTCAGAAGATCAAGCTTCTGAATCACCGGTTAGCACTTTTCCTGAATCATCTGAACTTGAAAACACAATTGTTCTTTTATTAAACAATTTTGAAGAACTAAAACAAAAGCTCACAATTGAAAAGAAATTACGAAAAGGTATTGAAAAAACTCTTTCTACAACACAAAGGGAAAGAGATATTTATAAAAGGGAGATGAACATTTTAAGAGAAGAAAAACTGGAACTAAGCACTGAAAAAGAAAATATTTCCATGACTTTAAAAAATACTGAAGTTAAGCTCAAAAAGGAGAACTTAAATTTTAAAAACTTTTGGAAGAAAAAGATAAGAAGATTCAAGCTAAGGAAAGTGACAGATTAAATTCTGTAGCACTTAAAAATTATTTTCAAAAAGAGAGAGAATTTTTGCATATTGAACTTCAAACCAAAAAGCTACAGATCAAAACATATTTGGATGCTCAAAAAGTTCATGACAAAATTAATACACAAGTAGGGAGATCTGGACTTGGTTTTGAGGATTTAGATCCCTACACGTGTGAAAAAAGGTTTACCTTAGATTCAGTTTTCTGTATGGGACAAGAACAGAAGCCAGTGTTTCCAACTTTATATGCACAATCAATCTTCAAACGATCAAAACATGAAAATTGTCATCATCAACGAAAACTCAAGTTCAAAAATATTGTATATTCATCTGGAAAAACAAACGTTGATCTAAGTAAAATTCAGAAGAAGGATGACGTTTTCAAATTTGGCTTGAATGCTCATATAACTTTGAATCCAGAAGCTGATGCCTTTATTCCCACACAAGTAGAAGAAGAGTTACGACTTAGTTTTGAAAATGATATTCTCTCAACTCTGGAGAGATGCTTTAAACAGGAACATGAAAATGTTCTGCAAATTTCTTCAGAAAACAATCCAGAGATATTTCCTTGTTCTTTAATATACTTAGATCTTTCTGAATCTCAAGATAATTGGGAAGTAATCACATATCCTTGGGAGACTGATGATCAAGGTGAAGATTTCTTTGATAATTCTGAAAAGTACTTTTCTAATTTAGAAAATCAATCTCCACCCATTTACACTAAGTCTCCAGAGGTCATCAAAAATAAAGATACTCCTTTCATATATACTAATGAACCTCTGGAAATCAGAGCCTCTGACAAAAATGTTGTAAAACATTTCAGTGGCATACCGATACTCTCTGCTTCCTCAATAGGACAGAGAAAATCTGTATCTATTCATCCAGACTTCATAGGGATGTGTATTAAAGCCAAATCCTGTCTTGAACTTGAGAAAGAAGAAAATCTCAAAAAAAAAAATTGAAAGCTAAACAATCTCCAAAACCCAATCTTCCAAAGTTTACTTATGTTCAAAAGGGAAAATGGAAATCTAATCTCTCTGCTCCTGTTTCAGTAACTTCGAAAGCTCCTAAGAAGGTAAATCAGAGGAAGCCTCCGCTGAAGAACATTTCAGATTCTAAAAATAAGTCTAGTCTAGATAGGAAGTTCTATAGAACTGCTGATACTAGAAAAGACAGTATTAAGAAAAATTGTAGTTATCATTATCTTAATGAACATTCAATGCAATCTTTTCTGTCTCAGAATTCTGAATGTTTTTCTTTGTTCTTAAAATTAAAACAATTTTTCTTATGACCTCTCGATCACCAAATGCAAACTTCTCGTACTTCCAAAATAAACCAAAGAAAAACAATCAGATTAAAACTGCAAAGAAGAACCCTCTACCTTCTGCTAACTCAAATCAAGAGCAAGTTAAAAGGCTTGACAAACCCAAAACTAACATTAAAGGACCCATAATGAAATGGGTACCTAAAAAACTCTGATTGTAATTGCAGAAGCAGCGTGTGCACATCTGGTATCTTGACTCTGGATGCTCGAGACACATGACTGGATCAAAAAACTTACTCTCCCAATTCAAAGATAAATGTGGTGGAGCTGTAACGTTTGGTGATAATGGTAAGGGTCAAATAAAGGGCTACAGTACTTTACAAGAAGATAATATTACCTTATCTAAAGTAGCTCATGTTTCTGGATTGTAACATAACTTGCTGAGTGTAAGTCAACTTTGTGATTCTAAAATACTTGTTGTATTTGATGAAAAACATTGTTACCTATTTTCTAAGGCAGGTGAGGAACTATGGAGAGCTGACAGAAAAGGTAATCTATATATGATGAATTTCACATCCAAGGATGGTAAAGAAACTCTTTGTCTTATCTCCAAAAAGAGTGAAATTGCATGGTTATGGCATCATAAAATGTCTCACTTAAACTTCGATAATCTTAAAATGCTTGTCAAACAAAATTTAGTAACTGGTCTTCCAAATGTCCATTTTCAAAAAGATCACCTCTGTCCTGCATGTGAAATGGGCAAAATTAGACGAGCATCTCATAAAACAAAAAGTGATCATTCTTGCACTCGACCTCTGCAATTGTTACATGTTGATCTCTGTGGTCCCATTGCAAATTCAGAGTCTCTCTGGTAAAAAATATATTCTTGTACTTATTGATGAATTTTCCAGGTATACTTGGCTCGCATTTGTAAGACAAAAATCAGAGGTGCCGATCGTTTTACAGAATATGATGACTAGAATCCAAGTTCTTCTACACCAGAAGATTCAACAGCTCAGAAGCGACAACGGTACTAAATTCAAGAATACCAAGCTTGAAACATACTTTGTTGAAAATGGAATCACACAAAATTTCTCTGTTGTACGCACTCCTCAACAGAATGGTGTCGTTGAACGTCGCAACCGAACCTTGGTAGAGGCAGCCAGAACGATGCTTGCAGCTTCTGGTCTTCCCATTCATTTCTGGGCAGAAGCTGTAGCCACTGCTTGTTTCACTCAGAATCGTTCCATAATTGTCAAGAGGCATCTGAAAACCTCTTATGAGCTTATCAACAAAAGAAAACCATCTGCCAAATTTTTTCATATTTTTGGTTGCAGGTGTTTTATCTTAAATGACAGAGACAACCTTGGTAAATTTGATCCAAAATCAGATGAAGCTAAATTCTTAGGATATTCGTTAAACTCTAGAGCTTTTCAAGTTTTTAACTTACGTACTAAGACTGTTATGGAAAGCATTAACATTGATTTTGATGATCAAACCCAACTGACTTCTGAGTATTCTACTTCAGAACTCAAACTTAATACAGTGACTTCTGATTATCTTTCAGGCTCCAGAGAATCCGAGATCGATGCCATTTTTCAAGACTTTCTGGGCGAAGAGATATTTTCAGAACAAATACCCAATACTCCATTCTTAAGTATTCCTGAAGTTCTTCACACCTCTGGCATAACTCTCTCTGGTCCTACTGTTTCTGAAGCAAGTTCCCCTGTCACTTCTGCTCTTCCAATCTCATCACATGATAGTTCAGAAGCTACTTCTGTACCTTCATCTGAGGGGGAGACTTCAGGTACACCAATTCCAGATGAAGTTATTCAATCTTCTGAAATAGAAGTTCAGGCTCAACACATACCACAAACAATGATGACAAGATGGACTAAATCACACACTCCAGATCTCATCATTGGTAGTCCATCTGAGGGTATTAAAACAAGATCAGCTACTGCTAATGAAGCATTCTATGTCAACTTTCTTAGTATGATCGAACCAAAGCACGTTCACGAAGCCTTGATAGAACCAAGCTGGGTGGAAGCTATGCAAGAGGAATTACTTCAATTTGAACGTAACAAGGTGTGGAACTTAGTAACTTTACCAAAAGGAAAAATTGCTATCGGTACTAAGTGGGTCTTCAGAAATAAAAAAGATGAAGACGGGATAGTAATCAGAAATAAGGCTCGTCTGGTGGCTAAGGGGTATTGTCAAGAAGAAGGCATTGACTATGATGAGACATTTGCTCCTGTTGCAAGACTTGAAGCAATACGACTATTTCTGGCTTTCTCTGCATACAAAAACTTTAAAGTATATCAAATGGATGTTAAATGTGCATTTCTGAATGGTTATCTCAAAGAAGAGGTGTGCGTTGATCAACCTGCTGGTTTTAAAGATGCAAGACATCCAGAATACGTTTATCTTCTTGACAAAGCGTTATATGGTTTAAAGCAAGCACCAAGAGCCTGGTACGAACGCTTATCCAAGTTTCTGATCACCAAAGGTTATGAGAAAGGTAAGATTGATACCATACTGTTCATCAAAAGAGGCAAAGGTATGTTAACTATTGTTCAAATTTATGTGGATGACATAATTTTTGGCTCTACTCATCAAACTGAAGTAGATTTGTTTTCTGCATTGATGGAAAAGGAATTTGAAATGAGTATGATGGGAGAACTAACATTCTTTATCGGACTCCAGGTCAAGCAAAATACCGATGGTATCTTTATTAACCAAGCAAAGTATGTTTCTGACATGCTCAAGAAATTTCATTTTCACAGTTCATCACCTATGAAAAAACCTATCTCTCCTAGTATGAAACTAGGTCCTGATTCTTCTGGGAAACCAGTAGATGTTACGGGCTACAGAGGTATGATAGGTTCTCTTCTGTATTTAACTGCTAGTAGACCTGATATTATGTTTGCCACCTGCCTCTGTGCTCGATATCAAGCAAATCCAAAAGAATCTCATTTGGCTGTTGTCAAAAGAATTTTTAGATATTTAAAGGGAACTCCTTCATTGGGTCTCTGGTATCCTAAAAACTCTGGGTTTGATTTAATGGCATATACAGATTCTGATCATGCAAGATGTAAGCTTGACAGAAAAAGTACCTCTGGTAGCTGTCAACTTTTGGGAAATAGACTTATCAGCTGGACATCCAAGAAACAAAATTTTGTCTCAACATCTACTGCAGAGGCTGAATATGTTGCTGCTGCTAGTTGTTGTTCACAAGTTATTTGGATGAAGACTCAACTCAGAGACTATGGTCTGATATATGATAAGATTCCCATCCTATGTGATTTAGAGAGTGCCATAGCCATCACTGAAAACCCAGTTCAGCACTCCAAAACAAAGCACATTGATGTCAGGTATCATTTTATCAAAGATCACGTAGAGAAGGGCACAATAGAAATGTATTTTGTCTCTACTGATTATCAACTTGCTGATATTTTTACAAAAGCTCTGGATGAGAAGCGTTTTAATTTTTTAATCAGCAAGTTGGGGATGATAAATATGTAAATTATTTTTCTCTGATTTTTGTGTGCTTTATCTTTTATTTTTCATTGTCTTAAAGCTGTTAAGAAGCTTTTGATTACTTCTAATGATTTCATCAAGAAGCATCTAGAAGTCTCTGATCACTTATGATAATTTCATCCAGAAGTACCCAGAAGTCTCTGACCACCTCTGTTTCTTGTTGAGCATTTTTATTCTTTTATATCCAAGTGATAACAGAAAGGAAGCATTACTTGAAAAGCAAAGGGGAAGAATGATACAACTTCTGAGGGGGAGCTCCGAGTTTGTTTCTAGGGGGAGCAAAACTAAGTCTAACTTCTGTTAGTTGTCTTCTGAACTTTTTCTTTATTTAAAAGATTGTTTTACATCTGCTTCTTCTGATTAACTCTTGCCGTCAAGTTATTCAGAATTTTCAGATTTAATTTAATCTTTTCTTGAAATATTGTTCCTTTGACATTTTCGGGTCAAATTTTTTTCCCTACTATTTGTCGACTTATTTTTTCTTCTGAAATTTTAACATCAATAAGTCTATTTTAATTAGCTCTTGCCTTCAAGGTTACTTAAATTTTTATGTTTATTTTTTAATTTCTTAAGAAACATCTGTCAATAAATATTAAACTTTCATTTGGATCAAAACTGCTTTATTTAACCAAATGTCTGATTTTAACTTCATTAAAAAGATTTATTAATCTCAAAAATTGTTTTAATCAATTAAAATGATATTTTTATTGATTAATTACTAATTTTTCTTATTAATTTTATTTAATTTTTTCTTGGGGATAATCAAACGGATTAACGAAGATAAACCTTTCAGTAACTCATCAATTTGATTCTCAAATCATTCAATTAACTATTTAGAAGGGGATCTGGGTTCCAACATACTCATCATTGAAACCCTTAATTTATACCCCAAAAGGTTCGATTTATACTCTTTCTCAATTTAAGCTTCTATTAGTTTCTTGAGATCTTTCTTGGGTTCGATTTTGTATCTCTGTATGATTTTGTTTCTGATTTTTCTGTGGAGATTTAGATCTTAAGTTTATAGTTCTGATTTTGCTTATTTGGTGATTTGTTTTTTTGGGTCCTATAAATTGTGTTCTATAGGGGGGGAACAAGGTTGTGGTTTTGTGTTTATAACGTGTGTATGAAGGACAGAAGATCGAAATTGTTACTGACTTCTGGTTACTCTTTTTGCATCAAAATTCATGAAACAAAGTCTGATGCAAATGTTATTCCTACAAGTATCTGATGGTTTTCTTATGTCCCACTCACTGTTGCTTGTTTGCACAGTCTGCTACTTTTGCATATGTTTCATGTTAATTTTTTGTTTTGCAAGCCAAATGAAACACCCTCTTTACCAATTGGTAGAGAGACTATCTCTGTGTAGGATATATTGGGTTTGTTGGTTTGATTTTTTATATATATGGATGGCTTTGTAGCAAAGTCCATACATTTTTCATAATACAATTCCATTTTTACCAAGTATGTCATAACGTTGAACTTTTTCCGTAAACATTTAGTCAAGTAAGCGCTGGTAAATGTCCTCTTTTTGACAGGTTGCTAAAGATTGCATAGCCCCATGTTTGGCTGATTCTATTGGCACTTAGACACTGTGTGTTTACCTCTTAACAATTCCGTTAAGAGGCGGCCTTTGAATCACTAAGAGGTGAATTACTCAGGGGCTGTGTGTTCCTCCAACAGCTAAACACCAGAAGGCATGGAGAATGTTCTTAATTTGTGTGTGCGGCTTCGTAATCTTCAGGTGAAATCTCGAGGTAATCTTAATGAGAGAATGATTTTTTTTCCTTGGGTCTTTTAACTTACAGTAAGATGTGGCTTGATTTGAGTACTACATCTTAAATGTAGTACTAACCTCTGAACTTCATTGAACTACACATGATTAGGAAGGTTCATGGGGTTCTTTGTTGAAGGTATGATACAGGGAACGGGAAAATATATAGATATAATTACTTTTCTATATATTTGAGACCTGAGATTCTGATACCATATTATTTTGATATAATTACTTTTCTAAGTTACTAGTTTTATAGAGTAGTAAGGTTTATGACTTCCATTAATCTGCCTCTTAGCTTGTCATCTTTTGTTCATTTGGTTTTTATACATGATGAGGTACTGCATTTCATATATAGTTTGTCATTTCACATGAGGCAACTGATGAGAAATAAATGTCAAAAATCGAGTGATTTATATCCTATGAACTTCCTGGATTAGCTTTTGGCACTTAACAAATACTAAAATGACATCAATCATATTAAACTCAAAATGAAGAAATAAGATGAGATTATGGGTTTGATAAATGAAAATGTGATCCTAAAAATAGAGGATTGAGAATGGAAGGGAAATAACATAAATTCAGGAACCTATTAATTTTTTACTATGCTCTCCATCCAATATAATTAGACACAAAATGAATTTTCATGTGCAGCTTGAGATGCCATATCAACATTGAAGTGCGAGGACCTGAAGAAAACTAAAGGCACAACTCTTGGTGGTTGTTAAAGGAACAATTCTTGGTTCTCTATAATTTCCAGTAAGTTCAATTCATTTGGCAAATGTATTTTAATTCACTAGATATTTTAGTTGGTCTTCACTCTTCATTGTAAAATAATTTGAGACTAACATATTCAATTTCTTTCATTGTGCTCAATAAAATTCAACATATGGTGAATCCAACTTTCACCTCAAATCCTTTTACTGCTACATTATACTTGATTACATCTTGAATCCTTCTTTTTGAATCCCTAAACACCATAAATTTGACATTTATCCATCTGCATTTATCTCAAAACGGACTGAATGGCTGCTTAATATGTTTGTGTTTGAAGCTATCAACTAAAGTTTGTTAATTTAGTGATTTTTGAATCTTGAAAATTAGCTAAGTTGACATAGCAATCGAGATTTTTTTGATTTACAGCTACAAAGACCCTTAACATGGGTATATCTGAGTTTGTAAAGATGGCAATAGATGGCAAGCCAGTGCTTAATGTCTATAGGGGTATGTTTCAAAATCCGATTAGTAGGATTATTTTTATTCTTCAGATTAGTTCTTTGGCACTTGACACATCTATCTATTTCGTGTGCTTCAAAGTTGTCCCAACAGGTCTGTGAAGAAGGAAACACTAAAGCAGTCTGTGCCCCCAACGATAGATTAAATGCTTGCCGACTTTGTTCAAAATTTGCAGAAGTTGTCTCTTTTGCCAATATTTTTAACAAGTGTAGTTAGGGGATAGGGTGCAATGATAGATGATGTATCTATACTTGGACCTTTGCTTGCATTGCGCGATATAACTAGTATATATATGTATGTATATGGTTCTTGTTTGAACTCTTATAGGAAGCTATATATATGGTTCTTGAACTTGTTTGTGTTTGATTTGAGATGGTTGAGAATGATTTGGAAATTGATTTTGATAAATTAATACGCATTATATATATGATATAATTTACTGGAAAACTAATAAAAATTTAATTATTTTTTTAGAAAAAAATTAAAATCCGTCGGTAATGGTGTCCGTCAGAAATCTATCGGTAATGGTAATCCGTCGGTAATGGTGTCCGTCGGAAACGGCCGTCGGAGATGATCCTCTTTTTTTGTAGTGACCTCACGCCATTTAAAACCTTGTTAATAGGTAATGACATTTATTTTGATTTACCAAATTTCTACGTTTATAAGTTTTTAATATAATTTTAATTGATATTTAAATATTATTATGATATTTGTATGACATTTAAATAAATATTGTATGATTTGTTATACTGATAATTTAAGTTACTAATAATGTTATGATATTACTACCATACTTTACTTTTTATTATCAATAGTCTTTGTGTTTTCGTATAAAAACAAGTATTTTATTTTGATGTACAATTGACTATTGTACTTTGAATGACTAAAGAAATCATGAAATTTTGAATTGAAGCCTTAGAAACATCATATTTAGGTCCAAATTGCATGTACCACATTCTAATTTATGGTGTTTTTCTTTAGTGGTTTGAAACTACAAAACATAGAGGTATTGATGACCACGGATATTTCCATCGATAACTTTTTGCAAATCAACGGCAAATTACCGATGGACCTTCCTATCGATATTTGGCAATTCGTTGGTAATTACGGTTACCAGTCACATTTTCTCTAACAATAAGATCGATCATAGCATTTATGGTGAGGAAAAATGCTTGAACAACTTACCGATTAATTTATAAATTTGGCCTAAACTGCACGATATCACACATTAAACGGATACCACACATTAAACGTACACCCAGTCAACATATCTTGGTCGACCATACGTGTTTGTCCTATAATAACTGTTATACCCAAAATTAACGCCGTTAATTTCGTTTAGTTTCCTTATGATTCTGCCGTTAACTCCGTTAGAAATTGTTATAACTTGACTAACGAAATACTAACCATGCGACTTAACGTCGTTAATGACGTACCCGTTATACCGTTATCCTTGTATTCATGTCATTTTCAGTTACGAGTCAAAGGCTTTATGGAGACATTGAAGATAAATCATGATGATTCATCCGTTATGACCGTTTGGTCGTTATCAAGACCCTCGTCTAAACTCGAGTATAAAAGGAGAGCTCAAATCAACAAGAAGCATACATTGAAACATAAGGAAACACTGAGAAGAGCCTCGAGTATACCTTGACGGATCTGCAACATCACAAGTTCAAACTCACGACAACACGCTACGAGTCACGACAACAGTCATAGACTCACGACCGATCGTTCATACTATTTTTGTAACTTTGTTTATTGTTCTTAAGGCCGGCGTCCCTGTTTGACGTCCTTTTCCTTTAGTGCATCGACGATCCCCCTTACTGTCGTCCGCGGTTTTTCTCCCGGAAGGGAGTTTTCCACGTCAAGAATTATTTGTGTCGTTTACATTCTGTTTGTTTTTTTTTCGAATTGGTTTTCTTTCTTTAGTTGATAAAGGTCTGAATCGTTAGTCTATCGTTAAGTCATTTTTTGGAATTAAGAGTTTGGCGCCATCCGTAGGACCCAACTAGAGAAAAGATCTCTTCGAAAAACTTTTTTTGCTATTAACTTGTTTAAGAACTTTCTTTGAAACAGGAATGGTGAGGATAGAAGATAACCAAGGCGGAAACGCATGAAACCAAACACCAAACGAATTGGAAGCCTTGCGACAACGAGTGAACTTTTTGGAGGAACATAATCGCAAAGCTAACCAGGAGATCCATGCCCTAAGGAACCCAAATGTCTGCTTGTCTAAAGTCTTAGTCCTGCTCTTTAGACCTCGGGGTACGCCGCCACCACCTCCGCCACACAGTACCGTGCCTACCTTGTTTCCAGGAAGACCGCCACCGCCTCCGCCACGAAGTTCTGCGCCCGCATCGATTCTGGGTGTATCGCATAACAATTCTGTTCTGGAGCCAACACACGTGACAGCATCAGTTCCACAAATACTACAACGTTTCCATTAAACAGTTATGTCATGGGTTCGACGTACATATCTATGCCATTTTCTTAGCCACCGAATAATTCCAATATTGGGCAAACCTACGTATCTGTACCCATCCCAACCACCGCGATATATACGTACGTTAATTCACCATACATAACCACTAATGGCGAAAGTCATGATTTCATCCATCAGAACATACCATTTACGACCAATCATACGTCAGTCCCCATGATGAATGCAAACCATCTGTTCAACACTCATAAAACTCCCTACGATGACCCCGTCGCCCGAAAGTTCAAGCAGCTTGAAGAACAAAATGCGAAGATGCTGTCATTACTAGCAAAACTACCTGAAGCAGCAGTGCCCGTCGACATAGAACCTCCTACCGATTTTCAAGATTCACCTTTCGTTGATTCGATCGCTCTGATAGACGTTCCCAAGAAGTAAAACATTCCTACGTTCACGCCAAAGTATTCTGATATCACGGACCCCAACGAGCATGTCGCGCAATATAAGCAACTTATGTGGACGACATCGATACCCCATAATTTTCAAGAGGTCTGCATGTGTAAAAGTTTCGGAGCGTCCCTCACAGGCGCAACATTATAGTGGTTGATCAAACTCAAGCCCAAATCGATCAATTAGTTCTCCGACCTCGTCAACCAGTTTTTCCAGCAATTCACCAGCAGTCGGAAGATGGAGAAACAAACTAGTGACCTCTACTATATAACATAGAAGGAAGGAGATTCCGTCAGGAATTACTTCAACCGCTTCAACAGGAGATGATCAGGATACGTAATTGTGACATCAAAACGGCAATCGAAGCTTATAAACGAGGGTTAGACAACAGCTCGGGTCTATACCTTGACCTTACCAAATATACGACCGGTACATTTGAAGACATGAGGGCACGAACCTTGGCTCATATGAGAGTCGAAGATGATGCTGCCTTCCGCAACAAAGATCTTCTAATTAACGTGTGCTTGGAGTCAAAAAGCCTGAATTCAAAAATTCAAAAGTGGTTTCTAACGTCAGGCATGAAAAAAGAAAAGTCGAACCCAAGGTAAACCCTAAGTTCACCCAATACCCAAAATTGTCAACTTATGGTTTTGCAGGTACTTCGAAGGAACTAGTAGAAACATTGAAAAATCTCCAAGCAACAGTACGATGGGCCAAGAAGAGTGTCAACCAAACGACCAAAAGGATATGTCGAAATGGTGCGATTTCCACAATGATCATGGGCACGACACGAACGATTGTCAAGTCCTCAGGAAAGAAATCGCATGGCTATCACAAAAGGGCTATCTCAACGATTTGGTCTCGACGCAGAGCACAGGTAACACCCCTAGACCCACATCTCCTACGCATACTAAATTCATGAATTGTGTGACAGGAGGATACAACGTATGTGGATTAACATACTCAGCCGCTAAAACACACGCGGGGCAAAAATTCGACGAGTCTAACATCCCCGTCGACTATCAAAAAGGAGACGATAAAAAGCTTGACTCCATGGCGGTCGTATTCAGCGAGGAAGATCTAGGCGACACCAGACGCAGACATCATGATGGCCTTGTCGTTCAACTCACCATCGGGAATTGTCTGACCAAAAGAATTCTCGTCGACGAAGGAAGCTCAACCAACATCATCTTTTTCAATACCCTCAGGGCCATGGGGATAAGCGAGACAGAAATCGTACGAAGATCGACAGTCTTAATCGACTTGAATGGCGACGTATCCACGATGATGGGAGATATTACGGTACCCATCTTCGCAAAAGGAGTCAATAAATCGACTCGCTTTGACGTGGTCGAGTGTTCCTCAGCTTATAACGTTATCCTTGGAAGACCCTGGATGCACGACATGAAGGCAGTCCCCTCGACGTACCATCAAACGATAAAGTTTCCTACTCCCTGGGGGTGCAGGAAATAAGAAGTGAACGAAAAGACGCGAGAGAATGCTACAAAGTCGCAATGAGACCTCGAAAGAAGAGCATCTAGCAATTACAGAGCCAGGCGGAAGACAAATCCCCTGACGATTACGGGCTCCAGGAAATCGGCTTGGATCCAGCCAAACCAGAACGTATAGTATTCCTGGGGGCATCCTTGGACGAAGAAATAAAGAATGACCTCATACAATTCCTAAGGGACCACTCCAGCTGTTTCGATTGGACGCACGAAGATATGGTCGGCATAGACCCGAGTATCATATCACACAAGTTGGACATGGACGCAAGCTTTCCCCCGATCAAGCAAAAGCGAAGAAAGTTTGCACCTGAAAGGAACAAGATTATCAATGAAGAGGTCGACAACTTGCTAAAGTCCGGAAAGATCAGAGAAGTCAAGTATCCGGAATGGTTGGCCAATGTTGTCGTGGTCAAGAAAAAGAACGAAAAGTGGCGAGTTTGTATCGATTTCACCGACTTGAACAAGGCATGTCCCAAATATCCTTTTCCTCTTCCACACATCGACGCCATGGTTGACGCCACAGCTGGACATGAACTATTGACATTCATGGACGCATATTCTGGATGCAATCAAATACTCATGCATCCGAACGACCAAGAAAAGACATCCTTCATGACAGATAAAAGCATCTATTGCTACAAGGTAATGCCGTTTGGTCTAAAGAACGCAGGATCAACGTACCAGCGACTCGTCAATCTTATGTTTCAAGATTTCTTGGGAAAGACAATGGAGGTATACATCGACGATATGCTCGTGAAGTCAAAGCGCAAGATCGATTATATTGAACCCCTCAAAGAATCTTTTGAAATCCTAAGAAAATACGATATGAAGCTGAATCCGACTAAATGTTCCTTTGGAGTTCGCGCGGGAAGATTCTTGGGACACATGGTGACGCGTCGAGGCATTGAGGCTAGTCCAGATCAGATCAAAGTAATCCTCGACTTACGATCACCAAGGAACCTGAAAGAAGTACAATGCTTGACTGGAAGAGTTGCAGCTTTAAACCACTTTATTTCAAAATCATCCGACTGATGTCATTTATTCTACAACGTCCTCAGGAAAAATAAAGGTTTCGACTGGACTGACAGTCATGAAAAAGCGATGGGTAAACTTAAGGAATACATGATGTCCCTACCTCTTCTGTCGAAACCAAAAGATCATGAAATCTTTTACCTATAGTTATCGGTAAGTAATACTTCCGTAAGTTCGGTATTGGTCCGGGAAGACGAAAATCAGCAAAGACCAATATATTACGTGAATAAATCCCTCGTCGATGCAGAGACAAGATATTCGTCGATGGAAAAACTGCTCCTGTCATTATTAACTTTTGTAAAGAAGTTACGACATTACATCGAAACCCATCCAGTTGCTGTCGTCACCAACTACCCGCTCAAGTCCGTCCTAACGAAGCCGTAATTGACCAACAGACTCGCGAAGTGGAGTATTTATCTAAGTGGTTACGACATCTCCTTTATTTCACGAACAGCAATAAAATCGCAACCGATTGCTGACTTTATCGCGGATTACACTTGACCTAGAGAAGGAAGCCATCGTAGAGATTTCGTCTGTGGTGAATTTAGACGACAACCAATGGACGATCTACGTCGATGGATCGTCGAACATACGTGGAACCGGCTTGGGACTCGTCCTAAAATCACCACAGGGGGGCATCATGGTATATTCGATATCTTGCGACTTCAAAGCAACGAACAATGAAGCAGAATATGAAGCGTTGATCGCAGGACTAGGAATGGCCCGCGAGGTGGGGGCAAAAACATCTCCTGGTTAAAAGCGATTCCCTGCCAATCGTCAATCAGTTGAACGGGAAATTCGCGACCAAAAACGCACGAATGACAAACTATTTCGAAGTTGCAAAAGAAAAAATGAAAAGCTTCGAATCTTGTACAATACAACAAGTACCAAGGGATCAGAATACGCAGGCAGACGCGTTAGCCAACTTGGGGTCCGCCCTTAGTAAATCCAAGTTCGACAATATACCAATAATTCATTTGGAATCTACATCGATCGAAAAGAATGACGTCGCAGTCATAACCAGTAACGACGAGGACGAATGGTTCAAGGAAATAAAAGACTACCTCGAAGATGGTCGATTACCGGAAGACAAGCTAAAAGTCATACAAATACGATTCAAATCTTCCAAGTATGTTATGATGCACGACCGTCTTTATAGAATACCTTCCACCGGGCTAAACCTACGATGTGTAACTAAAAGTCAAATAGAAGAAATCCTTCGAGCAATGCACGAGGTAGGAATCATTCTGGAGGACAAAGTCTGGCGAATCGAATCTCAGGACAAGGATATTACTGGGCGATGTTGCGACAAGACGCGTTCCGGTTCGTACAAAATTGTGATCCATGTCAGAGACACGCAAGTACATCTCGTAAACCTTCAGAAAATCTACATTTGACGCTGACTCTGTGGCGGTTTATGTGTTGGGGAATGGATATAGTCGGGAAATTGCCACCAGCTCCCGGACAAAAAGTATTTCTTCTGGTGCTTACGGACTATTTTTCTAAATTGATTAAAGTTGCTGCTTTCTCCCACGTTCGGGATAAAGAGGTTATTACCTTTATCCAGAATAATATAATCTGTAGATTCGGGATCCCGTCAGAAATTGTATGCGATAACGGATCTCAGTTCATAAGCGAGAAAGCAAGAAAGTTATGTGAAGATCGCCACATTAAACTCCTAACCTCGACCCCCAGATACCCACAGTCGAACGGGCTAGCTGAGTCAAGCAACAAAACTATTATCAACACTATCAAACGACACCTCAGTTCCATGAAAGGAAAATGGGTAAAACAACACCCGACGGTTCTGTGGGCTAATCGAACAACAGCTCAATCCGCCACTGGACAGACACCTTTCTCTCTGGTTTATGGGTGTGAAGCAGTACTACCTATCGAAATCAGATTACCTGTTACAAGACACACAACAGTCGAACAAAATTTGATCGACCTCAGCTACGACGTTGACGGATTGGAAGAACTAAGGGAAGCTGCAGTCATTCGAATGGCTACCCAACAGCAAGCTGTAGCTAGACATTTTAATAAAAATGTGAAAGTCAAAACTCTCCAAGAGGGAGATTATGTTTTACGACGAGTCTTCCAAAATACCCAAGAGCTTAACGCATGAAAATTAGCACCCAAATGGGAAGAACCTTATAAAATTACCCAAGTCATGGGAAAGGGGCTTATCACCTGCAAAATATGAGTGGTCGGGATATCCCACGAAGCTGGAACGCTACTCATCTCAGAAAGTATTTCTTTTCAACTCACGAGTTTTTAGCGTATGTTTATTTATTTTTATTTCTCTATACGATTACTAACTTGAGCGCCGGAGGGTCGTTGGTCAAACCAACGACCACCTCTAACGTTTTCTTTCGATTGCAGGTACGCTAGAAGTCGCAAGAACCGACGAAGCGATATAAAAATACATATGTAAAAACTCAAATCATGGTAAAAGATGAATATATTAAAATTCATTACAAAAAATAGCCCGACCTAAAATGTCGTCCATAGCAAAAGTACAAAAAGAAAAGGAAAATCAAGGGGCAGAAGGGGCGAACTTCGCCAGTTGACCATTGAGGTCGTCGATCTTTGCTTGGGCTTCGTTCAGTTGAGACCTGAGACCACCGACCTCAGTAACCTTTCCGAAAAGCACCGTCTCCAACTCAGCCTCCAAAACTCCTATTCTCTCCAGGGAGACCTCCAAGCGTCGTCGGAGGTCAGAACTAACACTTTGTTCTCGAACAAGGTCCTCTTGAACCTCGTCAAAATGGGAAGAAAGCTTCTCGGCTTTAGCCGATGCATCCTCTTCGATCGCTTGCAAAGCCTCCTCCCAATTGCGGACTCTCATCTCCAGGATGGAAGCCATGGTCACAACCTGGCCAATCGATGCTTGAAGGGCCTGAAAAATACATCAATTGAAAAACATCAGATATGCATAACGCACTATCGCTGACACGCACGATGCATGACGCATGATTACTAAAAGCATACGATGCGTAAAAATCGCAAGTTACCTGGAAAGAAGGGATAGGAAACTCGGCGTCATCGCTAAAAATGGACGGGCTTCCCTCCATAAGTTTCTTCCCTTTATCCCTCGACGGGGCAGAAGAACAGGTTACGTGGGACGGACTAACGACCGTCGACGTCTTCGCCCTTTTGGAACTAGAAGTCCCAAAATACGGTTCTCTCATGGTCGACCCAGAAGCACCTCGTCGACCCATGCCCCTGTGGGCAGGTAAAATCCTTCGACCTTGGGAAAACTCCCCAAATTTTCCTGAAACACCAAGAGAAAGTGAGGAGACCAAACTCTTCATCAAAACAAAAATAAAGACCAGTTCAATACCTATTGCTTCTCCCTCCGGTTCTGAAGTCGGATGAGACGCCCCGATGAAGGTAACACCCTCATCCTCCTCATCCACAATATCTTTGCCCTCATCTTTCTCATCCATAGGAGCTACACCCTCTTTGGGGTCGTGGACCTGAAAATCCCGGTGAGGAATCTGACGGAAGAGCGCAAGCTTGGCCGACGAATCGGGCAGGAGTGCAAGTTCGCACGTCACTTCTGGAAACCAAGATAAGAAAAAATTAAGTGGGAATCTTATTTCTACCAAACGAATAAAGAGAACTTCGTTTACCTTGCGTGGGCCACCCGTAGACAATCCAATCCTCGGCAAGGGCATAAGATGCCATCCTGCAGAACACATGGCGACTTTCCCAGCCGAGATCGTTCACTGCAGTCACAGGTATCAACGCCTGGTCCCGTCGATCCTTGGAATAAAGACTGAATCGACGATTAGCGTCAGCTTTGACCGCGTAGGCCAAAAGTAGCTCATGGACGGTGAAAGGGGAAACCCAATCAACCATCAATCGTTCCACAGTCAGAACGATCCTCCAAAATTGGGGCATTAACTGCCCTGGGGATATCTCGAATCGACCCAGAAAATCCCTCAACAGAGAAGAGAATCCCAACGTACACCCAATCTTGAAAGGGTATTCGTAGAGGATAAAGCAATCTGCGAGACATTCTTCCGCTCCGAGGTCACCAGGACTCTCTAACTGAATATAGTCAGTGAGCCATGCTAAGTCCCTAAAAGCAAGAAGATCGTCTGGCGACGATATCATGCTCAGCAAACTCGACATCCTTGGCAAAAATAAAAGGTTTACTCCGGTAAGGAAAAAATTGCAGGTTCTATAAAAATCGAAGAATAAGACCTAGATTTAGGAAGCCAAATCGTTTCCTTTTATACGAAAATAAAAGACGATCTGATTTCTCCCCGGATCGACAGCTGTTGATCAAAAGTCACGCATGCAATCGCCAGATCCTCGACACCTGTCTTCCGCCTATGTCATCCGCGTATCATGCGAATGACGTCATCGTCATCATTATCTCAATCGGGACTAAATCGATTGCTATTCCAAAATTAAAATCGACTACCGCATTAATCAAGATGGTTGCCAAAACTTCGGTCGCGTGACAGAATAAATTCTTGAAATAATTTCTCGCGAAAAATTTCGAAAATTTAGGGGCAAACTGTTATACCCAAAATTAACGTCGTTAACTTCATTAATTTTCGTTATGATTCTGTCGTTAACTCCGTTATAAATTGTTATAACTTGACTAACAAAGTACTAACCGTGCGACTGTCATTAATGACGTACCCGTTATACCATTATCCTTGTATTCATGTCATTTTCAGTTACGAGTCAAAGGCTTTATGGCGACGTTGAAGATAAATCATGAAGATTCATCCGTTATGACCGTTTGGCCGTTATCAAGACCCTTGTCTAAACTCGAATATAAAAGGAGAGCTCAAATCAACCAGAAGCACATATTGAAACATAACGAAACACTAAGAAGAGCCTCCAGTATACCTTGACGGATCTGCAACATCACAAGTTCAAACTCACGACAACAGCGCTACGAGTCACGACAACAGTCGTAGACTCACGACCGATCGTTCATACTGTTTTTGTAACATTGTTTATTGTTCTTAAGGCTGACGTCCCTGTTTGACGTCCTTTTCCTTTAGTGCATCTGTTGGTTCCAGATTCCTTTAAACCGATTGTTAATTGAGAGTATTGAATCAAAGTGAAATGCGGAAGCAGATCAATTAACAATTTGAATCAATAGAACAGTAAACAGAATGAAGAACAAAGATTATGAAATGATAACTTTGAATCAAAGTAGACAAAATTATGAATTACGCACAGTATTCTTCAAACTGTAAATATATTAATCGACAACTTTTACAAACACAATACAATGCTATTTATACAGATACAAAAACAGAAAGTCAAAGTGCTAGCCAATTACAAAGTGCCATGTGTCTAAAAGGGAGCGTCTAACAAGAATTAGTTATAACAAGAATAGTGTGTTGACTTTTGTAGACATCTCTTCTTTGACTCATACTTTAATTTCTAACATTCTCCCCCTAAGTATGAAGTCAAAAAAAAAAACTTTCTTCAGAGAGGATCAACAGCAGCAATGATACTTGAAATATTATTGATAAGCTCTCTGTTCTTCTGAAGTCCATCAAGTCTTTTCTCTACTTTCTTTGCAACTTCTGGATTTGTCGTGTCTAAGCCAGCATAGCACTTGATGATGTATACTACCTCAGAAGAGTATTTGTGAGCTTCTTTGATGCGAAAGAAGCTCTTTCCATTTGGTCTTTTGAAGATGATTCCCTCTTCTGGTTCAGTAAGAAGTCTACCCACTCTGAATTTGCTTATCCCTTCAAGTTCCTCATTTGGTGCGTAGATAGCCGCATTATCCGTTTTGAAATTTAAGCCAATCCGGAAGTCGACTCGCCTTTTGTATCTAATGTATGATTTCATACATAGAATAATTCTAGTGTAGGCAACATGGTCTTGTGGATCTTTGCGTTCGTAAAGCCGAGTCTTCATAAATTCTTCCGGAAAAATGAGATCACTGATGGATGGACAACAGATCATTATCACATATGTAATAACTCTTGTTGTTTGATCTGACTATCTCATAGATTGTGTACCAAATGGGTGTATCTTGAAACTGCTTATGTTTCATGGCCGTGATCTTTGTAATTGGAGCAAGTAGTGAAAACCGTCTTTCGTCTTGTTTATGAGCCATGAAGTTATCTTTAACTTCATTGCTTACATTGTATTGGTTTGCGAAGTTAGGCATCATGAGATAAATCTTCTGATCTGTTGGAGCATACATGTGCCTTTTCTCAACTTCAAGTGTTGGAAGTTCAATGTTTCCAACAATGTTTCCAACTTTGTTTAATTTTTCTTCAAATTCTCCTCTTCTGATCTCTTTCTGCTTCTGAGCGGCCTCAGCTCTAACTCTTGCTCTTTCTTCAGCTTCAAAGTTTTGTCTCTGTAGTTCTTCTTCAAGTCTAGCCTTCTCTCTTTCCAGATTCTCTCTTTCAGCCCTCTCTATCTCTATTTGTTCTTCAACGATTAGCCTCTGGCGTATTATCTCTTCTTCTTTTTCTTTTTCAGCTCTGAACACTTCCTCATCCTCCTCTCTGGCCCTTTCTTTTTCAGCTTTAGCTCTTTCCTTTGCAGCTTTAGCTCGTTCTCGTTCTTCGTGAGCTCTGACTATTTCAGCCCTTGCAGCCGGAGAGCTCGGGATTCTGCTTTTTCCCATAAGATCCAGAATGAACTTAGCTAGATCTGGATCTCTGGGTAGAGGCCCAGAATGCGTAGCCAGAGGTGTTGGAGTGAGCGGCACTTGTTTTGAAGAAGAAGGTTGCTGTGATGGTTTTGGAGTTGAAGAGTCAGCAGTGGTCGTGTTTGGTTCTGGTGGTGTTTGTTTGGCTTGCTTAGGCTCAGGACCTTTCTCCCCCTTCTGAGAATCAGGATCCTGATCCTCAGAACGTTTTCTTTTCAGCTCTGCCTTTTTGCAAGCCCTTTCTTCCTTGGCTTTCTTCTTGGCATTAAACGCCTCAGCAATAGAAGAAACCAGAGGCACGAGTTGAGATAGAGTAGATTCGATGGAAGCAATTTTTTGGTCTGTTGAGGAGGTGGAGGGCTTGGAAGAGTACTTTGAAGCGATGGTAGACATTCGCTCAAGAATAATCTTCTGGAAAGAGGCGAGGTCAGATTTCTTGACGAGCGTAGACCCAGAGGGATCATCAGAAGTAATGATGGTCTTGACAATCTTCTGTATATCGGCCACCAGAGAGCTGTAGTCTACAGAGGCACGTAGAGATTCTGGAAGTTGAGAGATTGCCTCTGCATTTGCTTGAAGACCATTTTTCAAGAGCAAAAATTGTTCAGCAAAATAGGCCTTCTGATCTTCTTGAGAGGTACTCATTTGGCGCTGAAGATCTGCTAAGAGAGAGTTCTGACTTTCAATTTTAAATTGAAGGCTCAGAAGAAGAGAATTGTTAGTGGTCACGGATAATTTTAGATTTTCCACAGATCTCTGAATTTGATCAGCAAATGCCAAGAACGCTGCATTTGTGACGAAATCAGAAGATGTAACCGGTGCATCTCCAACACATGGAGCCCCTTTACCCTCGCGTTCAGAGGGGCCTTCTACACCTGTTTTGACGTTGAGTGTAGAAGGACTTCCAACCAGTCCTTGAGGGCTGTTATTCACAGGCTCCTCTTCGGTTGTTCTGACTGTTTCAACATTATCCTCATCATCAGAGGATGAGGTGTCGAAGACAAGATGCTTACCTTGGTGAAGTGTAAACACTCCGGTAAGAGGTGCATTCCTAGGCCGTAACCCCTCCGATGGGAATTCATTAGCATCTATCCTAGGAGAGGATGTGGACTCATCCTCTCGTGCGTATTGGTATGTCACCACGGAGACATGAACATGTGGTGAAGGAAGTGGCGAGTTCGGGGGCGAATGAACTCTTATATTATCATCATCATCCTTTTGGGAGGATGATGAAGTGGAGGTGCTTTCCCCAGATGAATTTGATTAAGAAGAAGAAGTATCCTCTGAACGGCTGGTTTGTTGGTGGTTTGAACTGGGCTGTTATAAGTCAATGAGTGGAGACGTGGTGACATCAACCTCGAAGTTGTGGTTGCCCTTTGGGGAATAGGAGAGGAACACTCATATGTGTCTCTGAGGACATCTTCTGTACCTTCATTTAATAGAAGGTCGGCATGGGTAGAAGCACTCGGATGTTCACTCCTATTTTTTTCAAGCTCATGCTCACTGCACCCCCGACCACCTACACCGGCTCTAAGTGCTGCGGGGTAGGAATTCTCTCGTTCGAGAAAACCATAGAGCTTCTATAGATTTGGAGATTAGAAGAGCTAGATGGGATTAGGTTTAGCATGTACCGGATAATTCTCTCGGGTGCGCAGTAGCCGATGCCGTCGATGGTTGATCTATGGGAGCTCATTGATGCAATTTTGCGTAATGGCTGAATCGGGGAGCTTCGATTGCCCCAATTGCGTGATGAGTGATGAGAGATAGAAATCTTGGGAACATGAGTGCCGGTAGTGGCTTTCCCCGACTCGATGGATCACCTTAGTGTGCACTGCTTTGATCTCTTGGAAGATGAGACTTGCATAGTCCAAGGGTCGATTGAAGAACATCCCATACATTATAGTCGAATGTTTCGGCTAGCTCGATCCAGAGAACCTATTTTGCGGGTTAGGCTCTTGTTGAGAATGGAGACGAGTAGATTCCACATTGGGGGCAACTTCTTCCTCTTGAATTCGGACGACCTTGTAAGAGGTTCATTGTAACCCGTAAGATTGATGAAGGCTAGGAGGGCTTCGTGGAAGGGTTTTCTTCTAGGGTGATTGGGAATGGTTTGCCCATCCACTTCGATCACCGAAAGGGGAAGATGGAAATATTTGGCAAGTTTTCTTTTGGTGATGGGGATTTGAACAAACAATTTCCACTTGTTCAGGATGGGTGATAGAACCGGCGAGTGTTTCATCAGTTTCGATGATCATTGTTTGCCACAGTTCTTGGACATAGATTTCAGGGATGTTTGGGTTGGTTAGGGTTAGGGCTCGATTCAACTGGTGTTGTTGTAGAAACTCGATCATGATGCGAAAGTCCGGTTGATAAGTGTTAGGGTTGAGCAGTACCTGCACATTGTTCGCCTTCAATGGCAGTTTCACAATGGGAGTACTATCGGTTGAATCGATGATTCTTTCTTCATCATTGTTGGAAGGACGGGCACAGTTGGAAGCCATTTTGAAATTTCGAATGCTTGACAGTAGAAAACTTTGTCTGTGCAAAGAGAATGAACACTGATTTAGGGAATTTTTGCGAGGAAGAAGATGAAGGTTGAAATTGGGGGTTTTATGTGAGAGAGAAACGATAGAATGGGAAGGGGTTATTAAGTTTGGGGAGAAACAAAAAACGGTTCAATTGAGCTGATGTAAGCACGCGGGTATACACATGCAGTGTTTCGATTGGGGACACGTGTACGACGAGAAACATGTATGATGATGATTTAGTAGCAGATGCTGTTTTTCTTAAAAGCAGAAATAAACAAAAGTAATAAAAAAATCTGTTTAATTAATCAATTAATTATGAATTAATTGAATAAACACAGATTTTAATCTTAATTTTATTTATTTAAGTTTAAAAATCAGTCAAGTGAAAACAAAAATCACATGAGAGTTTAGTTTCTATAAAAGAATAATAAAGAAGAATTTGCATTAAACATATAGATTTAAACAACCTTGGAGGCAAGAGTTGATTGAATTTATATATTTAATGGAAATTATAAGAAATATCAATTTATAGAAAATTTAGTTGAAAAACATGTCGACTTGATTTATATTTTAAAAAAATTTGAAATGAATCAAAAGTCTAAGAGACCTTGGCGGCAAGAGAAACTCAGAGCAGATAGATTCAAATAAAATTTAAGTGAAATAGTAAATCGTAAGACAACCTAACCGCAGTTAGACTTAGACGAATATCTTCTGCATTGTGAAACTCCCCCTTGAATGGTAAACTCCCCCTTGAATGGTGAACTCCCTCTGTAGTAGCTTCTTTACCGCGTTTCTCAATCTGCACCTTATGATTTCTCTTGAAAGAAAAATATTATTATGAAACAGAAAATCAGAGTAACTCAGAGGCTTCTGAAGTGTTCTGAAGAGTGCAGAAAGCATCAGAGACTTCTGATGACTTCTGAAGTATCGTCAGAATAGTTCAGAGGCTTCTGGATGCTTCTGAAGAAATCATTGTTACATATTAAGCATTCCCAACTTGCTAATTAAGAAGTTAAAACGTCTCTCATCAAGAGCTTTTGTGAAAATATCAGCAAGTTGATAATCAGTAGAAACAAAATACATTTCGATTGTACCCTTTTCGACATGATCCTTGATGAAATGATACCTGACATCGATATGCTTTGTTTTGGAATGCTGAACTGGATTTTCTGTAATGGCTATAGCACTTTTAGAATCACAGAGGATGGGAATCTTATCGTATATCAGATCATAATCTCTGAGTTGGGTCTTCATCCAAATAACTTGTGAACAACAACTAGCAGCGGCAACATATTCAAACCTGCTGTAGATGTGGATACGCGCTTTGTTTCTTGGATGTCCAACTTATAAGTCGATTTCCCGTGTTGACAAACACGATGTACTTTTTCCGTCAAGCTTACAACCCGCATGATCGAATCGTATACGCCATTAAATCAAATCCGAATTTTTAGGATACCAAAGGCCCAACGATGGTGAACCTTTTAAGTACCTAAAAATTCTTTTACAAAGCCAAATGAGACTCTTTAGGATTGGCTTGATAACGAGCACAAAGACAAGTGGCAAACATAATATCGTGTCTACTTGCCGTTAAATATAAAAGAGAACCAATCATTCCTCCGTAGCCGGTAATATCAACGTATTTACCGGAGGAGTCGAGTCCTAATTTCATACCGGGAGAGATAGGTGTTTTCATGGATGATGAGTTTTGAAGATGAAACGTTTTAAGCATGTCGAAACATATTTTGCCCGATTTATAAAGATACCGTAGGTGCTTTGTTTAACTTGAAGTCCTAGGAAGAAAGTTAATTCTCCCATCATACTCATTTCAAATTCAGCTTCCATCAACTTAGAAAACAAATCAACTTCTACGTTTGATGAGTAGAACCAAATATTATGTCATCCACGTAAATTTGAACTATAGTTAACATACCTTTGCCTCTTTTGATGAACAGAGTTGTATCGATTTTACCTTTTTCATAACTTTTGCTGATCAGAAATTTCGATAGTCGTTCATACCAGGCTCTTGGGGCTTGCTTTAGACCATACAAAGCTTTGTCAAGAAGATAAACATATTCTGGATATCTTGCATCTTTGAAACCATCAGGTTGTTCAACATACACTTCTTCTTTTAGACATCCATTAAGAAATGCACATTTAACATCCATTTGGTAGACTTTGAAGTTTTTGTATGCAGAGAAAGCCAAGAATAATCTTATTGCTTCTAGTCTTGCAACAGGAGCAAAGGTTTCATCATAATCGATACCTTCCTCTTGACAATAACCTTTAGCCACCAAACGAGCTTTATTTCTGACAACAATTCCATCTTCATCCTTTTTGTTCCTAAATACCCATTTTGTGCCAATAGCAACTTTGCCTTTGGTAAAGGAACAAGACGCCAAACTTTATTTCTTTCGAATTGAAGTAGTTCTTCCTGCATAGCATCCACCCAGCTTGGTTCAACTAAGGCTTCATGTACACGTTTAGGTTCGATCATACTAAGAAAATTAACAAAGAATGCTTCATTTGCAGTAGCAGATCGTGTTCTGACCCCCTCAGAAGGACTACCAATTATAAGATCTGGTGTGTGAGATTTAGTCCATTTCGTCATTCTGGGTTGAGAAATTGAATGGGTTGTTTCATTTGACGAAATGATTTCATCTGGAAACACAAAATTTTCTTTATTTTCTTCTATATGTCCTTCTGGTATCTGTTTTGTCACCTGTCCTTGTGTCTCCCCCTCAGATGATGGAACAGAAGTAGCTTCTTGACTGGTAGATGTAGTAGTGGGAACTTCTGGACAAATAGACGTGACAGATGAAACAGAAGAAGCAGGACCAGAGAGAGTAATGCCTGAGGCTTGGAGAATATCTGGTATCTGCAAATGTGGAGGTGACATAGCTTCTGACACAACTTCGTTGCCCAGAAAATCTTGAAAAATAGCATCAATCTCGGATTCTCTGGAACCTGAAAGATAGTCAGAAGTAACAGTATTAAGCTTGAGTTCTGAAGTAGAGTGTTCAGAAGTCAGTTGGGTGTTATCATCGAAGTCAATGTTGATGCTTTCCATAACAGTTTTTGTTCGTAAGTTAAAAACTCGGAAAGCTCTTGAATTTAACGAGTAGCCTAAAAATTTAGCTTCATCGGACTTCGGATCAAATTTGCCAAGATTATCTCTGTCGTTTAAGATAAAACATCTGCAACCAAAGATATGAAAAAAATTTACAGATGGTTTTCTTTTATTAATCAAAATTTCATAAGAGGTTTTGAGATGCCTCTTGACAATAATTGAACGGTTTTGAGTGAAACGAGCAGTAGCAACAGCTTCGGCCCAGAAGTGAATTGGGAGACCGTGGCTGCGAGCATCGTTCTGGCTGCTTCAACCAAGGTTCTGTTGCGACGTTCAACTACACCGTTTTGTTGTGGAGTGCGAACAGCAGAGAAATTTTGAGTAATTCCTTGTTCAACAAGATACGATTCAAGCTTGGCGTTCTTGAATTCTGTACCATTATCACTTCGAAGCTGCTGAATCTTCTGATGTAGAAGAACTTGAATTCTGGTCATCATATTCTGTAGTACCACTGGGACTTCTGACTTTTGACGAACGAAAGCAAGCCAAGTATATCCGGAAAATTCATCAATTAGTACCGTAATATACTTTTTACCGTATAGACTACGAATTGCAATTGGACCACGAGAGATCCACATGTAATAATTGCGGTAGGTCTAGTACAAGAATGATCACTTTTTGTTTTATGAGATGCTCGTTTAATTTTGCCCATTTCACATGCAGGGCAGAGGTGATCTTTTTGAAAATGAATATCTGGAAGTCCAGATACCAGTTTGTTTTTAACAAGCATCTCAAGATTATTAAAATTTAAGTGAGACATTTTATGATGCCAGAGCCACGCAACTTCACTCTTTTTGGAGATGAGACATAAAGTTTCCTTACCATCCTTAGAGGTAAAATTCATCATATACAAGTTACCTTTCTGTCTTGCTTCTCCAAACTTCTTCACCTGCCTTAGAGAATAAATAACAATGTTTTTCATCAAATACTACTAGTATTTTAGAATCACAAAGTTGACTTACACTAAGGAGGTTATGTTTCAAGCCAGAAACATGAGCTACCTTTGATAAGGTGATATTACCTTCTTTTAGAGTACCGTAGCCTTTTATTTGACCCTTACCATTATCACCAAAAGTTACTACTCCACCTGGTTTGTCCTTGAATTGGGATAGTAAATTTTGGGATCCAAATATGTGCCTCGAGCATCCAGAGTCAAGATACCAGATATGCACACGCTGTTTCTGCAATCAAAAATCAGAATTTCTTAGGTACCCATCGCATAGTGGGTCCTTTTATGTTAGCTTTTGGAGTATGCTCGTTTTTTGATTTAACAGAAGGTAAAGACTTTATTTTTGGTTTTTGGTGTTTTTGAGTTTTATTCTTTTTGTGATAAACATACTGTGAATTGGAATGATCAGAGGTTTGCGAGAAAAATTGTTTTAACTTTAAGAACAGTGAAAAACATTCAGAAGACTGAAATATAGAAGATTGAATTGAATTTTCATTGCGAGAATGGTAATTACAATTATTCTTTCTAAAGTCTTTTCTAGTATCAGTTGTTCTAGAGAACCTATCTAGACTAGACTTTTGTTTTAGTTCTGGCTTTTTCTTCTCTGTGTTCTTCCTCCGATCTACTTTTGCGAAGCTCGTTATTTACCGAAAAAGGAACATAAGTATTAGAGGATTTCCATTTGCCTTTTTGAATATTAGTAAACTTCGGAAGAGTAGAGTTTAAAATCTTTTGATTTTGCACTTTGTTTTTGAGTTCTGCCTCTTTCTCAAGTTCAAGACATGTTTTGGCTTTGAGACACATATCTAAGAAGTCTGGATGTATAGATACTGATTTTCTCGGTTCTGGAATAGAAACAGGAAGAATAGGTATACCACTTGAAAGTTTAGCACAATCTCTATCGAAGCTGCGATTTCTTGAGATTTATCGGTATACAAATAATCATCCTTTTTATCAATAATTTCTGAATTATTTGTGATAACTTTTGATGATTTAAAAGAATTAATTTCTAAATTTGAAAGGTAATTTTCGCAGTTATCAAAAAATTCTTCATCATTATTGTCATTCTCCCATGGATACGTAATCTCAAAGAAAGCTTTCTTGTGTTTCGTAAAGATGTAAATCTTCAAATGAACGGGGAGTGATCTCGGATGATTCTCACAAAGAGTTTCATTTCTAAAACACTTATCCGGAGTAGAGAGAATATCGTTTTCAAACATAAGTCGTAGATCTTCCTCTCGCCCGACTTGGAACAAAAATATCACCTGGATTCAAAATTGTATGTTTATTTGAACCAAAATTGAAAATATCATCTTTCTTCCGAACTTTATTTAGATCAACATTTGTTTTACAACAATATTCAATATTTTTCGAATTTAAGGTTGCCTTTTTTATGATGGTTTTCATATCTAGATTTTTTAAAAATAGATTTTTCATACAAAATTGGAAACTTTGGCTTCGTATTTGTCCAACACAAAAAAACATTTCGTATCCGACCTTTTCTTACACGTGTAGGGATCTAGGTCCTCGAAACCAAGTCCGGATCTTCCTACTTGTGTGTTAATTTTGTCATGAACCTTCGTGCATCCGGATATGTTATAATCTGTAGCTTTTTCTCGTTGAAGTTCAATGTGTAAAAATTCTCTCTCTTTCTGAAAATAGTTTTTAAGTGCTACAGAGTTGAGTCTATCACTCTCTTTGTCTCTGATTTCTTTCTCTTTTCCTTCCAGAAGTTTATTGAGATTCAAAATTTCCTTTTTAAGTTTTTCTTCAGAAAGTTTTAAACTCATGGAAATCGTTTCCTTTGCAGTATTTAATTCGAGTTTTTCTTCTGTAAGTAAATCCATTTCTCTTTTGAAAATATCTCTTTCCCTTTTGATTGTAGAAAGAGTTTTCTCGGTACTTTTTCGTAATTTCTTTTCGATTGTGAGTTTCGGCTTTAGTTCCTCAAAATTGTTTGATAACATCACAATCGTTTGTTCAAGCTCGGATGATTCGGAGAAATTACTAACCGGTGACTCGCAGGGTTGATCCTCCGATTCGTTTGTGTTTGCCATTCCACGTAACATGGCTTCATCACCGCCGGATTCATCTTGCACCCAGCTTTTCTTTTTACGCAAAGTGTGCTCTTTCAGTGACATTGTATTTATATTTGTTTTTGTAATAAGTCTTATCCTTTTCCAGAGCTCCTCTGCAATCTCTCGAGTAATGTCCGGGCTTGCCACATTTGTAGCAGACATCTTTCTTCCTTTTTAATTCTTCTTCTTTCTTCTCTTCTTCTGTTTTCTCTACTCTCTGTACTTCTTGTTTAGGAACATAGGGACGATCAAATCGTTTATTTCCTTTCAAAGACCTATTTCCAAAACGATTAGTAAATTGCTTGGTTATTAAAGCCAGAGAGTCGGCAAACGCTTTAATTTCATCATCTGATTCAGAGTCATCTTCTGGAGCAGTCTCTGATATGAAGGCCTTCGATTTCTTCCTGTCATCACTTCGTCTTCTGATTCCTTTTGTTTCTGAGATCAAAGCCAGAGGACCTCCGATGTTTGTTCTTTTCTGAATAACTTCTTTTTCATGAGCTTGCAGTGTACCGAATACATCATGCAGCGACCATTGTTCAAGGTCCTGATTGGCTTGTAGTGACATGGATAGATTTGACCATTCAGGGTTTAACCTTTTGAGAAATAGAACATTGTTGTCTTCCTTTGATCTAACAATGTCACATCTCTTGCGTAGATTAATCGGATTGTTGAATCGATGAAATGTTTGTTCCGCAGATTCATCCGCCGCTTGAAAACTATTATATTCATTTAGAGCTTGGGCTCTTCTCGTTCTTTTTCATTTTCGCACCACCTTCTAAGAGATTCTCCAGTTGATCCCATAAATCTTTTGCTGTGTCACATGAGTCCAGAGATTGAAAAATCTCATTTGGAATGGCCATTATCAACAGAGACTTAGCTTTCTTAGCTAATTCCACCTTAGCCTTTTCTTCATCAGTCCAGTTATTCCTTGACTTCGAACCGATCTTGCTTTGGTACCTCATCTGTATTTGCAGTGGCTGGAATTCTGGGAATAGTAGTGGTGGGAACAAACGGACCGTTTTGAATAATTGGATATAACTCAGCATCCAATCCCTCATAGAAGTTAACCATTCGAATCTTCCATTGTGGGTATTCATCACGTACAAGAGTTGGAGGTTTAGTCAGGGACCCAGACGTATAAACAGCATTCAAGCTCGAATTTGCCATTTGAGTAGGATAGAAGAGAAAATTTGAAGATTTGAAAGAAATTTAGAACGATTAAATCTCAATTTGATAGAAGAACAGGTCGATAATATCAATGTTTCTTCAGATTACAAAATTAATGACTCAATTTAAGAGAAGATTGTTAACGATTTAACAAAATCTCGTAAAACAGAGTGGATTAATAAACAAATTTTGAATCTGAGAAAATACTGTTCGATCGAAAGGAATTTCTTCAATGGAAGAGATCTAATAATCAATAGATTGATTAGATGGCTCTGATACCAATTGTTGGTTCCAGATTCCTTTAAACCGATTGTTAATTGAGAGTATTGAATCAAAGTGAAATGCGGAAGCAGATCAATTAACAATTTGAATCAATAGAACAGTAAACAGAATGAAGAACAAAGATTATGAAATGATAACTTTGAATCAAAGTAGACAAAATTATGAATTACGCACAGTATTCTTCAAACTGTAAATATATTAATCGACAACTTTTACAAACACAATACAATGCTATTTATACAGATACAAAAACAGAAAGTCAAAGTGCTAGCCAATTACAAAGTGCCATGTGTCTAAAAGGGAGCGTCTAACAAGAATTAGTTATAACAAGAATAGTGTGTTGACTTTTGTAGACATCTCTTCTTTGACTCATACTTTAATTTCTAACATCGACGATCCCCTTTGCGGCCGTCCGCGGTTTTTCTCTCGGAAGGGAGTTTTCCGCGTCAAGAATTCTTTGTGTCGTTTACATTCTGTTTGTTTGTTTTTCGAATTGGTTTTCTTTCTTTAATTGATAAAGATCTGAATCGTTAGTCTACCGTTAAGTCATTTTTTGGCATTAACAATAACAATATCTCTATATTGAAAATAGATTTTTTTTGCTATTCAAACACAAGAAAACTACTTTTTTAATATATGTTAGTAATTAAAATAATTTTATGTTATGATGTACACTTTTTTTTAAGCGCAACAAGGTGAGACTCGGGAGCTTCAGCATTGCCATAACCCCCAGAAAACCCACCAATTTTATATAAAACCCGAAGAAATATACACCGTATTGGTTATAATATTAACGACATTCGGGGACAAGGCCTGCTATACAAGCAAAGTAACCACGAAAGCTAATTACCCCAATTAAACAAGGATATCCAACTAGAGCCTCGCGTGCAGAAATCGTCAAGGCACACAATCCCACACAACTATCACCGAACGTATTACGTAACGACCGATCGAGGGATGTCCAACCAAGTCTCCCAAACAATCTTCTTTTCCTTCAGTTGAAGATTAATCCATCTAAATGCCTGTTCCTTAAGGAGCAAGAATTGTTCATCAGAAGAACAGGGTTTACGGTTAAAGATTAGTTCATTTCGTGCTCTCCAAATCCTGTATGACGGGATCCAAACCGTTGCTCTCCAAAGATTTACATACCTCCGGTCTATGTATCCATATTCCGCTCCGAAGAGTAGGTCAGGTATCGACTCTGAACATATTTTGCCAAACAATACGTGCCTTTTGACATACCGGGCAAAGTATTGAATCAATATCAATACCTCTTATGTCAATTTCAGCTCTGACCGGTATTCCATTTTGACGAATCCTCCAAGTAAACACGTTTATCTTCCTTGGGACCAAAGCTGACCATATCCTGGCTCCGCTACCGCAACTTCTGATATAAACCGCTCTTCGATGAATGCTCTCAAAGTAGCCACCGAGAATCCATTTGTCGGATCTAACCTCCAACTCCATGTATCTTTTGTATGTCTGACAACCGGAACCGAATCAATCAGCTGCTTTAGTCTTGCTAACTCGTCTCTCGATCTTCCTCTTGCTTGATCTTCCCAATGCCACTTCCAACACCAACCCCTGTCAGGCCAAAAACCACAATCACTAATCAAATAATTTCCATGAGAATAATTACAAAAATTCGAGTTTAGATGAAAGAATCTACGAAACTCCCTGGCCAAGATACAATTATTCACCCATCTGACTATCCAAAAATTGGTTTCCGTTCCATCCCCTATCTTCCTAATGCAAGAGGTTACAAAATCCACTCCCTGTTACACTTTTGAAAGTATGAGTCACAAGATGAAGAGTATGACGTGGCACATACATCAAGGATGTCTACCTTTTGCAACCGACTAAGTTTGTTACACGCTCCCATCACTTACACGTGTCAGTTTGTAATAGGTTTAGATGTTGACTTTTACTTTATTCTATTTGTATAAATAGATCTTTTCTCAGTTGTAAAAGTTGTCGATTGAAATAGTAATATTCAAGAACTTACTGTGCGTCATTCCATGTATCTGTAATCACAATTCAGGTTATAATACATTGTTATTTTGTTCTTCAATCTTTAATCGAATCTTATTACTGTTGATTAATCGATATAAATTGCGTCCGCTTATACTCTGTTTATAATTCAATCGATTAATCTGTGAAGAAGAGAATCTGGATCCAACAATTGGTATCAGAGTCTGATAATCAATCTATTGATTATTCGATCTCA
Organism: Silybum marianum; assembly: GCA_036898165.1. NCBI lineage: Eukaryota > Viridiplantae > Streptophyta > Magnoliopsida > Asterales > Asteraceae > Silybum > Silybum marianum. The sequence goes on along the minus strand of CM072531.1, from coordinate 16,472,129 downwards.
ATTTGAAGAATCTCTCTTCATTCATTCAGTAATCTCTTGTTCTAGATTTCAACACAAATCTGTTGCTACATACTTCTCGATCTTAAAAATGGCAAATTCAAATTTGAATGCTGTTTACACCTCTGGTTCTCTGACCAAACCTCCTACTCTTATTCGTGTTGAATATCCACAATGGAAGATTCGAATGATAAGTTTCTATGAAGGATTGGACATTGAACTTTATCCTATTGTTCAAAATGGTCCCTTCATACCAATGACTACGGTTCCAAGAGTTCCTGCTACTACCAATACTGCTGAAATACCTGCACGAAAAGTTCCGAAGCTAAGGGAAAATTGGAATGATGAAGAAAAGGCCAAAGTTGAGCTTGCTAAAAAGGCAAAAACGCTTCTTATCATGGCTATTCCAAATGAGATTTTTCAATCTCTGGATTCCTGTGATACAGCTAAAGAGTTATGGGATCAGTTAGAAAATCTTCTGGAAGGTGGTGCTAAAATGAAGAAAAATCGAAGGGCTCAAGCGCTGAATGAATACAACAGCTTCCAGGCAAATTCAGATGAATCTCTGGAACAGACTTTTCATAGATTTAATAATCTGATTAATCTATGTAAACGATGTGATATTGTTCGATCAAAAGAAGACAATAATGTCTTATTCTTGAAGAGATTAAATCCAGAATGGTCAAATCTATCCATGTCACTACAAGCTAATCAAGATCTTGAGCAATGGTCTCTACATGATGTATTTGGAAGACTTCAAGCTCATGAAAAGGAGGTTGTACAAAAGAAAACAACCATAGGTGGACCTCTGGCCTTAATCTCTGAAGCAAAGGGAGCTATCAGAAGGAAAAGTGAAGATAGAAGAGTGAAGAACAAGGCATTCATGTCAGAAACTGTTCCAGAAGAAGATTCTGACTCTGATGATGACATAAAGGCATTTGCTGATTCTTTGGCTCTTATTACCAAACAGTTTACAAATGGTTTTGGAAATAGAGCATTTCAAGGAACCAGAAGGCCTGATCGCTCCAACTACTCTAAACAAGAAGTTTAGAGACCTGAGAAGACTGAGGCAGAGAAGAAGGATGAGGAAATTAAGAAGAAGAAAGATGTATATTACAGATGTGGCAAACCGGGTCATTACTCAAAAGATTGCAGAGGGGCTCTGGAGAAAGACAAAACATATTACAAAAATAAATACAAGTAAAATGCTACTGAAAGAGCCCACTATGCTGAGAAAGAGAATTGGATTGGAGATGAATCCAGCGGTGATGAGGCCATGTTCTGTGGAATGGCAAGTACTAATGAATCAGAAGAACAACCTTCTGAATCACCGGTTAGTAATCTTTCTGAATCTTCTGAACTTGAGAATACAATTGTGCTTTTATCAAACAATTTTGAAGAACTTAAGCAAAAGTTAACAATTGAAAAGAAGTTACGGAAAAATATTGAGAAAACTCTTTCCACAACACAAAGGGAAAGAGATATTTACAAAAGAGAGATGGATATCTTAACAGAAGAAAAACTGGAACTTGACATAGAAAAAGAAAAAATTTCTAAAACCTTGAAAGACACAGAAGTTTTGGTAAAAAAAGAGCAACTGAGTTATAAGAAACCTCTGGAAGAAAAGGATAAGGAAATTCAAGTTAAGGAAAGTGACAGATTAAATTCTGTAGCACTTAAAAATTATTTTCAAAAGGAAAGAGAATTTTTGTACATTGAACTTCAAAACAAAACGCACCAGATTAAAACATATCTGGATGCTCAAAAAGTTCATGAGAAAATCAGTACACAAGTAGGAAGATCTGGAATCGGTTTTGAAGATTTAGATCCCTATACGTGTGAAAAGAAGTCTGGTTTAAACTCTTTCTTTTGTATAGGACAACAACAGAAGCCTGTGTTTCCAATCATTTTTGAACAATCACGTTTTAAAAGATCTAAAACTGTAAATGGTCATCATCAACGTAAACTCAAGTTTAAAAACATTAAATACTCTTCTGAAAAGACCAATATTAATCTAAATCAAGTTCAGAAGAAGGATGATATTTTTAAGTTTGGTTCAACTGTTATTACAAAATTGAATCCAGAGGCTGATGCGTTTATTCCTATTCAAGCAGAGGAGGAATTAAGACTAAGTTTTGAAAAAGATCTTCTCTTGACTCTGGATAATTGTTTTAAACTCGAAAATGATGAACAAAAGTTAGAGAATAACCCAGAGATATTTCCTTGTTCATTTATTGATTTAAATCTTTCTGAAACTCGAGAGGATTTAGAAGAAATCACATATCCATGGGAGAATAATGATCAAAGTGAGGATTTCTTTGACAATTCTGACACATATTTCTCTTATCTTGAACAAACTTCCAATTATGCTAAAATTCCAGAGGTCATAAAAAACAAAGACGCTCCTTTTCTCTTTACAAATGAATCTCTGGAGATAAGAGCTTCTGGAATGGATGCTAAAAACAAGTCAAGTGACATCCCTATTTTCTTTGTTCCCTCTTAACAACGAAAACCTGTTTTTATACATCCAGATTTTATAGGAATGTGTCTGAAAGCTAAATCGTGTCTTGATCTTGAAAAGGAAGAAAAACTTGAAAAGAAAATTCCTATCCGACTTCCTAACTCTTATCCTCCAAAACTTTATTACGTTCAAAAAGGTAAATGAAAATCTAAACTATCTGTTCCTGTTTCAGTAAATTCGAAAGCTTCTGAGAAGATAAATCCAAGGAAATCTCCGCTGAAGAATACTTCAGATTCTAAACATACGTCTAGTCTAGATAGGAATTTCTTTAGAACAACTGATACTAGAAAAGACAGATCTAAGAATAATTGTAATTATCATTGTCACAATGAAAATTCAATAAAATCTTCTATGTTTCAGAATTCTGAATCTTTTTCTCTGTTCTTGAAATTACAGAAATTTTTCTCACGAAATTCAAATTCCTTCACTGCAAATCATTCATACTTCAACAAAAATAAAACAAAGCAAAAAGAACAAACAAAAAATCCAAAGAATACATCTTTACCTTATGTCAAATCAAATCAACAGCAACAGGCTGATAAGCCAAAAGCTAACGTTAAAGGACCCATAATGGTATGGGTACCTAAGAAACTCTGATCTTGATTGCAGAAACAGCGTGTGCATATCTGGTATCTTGACTCTGGATGTTCGAGGCACATGACTGGTTCACGAACTTACTCTCTCAATTTAAAGACAAAAGTGGTGGAGCTGTAACGTTTGGTGATAATGGTAAGGGTCAAATTAAGGGCTATGGTACCTTACAGGAAGGTAATATTACTTTATCTAAAGTAGCTCATGTTTCTGGTTTGAAACATAACCTCCTAAGTGTAAGTCAACTATGTGATTCTAAGATACTTGTCATCTTTGATGAAAAACATTGTTACTTATTTTCTAAGGCAGGTGAGGAACTTTGGAGAGCAGACAGAAAAGGTAATCTATACATGATGAATTTTACCTCCAAGGATGGTAAGGAAACCTTATGTCTCATTTCCAAAAAGAGTGAGGTTGCATGGATCTGGCATCATAAAATGTCTCACTTAAACTTTGATAATCTTGAGATGCTTGTAAAACATAATTTGGTATCTGGACTTCCAGAAGTATATTTTCAAAAAGATCACCTCTGTCCTGCATGTGAAATGGGAAAGATCAAACGAGCATCTTATAAAACAAAAAGTGATCACTCTTGCATAAGACCTTTACAATTGTTACACATCGATCTCTGTGATCCAATTGCAACTCAGAGTCTTTCTGGTAAAAAGTATATTCTGGTACTTATTGATGAATTTTCCAGGTATACTTGGCTTGCTTTTGTTCGACAAAAGTCAGGAGTTCCTATTGTCCTTCAAAATATGATGACCAGAATCCAAGTTCTTTTACACCAAAAGATTCAACAGCTGAGAAGCGATAATGGTACTGAATTCAAGAATGCCAAACTTGAAGCATACTTTGTTGTTGATGGAATCTCTCAGAACTTCTCTGCTGTACGCACTCCCCAACAGAATGGTGTCGTTGACCGACGCAACAGAACTTTGGTTGAAGCAGCCAGAACTGCTAGCAGCTTCTGGACTCCCAATTCACTTCTGGGCTGAAGCTATAGCCACTGCTTGTTTCACTCAGAATCGTTCCATAATTGTCAACAGGCATCTCAAAACCTCTTATGAGCTTATTAACAAACGAAAACCATCTGTCAAATTCTTTCATATTTTTGGCTGCAGATGTTTTATCTTAAATGACAGAGACAAATTTGGCAAGTTTGATCCAAAATCAGATGAAGCAAAATTCTTAGGCTATTCGTTAAATTCCAGAGCCTTCCGCGTTTTTAATCTAAGAACTAAAACAGTAATGGAGAGCATTAACGTTGATTTTGACGATCAAACTCAACTGACTTCTGAATATTCTTCTTCAGAACTCAAACTTAATACTATTACTTCTGATTTTCTTTCAGGATCCAGGGAATCCGAGATTGATGCTCTTTTTCAAGACTTTCTGGGCGAAGAAGTAATGTCAGAACCTCTTCTTATAGCATACCTGAAGTTCTTCATGCCTCTGGCATCACTTTCTTTGGTCCTCCCTCTTCTGAACCTAGCTCTTCAGATCCTTCTGTTCCTGTTCCATCTGCTTGTCAAGAAGCTTCTTCTATTCCATCATTTGAGGGGGAGACTTTAGCATCAAGAGGATCAGAATCAATATTTCCGGATGAAGTTATCTCATCTTCTGACACCGAAGTTCAAGCTCAACCAATATCACAAACAAGGATGACGAAATGGAATAAATCCCATACTCCAGATTTCATAATTGGTGATCCTTCTGAGGGTGTCAAAACACGATCCGCCACAGCAAATGAAGCTTTCTATGTTAACTTTCTAAGCTTAATTGAACCAAAGAAAGTTCATGAAGCCTTGGCCGAACCTAGTTGGGTAGAAGCAATGCAGGAAGAATTACTTCAATTTGAACGTAACAAAGTTTGGAACTTAGTACCATTACCTAAAGGTAAAGTTGCCATTGGTACTAAGTGGGTTTTCAGAAATAAAAAGGATGAGGATGGTATTGTGATCAGAAACAAGGCTCGTCTGGTTGCAAAAGGATATTGTCAAGAAGAAGGTATTGATTATGATGAAACCTTTTGCTCCTGTTGCAAGACTGGAGGCGATAAGACTTTTATCTGGAATTCTCTACTTACAAGAACTTTAAGGTCTATCAAATGGACGTTAAATGTGCATTTCTAAATGGAAAACTTAAAGAGGAAGTGTATGTTGAACAACCAGCTGGCTTTAAAGAATCAAGACATCCAGAATATGTTTTTCTTCTTGACAAAGCACTGTATGGGTTAAAGCAAGCACCTAGAGCCTGGTATGAACGTCTATCCAAATTTCTGATCAGCAAAGGATATGAGAAAGGTAAAATTGATACCACACTTTTCATCAAAAGAGGAAAAGGTATGTTAACTATTGTTCAAATTTATGTGGACGACATAATTTTTGGCTCCACTCATCAAACAGAAGTTGATTTGTTTTCTAAGTTGATGGAAACTGAATTTGAAATGAGTATGATGGGAGAATTAACTTTCTTCCTTGGACTCCAGGTTAAACAAAGTACCTCTGGTATTTTTATTAATCAAGCAAAATATGTCTCTGACATGTTAAAGAAATTTCAATTTCAGAACTCATCAACTATGAAAACACCTATCTCTCCTAGTATGAAACTAGGTCCTGATCCCTCTGGAAAACCTGTAGATATCACGGCTTACAGAGGTATGATAGATTCTCTTCTCTATTTGACAGCAAGTAGGCCTGATATTATGTTTGCCACTTGTCTTTGTGCTCGTTATCAGGCTAATCCTAAAGAATCTCATTTGGCTGCTGTCAAAAGAATTTTTAGATACTTAAAGGGAACTCCTTCATTGGGTCTCTGGTATCCAAAAAATTCTGGGTTTGATTTAATGGCATACACAGATTCTGATCATGCAGGTTGTAAGTTGGACAGAAAAAGCACCTCTGGTAGCTGTCAACTTCTGGGTAATCGTCTTATCAGCTGGACTTCCAAGAAACAAAATTGTGTTTCAACATCTACTACAGAAGCTGAATATGTTGCAGCTGCTAGCTGTTGTTCCCAAGTCATTTGGATGAAAATTCAACTCAGAGACTACGGTCTAATTTATGATAAGATTCCTATTCTCTGCGATTCTGAAAGTGCAATTGCCATTACAGAAAACCTAGTTCAGCACTCCAAAACAAATCATATTGATGTTAGGTATCACTTTATCAAAGATCATGTAGAAAAAGGTACAATAGAAATGTATTTTGTTTCTACTGATTACCAACTGGCTGACATTTTTACAAAAGCTCTGGATGAGAAGCGTTTTAATTTTTTAATCAGTAAGTTGGGAATGCTAAACATGTAATTTTTACTCTTAGAAGTTATCAGAGACCTCTGATCGCTTCTGGTTTTGGTTATTTTGTTACATTTTATTTCTTTCCATCCAAGTTTTATCAGAGAGGCGCCAATCCAAGAAGCAAAGAGGGAACTTATCATTCAAGGGGGAGCTTCTTATTCAAGGGGGAGATTAGTATTCAAGGGGGAGCATATTATGCAAAGGAAATTATATCTTTCAGAGGGGAGTTTCTTAAACTGTTCAAAGACTAACACTAAGTTAGCTGTCTTATGAATTTTTTCATCCACCTAAGTTTCTTCTGAATCTTTTTATTCTATGTTTCTCTTGCCGTCAAGGTCTCTCAGAACGCCTATGATTCATTTCAAACTTATACTAGATGATGATTTATAATTGACATGTTTTTCAAAATTTTATGAATCAAAATATTCCAAATTTTTTTTATTGAATATCTACATTTTTTTTAACTCTTGCCGTCAAGGTTATTTAAAAATTTCTATATTCAATTTTAAATTTTTCTTATTATTTTTCTTCATAAAAATTTTAAACTTTCATTTGGATCAAATTTTTTTTCCCAGATGACTGATTTTTAATTCTAAATAAACAGATTCATATATTTCAATTTGTTCTTTAATTAAATTCATTTAATTGCTCAACCAATTGCTTTATATCTTCTTTTTATTTACTTTTGGGATAATCAATCGATTTTAGGTCGATAACTTCTCCGTTTTCTCTTCAAAAATCGTGTCTTACTCATCACTCCTACTTTCCACGTGTCATTTATTGTGTGACTGCATGTATCCACGCCTGCGTGCTTACATCATCTTTTCTGAACCATTTTCTTCTACTCCCAATACACAAACCCCTTCCAATTCCAATTTGGTCTCATATAAAATCCCCAAATTTCAGATACCCTTCTTCTTCCTCTCCACTGTTACTGCTCTCACTATTACGAACTTGCTTGTAACTCTCTCCAACTTTCATCCATGGCTTCTCACCTTGCAAATCCAGCTATCAACGATGACAAAGGACGTGTCGTTGATTCTACTGCCGAAAGTGCTCCGTTCGTCAAACTGCCATTGAAAGCAAACCATGTGCAGGTTCTTCTTGATCCAAATACTTACAAGTCCGAATTCAGAATTATGGTTGAATTTCTCCAACAGCATGTCCTTAATCGAGCCCTAACTCTGACAAACCCGAATGTTCCTGAAATTTACGTCCGGGAAGTGTGGCAATCAATGTACATTCAAGATGATGAGACCCTGCTTGGAAATTTCAGTCACCCTAATCAACCTGATACTGCTGTGGAAATACCTATTACAAAGAAGAAATTAGCCAGGTATTTTCATTTACCCTCTTCACAGGTACTACTTGATGGTGCATTAGTTCCAAATCCAACCCTAGAATCGAACCCTTCTGCTGAAGCATTGTTATCTTTCATTATCTTTCTTGGTTACAATGAACCCATAGGCAAACTTTCTGAGTTCAAGAGAAAACTGTTACCCCTAATGTTGAATCTCCTAGTTTCCATCCTGAACAAGAGTCTCACTTGTAAAATTGGGTCTCTCGATCAAGCAAGCAGGAACATTTTGACTATCATGTATTGCATGTTTTTTAATCGCCCCTTGGACTACGCAAGCCTCATTTTTCAAGAGATTAAAGCTGCTGTACACACCAAAGTAACCCATCAAAACCAAGGAAAACCTCTTCCAGCTCTGATGTTTCCACGTTTTTTATCTCTGGTTACCTATCCTGCAATTGGTGCCCTCAAGGCTCCACTCGTTCAACCATTTTGCAAAATTGCATCAATGAGCACTCACCGTCCGACCATCGACCGCAATGGATATCCTTCTCCCAGAGAGCTTTCAAGGTACATGCTCAACCTAATTCCCTCTAGCTCTTCTTATCTACAATCCTATAGGAGCTCTATGAATTTCTCAGAACAGAGACTTTCTACCCCAGAGCATTTAGAGCCAGTTCTAGAAAATGAGGGGTCAAGTGAGAATGAGGCTGAAAATAATTTGAGTGAACATCCGAGTGGTTCTACCCATGCTGACCTCTTGTTAAAAGAAGGTACTGAAGATGTCCATCGTGACACACTTGAGCGAATCTCACCAGTATCCCAAAGGGTAACTTCATTATCTGAGGTAGATGTCAACCCATCTACTTTCATTGACCAAGGACAACCCAGTCCAAACCACACAGAAACCATCCGATCAGAGGATATTTCTTCTTCCTCTGCATCAAGCACAACCGGGGAAACCTCTTCATCATTCTCTCAACAGAATGATGATGCAAATATAAGAGTTCATTTGCCCCAGAACTCGACACCTTCCCCACACAATGTTGATGTCTCTGTGACCAACAACGATTTAGGTGTCTCAGAAGATAAGTCCATATCTTCTGATAGATTAGAGGCTCATGAAATCCCATCAGAGGGGTTACAGCCACAGGGCACACCACTTACCGGAGTGTTTACTCTCCATAAAGGTAAGCACATTGTTTTCAACACCTCATCCTCTGATGATGAGGATTCTGTTGAGACAATCAGAACAACCGAAGGGGTGCCTGTTAATAATAGCCCTCAACGACAGGTTGGAAGTCCCTCCACACTACACGTCAAAACAGGTGTGAATGAGGGCCTCTCTGCACGTGAGAGAAAAGGGGCTCCATGTGTTGGAGATGCACCGGTTACCCATTCTGAATATGTCACCAATGCAGCGTTGCAGGCATTTGGTGATAAAATTCAGAGATCTGTGGAGGATCTAAAACTATCTCTGGACTCTCAAAATGCCATGCTTCTGGATATTCATAATGAACAACAACAGCAAGCTCAGACTATGGAAGCCTTAAAAGACCTCATTTCTACCACTGCTGCAACACATCAGAGCCAAGCTTCTGATCATTATTCTTCTCTGCATACTGGAATCCAGGCTATTTCTGAGGCTATTTTCTGCATTCCCGAGGCAATTCTAACTCCAGAAGTCACAATCTCTGTTGATGAATACCGTTCCTTAGTAGCCGATCTTCACAAAATTATCAAGGCTATTCATCCCTCTGCAGACACTTCTGAATCTTCTTTGATCAAGAAATCTGATATGGCTGTCTTCCAGAAGGCAATGCTTGAACGCATCAACTCTCTCTCCTCCAAATATATTTCCAAAACAACTGCCTGCACTTCTAATGTGGATTTAAAGTTATCATCTATGGAGGCCTCTTTGTCTCAGCTTACAACTCTGGTAAGTTCTCTTTCTAATTCTTTTAATGAAAAGAAAAAGTCCAAGGAGGAGCGTGCTTGCAGAAAAGCAGCACTGAAACGCAAAAGATCTGAGGATCAGGACCCTGATTCTCAGAAGGGGGAGAAAGCACCAGAATCAAAGAAAGTCAAACCCACAACCAACACTGAAAGCTCAAATCCAAATCCAATGCCATCTCCATCTACTTCAGCCAAACACCAATCATCCTCCAAGCAGCAAACTCCGGCTCAAACTTCTCATACCCAAACCCCTCTGACTCCAACTCCATTAGCCACTCACTCTGGGCCTCTTCCAAAAGATCTAGAGATAGCCAAATTCATTCTTGAGGTTGCAGGAAACACAAAACAAACACCATATTCCTCCTCAACTCAAGCTGAAATAGCTAAAGAAAAGGAAGCCAAAGCCAGAGCTGAGGCATCAAAGGCTAAAGTTGAAGCCTTGAACAAACAAAAAGAAGAAGAACGAACTGAGGCTGAAATAAGAGCTAAAGCTGAAGCAAAAAGAGCCTCTGCAGAAGCATCAAAAGCTCAAGCAGAGATGCAAAGAGAAAAAATTACAGCTGCAAGAGTAAATGCTGAAGGATCGTCAAGTAGAGCAGCAGAGAATAGACAAAAGATTCAGAGGCTTGGAAGAATTGAACTACCATTTCTGGAAATTACCAAACGGCACATGTATGCTTCTATAGATCAGAAAATCTATCTCATGCTGCCCAACTTCTCAAACGCCTACAATGTAAGTGATGCTATTAAGGACAAATTCATGGCACACAGACAAGCAAGAAAGGACGTTCATTCCTCTGTACCTATCAAACGAATCTCTGCAATAAAACATTCACCTTTTGAGGATGCAGAAATTTGGTACACAATCTATGAGGTTATCAGAGAAGACAATAAGACTTATTACTTCTGTGATAATGATCTATTGTCCATCTTTCCCTCTGATCTTATTTTTCTGGAGAATTTCATGAAGGCTCAAATGAATAGAAGAATTGATGATCAAGATCAAATTGCTTACTCTCGAATTATTCAATGCATGAAGTCCTATATCCGATACAAGAGACAGGTAGATTTTCAAATAGGAATCGATTACAATGTTGATAACCTAGCTATCTCTGCACCCAATGAAGATCTAGAAGGCATCAACAACATGAGAATCAGGAGAGTACTAATAGAACCAGAGGAAGGAGTGATCTTTAGAAGGCCAGACAGAAAGAGCTTCTTCAGAATCAAAGAGGCACACAAGTACTCATCAGAGGTTGTTTACGTTGCAAAAAGCTTCACCTCTGTTGATGTTAACAATCACAATCCAGAGGTAATCGAGAAGATGATCAAAAGGCTTTCAACTTTGTTATCAATCCGAGAGATCATTAATAAGATTGGAAAGATTGTATATGAGGTCGCTCCTTTCTGAACAGACTTCATTCTTCTGATTTCATACTTAGGGGGAGATTGTTACACTTTTGAAAGTATGAGTCACAAGATGAAGAGTATGACGTGGCACATACATCAAGGATGTCTACCTTTTGCAACCGACTAAGTTTGTTACACGCTCCCATCGCTTACACGTGTCAGTTTGTAATAGGTTTAGATGTTGACTTTTACTTTATTCTATTTGTATAAATAGATCTTTTCTCAGTTGTAAAAGTTGTCGATTGAAATAGTAATATTGAAGAACTTACTGTGCGTCATTCCATGTATCTGTAATCACAATTCAGGTTATAATACATTATTATTTTGTTCTTCAATCTATAATCGAATCTTATTACTGTTGATTAATCAATATAAATTGCTTCCGCTTATACTCTGTTTATAATTCAATCGACTAATCTGTGAAAAAGAGAATCTGGATCCAACACTCCCAAATCATTTATTTTCCTACTGGCGTTGCCAATGTCATTCCAAACTGAGAATAGATTTCCAGATGTCGATTCCCCTTTCGTGCTACACAATTTCCCGTGATCTCCGTATATGCTTGATATGACTTTTACCCATAAGGATTCTTTTTCCGTGTGAAATCTCCACCACCATTTACCAAGGAGTGCTAAATTAAATGCCTTTAGTGAACCAATGCCGAGGCCCCAAGATTCTTTTGGGGCTATAATTTTATCCCATCTTACCCACGACATTTTGTTAACATTCGTCCCGGCCCAAAAAAAAATTCGTCTAATGCTTTCAAGTGTTTTTAGTATCGTGCCCGATGCTTTAAAAATCGAGAAAAAATAGATTGGAAGGCTTCCTAACACGGATTTAACTAGAGTTAGTCTCCCTCCAAAAGAAATTTTTTTTCGATTTCCAAGTAGAGAGCCTAGATTCAAACTTCTTTATAATTGGTTTCCAATTTTTCACACAACGCATGTTCACCCCGAGGGGAGCTCCTAGGTATGTGACGATAGTGTTTCAGATTTGCCGTTAAATTTTTCTGCCATGCTAAATGTTTCCTCCGGAGCTATACCAATACCCATCAGACTTCTTTTGTTTCAGTTGAGTTTAAGTCCCAAAATGATTTCGAAGTTTCGAAGAATTGCCAACAAGTTCCGAATATTTTTCCTTTTCCATTCTCCGAAAAATAGGGCATCATCCGCATATTGTAGATGAGAGACCATTACATTGTCGTCTCCCACTTTTAGTCCTTTAAAAATTCCGATTTTGATCGCCTCTGAGAGAGCCAGACTGAGCCCTTGCTGCAATTATGAATAGAAAAATGGTGATAAGGGATCACCTTGCCTTACCCCTCTTTCCATGTTGAGCTCTATTGTTGGAGATCCGTTAACCAAGATTGACACCGAAGCCGAAGAGAGACAAGCATGTATCCACCTACACCACTTTATTCCGAAGCCCATTTGTTTCATTATGTCCAACAAGTAATCCCACTTGATGCTGTCAAAAGCCTTCTCTAAATCTGCCTTGAAGACAAAGCATTTTGTATTTGATTGTTTCGCAAAGTTCAAAGCTTCATTTGCAATAAGTACCCCATCTAATATGTACCTGCCCTTTACTAAATTGTGCTTGCCAAGGCTCAAACTTGAGACCTCCTCAGACAACCTAGCGCCCTTATCACTACGCCATGACTTCCTTTTTGTTTAACTAACACCTAGTAATTCTTTTATTTATTCTTTCCTATTCAACTTTCTTTGATCAACATCGACATCAATTTCACCTCGGATGCGTCTTGATTTTTTCCAATGCCTCTATCATTATTACATGAGTTGCCCCATCAAACCATCTTTATATAAAATAATTTCCGATATTAATTCTCCAATTAATTTCCAAGTTATTCCTAAAATCAAACCAACCAACATTAAACTTTTAAAATACGATCTCACTAAAATAAATCAACTTTCTAAAAATTCCGGGTGTCACAATCCTCCCAACCTTAGAATGACTTGTCCTCGAAATCTAATGTCAATCGAAGATGCAAATACCACGCACAACGGTTGGTTTGATTCTCAGAAGTTTGGATTTTCTCCGGATCTTAAAAACCTCAACCTAAAAACTCTCCCGACGATGATAACATATAACCCTTTTTCCGCATAGCGCTTATACCATAAGAGAACGAGCAGTGATTCAAAAGTCACACAACTTCGAACATAAATCCGACAGATGGTTTGCCATCCATTCATCCCATAATTAGTTAACAATCCTAAGAGGAAGATCTGAAATGATAACACTTCACAAAACAACTAGTCCCTTTCCACGAGATTACCTCAATATACCTACACGAACATTGAACATTGGCTAAAACACTTTCCAACACTAGGATCTTAGTTGTCTCCCAAACTTAGGTGGTTTATACCACCTGCAGATTAGCTTAGATGCCCACTTAGTCGATTTTCCAATCCTGTACTATAGCTTAATTTTCGACTATTATTATTTCGAATCTAAACTATGCCGACCCTATTGCTACGCCTATGGAAAACTGTTAGTCACCGACTTTAACTGATAACTCGACTATCATAAGCACGACAAGATCCAAAATTTCTCAAACTCTTAGCAACTCAAAAGATCGCTAGCATTAATCACCGATTGCTACGATCCGTTATTCTCCATTTCCTAATGCGAAGCCTTTAAACACTTCTTGAAATTCACCGATATGTTCCAACACCGTTATTGATACTTGACCTCAAAAAACAGTAGAGGTTGACACCAAAACCAAACAACTCCTTATGCAAACAACTTCATAAATACTAACCTGAAGGTTTAAGAAACTAAAGGATCACTACGAGGATATCGCGAAATGAACCAAGAACCAAATACTTCAAAAATTCATTCACACACCGGCCGATCAAACAGGAGTCGCAACGGGTACTTGCACTAGTAAACTCTAGATCGTTACACCCGTTTCTACCAGTTTTTTAGTCTTCCTGTCCGAGAGACTATGCTTGTCATTTATCATAACGTTAATAACTTAAATTCCGGCATACACAAAATATACGAACAACTAACCCAAGGAACTACCATTCACATAACTCTCGCTTCAGAAACTCTTAGGAAAAATTCTACCATCGCCGGCATTTCTCAACAAGGAAAACACTAACTACTTCATAAGTAAGCTTAAACCATCACATAGACAAGATCTCTTCTTCAAGGTCATATAGGTTCGTACTTAGAACCTTCCAAAATCCCAACTTGATCACAAGTTTTCAAGACATCTATAAATTTCTACATGCGATGCATCTTCACAACAAACTCAAAGTACAGAAATAACTATGAGGTCTAATAAAAGGTTCCCTCTTGACAAGGTCCAACCTCTACCCAAAAGAGTATCCAACATGCTCACCTACTTACGTCTTAGAAAACTTACCGCTAACCCGATTATCTGCTACTTAATTTCGCGGACTCCTTTGAGCCTCAATTGAAATGCTCAACACAAAAGAATATCTTTCATATCCAAGGTTTTCTACTAAGTTCAAGGTTTACAATTATAAGACTGAAAAATATGTCAATTTCATTCATCAAAGATTTAATAAACATAAAACCTTTATAACTCAATTTGTTCATATGTAAATATGTTTACCATAATCGGTAATCCATGAAAACGACCAAACATTAGTATACAAAACCGTTTAAAATCTACGTAATCATTATTTAAACTAATAATGACAGCAACGAGGATACAATTAGTAAGCTTTTAAAATCAATCGATATGGTCTTGATGCACATTTATTTATGTCATGTGTGCAAGATAAAGTCACACATTAAATAGTACACAACAAAATGATTGTACAAAATTTTCCAAATGTTTTCCTTCTTTTAGCCATAAGAAGGCATGGGGTAAAATTTCTCAACAAAAATAGCATGCCTTAGTTTACTTTCTCAAAACTATCCAAACGTTATGCATGTTTTTTGGGTATATCATGAAATCAATTTGATTTGGATTTCATATCCAAAGCCAATTATCAAAATGTTTACCCCCTTCTAAAACGTTGGCTACATAAATTAAAAGTGTGAGTTGATATTTGTTGGTCCCCAAGTAGAGATGGCTAACTAAGAGAGGGTTTTGTAGAAGGGGGGGTTGAATATAAAACACACAGAATATACTCTTTTTAAATTTTTTAATATAAATATTAAAAATTTACACACAGGTAGTTTGATGCGGAAAAGAACAGGCACACTATTCTACCAAACTAAACACACAGATAACAGTAATTAACTTATACACTAAGGAAGTTAAAACAATACTGTTATAGCACACAGCTTTGCCACAGTCACACAAATAATCACTTTGAAGATTTGTTGAAAGCGTGAGATTTTTGGGAAGGACTTCATCTCCTTTTATAGTGTCCATGCATGGGATGCATGTGGACAGCTGTCAAGGTTTCATTAGCTGGAAGTTTATCTGCTGGACAAAGGGAGATGCCACTCCCTTTGTACTAGAATAATGGATGAACCATTCCTTGTAGCACGTAATGTCAGATAACTTTATCTTCTTTTCTTCATGCTCTGTGAAGTCCCATCAAACGTTTTAGCTAAAAGACAAATATTCCTTTTATAAGAATAAAAGAGAATGTCTTTATTTAAGGCTTGATGCCCAAGTTCTTGCTGCTCACGTGTCTTGCAATTGATGTGAGTCAAGAACTTATCTCTTTGAAATTGCTAAGTGATACATCAAACTATGTATCACATCGGTGGATACCTTGTAAGGTTGGAATTGATAAGTGTACACTTTGCTTGATAAACTTCATCTTTCACTAAATGTTGAAAGTGTACACCCTTGAACTTGTGACTTGATATCACAGCCTTAGAAAATATACCTGCAATTTCGGTGACCAAGATTATAGTGTCGGTGATCATGACATCACACTTGATGACCTCATCTTGTTTGATGTCCTTAGTACTTTTGATGACTTTTGAGTGTACCATCGGTGACCCACTATATTGGTGACCCAGTCTTGACTTTGGCACAATGATCTGAATATTGAAGTTGGTTGATACATCCAAAATTCCACTTGTTGATGTACAACCCTTGATTGAATAGTCTTTGACTTTTCAATACTTGAAGCATATTTCAGACCTTCAAAAGAACCTGTAAAAATTCATTCATATAAAAGAACGTGGTTCATCACCAAATCATCGGTGACCCAACAATATTCATGACTAACCGTTTTCTCTTATAATTGTCATGCATATTAATTATTGTTTTGGGGAATTCACTAGACCTTTTGGTCTAAACCTCTCTTTTTTAAACTGAAAACCTTTTTCAGGAAGGCATATGGTTGAAAGCACAAGTAAGGGGAAGGGGAAGATGTGAGCTTGGGAAGCATAGAAGTGAGGCGCTACTTGTATAGATAGTTTCCTAGTTTAGAATTATATGTAATAATCTCAGTAGTTAGTTTATTTTCTCTACAAACATTTGAGATTAAGTTACTTTGGGACCATTTGTGTTCGGATTCGACATTATTTTAAAGTAATAGTATGTTATACCTTTGTTTTAGAATCGTGGTTGTTACAAATAACATGGATGTATCTATGTGAGGTAACCCCTAGTGACAATTGAGATAACCACTTAGAGCCGAATGCGTTCACTTATGGTAATCAAATGAGTATTCAAGTAGAGTCACTTGAGACTTATGTGATAGATGCTAGTCGGTTTGTCAATCTAACATCGAAAAGAAAAGTGGCAAATAGATGGATTAGAGGTAGTCCATCATTGGTTAGGAAATATTTCTCAAGTTACCGATGGCTTAAGGATTGCCAAAATTCGCAAATGAGTATTTAGAAATATGGAAAAAGCGTTTAGAGCTTCCAATAATAATAGAGTTGCTACAGTGAAATTTATGTCATAATGTATCTAATCTAAGGAAGTGTTTGGTTGATGAACATGTCGAGGTAACTCTTAAGGATGTAAAAGTGGACATAACTTTAAGCAATATTGAAGAATCGTAGATTATCTTTGGTAGAAAAGTAAGGAAATTAAGAAGCAAAGAGATTGTTCTTGTGAAAATTCAGTGGGAGGTTGAAAATTACTTGGGAACATGAGAAGGATATCAGATTGAAATATCCACATTTCTTTGCAAAGGGTAAATTTCGAGGACGAAATTTTGTTAAGGGGAAAGTTTGTAATAACCCAGGAAAAAAAAAGGAAAAGATGTGATGGTGGATAAATTTCAAGGAGTTGTTATCTAATTACAAGAAAGTGAATGGTTAGACTTTAATTGTTTAAGGATTGCAATCGTCAAAACTCTCACCGGTCATTTAATGTGGGCTGATCAATTTTGCTTATGAAACCGTGATGGAGTTAGTAGTCAGAAAAAAGGAAAAAAGAGAAGAAGCACCTGTAGAAGACTATGGTGGCAAAAGCACGGTGGACGTTGAAATGAAAGTCGACGGTGTGGTATTTCGCAGTTTGTTTGGCGTCAATCGGTAAGTGGTTCATACTCGTCGTCTCTAAATTTCATTTACTAGATATTCACTCTAGTAGTTCGATCGTTCGAGTGGGTTTCCGTAGGGCAACGGTGACCAACGGTCACCGCTAGCACCTCCATCATTCTTAAACGATAATCTTGGTGACACCCGGTTGTCAAACCGTGACCCTCCTTCTGGTATAAAATTTAGAACTTATGGTTCTTTGGATATCAGTCGATATATTTATATTTATAAAATGGATGGTCCGACGTTACACTACCATGTTGGAGTGAAGGGTTGAGGACTCTTTGTGACGAGAGATTTCGTCGAGATAACCTTCGTTGGTCACAAGTTATTTGAGAGAAAATAAAATTTATCAAAACCCGTAGGTAAGTATATTAGATATCGAAAGCTTTTATGGTTTGACTAGAAGTTCATATTAATGCATGTGGTTGTTGGTGCACGTTGTGGATTTGCATGAACTGTTGGCATAAATATATATATATATAGGGGAGCTTTCGGTTACAAACTGTCATTATGTTATGCACTATACAAAACGACGTGGACCAATCATGTTTCAGTAATTAATTTTTTTTATATTAATAATATTATATTCAATCAAGGGTATTACAGTAATTCTACCATTTCTTTATTTTATTTTTAATTATTTTTGCAATCTTATTTTTATCAACAACGGCTAATTTAGGATAGTTGATTTTGTCAGTTCTTATCTTGATTCACTTTCCATTATCCTCGTTCATCATACAAATCACCATAGTTGTAATATGATATGCATCCGACTTGGAGTTTTATATCGATTCATAGTAACGGGTGATTCCGTTGCAAAAGATGTTTCTGATGTCATTTTTCGATAATCATACAAATCATAGTTTTGATGGGTCTGTAAACGTGATTATTTATATAATATTGATGAACGTGAAATGAACGATGTATGCCATTCGGAAACGGTTATTGTCTGTGATGATGTATGCCATCGAAGTTTTTGAAGGTTTGGAGTTAGTTTTTAGTGTTTGGTTTTTGATCGAGGTTTCATCAAATCAAACGCAGAACCATCGGGTTTGATTTTTCCTTGTTCAAGTATGTATTCATGAAACAAAATTTGCAGTCAATGGGTAGTGATATTCGTGAAGATGCACGGTGGTTCAAGAAACTTCATAGTGATATTCATGAAGTTGAAAAGTGGTTCATGAAACTTCATAATGATATTCATGAAGTGGAAAAGTGGTTCATGAAACTTCATAGTGATATTCATGAAGTTGCATAGTGGTGTTCAGGACTTCAGCGTCTACCATATCGTCTGCAAGCTCCGACCACCACCTTCTCCGGCCTCCTCCCTCATAGCCTTCATCAACTCGTTTCCCTCTTCTCTGACAACCACCGTCTCCAACCTCCTTGAGCCTTCTCCAGATCTAAAATCTTTGAGATACCCATTTCGAATCTATATAAAAAGATCCATCTCTAATCTTGATCTAAAAACCTTTCTTTGTATCTAAAAGGGAGACTATTGAGGAAGAACCAGAACCATGGCAAGCTAGCTTAATTATTTTCGGAATGAGTTCTCAAAATTGGGTATGTATATGAAGATTGGGGATACTATTTTTTTTTTCAAAATGATTTTTTGATTCAAAAACTGTTGAGTATTAATCGGGATAGGATTCCCGGATTATATGGGTGAAATTAGATTATGTGCTGTCAAATTGATTTCCTGAAATACCCTTTACGCCTTCAAAATACATTGAAATTAAATCTGAACTTTTAAATATTTACCATCTATGCCATCGCATCAACAATGACCGTGGATCAAAGAAATGTATGGCATGGATAAGTTAGCAAAGTTTGTTATCATTGGGCAGTTTGTAACTGATACCAACCCTATATATATATATATATATACGCAAATCATATACAAGCCATGCATCAATTCTTTGGGAAGAAAAGTGATGTGTGTATATCTATATCTTATAAGTTTTGATGAGGGTTTTGAATCGCGCGTGCTTCCTCACACAGAGGCGCGTCTTTTTCCCTTCTCCCTCAGTCGCACCCCACCTGGTTTCCTCCTGCTTCGACACCTCCTTCATTTGTTCATCTCCATGTCAATCATCCAATGTGGAATTGACCTTCCAATTCGAGCAACACCAACAACATGTACTCTCAATTCTTCATCAATTTCTTTACTTTTCTTTCATCATCTTGTTTGGTGCCATAAAAAACATTTGTGTTCTAGCGTTTCCTAATTCTTTTCTCCCTATTTTCTTTATCATTCTTCAAGAATCTTGATTGCCCTTATCCCAAAAACCTCACATTTTTTCTTTGTTTTCTCTTGGGTTTCAAGAACCACTTGTTAAAATTGTCAAAAATTGGAGTTGGATTTTGAAATGGAAATTGATCTTACCCATGCAGCGGGTCGGATTGCGGTTAGGGAGGAAGTTTATAGTGTTGATTCGAGTGAAAATGGTGGGGATTTGTCATTTTCAGCTTCCTCAAACTCCTCGAATTCTTCCTTAAAATCAATAATCCCAAATTTTCATCCTCAATTTACATGGAACTACGCATGCTTGTGTTGGGCCTTTAACTACTCTTCCCAACAAAGGAAATGCGGTTATTTATTTCCCATTGAAGTACCCTCGTTGGAAAATCTTTTGCGAAGTTGTGGATGTTAAATTGCTTGTAACTTTTTTCAGATTTTTCCCTTTTCTTTGTTCTAATTTTCCCTTAAAATTTCAATTCTCTCGATTTACCCAATTCTTGAGACAGATCAATAAGGAGAATGATGAAATTTACACAATGATTTTTTTAATTTAGCTGTAAAAATTCTTCTCAATTTATGTAAATTTGAGCAAATTTTGTTAGAAAGTGTTGGAAAACAAAGCTTAACCCTTAATCTCTCATTTCCTTGTTGTTTCTTTTCTGCTTTTTTTGGCTTAATATGAGGTGTATTTATTATCTCACTGCAACATTTTTTGAGTAAATGGTTGAGTTTTGTTTTTTCTTAACTGAATTCTTGCAAAATTGGAAGAAAGATTAATCTTGGTAATGGTGGATTGGTAAAAATTTGTAGGAAATTTTGCAAGAAGGGGGGAAGAAATTATTTTTCACTTTGGCCAATATGAGTTTACCTGGTACTAGCAGCTTTATCGTGGAATTTCTCATCTTAGTAGGAGCTTTCCATGGTGGTGGGGGGACACTTACAAAATCAATCCCTCAAATGTTATGCAAACTTTTACTGCATCTGATACATCTATCCATGGTGGATTCTCTGTCCCTAGGAGGCATGCTGAAGATTGTTTCCCACCTTTGGTTTAAATTTCTACCATTTCTTTTAGGGTTTATGATAAATAGATCATCTTATATGTAATTAAAGTTTATCTAAACTACACAAGATACATATACTTTCATTTTAGGATTATAAACAACAGAGGCCAAGCCTAGAGCTAGTGGCTAAAAACCTCCATGGAGTGGAATGGAAGTTTACCCACATTTATAGAGGTGATTTTCATCATTAAATTAAAAGTTTATCATCTTTTTGATTGATTAATCTTAGTTCACGAATTGGGTGTGTGTTTTTCAGGTCAACCGAGGCAGCATTTGCTTACCACAGGGTGGAGCATTTTCGTAAGCCAGAAGAATCTTGTTTATGGGGGTGCAATTATATTTCTAAGGTATCAATATAGCATTCAATCTTAACTATATGCATCTTTTTTAGATATCATATATCAATAAGTTTAAACAAGAAATAAAGAAACATACGAGTGCTAATTTGTTGAGATAAGAAAAACAAGCTTCTAACTCGGAAAGCCCACAACTTTTTGTCGGTGGATTGGTTCATTGAAATTAAGATCAGCAAAAAAGGGTTTAAAAAAATTATATATGGAAAGCATCAAAAAAATGTATTAGGCTGGTAATGTGTATGGATACAAGAAATGGGGGATTATTCTTTTGGTATGAAGGAGGAAACAGTAAGAAAAAAGTGATATTTTGACTGCTTATAGTTGAGTGACTCATTTGACACCTGTTTTAAACGTCAAGTAGCCTCCTTATATCCCTTATAAATGTCAATATCATGTATCCAGTATGACGAAGTTTAGTATGCATTATTTATCTTTTAGTTTCTTATATTGCAGAGTCGCAATAACAAAAAGCGAGTCATTTTTATTGGTACTGGAGAACATATGGATGAATTTAGGTTTGGATCACTTCATTTTTTTCATCTTAAACCGTTTGTGATCCGTCTTTTTAGGTTTGCATCAGTTCATATTTTTAATCCTAAAATTTGTTACGTTTACTTCCATCCACTTTCAATCTATATGAAACGATGCTACCAATTTGCAGGTCATTATCTTTTGCAATTTTAAGTTTAGACATGGATGACCGGTCTGGATTCATGGACAAGATTTTCCTATCATTCTGTGGATCAACAGTCCGAGCTTCTGCAAAAGCTCTTAGAGGGAAATTTCATATTGAGGATTATGTATGAGAAATTTTATAATGTACTCAAAATGGGTCCTATCAGCCAAGTTTGCTTCCATCTTTTGCTGTTTTAAGTTTAGTTTTCATTTATATGTTAATAGTTTCACGGCAAACAAACTCCTTTTGAGCTAATGATGGGAATATGATTATGTTTCTTTTCTTAGGGCATGTTTGGTTGGTTTTTCATTATGACAACTGTCAAGTCAGAAACTTCCAAGTTAGCATCTATTAAGCTTTTATTACAGATAAAATTAGAAAAGATATTTGAATAGGAGCTTTTTAGTATAGATTGGCCAAAATTCACTAGAATTTCCGATAATTGCTTAGAAAGTCCGGTTCCGACCCATAAACTTTGAAACGTCTTATAAAATGCCAAACGCGGCCACTAACACTAAATTTATATCAAATGTAATGCTTTCATTTTCTAAACATAAATTTTATTTCAAAAATTTATTAACCAAAGAATAAGGAGGTGATTTGGGGTTTGTATCTCAAACATGTTGCAAAATTATGAAATGTGGACTTTTATTTTCACAATGGGCTCTTAATAAAAATTAAATTAAATTTGGGGCTTGGGATGGGCCCATGGCCGGCCACTGTGGCTAATGACCTTCATCTTTTCTTACAAATTATAAGGAAAAACGCATTTTTTTTCTTGTACTTTGAATTTTTTCATCTCCTCTACCATATTCTTAGTTCCATAGGTAGATTACACACCAAAGACATGTAAAATGTCTATATAATGGTGGTAATCCATGACCATTACAAATGGAACTCAAGAAATGTAGCAAAAATCACCATGCATGTGGGTTTTATTTATTAAAAAGGGCATTTTGGTGCTGATAGAATACTACCTAGTACTTCCGTCACCCATATCTTGCAAAATACTTTTCCAAATGTCATGATTTGTTTCTGAAATGTTATTCTCTGAGTTAGGGTTCTAACCCAAGTAGAATCACTCAAAAATATGGAGTTTTGACCCTCCAAACACCCAAATCATTTTTGGTGTGCAAACAGTTAGTCCACCAGTAGGTAAACCCTACTTTGGATGACTATATCTCTTTGGTTATTTATCCAAAATGCATGATTCTTCTTCTGGAGTATTCTTTTATGAGTTAGGGTTCATATTAATCTGGTCTCACTCAAAGTATGGTCTCATGAGGTGTTAACCAATTTAAATAAGTTAAGTGTACAATCTGTCAACTAATGACAGATATGTGGATGCAACTTTAAGGTACCATAACTTCCTCATAACTCATCCAAAATGAGTGATTCTTCTTTTAAAGCTCCCTTTATGTGTTAGGTTTCTAACCCAATTGGAACTTCTCAAAAAGACCGAGTAAAACTCCTCAAATGACTGTTTTACTAAGAGTGTATAATTTGCTTGACAAGCTGTTACACTTTGTTTTGTAAAAACAATTTGAACCCTTTTTACATCTCCAAAAAGCATGAAAATTGGTCAAAATGTCCTTAACTTAGTGGTGTATCACATATAAAAGATGAGGAAATTTGTCATTTTGAAAACTACTTTAATTTGATCATTTTATGAACATAAAGTTTCTGCCAGAAAGTGAGAATCTGAAATCTTTGATTTCATGAACTCTAATCACTTAAAGGCTTATAATGGTACAAATATATACATTTTTGGTATGATTTATCACATTAATCTAATAATTAAAAGCATAAGTGCATTATATATGATGGGACTAATTGTTAATCAAGTTTGGACATATATGGACATTCAAGGACTTATAATACATTCATCCTAATGAGTAACCCTAAGATAAGTAAGTGACCAATTGAGTGTTTTACTTTGATAGGAAGACTTTAGGCCGGCAAGTGAACGTTTTCGTGCATCCAAGCGGAGTTTATTGCTATCAAGTGAGTATTCACAACCCCTCTTTTTAAATGTTTTATACGTTTTGGGGTGAAAAGCATGATTAAATGGAATTTTGAGCTGATTACATTATCGAATGCGAAATATTATTAAATTGATGATATGGGCACTAAGGCATGTACACTAATAATTTGTATTTGAGTAAAATGTCCTGGAAAAATTTGTGCACTACTATTAACTCAAGTGAGGAGCTGAGAGTAATTGTGGATAACTCTATTTGGACTGACAATCCCACCTAAAAACTGACAAGTAGGGGTTCGGATAGCAATCCCACCTAAAAACTTACAAGTAAGGGGTGCACATTACTCATAATAAAGGTTCTACATATGTGGGGTTTTAGTCTCACTGCTAAGGTAGAACTATAAAGAGTATTGTGGTCGAATGGTTTAGTGGTGGCTCAAAACCTACTATAAATTAGCGTACAATATGCCTTGTGAAGTTTCGTAATTCAAAGATTTATTAAGTACCATAAAAGTTATCTCAATCAAAAATTCATTTATGCAAAAGATGTTTATCGTATTGAAAACCTGTTAACTCACCAACTCTTTGTAGTTTACCTTGTTTTATCATGCTTTTCAGGAGTAAGGGAGGTATACCGAAATGTTTAGTTATGTGGACGCGTTAATATCAATCAAGTTTTTATTTGAAACCGTTTTGTTTGAACACTATGTTTACTTTATTTTGTTAAAACTTTGAGATTGTAAGATGTAATTTTGAATTTAATATTTTATGTATCTGAATGGATGATTGGTGTTGTTTATGTCCTATTGCTATGAAATCATGAGCTATCACCCTCGTGTTTCCGCCTTAGCGGGGTGTGACATTCATCAAGGCCCTGTTTGTTAACACCTTAAAATGGGACTCACAGCTTTTCTGGTAAGCTACGTATTACTGTTAGATAGTGGCTTAATGATATAGAAAGTGTTTTATTCAATAAGCTTTTAAGGTGGAGCTTTATGCGATAAGTGTATTTTATCCGAACATTCCCCTCCCAGTTTAAAAACACACGCCTTCCATCGATGGAAAAACTCTCCCTAACAAAAACGTTTTCAATCTATACAGACATTAATCTGCACCGACAACTTTATCCATACGGAACATTAAACCTGTATGTATGTAAAAACCTTTTCTTCTTTCTGCAACTTTTTTAGAGATTGATTAATTAAAAAAAGTAGACATAAAATTGTGAATATATGAGATGGGTTTGCATGGAACCCACTCATATGTACTATGTATATGTATATGTATATATTGATACTCCTTTAATGGAGTATCTATCAAATTAACAAAGCTTTTACAAGGAACCCATTATTTGTGTGTATGCATGTAGGGAAATGCATACAAATTAAACATGTATGTTTATATATACTTTTGAGAATTTGGAGGTCACTTATTTCATGAATTCTCTATCATGAATAACTTTTACATCTTCATTATTAATGGTATTTATCATGATAAATAGTTGGATTTTAAGTTAATAAAACATTTCGATTGTCATTTAAATATATAGGATTAAGTTCCGGTGAAACGTGAAGTTATGATGAGAAGGGTAAGAAGGGATCTCCACGACTTCACCCTTGGATGAACGTTAGGATAAGATGCACCGGATCAAGAGCAATTCATGGGAGATTTTGAGATTAAAAGTGATCGAGGGTCAAAGGTGATCAAAGTCAAGATCCCTTCTTACACTTCTCGCCTTAAATTTACTTCTCATATGATCCATATACATGTTTTTCCTAACTTGCATTATCTTTAATGACAGAAATCTGAAGCTTCTCAAGATATCAAGTGCTCAGAAACCAACCGTTGGTCATGACTTCGGTGACACCGGGGAATCATCGAAATAATCATATCAATTGCATTCACAACAACAAACTCAGGTTTTTAGGCCACCAAAAGTGTTTTAGGTCTCCTAATAGACTACTTTATAGGATCTAAAATCATTTTATTTTTTTAACAACCGGTCAAAAAAATCATATTGTATGTTGTGCAGGTTACCTTACTCAGGACGGGTACGAAAGCTTATAGCATCTAAATGAAAGCCAATTAGATCCCGGTGAACACTAACCAATATCTCTTGTTAATGATAATATAAGCACTTACTAACATTGGACTTTACAAGACACGTGGGCACAGACCGTCTAAGGACGGCTGATACCACGCCTAGTATATATTTATGTCACCATGTACAAATAGTAGTGTTGGTCCCAAAGGAGTCTATAAGAGTTCAAGGATATAGAAACAGTTTGTAGAAGGGGGGGGGGGTTGAATAGTTTTTAAATTAGTTTATATTGAATAAACAAATTTACAGTTACAAGCGGAATTAGAACAAGTAAATAAACCTATTATATTGTAACTTAAGAAATCACACAGTTTGATGCACAAGGAAGTAAGAAGGATAAGAGGCAGAGGTTTGAGAAAGTAGAAAGTAGCATGCATGAAGATGAAGAAGAGATCTTCATCTTATTTATACGCGTTTGCATTTAATGCAAAACAAAAGGTATATGCCACGTGTCAAGCTTTTATTTGAAGCTTGTCCTTTGTTCAACAGCAACCATGCTTTTGGCTGTGTGTGAACAGTACCATATCAGATACGATGGGGACATAAGATACAATCCTTACATCCTTCTCTGACATAGTATAAGGTTTGACTTTTGTGCATCGTTGATAGGATCAACATTGATCTTGCTTTAGACTTCACTTGATCGCTGAACTTGAAACTTCAAGAATGAACTTTCAGAGTATCGCTGAGGTCTTGCAAGACATCACACTTCTATGTAGACAATCTTTTGCTATCACTGAACCACTTCAGATCACGAGCTAATTGTCTTTTTCTTCAACTTGGTCTTCGACTTTCGCTGAATATTCTTATGGTGTGAATGTTGTTCTTCAGATCTTCAGAAATAAGGTTAAGGTTCCTAAGATTCAGCGATCGCTGACTATAATCAGCGTATGCTATCGCTGAATTTGAACTTAAACTTATAAATGGAATTTTCACTAAGTATACAGAGGGATCATATTCAAATCACTGACAGAAGTTATGATCAACAATCTCCCCCTATTTGATTATGATTAAGCAACATAGGAAATTTTCTTTGAAAGATTAGTAGAGACTTAAAAAATTTAAAGTGAAATTTCTAAGTAGTGATATGTGAGATCTTTTTCAGCTAATCTACTATTTTATTTGAGTTTCATTTATAAGGATATGAAAACACAATATTTACAAGTCTGGAAGCTTTAAGTACATTCACTGATTAAATTTCAGAAATAAATATCAGTGAGTAAAGGGGTTTGTAAAAAAATTAGAACTCTTATGTTCATTGTGCCATTTACTGTTTTCAGGGATCTTTTCAGTACACAATTGGAGTAGAGTACTTCATTGAAATTTCATTAAGGATAATCTGAAGAATTACATTGAAAATGAAATTACAATTGTAAGTAAAGTACAAAACACTGAAAAATATTACAAAGGAATAAAGACTGCGAACTAGTCAGAGAGTCTTTCTTGTGTTCTTCATAACTCGTTTAGATAAATCTTCTTTTGTCTCAACATCGGTCCAGTATTTGCCCAGCAGTGATAGTATATTACTTTCACAAATCTTGAGGAGGCCTTAGTGATCTCTGAGTTTCTGAAGAATCCAAGGAAACCATCATTATCTAAGAACATCATACCAGCTTTGGAGTGTGATGATATCGTCTTCTACTAGCTGTAAAACCTTGAGGAAGAGAGACATTAAGATTAGAGATATCAGGGATATCTAGATGCCCAAGGATACTGTCGTAGGTGAACTTAGTTTCATATTCATTCTTGTTGGAGGGGCCTTCGTCAGCGCTTAATCTTTTTGTTTTTGAAGGCTCAGGGAGAGGAGGAACTTGAACGTGCTAAGACATCCTTTGCAAAAGCTAATCCAATACTCTTTCAACCACATCTTTGAACTTTGATTTGGACCCCTGAATGGCGTCTCTGATTTCCAACCATTCAGAGTATCCATAGAACTTTAAGAACCGGTCTTCTTCCTTTTCACATGAGGAGTGCCTGTACTTTCGTATATGTACCTGCAGACCAGTTTTCTTAGAAGTGCGTCCTTCAACAGTAGCACGAATGATTTTAGAATCAGACACCCGATAATTGAATCGTTCAGTGCACCAGCGTAGTTCATTTCCTCTGTGGTATTATCTTCATTTGTCAACGCACTTAGGATCCTTTCTTGAGCATGGATAGGATTCACATTCAAATTTTCTTGAGACAGCTCTTTTTGTGCCAGAGCTTCGGCGACTCTTTCACTTTTCTCGTTCAGCTTCCTAGTCGCTTCATCTCTTGCAGCATCCTCCCTGAGTATCCTTCTGGCCAGTTCAAGATCATTCTCTGTTTGTTTCATCTTCTCATCCCTGATACGCTGAGCTTCAAGAGCTTGGGCTCTCTCTTCTTTAGATAAGAATTAGAATTCATCCACAACGATGATTGGTGTGGGTTCTTCTGGTTCAGCGGAGTTGGGCACCTTTATTCTTTTTGCTTCCAGCTCTGTTAGGAAGTTTATTCGCCTTTCCTCTTCTTCTGGCTCGCTTATTGGAAGGCTATGTACACGCTGCCTTGGGATAAGGCCTTCTTCCTCTTCAAAGTCAGCGTCAGATATATACAAGAACTGCTCTTCAAAGGAAGGTTCCCTCAAAAAAATGGAGTCCTTTGGGGGAATAGACTCACTGAGAATGGGTGAGGGAGAGAGAGGAGCATCAGTGCCAAAATCAGGAGGAGGAAAAGAAGGATAGGTTGGAGGTTTAGATGAAGGAATAAAAGGTATGAGAGGAAGGGTTACCTCAACAGCGGTCTCCCCCTCAGAGTGTGCGGTATGGATTCAATATCCACCACTTGCTTTCCTGTCCCTGAGGGATCGGACTGTCCTTGAGAAGGAGGTGGCCCGTCCCCCAAAGGATCCTTGTAAACAATCTCAGGCATGAAGGAGGTGCCTGGTCTGCTATTTATAAAAATATGGTTTGCACCGGGAGGGATATGGTCATCATCATCAT
This sequence comes from Silybum marianum, assembly GCA_036898165.1. Lineage (NCBI taxonomy): Eukaryota > Viridiplantae > Streptophyta > Magnoliopsida > Asterales > Asteraceae > Silybum > Silybum marianum. The sequence continues at coordinate 16,443,214 of CM072531.1, read as the reverse complement.
CTCCATAGTGAGAGATTTCCTCATCATCATCATCATCTTCTTCGTTTTCTTCTTCTTCTTCTTCTTCAGCAACGAAGGTAGTATCAAGTTCTTGCTGAATGTAAGAAGATATCGGAATGCCAGGGACTGCTTCGTTCACCTTCCCAATTATCTCATCAACTATTTCTTTGGCACATCTCTCCCCTCGATGTTGTCAGCTGGGAGAACGTGCACCATCATCGTACGCACATTTGAACCAATATCTCGGAGAGAATTGGTGTGGGCAGACTGGTTCTGGAGAACCTGACTCAGCGGTGTCCGATCAGCAGTAGTGAAAGATGTGCCTGCGTCAGCGATCTTTGATAACATCTGCATCATATCGGATTGAGTCTTCTAAATTGACTCGAGCACTTGGCCTTGTGCCTCAGTGGCTTTTTCTATCTTGGAAATGGCTTTCCCATGAGCCAAGTTGTCCGCCTTTTGGGACTGGATGTCAGTTTGAATATTATTGATGGTGGCCTTCACTTCGGGAGCACCAGAGACTGTGCGAAAAATGTACTCAGCTGACATCTGAAGATTGTCAACCCTTGCCCTGATGTTAGCACATTCATTGACTAAAAAGTCAATTTCAGGGAATGTGGGGTTGGGAAGAACAATCTTGGGTATGTCCACAGGGAAGGTAGGAAGCCTCGTAGCAAACTTCTCATGTTTTAGCTTGCATAACACTTCAGCGGGCTGCGGTTGAGGAGATTGCAGCAATGTTCCCTTGCTACTGCTGGAAGGAGTAGTAGCCTTGGTTGTGGTAGTAGTCGCTGAGGTAGAGATAGGAGGTGCGATACCTGTTGACAACATAGACAGAGCAGCCAAAACAAACTCTAGGTTAGATGAGGGGTGAGAAGCAGATATGTTATAACCCTTGAGAGTATTATGAGGATTATTCTCAGGGATACCACAGGCGAGGGTAGTGTGTAGAGGAACACTAGCCTGTTTCTTAGAATGCTTGTGAGAAGATAATTTGAGGTCCTTTGTTAATGGTCTTCCATGATTCAGATTGTCGAAACAATATCGAAGTGTGGACATCGTGCATTTCAAATTCATTAGAGATAGGGACAACTATCTCTGAATCATTATTTGATGTGAAGACCAAAGAAGAAATGATGGAAGAAGAAGAGAAGGCAGTGATTGTATTACATGTTCCAGCTTCAATGTAGCTGGCTAATACATTCTCAGTGACCTAAGTCACTGAGGATGGTGGTAGAGCTGATGAAGCGGCAACGGATGTAGAGACCGTTGTCGTGGCAGGGGCTGAAGATGGCGTTGGTAATACGACTTTGTTAGAGAGGGAAGTCTTTTGAGATACTCCCTTCTTTTGCTTCTTGGCATGGGGATTTTGAGCGATGGACTTTTTGTGACCTTCACTCTGCTCTTTTCGCTTTAGAGGGGAGGAGGTGCCTTGGATACTCACTGATGGGTTTGTCAGTGAGATAGGCACAGGAACAACCTTGTTGATAAGCTTTATCATATGGGAGGTGTACGGAGCATCTCTTGGATGTTCAGCGGTGATAGAGATATCATAATAGCTTCAAAAGGCACTGGTTATGAAGATATAAAGATCTGAAGAATGAAGATTCAGAACTCAGAAGAAAAGACAAAAGCCTAAAGCATAACTTCTGAAGTGTCAACTTCAGAAGTTCTGAAGAGATTCTGAATAAATTTTGAAGACACTTCTGAAGAAGATCTTAAGAAGTTCAGAACCTGTTCTGAACTTTTCTGTCATATTTGTACTGTTACTTTAGTCTTTCTTTTGTTGTATAAATAGATAGTTTGTTAGATAGTTAGAACTAACGTTTCCATAAGCATTGTAAAGACATACTTTGTAATACTGTTCATCCTATCAATACATACGACATTTGGCTATCATATTACTATTCTAATATTTACATATATTGAGATCTTGATTGTTTGGGTCCTAACAATTGGTATCAGAGCCAATTAATCTGTTCTTGAAAGATTTGTGAAAGAACTTGTCAGATCTGACAGTTCTTGGTGTTCTTGATCTACATATTTCAAATTCAACTCAGGTGAATTCTCGATCTTCTAACAATCAAAGATGTCTAAAGAAATAGTCTCAATTGGATCTGAAACGAAACCAACAACTCTCTTCTTGGGAGAATATCATCAATGAAGAATCAGGATGATTCAATTCTTGGATAACATAGATGAAGCCTTAATGCAATCAATCACAAATGGCCCACTAGAGGTATTTGTTGAGATTCCAGTTGTCCCCAGAACTGAATCCACTCCTGGAATCCCCGCATCAAGAATTAAAAAGAGTCCTGGAATGTATAATCCAGTAGAAAAGGCTCAAATGAAAGTTGATAGAAGCGCGTTGACTTTACTCACCATGGAAATTCCTAATGAAATATTCAATAGGGTTGATAGTTTAACTTCAGCCAAAGCCATGTGGGATGAAGTGGAAGCTCAAATGCAAGGAAGCACAAAGGCTCAAGCACAAAGATTAAATATCTGTGTAGGAACATATGAAAGTTTCAGATACAAAGAAATGAATCTATCACTGATACATATCATAGATTCAACAACATTCTGAATGATCTAATAAGAAATGGTGTTCAGAAATCAAATTCTGAGATAAATAACAAATTTCCGAACAATCTGGGAAATGAATGGTCAAGTTTTTCAGATAATATGGTAACTAGGAACTTGTCCAGAAAGACTATTCATGATGTCTATGGCATCTTATTCCAACAAGAGGACAAGATCAAAGTTAGGCAACATGAACACAAGAAGACAAATGAAACAGTTGTCCTTCTGAGCAAGAACTACAATAATTCTTTGACCATGGCTGCTAAGAAAGTTTGTGAGATTCCAGAAACAACTGTTTGTGATGGGGATGAATCAGATGAGGAGCTAAAAAGGATTTCTGATAATATTGCTTTTATGACAAGGCAATTCAAACAAAGATACAATAAAAAATATCATAATAAACCTAGATCTGATGTTGGACCTAAGAAAGGTCAAGAAGCTGGTCAATCTGAAACATCTGAACCAGCAAGGTGCTTCAACTGTGGAAAGCCTGGACATTATGCAAGACAATGCAAGATGCCAAAAGTCAAGAATTCAGGCTACTATGAGAAGAAGCATATGTTAGCTAAGAAAAAGGATCTTAATCCTGCTCTAGTGAGCAAGTATGAAGAGGACTGGTTAAACTTGAGTGATGGAGATGATGATGAAGAAGTTGCTCACTATGCAACCAACTGCTATATGTGTCAAATGGATCCAGAAAAGGACAAACAAGACACTGAGGTATCTTATTCATCTTCTGAATTAAATTCTGAAATAAACAAAATTCTGAACAAAATTCTGAACATAACACTGTAAATTCTGAAATGAAAAATCAATTTCAAAACATGTTTTTCTGAATTTGAAACACTCAGAAACAGAATCAAAGGTGAAAGAATTTTGGTCAATCAATTCAGGGCTGAAAGTCAAATATATAACCAAAATTGTCAAGCAGCTGAACAGATTCTTGAAAAAATTTCTGAAGAAAAACTTGTTTTAAAAGAAAAAATGGATAGTTTACAAAAGGAAGTAATTAATGAGAAATCTGAAAAGGAAATTCTAAATGTTAAGATGAATTTTCTGAATCAAGAGAGACTTGATCTTTATAAAAAGATTAAGGAATTAGAAGATTTAAATTTTAAAAGAGGACAAACTGAACAAACTCTGAACATTTTAACTAGTCAGGCTCAGAACTCAAAATTTTACAATATAAAAGCAGGTTTAGGATATAATGACAGTCAAATATTGAAAAAGGCACCTGCAAACTTGTATGATTATTCTAAAATGAAAATTTTCATTGAATCAAATACAAGTGTCATTTCTAAACCTGTGAACTATTCTTTGCCTGAAAGAATACCGTTTGTAAAATCAGAGACTTTGTTTTCAGAAGAAACACCTCTTAAAACTGGTGAACCGGAGATAATTTCTGAAACAGAAGAAATAAATGTAAGTTCAAACATTTGTGAAATTTCTGAATCAAATCTTATTTCTGAAGAAAAATCTGAAATAATTGTTAAGTCTGAAATAATTTCTGAAGTTATTTCTGAGATAACTTCTGAATTCAATTCTGAAGTAATTTCAGACGATACTTCTGATAATAAATCAGAACATGAAGAAAAATATGATGAATTCTCAGAAATTGACTCTTTAGAAGATGTTAATGAGAATCCAAATATATTTTTTGATAATTCTGATGATGAGTCTACAACAACAAAAAATTCAAACATTTTTGCAACTAGTATGACTCAAAATAAATTTTCAGATCTAATAAATGCTTCTGATTCAGAAGATGATGCTGATCACATGGTGCAAGTGATTGATAAAAATGGCTATCTAATTTACAAATCACAATCTTGTATGACTGAAGGAGAAATAATAAAATCTGAAGATTAAAATATACCTTCAGAAATTTTTGGTCCTGTGTTTTTAAAACCAGAATATCATAATTCAGATTTTTCTTCTACTAATACAAACACTTCATTGACTTCAACACCATGTTCAGTAACATCTTCTGACTTCAACACCAGAGTTAAAAAATTTGAACAAGGACAATCCTCAAATTCTCTCTCTGAAGTTCAGAAAATTAACTCAATTTCTGAAAATAAACCTAAAGTGAACAAAAGAATTTCTTATACTAATCCTCATTTCTTATCTTTTACAGAGCTATCCACTTTAGTATGGAGAAAGAAAGATGAAAGACAATCAAAGAATGACAAATTAGATAGTTTTTCATTTTCAAAGAAGAATGATGTACCTAAATCAAAGAAAGTGAATAAAAGAATTTTTATTGAAAAATCAAATGTTATTGATTCCTATATATCTAATGCTGTTGTAAATACATTAAAGAATCATATTCACTGTATTTGTTGTGGTCATCATAATTTTCATCTAAACTCCAAAACAAACAAGAAAAATTTGATGAAATCTATTCAGAAATGTTCAGCTATATTGACAAACTTAATTAAAAGAAAAAATAAAAATAAAAATAAAACTAAGAAAGATAAATCTCAAAGTTCTGAACAAACTTCTGAATTGAAAAATCTGAATAAAAAGTTCAGAACTTCAAACTTTATTACTAATCTCAAAGGACCCATTGTGAAATGGGTACCTAAAACTCAATAATCTCTTTTGCAGATATGTCATGTGTGGGTTTTAGATTCTGGATGTTCAAGACACATGACACCTTTCAAAGAACTACTTACTGATTATCATGAAAGATATGGAGGAACAGTTAGCTTTGGAAACAATGCAAAGGGATATGTAAGAGGATATGACACTTTCATTAAAGGAGATGTGAAAGTAATGAAAGTTTCTATGTTGAGGGACTAAGACATAATCTTTTCAGTATTAGTCAATTCTGTCACAAATACTGGAAGGTTAATTTTGACATAGATTATTGTCATGTTCTGAGTACAGCAAACAAAAATGAATTAACTGCCTATAGAGATGGAGATATCTACACACCAACATTAACTGCAACTGGTCAACTACAAGGTGTATGTTATATGTCTACATCAATGAAAAATGATAGTTGGCTTTGGCACAGAAGAATGTCACATCTGAACTTCAAAGCCATTTCTGAACTAGGCAAACATCAATCTGTAATAGGACTACCAAATATCAGATTTGAAAATAACTCTCTTTGTTCTGCGTGTGAACTAGGGAAGATCAAAAGAAGTTCTCATCCTCTGAAAATGCTATTTTCATGCAAAGCTCCACTAGAAATGCTACATATGGATTTGTGTGGACCAATGAAGACTCAAAGCATGGGGGAAAAGAAATACATCCTTGTCATAGTTGATGAATATACAAGATACACTTGGATTGAATTTCTGAGACTCAAATCTGATACTCCTGAACGACATATACCTTTTCTGAAGAAAATTCAAGTTCTTCTTTAACTCCCAATTCAAAAGATCAGAAGTGACAATGGAACAGAATTCACAAATTCTACACTTCAAAACTTTTTGGACTCTGTTGGAATTTCACATAATTTTTCCGCTGCAAGAACTCCTCAACAAAATGGGGTGGTTGAAAGAAAGAATAGAACTTTGGTAGAGGCTGCAAGAACCATGCTTGCATATTCAGAACTTCCTCTTTCTCTCTGGGCAGAAGTTATTGCTACTGTATGTTTTACTCAGAACAAGACCATTCTAAACAGAAAATTTCTTAAAACTCCTTATGAAATGCTAAAACAAAGAAAGCCCTCTGTTGATTATTTTAAAATCTTTGGTTGCAGGTGTTTTCTAAAAAATGAATCTCAGCATCTTGACAAATTTACATCAAAAGGTGTAGCTGGTATCTTTGTTGGCTATTCTCAAAGATCCAAAGCTTATAGAGTACTCATTAAAGGAACTCAAAGGATCATTGAAACTACAAATGTCAGATTTCATGAGCCAACATTGACTTCTGAACAAAATAGTTCAGAACTCACACATAAACCAACTTTTGAATGTTTGAACTCAGAACATAATTAGACAATACTTCTGAATCTCAAACTTTACTTAAAACAAATTTAGACAATTTATGTCAAGACTTATTTGATATTTCTGTAAATGTTTCTGCAGATTATCAAAATCCTTCTCTCATCAGAAACACAAATGATCAAAACATTTCAGAAATTCAAATTACAAGTACATCAGCACCACAAATCTCAACCTCAAATTCAGAACTTCTACTTTCTGAAAATGTACATCCAACTTCTGAACCAGTTCATACTACTTCTGAACCAGTTCAAGTTATCTATGAACCAGTTCAAGTCAATACTGAACCAGTTCAAGATACTTCTGAAAATGTTCATCAAAGTTCTGAACAAATTCAAAATGTTCTATTTGAGGGGGAGACTTCAGATTTACATTCAGTTATTAGTCATGATACTGAAACTCAAGCAATTGTTGATGATTATGAATCTCTGAACAAGGTTTCATTTGTTCAACCATTGCCAAATGTGAACAAATGGACTTCAAGTCATCCAGTACATCAAATTATTCGAGATGCATCAAAAGGTGTTCAAAAAAGATCTGCAACAGCAAATGAGTGTCTGTATGTTAATTTTTTAAGCAGTATGGAACCCAAAAAGCCATGTGAAGCACTTAACGATCCAGACTGGATTTTAGCCATGCAAGATGAGTTAAATCAATTTGAAAGAAACAAAGTCTGGAGATTGGTACCAAAACCAAACGGTAAATCTATCATTGGCACAAAATGGGTATTCAGAAATAAAAAGGATGAAAATGGTATTGTTGTAAGAAACAAGGCAAGGCTTGTAGCTAAGGGGTATTGTCAACAAGAAGGAATTGATTATGATGAAACCTTTGCTCCTTTTGCTAGATTAGAAGCCATTAGAATAGTTCTTGCATATGTTGCTCACAAAAACATGAAAGTGTTTCAAATGGATGTGAAATGTGCATTTCTGAATGGTATTTTACATGAAGAAGTGTATGTTGAACAACCAGAAGGCATTGTAAACAAAGAATTTCCAGATCATATTTACATTTTAGACAAAGCCTTATATGGACTTAAACAAGCACCAAGAGCATGGTATGATACTCTTACAACGTTTCTTCTGAATTCTAAATTCAAAAGAGGTACTGTTGATACAACTTTATTTCTGAAAAAGGAAGGTGATGATATGATATTGATACAAATATATGTAGATGACATTATATTTTCCTCTACTAATCCAAAATTTTGTAGAAATTTTGAGAAAATCATGCAAACAGAATTTGAAATGAGTATGATGGGGGAGAGTTAACATTTTTCCTTGGTCTTCAAGTTAAACAACTTTCCACTGGCATATTCATTAATCAATCTAAGTATGTCTCAGATTTACTTAGGAAGTTTGACATGACTGATTGTTCAAGTATTCAAACACCAATGGCCACTGGAACTAAGTTAGAACCTGATCTAAATGGAAAATCTGTTGATCAGAAAAAGTACAGAGGTATAATTGGATCTTTGCTTTACTTAACTGCTAGTAAACCAGATATAATGTTTGCTACATGCATTGGTGCTAGATATCAAGCAAATCCTAAGGAATCACACCTTTTAGCTGCAAAAAGAATCCTTAGATATCTCAAAGGTTCTCCTTCATTGGGACTTTGGTATTCTAAGGATTCTAATTTTGAACTAACAGCATTTACAATTGCAGATCATGGTGGTTGCAAATTAGACAGGAAAAGCACTTCTGGATCATGTCAGTTTCTGGGTGATAGACTGGTTAGCTGGTCTTCAAAAAAAGAAAATTGTGTTTCTACTTCTACAGCAGAAGCTGAGTATGTAGCAGCTGCAATATGTTGCTCACAAGTGATCTGGATGCAAATTCAACTCAAAGACTAGGGTTACACTTTCAAAAAGATTCCTTTGTATTGTGATTCAAAGAGTGCCATAGCCATCACTGCCAATCCTGTTCGGCATTCAAAGACCAAGCACATTGATGTAAGATATCATTTTATCAAAGATCATGTGGAAAAAGGAAATATTGAAATGTTTTTTGTTCAGACAGATTATCAGTTAGCTGATTTATTTACCAAAGCTCTTGATGAAAAACGTTTTAACTTCTTGGTAAGTAAATTGGGCATGATGAATATGTCTATGTAAGTATTAAGCATCAACTAAAATTTAGAAGTTATATTCTGAGGTTTCTTATTTAAAATTCTGAATATTTTGTTCTTCAGAAATCTTCTGAAGATGTATATTCAGAAAGTTAAATTTTTTTTAAAACTCAGAAGTATACTCCTTCTTTATCTAGCTTGATTATCTTTCAATACTTTTCAAAAAAATTCATTTCTTTAAGTATTCTCTTATTTTTTTGATAAATATTGCACTGTTTAAAGGGGGAGAATCATAGTTGCTTATGATTCAAGGGGGAGTGGTATTAGTGTCAAATTTTTGAACTACTATTTCCTACTAATCAGATCTGAATTGCTGATTCAAAGTCTTACATTTGATATCTATGAAGAATGAACAAACTTCCTTAGATAAAATATTTTAAAATTGTTCAAACCTACTTCTGAATTCTCAAAATGATTTATATTTTTCAGAAGTTTGTATTGTTAAATGATATTTAGTATTCTAAAGTGATACCAGTTTAGTTCTGAACTAATCTTAAAAGTTCTGAAGTTCCTCTGAATTCTTTCTTTCAGACTTCTGAACTTCTTCTCAGAAGTTCTGAACTATTTCTGAAGTTTTTGAACTTGTTCTCAGAACTTAACTTCCCGTTGATATTTCTTAAGTATCACTTAAGCGTGTGCCACGTGTTTTAATTTCATTGGATATTTCTTAAGCACGTCGTCTAACCGGTTCATTTATCCAACTTAATGATGATTACTACTCTAATCACATTTACTTTTTGGCCACGTGTCCACCAGTGATTATCCAGTCATATAAATCAATGGATTCTTCATCGTCTTCATTTTTTTTAGCAATTTTTCACTAAGAAATCTATCTGTGTTCATTGATCTTCTTTCTATTACCAATCCTTGTTCTTCAAACATCATGTCTGCTTCAATGACAGCGATGGATCATCGAGTGATGGTTCATTCAAGATCGTGCCTAAAAAATTAGTGGTTAGAACAATGGAAATCCCACTGAACAATGATCAAATGGTTCAAGACACAGCCACAACTGCTATGAATCAAGCCGGACCTTCAAACCCTAACCCTAACACGAATCTAATAAAATTGGGGAAACACAAATTGAACCTATTGAAGTTGTTTCTGAATCAAATGCTGGTGATAGTGAATCCCAGACTCGTGCTGCAAGTAGTGATATGTCAAAACTTTATGTCCCTGCCGAGAAACTGCTAGAAATCAAAAGAAATAAATGTGCTTTGAACTTCAAATCGACAAACTTTGCTGATGATCAAAGGATTTTGATCGAAATTCTGAAGAAACATCCACTCCGTACTCTACTCTCTAGGAAATTCTTTGTTCCTACTTCTTACCTTCAACAATGGTGGTACTATGCTGAGGTTGATGAATCTAAAGATGAAATCGTGTCCTATGTTCATGCCTACAAGGTATGCATCTCTGTGGATGATATTTGGAGTCTTCACTATCTGTCAAAACCAGATGAGGTTATTGGGAAAACCTGTTATGATCCAATTCCTTCTTCATCAGAAATGATATCAGATTTCATGAGTTTGGGATACTCTGAAAATCTAAGTGCTTTAAGATCTTTTAGAAGAAAATGTTTACCTCCAATATGGTACTGTTTATTCTCAATTCTGAATACCTGTTTATCTGGGAAAAGTTCAAGTTTGGATCAAGCTTCATCAAATGGGAGGATCATTTTTCATGGCGTTGCATTCAACAAGCATTATGATTATGCTTCCCTTATTTTTGAAGAACTCAAATCCGCTGTTTTGAAGAAGTCCACATTCAACTACATACCATTTCAGAGATTCTTTCAAACACTTATCAAAGGAGCAATGATAGCAGTGTCAAAAATCCCTGTTTTAGCACATGAGGTACATGTTCCTATCTTTTCTATGGACAGTTTAAGACCCCCAAATGCAAAGCTTACATTTCCAAATGCAGTTCCACTTCCTTCTCACTTACTTGATCTTGTAAGTACACCAAATAGGATTGTGAGTGAGTATTTAGAATCTATGGGATTACCTCAACCAGTAGTCCCTTCCCCTGATTCAAACCAGAGTGGTGATAATGCAAGGGAGTGTAGACTTGTTAGAAGGAGAGGGGAGGCTGTTCAAGGGGGAGAACAACCTCAAAGAGTAAAGAGGAAAAATGAAAATGAGAGAATGGGTAGAAGAGTTAAAAATAGAATTGAAGAGGGGAGAACACAGGTAAAAGAAAAACAAACCTGTGAACCACCTGTTACTAGCCGGGTACCCACAGCTTCTATCATTCCACATTCTTTGGTGGATGATATTGAAAAAGCCAGTGAGCCCATGGCAAATTTGGTTATCACCCCAGCCACTCACCCATCTCTCTATAGAAGGGTGTTTCATCAACACATATGGGACAAGCAGCTTATAATCCATTAGGACCCCAATTGGAGGTTCCTTTGTTGAAAATGAAGGATATATGTTCCCCCTTCACCATTTTGAGCACATTGAGTCCGAGGGTCCCCTCAACTTTGAACCTATTGAACCACTTAATGTGGAATCCATTCACACTAGCACATATCTTCCAGATGTCACTAAGCAAAGTGTTTGTCACATTGCATCAACAACTATAGATATTCCTATTTCTGGATATCAAGGATTAGTTGGAAGACCTGGTGGGGTGAACATCAAAAAAGCCCCATTCACAGAATCAAATGTGGTTCATGATGTCTCTGTGGCACATACAGGCCAGCCTTCTTCTGAAGGACTGCAAACAAGACCACCTGTTGGTCTTGGAACAAGCACTTCTGACTGCTTTTTCTGAAGTGGCTTCATCTGTTTCTTCTCTAAAATCTTCTCAGCCTTCTTCTTCATCTGTTCAACCAGCTTTTGCAACAAAGGATAATATTTCTCAGATTCTAAATCAGCTTTCTTCTATTCAAAGTTCTCAGACAGATTTAAGCACAAGATTGTCTGCTCTAGAGTGCAGGGTTCAATCAGATACTTCAAAAAGGGTTCTTGGTGATCAAGATCCTGATAATCAAGAGGGGGAGAAAAGACATAAAGTATCTGAACCAGAAAATGCAGAAAATGTTCAAGTTCAAATTTCTGAGAAAAATTCTGAAGATGCTCAGAATGTAGGTGAAGCATCTAATAGAGTTTCAGAAGCTATAGAAGATATCTTATCAGCAAAACATGAGGGACAAGAGGTAAATGATCATACTTCTGAAGAAATGTTAGAAGAAGGGTATGAAACATAGAAGTTATCCTTTGATTCTGAAGGTAACTTAAGCTCAGATAATACAGACATAATTCCATACTCAAATGAAGAAATGCTAAGGGAATACCTTGCATTTGAAGATGTTATTGGAGAGCCAAGTGACCTTTCTGATGTCATTATGTTTGAAGAAGACAGGTCTGGAGCAAATATGGGAGAAAGCTCAGAAAAGATAAAAGACTTAGTAATTTGGAAGCCTCAACAACTTCTGAGTGAAGAATTCAGAAGAGCTTCTGAAGGATTGTGGAATATTCTAAATCAATTTTGTTGCGTACATCTGTTTCTGAATAAACCAAGAAGTCTGGAGTGTAGACTTTTGGATAACAGATTTTCAGTCTTCAGAGATTTTCTTGATCAACCAGATGAATATGTTGAACTTGAAGTTGACCTGGGTCACATGGGAGGAACTGAACTTGCAGGTGAAATTCTGATGGTCTACTCTGGAAAATTTGAAGTAAGAGTCAGATCCTGCATTACAAATCCCAAAATTGATATTCCTCTTCTTGAAGAACCTATTCTAGATCAAATCTATGAAAAGGAAGATATGTTTCTTTGTGGAGAAATAAGTTTAGAGTTCCCTGAAGTTATTCACTTTCATATGAATAAAACCAGTTTGAAATTTGCAAAGCTTGAAGATTTTGTAAATGATGAGTGGTCTGAAGAACAAGTATCTCAAGTTAGAAACTTTGTTCAGAAGCATGGTGTTTAGAATTTAAATGATTCCACTCTTATCAAGAAAATTAGATGTGTAACAAAGACTATTGAAGATGATTTGGTAATATACAGATTTGGAGCAGAGAGAAGAAATGAATATCTATGTGAATTTACTCAATATGATCTATACAAATTAAGATTGCAAGGCAAGTTGACAGTTCTTCAGTTTTGTGTTGCCAGAAGTGAAGTTGAACTTGTTTTTGAAGTTAGAAGAATTCTGGGAATCTACATAAGGAACTTAATCAAGCATGACTTTCAATTAGCTCTGGAATTTGGGTTATCTAAAGTAAATCTGTTGGTACCTGTAAACCTTGAAAATACAATAACTAGAGTGTTCACTAATCCAGATCTTGGGTTCAGATATACAGCAGATGGAAATAGAACTTTTTTGATTTCAGATATTCCAAAATACTCTAACTCAACTCTGAATTGGTTTCTTACTTATGCCATGGATTATATTGAAGATTCATATGTCAAAGAAGAAATCATATATCTGATCAAAGAAAAGTTCATTTCAGAGAAATTGTAAGGAAAGGTTATCTAGCTGGTCACAAAAGAGAAAACAAGATCAGAGGAGCTGATTATATACTTAGTGATACTTATGATTTCCAAATTCACTCAAAGAAACAAGACTTGGAGGAAATTCTGAAGTTTTCTCTGAATATTGAAAGTTCTGAACCAAGTCAGAAGGATAAAGAGAAAGGGAAAGAAGTAATTTCTGAAGCTATTTCTGAATAGTTGGTTCCTGTAGAGCAAGTATCTAAAGAGGAACAACTGCAAGTTCAAAGAATAGAAGAAAGTGCTTTCACCATGTTTCTTGAATATTTCCATCCAGAAATGTTCATGTAATATGAACAAAAGTTCAACTATATTGATTGCTGGATTCAAAAGTCCTTTGGTTGGAAACAATGGTACTCGAATATCATTAGAAAGATAAGGATCCCAATTAATGAAGCAAGAAAGGAAAGTCCAGTGGTCAAGGTAATTAATGCTGACTTGAAGACAAGAGAAAATTACAAGTATGCATTCTTTACAGTTGAAAGACAAAATGGTGAGATTTCTACATTTTCTGAAGCTGATTTCCAGAATGTGAATCTCAGAGATCTTCTCAGAGTTTACAAAAGTCTTTATCCTTTTCATGATTCAATCATCAAGTTCAGAAAATCATTTCCAATTCTCAGAGATGGTTTGTACAGAGAATTTATATGGGCTACAAAGACTGATTTTCAGGTTGCTTATATTCTGAACAAGAAACAAGTACACTTGAGCAAACCAAATCTGAGCTTACCAGATATTCAGAATCTGAAGAAGAGTACTTTAGTAATTCAACCTTCAGGTTTTGTTTGCAAATGCTTTGAAGAATTATTATTTGTGAGATTTGAAGAACTCCACAAATGTTGCAATGGAACTCTCATGGCAATCAGAGATCGTTTGGTAAAAAGAGAAAATAGAAGACCAAAGAATCTGAGCAATGAAGATTGGGAGAAGCACAAGAAGCTTGCAAAAGAGATGGTGAGAATTGTTGAATCATTACTTGAATACAGAAACTTAATTCTGAAAGATGTTAGAGAAATTCTGTACTTCTGGAAGTATGATCTGAACTTTTGAAGCTAAGGGGGAGATTGATAGAGATATCATAATAGCTTCAAAAGGCACTGGGTTATGAAGATATAAAGATCTGAAGAATGAAGATTCAGAACTCAGAAGAAAAGACAAAAGCCTAAGGCATAACTTCTGAAGTGTCAACTTCAGAAGTTCTGAAGAGATTCTGAAAAAGTTCCGAAGACACTTCTGAAAAAGATCTTAAGAAGTTCAGAACCTGTTCTGAACTTATCTGTCATATTTGTACTGTTACTTTAGTCTTTCTTTTGTTATATAAATAGATAGTTTGTTCATCCTATCAATACATACGATATTTGGCTATCATATTACTATTCTAATCTTTACATATATTGAGATCTTGATTGTTTGGGTCCTAACAAGCGGCATCAAGCGACTTCTTACCTACCATAGAGAAGTTTTGGTTGGCGACGGTTGGTTACTCATCTTTGAACGCCAACTCCATAATGGTTGCGAAGAACCAAGGATAGGGAATGAATTTCTCCCTCTTTGCAGCGCCCACCTTGTTGTACATGTCGCTGAAGATGTAGTCAGCGTAATTTAGTGGGTAGTTGGTGCAGAGAGCGAAGCCCATATCTTGATAGTGCTTGCTTTTTTGGTCTTGGGAGCCCATCTTAGAGCCCAGGCACTGAATCACCTGGGTGAGGATGTATTGCCATCTGGCAGGAAGTCTTTTCTTTTCCATCTTCGAGCCGACATTCTTATCCGTTGGATCTTCCCAAGCATAACCAATAGAATCCAGGAATTCAGCAATTTGTTCCTGGTGGGCTCAGGGGCCCATTTTTGATTCTTGCCTCTACCAGGGAGTCGGAGAGCATTTCGCAGGAAGCCAACAGTGAATGCGAAGAACCCATAAGCAGGAATCTGAAATCCGATTTTCTGTGGGGAGTGTGGTGTAGTGTGCAGTGAACCAAAGGGCTTAAAGATGAGCAGTGATTCCTATGGGATTGTGGACAAATGTGCACATCAAAGGGCAAGCCTTGATGAACGTAGCACCATCATTGTACTGTGGTTTGTCAGCAGGGATGTTCACCAGGGCCAGATAGTTGCATGACTTGAACGTTGCCTGTTCCAGAAAGAAGGCGCATGCAGGTGCTCGCTGAAGAGTGATCTGGGCAGATTCATCAGCTTGAGTGGTCTTGCTTGAAGTTGCCTTTGTTGTTTCAAAAATAGGAACACAAAATAGAAAAATCATGGTTTAATACTTAATGTATAAACCAAAAAGAGTTCTTGGTATGAAGAATACCAAATGTGAAGAATCAAAACAAGTATTATGATGAACAAGGTCAGGATACTTGTTATTTGGTAGATAAACACAAATTTAGAGGTTATTTTAAAAGTTTTAAAACAAGTGTGATTATTATAAATACCAAAACTGTCTTCTGTTCTAAGAAGGAGCTTAGAACAGGGTTTTGAATAAAAACAAGATTTTGGGATTTAAGAAAAAAATAGATAATCATAAATGATCTTTATAACAAGAGGTTATAGAAGAGACCATAGAGAAGAACTTAGAGAAGAAAAGATTAGATCAAACCTTAGAAGTGAAAAAGCAAAGAAAAACACACAAGTGCGTGTTCTTGGTGTTCTTGAGTAAAACTTGAAGATTCGAATATTTTCTTTGCCTTTTTGAATGCTATGAGCGCGTAAAGAAAATAAAAGAGCAGGGATGATGCTTAAATAGCAAGAGGAGAGAGAGAAAGCTAAACGACGATTTTAGCTTTTTGAAAAAGTAATGATGACCTAGCACATGTTCCTAGAAAAGAGGACAGAATGGAAACGTCATTGCCGTCGTGTGTCAGATAAAGGTCTGACATGTCTTTTTCTTATTCGAAAACTTGAAAATGATTATCATTTAAAATAAATGTTAATCATTATCCTTAAATTCTGCATCAAGAGACAATAAAGGATTGTCAGTGATGGGTTTTATCTTTTGAGATCCATTCCCTGAGTATGAAAATAGTCAGAGAGTGTAAGGATTTAGGAGGTCATACCTGAGCGAAATAAAATCAAGTATCGCTGAATCAGAGTTAAGAGATTGGAAATTTGAAGGCTTTATTTGTATGTCACTGAATATTTATTCAGCGTTTAACATACCAAGTTCACTGTTGAGTAGATTGAATCTTGTCTCATCAAGAGGCTTGGTGAAAAGATCAGCGAGCTGATATTCAGTTGGTACAGAATGAAGTTCAACTTCACCATTCATCATATGATCTCTGATAAAGTGATATCGAATCTCAATGTGCTTGGTTTTGGAATGGAGAACAAGATTATTTGCAATTGCAATAGCACTGGTGCTGTCACAGTAGATGGGGATTTTAGAAAGTCTGAGATCGTAGTCTCGTAGTTGATTTCTCATCCAAAGGATTTGAGCACAATAGCTACCAGCGGCTACATACTCAGCTTCAGCGGTAGATGTGAGCACAGAGTTCTGCTTTTTGATTCTCCAGCTTATTAACTTACCACCTAATAGCTGACACCCACCAGTGGTGCTCTTCATATCAATCTTGCAACCTACAAAATCACTATCAGAGTATCTAATCAAATCGAACCCTGAGCCTTTGGGATACCAAAGACCCAGATTAGGAGTTCCCTTCAGATATCTGAAGATCCGCTTTATAGCGATTAGGTGAGATTCCTTTGGTTCAACTTGATATCGAGCATAGAGACAGGTAGAATACAGGATATCGGGTCTACTCGCTGTAAGATACAACAGAGATCCGATCATCCCACGATAGGCAATGATATTGACAGGTTTCCGATTTGGGTCCTAATTCAAAGTCAGAGGAGGTGCCATAGGGGTCTTCATTGCTGAGCATTGATTCATATCAAATTTTTTTAGCATGTCCTTAACATATTTACTTTGACAAATAAAAATTCCTTTATCAGATTGGTTAATCTGCAAACCTAGAAAATATGTTAGTTCACCCACCATACTCATTTTGTATTCTTTCTTCATTCTTTTAGCAAAACGAGTGCATAGTTTGAGTCTTATGGAGCCAAATATAATATCATCAACATATATTTGAGCAAGAATTGTATGACCTTTATATTTTCTTAAAAATAGGGTTTGGTCGATTTTTCCACGAACAAATTTGTCTTTAAGAAGGTATTTTGAAAGAGTATCATACAAGCTCTGGGAGCTTGTTTTAACCCGTAAAGAGCTTTTTGGAGTTTGAAGACATAACCAGGATGGTTTGGGTCAGTGAACCCAGGAGGTTGTTCAACATAAACTTCCTCAATGACTTTACCATTTAGAAAAGCATTTTTTACATCCTTTTGAAAAACTTTGAAGTCTTTATGGCCTGCATAAGCTAAGAAAAGTCTTATGGCTTCTAATCTAACAACAGGAGCGAAGGTCTCATCATAGTCAATACCTTCTTCGTGTCTGTATCCCTGAGCAACAAGTCTAGCCTTATTACGGATAACAGTGCCATTTTCATCTAGGCTATTTCTAAAGACCCATTTGGTTCCTATCACTGTTTTACCAGATTGACGAGGAACAAGATTCCACACTTTATTTCTACGAAACTCAGTTAGTTCTTCTTGCATGGAAGAGTCCCAGCTAGGATCAGAGATAGCTTGATCTATCTTCTTAGGTTCAGAGAGATAAATAAAATTAACATAGAGACAGATATAACCTGTACCTCTACGTGTCTTGATACCTGCATTTGGATCACCAATAATTTGATTTATTGGATGATTTGCAGTCCATCGCTGAGTTGGTGGTTGAGGAGATTGATCAACAATAGATTCAACGACTTGTTCTCTTTCAGGGATAACGTTGGTTGTTTCAACAATAGATACTTCATTATTTAAAATCAATTCTGGAGGTGATTCTGAGGTTTGATCAGTAGAAGATGAAGCTTGGTTATTCACGGAAGAATTTCTGAATGAAGTATCAGAGGGAGGAATCTGATTAAGAGGTGTGATGTTGAAACCTGATGACAATGGATCGTTGCTAAAGGTAGGAAGATCAGGGATTCCATCATCATTAATTTCAGCATTTGGTTGATTGCTGAAATAAGTTTCAGGTTCCCCATAATGAGATTTCATCCATTCATTCTATTCCTCATCTTCTTCAGGGATAGAAGTAGAATTTGTTGGACGAGATTCATCAAAGTTGACGTCCATGGATTCTTCAACGTGTTGTCTTCTTTTGTTGAAGATTCTGAAAGATTTGGATACAGAAGAGTATTCAAGAAATATCCCATCATCAGCTTTTGGATCAAATTTACCCAAGTGATCTCTATCATTCAGAATGTAGCATCTACATCCAAAAATGTGTAGATATTTCAGAGTGAGTCTTCTTCCATGAAATAATTCATAGGAGGTCTTCTTGAATCGCTTCACTATCAGGGATCAATTATGAGTAAATCACACCGTGTTGACTGCTTCTGCCTAGAATTGAGTGGGTAAATGCGATTCGCTGAGCATTGAGCGAGCTGCTTCAATGATCGTTCGATTTCTTCTTTCAGTAATGCCGTTTTGCTGAGGAGTCTCACTGATGAGAAGTTGTGAGTGATCCCATTTTCTTCAAAGAAAGTTGTTGGAACCCATATCCCTTTCTAACAATTAATCAACAGATCGTATAACACAATATGAGCGGAAGCAATATTGATCTATGATTGACAATAAGCAGTAAATCAATAATGATAAACAGTAAGAACAGTTTAGAAGAACAATCAGGAAATCGTATTAATAACCTTGAGCTTGAGTACAATACATATGAATGAACAACGTGATTTTTCTCTCCCAAAATCGTCAACTACAACAGTGAAGAATGAATCTGTTTATACTGTTACAAAGTGAAAGTCAACGATCTAGCCTATCAGGAACTGACACGTCATCTATACTAAATAACAGAATTGGTTACAAAGTGTGATTGCCAGGTCATCATAAGCACGTGAGATATTCAGTTTGTAATCCAGAGGTTCTTCAAGTCTCTGGATGTCTCTAAAATAATTCGAGTCAGATAGTGAACTTCTGTCTTGGCTTCTGATCTTGGATACTTGTGATATTCTGGTTCATACTTTCTTCTTAATGAATTCTAACAATCTCCCCCTAAGTATGAAGTCCAAAATATGGCAATCGGGAAATGTCTAAAAAAACTCAACGAATTATCTGATTATGAATGATTAAGTTCTTAAACTATTTTTTTGAATGAAAAAACCCTTAAACTTTCTGAAACCGGTTAATTACATCCTTGTAACCTGTAAAAACAGGTTAATGTTATAAAAATTTGGAAAATATTTAGAAAAACCCAACAAACTATCTGCTTTTGAATGATTAAGTCCTTGGATTTTTTTTAACGAATAAATCCCGATTATTTTCCTAAATATTTTTACCAAATTAATTTTCGAACTTTCTTTGAACAAATAAATCCCAAACTTTTTTTGAAAAAAATAAAATCATGAACTTGATTTTGAACAAATATTGTGGAATTTTTTTGAGCAAAATCATAAACAAAAATAAATATAATTTTTCTCACCGGCAAGAAAGTACGATAAATCATTTAAACATAGATAAATCATACCATTTTCAATACTAATTACAAAGCATATAAAAGTTTTGCTTAAAGTATAAATTAAATTTTTCAGTAACTTAATATTTTTATTTATCTATTTATGCTTTAGAAATGACTTTTATTTTATATATTTCATAATTAGTAATGGAAATGGTATAATTTTTCTCCATTTAGATTTATCGTAGTTTGTTGTCGGTCGGAGAAATTATATATTTTTTTGTTTATTATTTTGTTCAAAAAAAAATTCACATTTATTTGTTCAAAATTAAGTTCATGATGTTATTTCTTCAAAAAAGGTTTGAGATTTATTTGTTCAAAGAAAGTTCAAAAATTATTTTGGTAATAAGATTTAGGAAAAAAAAATCAGGATTTATTCGCTAAAAAAATCAAGGACTTAATCATTCAAAACCAGATAGTTTGTTGGGTTTTTCTAGACTTTTTCCAAATTTCTATAACATTAACCTCTTTTTACAGGTTACAAGGATGTAGTTAACCGGTATCAGAAAGTTTAAGGGTTTTTTCATTCAAAAAAATAGTTTAACGACTTAATCATTCAAAACCAGATAGTTCGTTGGGATTTTTTAGACTTTTCCCAATGGCAATGATGACTTCGTTCAATTACTTTCAAACCCGTTGCAGTTTCCTTAGGCAATTTCAAGTTGCTGTCTTCTTGATCAATTTCAAATCTGTTGCTGTCTCCTTAATCAATTTCAAATCTGTTGTTGTCTTCTTAATCAATTCCAAACTCTCAATCCAATACCATCTTCTAATTTCTTTTTCCATTCGTTATATCGCTCTTTGGCAAGTGCTTCAACAGAAGTGCACAACACGCATGACGCTATCAGACCCTTTCTGATGGTTTCGTTAAATTGCAAATTATGTACATATAGTCTTCCTGTTGGAACCCAGATCCATTTCTGTTACGTAATCAACAAATCAAAATAAGAATGTAAGAGCGGAAGCAGTTAGATCTAAGATTAACAGTATAATTAGCAAGAACAATAATAGGAAGAACAATCGTAATTGAAATTCAATGGATCACAACAGTATGCGCAAAACAATAGTTCTCTATTTCGTATTCTCAATCGATAGCAATTACAATCAGTGAAAGAACTGTTTATATGAATACAATCAATGCAATTCAACTATCTAGCCTATTACAATGTGCCACGTAAGCAATGAAGTAACAAACTAAGTGACACACGGATGTTGTGCTTGCCACGTCAACTGAGGTATGTTTGTTGCTTAATTCTCTTTCATACTTCACAAAAAGTGAGGTCTAACAATCTCCCCCTAAGTATGAGAACCAGAATGTTGCACGTGTAGCTTCACTTGTTCAGCTAAAGGCATGATAGTTGATTGATTGTATCAGAAGGGAGCTGTATGAGAAATGACTTTGTAAATAGCATCGGTAACTTCTCTGAGCTTCATGAGTTTGTCAAGTCTCTTAATAATTTTGTCTCTAATTTATTCATCTTGATCATCATTTGTTGCAGAGGCAAAACATTTTGCGATGTAGACAACCTCTGTAGAGTACCTGTGAGCATCCTTGATTCTGAAGAAACTTTTTCTGTTAGGTCTTTTGAATACAACTCCAACTTCTGGTTTGGTGATTATTTTCCCAATCCTCTGCATATTAATTTCCTCCAGATCTTCATTTGGTGCAGCGATACACAAGATATCAACATTGTAGTTTAAGCCAGCTTGAAAGTCTACTTGCCTTTGATATCTGATGAACGACTTCATACATTCAATGATACGATGATAAGCAATTCTGTTTTGATCTTCACTTCCTCTGTTCATCTGAGTCTTCATGAATCTCTCCAGAGTAAGCAAATCAGAAGGATTTATTGACAGAAGATCATTATCACAGAAGAATGATGCCTTGTTATCTTCTCTGACCACTTTATAAATTGTAAACCAAATTAGAGTTTGTTTGAATTGAGTATGCCTGATGGAGATAGTTTTGATTGGGACTATGGAATATGCCTCTTTTCTTGATAGTCTCTGAGTTATAAACTTATCTTTGACTTCATCACTAACCTGATACTCGTTTGAAAAGTTTGGCATCATCAGATATATTTTCTGATCTATAGGAGCATACAGATGCTTATTCTTGATTTCCAAGTTGGGTAGCTCCAGTCTTCCCAACTTCTGCATTCTTTCTTCATTTGCAGCTCTGAATCTTGATGATTCCTTTCTCTTTGCTTCTTCAAAGTTTTCTCGTGCTTTTTCAGCAGCTTCTTTTGCCTTCTCAGCTTCTGTTCTTTCCTTTTCGGCCTGAGCCAGGGCATACTCTACTTCAGCTTTAGCTTTTAGGGCCTCTTCCTTAGCCTTTTCAGCTTCAGATTTAGCCTTTTGTTCAGCCCCAGCTTTTAATCAAATTTCTTCTTCTTTTCTGGCTGCCTCATCTCTCGCTGTATTAGCTCTGGCGTCTTCTGCTCTTTTTGCTTGTGCTCTGTCTTCTGCTTTAGCTGCCTCTGCTCTTGCAGTATTTACTTTGGATGGATGAATTTGAGTTCTTGTATTCCCCCTTACCTCCAAAATAAACTTGGCAATTTCTGGATCCTTGGGCAGAGGACCCTTGTGAGTAGCAAGAGGAGTGGGAGTTAATGGAGTTTGCTTTGTGGGAGGAGGTGCAGAGGATGAGGAAGATGATGCTTTACCTTTTTCTTGGTCCATCTTTTGACCCATTTCAGCTTTCATTTTCTTGATGTTCTCCATGTTCTCCCCCTTCTGAGAATCAGGATCCTGATCCTCAGACCTTTTACGCTTGAGCTCTGCCTTTTTGCGAGCCCGTGCTTCTTAGCCTTCTTTTTGTCTTCAAAGGAGGAGGACAGAGCACTTACCAGAGATGAAAGCTTGGACACTGTGGAGTCCAAAGTGGAAAGCTTTTAATCCATCTGAGCATTGCTGGAATTTGTCTTGGAGGCATATTTGGAGGTCAGAGAATTAATGCGATCAATCATTGCTTTCTGAAATTGGGCCATATCCGACTTTTTGACCAAAGACGAAGCAGAGGTAGATGCATCTTCTGAAGGGAAGACAACCTTGATGATTTTGTTGATATCAGCAACGAAAGATCCATATTCCTCAGTTGTGATAGTGACTTCAGGAGTAGGTAGCTCTGAAGGAAGATTGAAAATGGCCTCTGCATTGAATTTGAGGTCGGCGTCCATAGCTTGAAAGTAAGAATGAGCAGAGTTTTGTTGAGCCTCTGCAGTATCTGAAAGAAGCTTTCTAATTGCCTCCAATGTTTGATTTTGTGTTGCCTGCTGAGCTTGTATAGTGGTGAGAAGTTGTTGCTGAGAAACCAGGGATAATTTTAGATCTTCCATAGATCTCTGAATTTGATCACCAAATGCCTTGAACGTTGCATTGGTGACAAAGTCAGAAGAGGTAACCGGTGCATCTCCAACGAATGGAGCCCCTTGTATCTCACGTTCAGAGAGGCCCTCTTTCACACCTGTGTTGACGTTGAGTGTGGAGGGACTTCCAACCTGTCTTCGAGGGCTGTTACTCACAAGCACCTCTTCGGTTGTTCTGATTGGTTCAGCTTGTTCCTCATCATCAGAGGATGAGGAGCTGAAAAACAATGTGCTTACCTTGATGAAGTGTAAACACTCCGGTAAGTGGTGCATCCTGTGGCTGTAACCCCTCTGATGGGATTTCATCAGCATCTAAACTAACAGAGGGCATGGACGTACCCTCTGGTTGCCCTATGACATCGTCGGTCATGAAAACATCAACGTTTTGTATGGGTGGTGGCGAGTTCTGGGGCGAATGAACTCTTATATTATCATCGTCACCCTTTTGAGAGGATGATGAAGATGAGGTGGATTCCCCTGTGGTGCTTGAGTCAGAGGTGCAAAGAATTTCCTCTGATCGGTTTCGCTCTGGGTGGATTGGACTGGGTTGTCCTTTTTCAATGAGAGTAGATGTGTTGGCATCTACCTCAGAAGATGTGGGTACCCATGGGGATCTTGGAGAGAATTGCTCAAACGTGTCTCTATGGACATCTTCTGTACCTTCTTGAATTAAGAGGTCTGGATGGGCAAAATCACTCTGGTGGTCACTCAAATTTTTTTCAATCTCAGGCTCACCTGACCCCTCACTGTCTACTCTAGGCTCTACCTGCACTGGGTAGGAACTCTCTGTTCTGAGAATACCATAGAGCGTCTATAAGAAATGAGAATAGGAGAGGTTGAAGGTATAAGGTTAAGCATGTACCTGGAAAGTTCTCTGGCAGCAGGATAACCATTGACATCGATGGTGGGCTTCTGAGAGCTCATCGAGGCAATTTTGCAGAAGGGTTGAACCAGAGGAGCTTTCAGAGCACCAATCGCTGGGAAGGTGAAGAGTGAAAGAAACCGTGGGAACATCAGTGTAGGTAGTGGTTTCCCTTGGCTTTGCAGAGAAGACTTAGTCTAAACTGCAACTTTCATTTCCAAGAAGAGGAGACTTGCGTAATCTAGAGGTTTGTTGAAGAACATCCCCTACATAATGGTGAGAATGTTCTTACTGGCTTGATCAAGAGACACAATCTTGCAGGTAAGACTTTTGTTGAGTATCGAAACAAGGACGTTCCACATCGGGGGTAACTGCTTTCTTTTGAACTCGGATAGCCTATATATATGTTCATCGTAGCCCAAAAAATGAAGAAAGTCCAACAAAGCATCTGGAGTGGGATTGGGTTCAAGGGCAGGGTTAGGGATGGTTTGGCCTTCAGTTTCAATGAATGATTGAGGAAGATGGAAGTATTTAGTGATTTCCTGTGGGTAATAGGTATTTGGACTGCAGATTCAGATTCATGAGGGTGCCCAAAAACGCCAATTAGGGTGAAATCATCCTTGATAAACATAGTTTGCCATACCTCTTAAACATAAATTTCAGGGGCATTTGGGTTTGTCAGAGGTAGGGCTCGGTTTAGTGAGTGGTTTTGCAGAAATTCAATCATGATGTGGAACTCGGAGAGATAAGTATTAGGATCAAGGAGAACCTGAACATTGTTTGACTTCAATGGTAGCTTGAGAACAGGAGCACTGTCAGCAGTGGAGGCAACCAAAGTCCCATCTTCGAGTTGTGGAGACGCCATTGATTAGGAAATATGAGGAATCTAGAGAGTAAGGATAACGCACAGTATTATGAAAGTTCGAAATCGAGGGTTATATATGAGAGAGAAAGAGCACTTGAGTGCTGTTTGAATGGGAAGGGTTTTAATTTGGGGATAATCAAAAGAAAACGGTTCGGGTTAGAGGAGTGCGCAGGCGTGTCAACATGCAAGTGCACGATGAGTGACACGTGTAAAGTAGAACTGACAGGTGAAAGGTTTTGGCGCTCAATCGACGAATAAGTGTACCCTCAAAAAAATTAAAAAAGGAAATGAATTAAAATAAAATCAATTTTAAGACAAATAATCTGTTGATTAAAAAAGATCGAAGATTAATTAATTCCAATTAAAATTGTAGTTAAAAATCAGATATTTGGATAGAAATCGGTTTGTATCAAAAGAAAGTTTAATATTCGAAACGAAGTATTTAGTTTTAAAAAAATGAAACATTAATAAGAAAATTTTAAGTAACCTTGAAGGCAAGAGTTAATTAAAATAGGCGTATTAAAGAAAATTTTTTCAAAAGAAAATACAGAGATAAAGAATATCTGGTCATGGAAAGATTTTTGACCATGTCAATGAACATCTTTTCAGAAGAATTTAAGTTGAATCTGAAATATCTTTGTAACCTTGACGGCAGGAGTTAGTCAGAAGAAGCAAATTTAAAGAAAATTGTTAAGTAAAGAGAGGTTTAGAGGACAGCTAACAGAAGTTAGACTTGATAAGCTCCCCCTGGAACTTGTAAGATTTGCTCCCCCTCAGACAATACAAATTGTTTCCCATTGAAGATTGCTCGTTGCTCCCCCTCAAACAATACAAAGTTGGACCTATTCTGTGAACACTTGGATCCAACAAGATAAAAAATTGGTACAGAGATGTCCAGAGCCTTCTGTGGGCCTCTGAGGAATCTTCAGAAACAACCAGAGACTTCTGGCTGATTCTGAGTTAGACCGAACAAAAATGGAGATGAAAAATAAACAATTTTAACAAAATTCTAAGAGAAACAAAGAATTGAGTAAAATTACATATTGATCATGCCTAATTTGCTAATAAGAAAATTAAAACTAGTTTCATCCAAAGCTTTTGTGAAGAGATCAGCAAGCTGAAAATCAGTAGGGACAAAATACATCTCAATTGTGCCTTTCTCTACATGATCTTTGATGAAATGATACCTGACATCAATGTGCTTTTGTTTTGGAGTACTGAACTGGATTTTTAGTAATGGCAATGGCACTTTCTGAGTCACATAGAATTGGAATTTTGTAATATATGAGGCCATAGTCCCTGAGCTGAGTTTTCATCCAGATAACTTGTGAACAGCAACTGGCAGCGGCAACATACTCAGCTTCTGCTGTGGATGTTGACACACAGTTCTGCTTCTTAGACGTCCAACTTATAAGTCTGTTACCCAGAAGTTCACAGCTGACAGAGGTACTTTTGCGATCCAATTTGCAACCTGCATGATCAGAATCTCTATATGCCATTAAATCGAATTCAGAATTTTTCGGATACTAGAGACCAAGTGATGGAGATCCCTTGAGATATCGAAAAATTATTTTAACAACAACCAAATGAGATTCTTTGGGATTTGCTTGATAGCGAGCACAGAGGCAAGTGGCAAACATAATATCTAGTCGACTAGCTGTCAAGTACAGAAGTGATCCGATCATACCTCTATAACTCGTAACATCTACTGAGTTCCAAGAAGGATCAGGACCTAGTTTCGAGCTAGTGGAGATAGGAGTTTTCATGATAGAGGAATTTTGAAGATGAAATTTCTTAAGCATATCAGAGGCATACTTAGCTTGATTAATGAAAATGCCAGTAGCACTTTGTTTAACCTGGAGTCCTAGAAAGAACGTTAGTTCGCCCATCATACTCATTTCAAATTCTTGTTCGATTAGTTTAGAAAACAGATCAACTTCTGATTGATGAGTAGAGCCAAAGATTATATCATCCACATAAATTTGAACTACAGTTAACATACCTTTGCCTCTTTTGATGAACAGAGTTGTATCGATTTTACCTTTATCATAGCCTTTACTGATCAGAATCGTAGATAGACGTTCGTACCATGCTCTCGGTGCTTGTTTTAGACCATATAAAGCTTTGTCGAGAAGATAGACATATTCTGGATATTTAGCATCTTTAAATCCAACAGGTTGTTCAACATACACTTCTTCTTTTAGATATCCATTTAGAAATGCACATTTAACATCCATTTGATATACTTTAAAGTTTTTGTACGCAGAGAAAGCCAGAAATAGTCTTATCGCCTCAAGTCTTGCTACAGGGGCAAAGGTTTCATCATAATCAATCCCTTCTTCTTGACAATACCCCTTAGCAACCAGTCGAGCTTTACTTCTGATCACGATGCCATCTTCATCTTTTTTGTTTCTGAAAACCCATTTAGTTCCTATAGCAACTTTGTTCTTTGGCAGAGGAACAAGATTCCAGACTTTGTTTCTTTCAAATTGTAGCAAATTCTTCTTGCATAGCGGATACCCAGCTAGGTTCTTGTAAAGCATCATGAACATGTTTTGGTTCGATCATGCTAAGAAAATTTACATAGAATGCTTCATTTGCAGTAGCAGATCTTGTTTTAACACCTTCAGAGGGATTCCCAATGATGAGATCTGGAGAGTAAGACTTGGTCCATTTAGTCATCCGAGATTGAGTTACTGGTTGAGCATGTACTTCTGTTTCAGAGGATGAAATATCTGCTGGAAGAGGGTTATAAACAGAAGGCATAGAAGTAGCTTCTGGAGAGTCACTTGTGGAATTAGGAAGGACAAAAGGTTCTGTAGTGCTTTCAGCAGGTGATTCAGGACCAGAAAGTGAAATGCCAGAAGTGTGAAGAACTTCTGAAATACTCGGAGATTGAGAGATGGAACTTGGTGCTGGGAATATCTCTTCACCCATAAAATCATGAAAAATAGCAACGATTTCAGATTCTCTGGTTCCTGAAAGATATTCAGCGGTTACCGTGTTAAGTTTAAGTTAAGATGTTGAATACTCTGAAGTTAATTGAGTTTGATCATCAAAATCGAAGTTAATGCTCTCCATAACAGTCTTAGTACGTAAATTAAAAACTCGAAAAGCTCTTGAATTTAACGAATATCCTAAGAATTTAACTTCATCTGATTTCTTGTCAAACTTGCCAAGTTTGTCTCTCTGTCATTTAATATGAAACACCTACATCCAAAGATATGAAAGAATTTAACACAGGGTTTTCTTTTGTTAATAAGCTCATAAGAGGTTTTGAGATGCCTCTTGACAATTACTGATCGATTCTGAGTGAAACGGGCAGTGGCCACAGCTTCAGCCCAGAAGTGAATGGGTAGTCCAGAGGCAGCAAGCATTGTTCTAGCAGCTTCAACCAAGGTTCTGTTTGGCCGCTCTACCACTCCATTTTGCTGAGATGTTCGTACAGTAGAGAAATTTTGTGTAATTCCATTATCAACAAGGTATGCTTCAAGTTTGGCATTCTTGAATTCAGTACCGTTGTCACTCCTTAGCTGCTGAATCTTTTGATTTAAAAGAACTTTAATTATGGTCATCATATTTTGTAATACAATGGGTAACTCAGATTTTTGTCTTACAAATGCAAGCCATGTATACCTGGAAAATTCATCAATGAGTACCAGTATATACTTTTTGCCAGAAAGGCTTTGTGTTGCAATAGGGCCACAGAGATCAACATGTAATAATTGCAGAGGTCTTGTACAAGAATTATCACTTTTTGTTTTATGAGATGCTCGTTTTATTTTTCCCATTTCACATGCAGGGCAGAGGTGATCTTTTTGAAATTGGAATTCTGGAAGACTAGTTACCAAGTTATGTTTAACAAGCATCTCAAGATTATCAAAATTTAAGTGAGACATTTTGTGATGCCATACCCATGCAATTTCACTCTTTTTGGAAATAAGACAGAGGGTTTCGTTACCGTCCTTTGATGTGAAATTCATCATATACAAATTACCTTTTCTGTCTGCTCTCTAGAGTTCTTCTCCTGCCTTAGAAAATAAGTAACAATGTTTTTCATCAAATACAACAAGTATTTTAGAATCACAAAGTTGAATTACACTTAATAAGTTATGTTTCAGTCCAGAAACATGAGCTACTTTTGATAAGGTAATGTTACCTTCCTGTAGTGTACCGTAGCCTTTTATTTGACCCTTACCATTATCTCCAAACGTTACAGCTCCACCACATTTGTCTTTGAATTGGGAGAGTAAGTTTTTCGATCCAGTCATGTGCCTCGAGCATCCAGAGTCAAGATACCAGATATGCACACGCTACTTCTGCAATCACAGTCAGAGTTTTTTAGGTACCCATCTCATTATGGGTCCTTTAATGCTAGGTTTAATCTTTTCACCTTTTTTAAATTTCATCTGACTTGATATTGTAGGATTTAAAGAACCAATTTTATTGTTTGCAATATTATGGATTTTCTTTGGTTTAGCTTTAAATGAGAAATCATTGTAAGAATGATCAGAGGACCTCGAGAAAAATTCCTTTAGTTTTAAAAGCAGAGAAAAACATTCAGAATTCTGAGACATAAACGATTTCATTGAATTTTCATTAGAATAATGATAAATACAATTCTTCTTATTTCTGTCTATACTAGTATCAGTAGTTATATTGAACTTCTTAGCTAGGCTAGACTTATGTTTAGAATCATAAGTTTTCTTATGTTGAGGCTTCCTCTGATAGACCTTCTCTGGAGTTTTCTGATTTACTGAAACAGAAGTAGAAAGATTAGATTTCCATTTTTATTTCTGAGCAGAAGTAAACTTTGAATAACATGGTTGAGATAACTTTGACTGAACAGAACACTTCTTTTTCAGATTTTCTTCCTTCTCAAGTTCAAGACAAGTTTTGGCTATAAGACACATTCCTATGAAATCTGGATGAATGAATACAAGTTTTCGCTCTCCAGTTGGAGGAACAGAGAAATCTGGTATTCCACTTGGATGTTTTTCAATGTTCAGACTAGAGGCTCTGATTTCCAGAGATTCATTAGTAAAAAGGAACGGAGCTTCCTTATCCTTAGATACTTCTGGTGTCTTTTTGTATTCTGAAGGAAAATGATTTTCTAGATTTGAAAGATATTTTTCTGAATTAAAGAAATCATCATTTTGATCATCGTTTTCCCAAAGATATGTAATAGTTTTGAAACTGTCTTCAGAATCAGAAGGATTTAAGTCTACAAAAGAACATGGAACTATCTCTGGTTTGTTTTCTGAGGAGAGTTTTTGAATATTTTCCAGAGTGGATAAAATATCTTTTTCAAAGCTTAGACGCAGCTCCTCTTCTGCCTGTAAAGGGATAAAGACATCCGCCTTTGGGTTCAATGTTGTATGAATATTTGAACCAAATTTAAAAAAAGCGTCTTTTTTCTGAATTTTGTTTAGATCAACGTTTGTTTTTCCAGAACAGTATTCAATATTTTTGAATTTGAGTTTTTGTTGACGACAACTATTTTCAAGTTTTGGTCTTTTGAAGATTGATGATTCATATAAACATGGAAACATAGGCTTTTGTGTCATTCCTGGACAGAAGACAGAATTCAGAGTTGATCGTTTTTCACACGTATAAGGATCCAAATCCTCGAATCCAAGTCCAGATCTTCCTACTTGTGTATTGATTTTGTCATGAACTTTTTGAGCATCCAAATATGTTTTAATCTGTAGCTTTGTCTTTTGAAGTTCAATATGTAAAAACTCTCTTTCCTTCTGGAAATAGTTTTTATGTGCAACAAAATTTAATCTGTCACTTTCTTTGGTACTAATCTCCTTTTCTTTATTTTCCAGAAGTTTGTTTAATCTCAACATCTCTTCTTTAAACTTAACTTCTGTGTTTTTTAGACTTTTGGAAATCCTCTCCTTTTCAACATTCAGTTCCAGTTTTTCTTCAGTTACTAGATCCATTTCTTTTTTATAAATCTCTCTCTCTTTGAGTTTCAGAGAGAGTTTTTTCAGTTTGTTTTCTTAATTTCTTTTCATTTGTGAGCTTCTGCTTGAGTTCTTCAAAATTCTTTGATATTTCAAAAATGGTGTTTTTAAGCTCAGATGTGTCAGAGAGGGTACTTACAGGTGTTTCAGAAGGTTGATCTTCTGATTCATTTGTGCTAGCCATTCCGCAGAACATAGCTTCATCACCGCTTGACTCATCTCCCAGCCAATTCTCTTTTTCTGCAAAGTGAGCTCGTTCATCAACATTGTACTTGTATTTATTTTTGTAGTATAGATTATCTTTGTTCAGAGGTCCTCTGCAGTTCTTTAGGAATGTCCTGGCTTGCCACATCTGTAGCACACATCCTTCTTTCTCTTCAATTCTTCATCCTTCTTCTCTGTCTCCGTTTTTTCAGATCTCTGGATCTCTTATCGAGGAGCATAATTGGGAACAGTGCGATCAAACTTTTTGCTTCCCTGAATATTTCTATTACCAAACCTTTTGGTAAACTGTTTGGTAATAAGTGCCAATGAATCAGCAAAAGCTTTGATATCTTCATCAGAGTCAGAATCATCTTCTAAGATTTCTTCTGACATAAGAGCCTTGTTTTTCCCTTTCTTTTCTTCCCTAATCCTTCTGATTGATCCTCTGGATTCAGAAATTAAGGCCAGAAGTCCGCCAATAGTGCTTTTCTTCTGAACAACTTCTTTCTCATGGGCTTGAATTGTTCCAAAGATATCATGAAGAGACCATTGTTCCAGATCCTGATTTGCTTGTATAGACATAGAGAGATTTGACCATTCAGGATTTAGTCTTTTGAGAAATAAGACATTATTGTCTTCTCTGGATCTAATGATGTCGCATCTTTTACATAGATTTATCAAAGTATTAAATCTATGAAAAGTATGTTCCAGAGATTCTTCAGGGATGGCTTGGAAACTGTTGTATTCATTTAGAGCTTGGGCTCTTCTGTTTTTCTTCATCTTCGCCACACCTTCCAGTATGTTCCCTAATTGATCCCATAGTCCCAGAGATTGAAATATATCATTTGGAATAGCCATGATCAACAAATTTTAGCTTTTCTGGACAACTCAACCTTAGCTTTCTCTGGATCTGTCCAATTACCCCTTAATTTTGGAATACTCTTAGCAGGAACTTCTTCAGATACTGTTGTAGCAGGTACCCTTGGGATAACTGTCATTGGAACGAATGGGCCATTTTGAACAATAGGATATAGATCAGCATCTAATCCTTCAAAAAAATTGATCATCTGAATTTTCCATTGTGGATATTCATCACGAATTAGAGTGAGAGGTTTAGTCAGAGAACCAGATGTGTATACAACGTTCAGATTTGAATTCACCATATTGTCAGAAACAAAGATTTTGAAATTGATTGAAGATTATTTGAAATTTGAATCAAATTAATTTCAAAACGATTGAAATGAGACAAAGTACTTACTAAACTCAATTTTAAGCGGGAATTACCACATATTTAGAGAAAATTGTAATGAATTTTACAATATGTCGTAAAACAGGGTTAAGTGAAGAACAGATGCTTACAATTGAAAAATACTTTCGAATAGAAAAGAGATTTCTCCAAACGGAAGAGATCTAATAATCAATAGATTGATTATTAGGCTCTGATATCAATTGTTGGAATCCAGATCCCTTTCTATTATGTAATCTACAGATCAAAATAAGAATGTAAGAGCGGAAGCAGTTAGATCTAAGATTAACAGTATGATTTGCAAGAACAATAATAGGAAGAACAATCGTAATTGAAATTCAATGGATCACAACAGTATGCGCAAAACAATAGTTCTTTACTTCGTATTCTCAATCGATAGCAATTACAATCAGTGAAAGAACTATTTATATGAATACAATCGATGAAAGTCAACTATCTAGCCAATTACAATGTTGTGAAGTAACAAACTAAACAATGAAGTAACAATCAATGAAAGTCAATGAAAGTCAACGTTGTGAACTATTTATATCTAGCCAATTACAATGTTATGAACTATTTATATGAATACAATCAATGAAAGTCAACGTAAGCAATGAAGTAACAAACCAAGTGACACACGGATGTTGTGCTTGCCACGTCAACTGAGGTATGTTTGTTGCCTAATTCTGTTTCATACTCCACAAAAAGTGAGGTCTAACACTTCCCACTTCCATTTGGTGCATCATCAAACACTTTGAGACAAGTATTTGAATTCTTGATAAAGGGCTTCATATATGTGTTTGAATTCTTGATAAAGGGCTTCGTATATTGGATCAGAAGGGAGCATTAGAATGAAAAGTAACAATTTTATAAAATAGATCAGTGATTTCCTACACTTTTAAAATTGTGTCAAGTTTTTGAACCATTCGTTTAGCTATGTCTCTGTCTTCTCTACCTTTGCTTCTATCATCAATCTGAAGAGATGCAAAGCTCTTTACAATTTCCACCACTCTTGTAGAATACTTGTGAGCCTCTGAGATTCTGAAGAAGCTTCTTTTGGATGGTCTTTTAAATACTATGTCGTCTTCAGGTTCTGTCAACACTTCTCCAGAAGTTAGATGCTTAATGCCCTCTCTATCTTCATTTGGAGCAGAGATGCTTAAGATTGCTTCCTTGTGATCTAGGCCCCTTTGGAAGTCTACATGTCTTCTATACTTGATGAAAGCTTTCATGCATTCAATGATACGAAAAAAGGCAACTTTGTTCTGATTATCAGTCCCTTGATTCATTTTCTTTTTTCATATATCTTTCCAGAGGTATGAGATCAGAGGGATTGACTAATAACAGATCATTATCACAGAAATAGTACGTTTTCTTGTCTTCTCTAATCACTTTATAGATTGTGTACATGATTTCTGTGTTTTCAAAGTTTACGTGCTTGACCCTAGAGATATTCTTTATTGGTACTGTTGAGAATGTTTCTTTCCTTACTTGCCTGTGACTCATGAATCTGTTTTTGACTTCATCGCTTACATGATAGTCATTTGTGAAATTAGGAAGCATCAAGAATATTTTATGATCTGTAAGAGCGTATATGTGGTTGTTCTTAATTTCCAAAGTTGAGAGTTCATCAAACCTCCACAAACTTATTTCTCATTTCCTGAATCTCTGCCTTTCTTTTGTTTAACGCTTCTTTCTTGGCCTTTTTAAAGTCAGCCTTAGCTTTATCAGCTTCAGCCTTGGCTTTATTTTCTTCAGCGTCTTGAGTGTTGGGTTGTTCAGGGACAGGTTCAGAGGTTTTTGGAATTGGGTTTTGGAATGTTGAGAATTCTCTGGTTCTGGCACAAGAAGGACTTGATTGATTTTTCGGAGGTTGGTGGGATTCTGATGGTTGATCTGGTTGAGGTTGGGGGGATTTTGTTGGTTGTTCTTTTTGTGGTTGTGGGGAGTTAGGAGGCTGAGATTGTGAGGTATGAGGTTGTGACTTGCCCAAAAGATCAAGAATGAACTTAGCCATATCTGGATCTTTGGGAAGTGGACCAGAGTTTACGGCTAATGGTGTTGGTGTAAGGGGAGTTTTGTTTGGATGGTGGTAGTTCAGAGATTGGAACATCAGGAGCCTTACCTTTATCCTAAGACTTAGTCATCTCAGTGCCAGCCGTTTTTGCCTTTTTGGATGGATTCTCCCTCTTCTAAGAATCAGGATCCTGATCCTCAGACTTCTTTCTCTTCAATTCTGCCTTTTTGCACGCTCTGGCTTCTTTGGCTTTCTTCTTTTCTTCATAAGCAGCAGACAGAGAGCTTACCAGAGATGATAATTGTGAAACAGAGGTTTCTAAAGTTGATACCTTCTGA
The DNA here is from genome assembly GCA_036898165.1 of Silybum marianum. Classification (NCBI taxonomy): domain Eukaryota; kingdom Viridiplantae; phylum Streptophyta; class Magnoliopsida; order Asterales; family Asteraceae; genus Silybum; species Silybum marianum. The sequence continues at coordinate 16,408,581 of CM072531.1, read as the reverse complement.
TCCAAATTTGTTGAAGTAGAATTCATTTTGGAGACATATTTGGCCGTCAGTGCATTGAACCTGTCCAACATAGCTTTCTGAAAGATAGCCATGTCTGATTTATGAACCAAAGATGAGGAAGAAGAGTTTGAAGCATCTGAGGGAATCACATCTTTAATGAGTTTCTTGATATCAACAACAAAGGATCCATACTCATTTGCAGATATTGTGACCTCTGGAGTTGGAATGTCAACAGGAATGTGAAAAATTGCCTCAGTGTTTGCTTTGATTCCTGCATCCAGTTGATTAAAATAGGCAGAGGTAGAGTTCCTCTGAGACTCGGCATTGTTAGAAATTAATTTCTGGATAGCTTCCAGAGCCTGAGTTTGGGCAAGTTGAGCATTCTTGATATCATTAAGCATTGTGTGATGGGATTAGAGGGAGATTTTTAGATCTTCCACAGATCTCTGAAATTTATCACCGAATTCATGAAACGCTGCATTGGTGACAAATTAAGAAGAGGTAACCGGTGCATCCCCAACACATGAGGCCCCTTGTCTCTCGCGTTCAGAGAGGCCCTCGTTCACGCCTGGTTTTATGTTGAGCGTGGAGGGACTTCCAACCTGTCTTCGAGGGCTATCAACGATAGGCACCTCTTTGGTTGTTCTGATTAGTTCAGCTGTGTCCCGATCATCAGAGGATGGGGAGCTGAGCACAATGTGCTTACCTTTAGGGAGTAGAAAGACTACGGTAAGTGGTGCATCCTAATGCTGTAACCCCTCTGATGGGAATTCCTCAGCAGCTACACTAGCAGAGGGTATGGACGTACCTTCTGTGTTCCCTAATGCTTCGTTGGTCACAGAGATATCAACGAAATGTGTAGGTAGTGGCGAGTTCTGGGGCAATGGAACTCTTATGTCTTCATCATCACCCTGTTGAGAGGGTGATGAGGATGAGGTGGCATGCCCGGTAGTGCTTGATTCAGAGGATGAAAGAATATCCTCTGATCGGTTGGTTTCAGGGTGGTTTGGACTGGGTTGTCCTTTTTCAATGAGAGTAGATGTGTTGGTATCTACCTCAGCAGTTGTGGTTGCCCGTGTTGAACTTGGTGAGATTCGCTCAAATGTGTCTCTATGGACATCTTTTGTTGCTTCTTGCATTAACCTATCAGGATGGGCAGAATCACTCAGTTGTTCACTCCCATTCTTTTCAGATTCATTTGGACTTGACCCCTTACATTCTACATTTGGCTCTAAATGCTCTGGGGTAGGTATTCTCGGTTCTGAGTATACCAAAGAGCTTCTATAAGAGATAAGATTAAGAGAGGTTTGAGGAATAAGGTTAAGCATGTATCTGGATAGGTCTCTTGGAGCAGGGTAGCCGCGTCTGTCAATTGTGGGTTTGTGAGATTCCATTGTGGCGATCTTGCAGAACGGTTGAAGGTGAGGAGCTTTCAGAGCATCTATTGCAGGATAAGTGAACAGAGATAGGAAGCCTGGAAACATCAATGCTGGAAGAGGTTTGCCGTGGTTCTGATGGGAAACTTTGGTGTGAACAGCAACCTTCATTTCTTGAAAGAGCAAACTGGCATAATCCAGAGGCTTGTTGAAAAACATTCCATACATAATTGTAAGTATGTTCTTGCTAGCTTGATCTTGAGAGCCTATTTTGCAGGTTAGGCTTTTGTTAAGAATAGAAACAAGTACATTCCACATTGGAGGCAAGTGCTTCCTTTTGAATTCAGACAGCTTTGTAAGTGTTTCATTGTAACCCAAGAACTTGATGAATGCAAGTAGAGCTTCAGGAGTGGGATTATGTTCCAGATTTGGATTTGGTACTTTCTGGCCTTCGACTTGAATGACTGGCAGGGGCAAATGAAAATATTTAGCAATTTTCTTCATTGTGATTGGAATCTCGACAGCGGTTTCAGGTTCAGCGGGATGGCTGAAATTTCCTAGAAGGGTTTCTTCATTTGCAACAAACAGAGATTGCCAAACCTCTTGAACATAAATTTCGGGGACATTAGGGTTTATTAGGGTTAGGGTTCGGTTTAGAGAATGATTTTGCAGAAACTCAATCATGACCTTATACTCTTCTTGAAACGTATTTGGGTTAAGAAGAACTTGCACATTGTTAGCCTTCAAGGGTAGCTTGACGATTGGGGCACTTTCTGCTGTTGAATCGATCAACCGTCCTTCGTCTTCTTGCACATTAACGTTTGCAGTTGGGATTGCCATTTGAGACTTTTGGTTTTTGAGAACTTGAGAGTGCAGGTAATCAAACAGTGATGGTAATCGGAGGAGGAAGGCGGTGAGCAATAAAGTGATGAACTTCTATTTTTGAGTTTTTATAATGAGAGAGAAAGGATGAACTCGAGGATTTTGGAGATCGAGGGTTTTTGATTTGGGGAAAAGCAAACGGTTAGCAGGGGCTGACGTGACCACGCAGGCGTGCCATCATGCAATCGAACAATAAATGACACGTGGCAATAAAGTTTGCGTGTATTAAATGATGTCAGGCGGGTGTATGGATGTGATGGGGCACTGAAAGGTTTTCGACGGCAAATGATGATAGCCGGATGCTTAGTGAAAACTTCCCTCCAAAATTTTAAAAGAATAATTAATTTGAAAAAATTTATCAATTAATCAACAAAAATTGTGGATTAAAAGAATGATTTTTGTAATTAATGCTTTCTTTTAAATCAAATTAAAATCAGACATTTGGAGAAGTAAATCAGTTTTTGTACCAAATGAAAGTTTTGAATTCTTTGAATAGCATTTCTTAAGAATTTAATTAAAATAAGAAAATTCTAATTAACCTTGGAGGCAAGAGCTAAAGTTAGAAGTAACTTATTTGAAAAAAATTTCAAAAGAGAGACATAATCAGAGAATGGCTTTTTTTTGGTCATATAAAACAGTTTGAGACCAAGATTTATGTCCTCAGAACATATTTTTAGAAGAGTTTTAGTTGAATTTGAGATTTCTTTGTAACCTTGACGGCGAGAGTTATTCAGAAGTAACACATTCTCAAAAACTTCCAAGAAAAGAGAGGTTCAGAAGACATCTAACATTTGTTAGACTTGTATTATGAAGAATCTTCATGTTTTGCACACCTCTGTGCTCCCCCTCAAATACTTAGATAGTGTTTATGTGCTCCCCCTTGACATTTGAGAATGTTGCTCCCCCTTGCTTTTTCAAATTGAGCTTCCCTTTCTGTCTACACTTGGATAAATCGTGAAAACAAATGTGCATTGAACAGGGGTGTTCAGAGGCTTCTGAGCGCCTCTGAGTTAAGCATCAGAAGTGACTAGAGGCTTCTGATCAATTATTATTTATGAAGTTGAAAGAGAAAAAAAAACACTTTAATATATACACAACAAGTAAATTTGACTTAATCCTATGAAGACCATAGATATTAAGGAAATTACATGTTTAGCATACCTAGCTTGCTGACAAGAAAATTGAATCGTTTTTCATCCAGAGCTTTTGTAAAGATATCAGCAAGTTGATAATCAATGGAGACAAAATACATTTCAATTGTCCCCTTCTCCACATGATCCTTAATGAAATGATACCTTACATCAATGTGCTTGGTTTTGAGTGCTGAACTGGATTCTCAGTGATTGCAATAGCACTTTCTGAGTCACATAGGATGGGTATCTTGTCGTACACCAGACCATAATCCCTGAGTTGGGTTTTCATCCATATAACTTGGGAACAACAACAGCAACATATTCGGCTTCTTCTGTAGATGTCGAAACACAGTTTTGTTTCTTGGATGTCCAACTTATTAGTCTGTTACCCAGAAGTTGACAGCTACCAGATGTGCTTTTTCTGTCTAACTTGCATCCTGCATGATCAGAGTTAGTGTACGCAATCAAATCAAAATCAGTGATGGAGTTCCTTTCAGGTATCTAAAAATTCTTTTTACAACCGCCAAATGAGATTCTTTTGGATTGGCTTGAAATCTCGCACAGAGACATGTGGCAAACATGATATCTGGTCTACTAGCAATCAAGTATAGAAGTGATCCAATCATACCTCTATAGCTCGTAACATCAACTGATTTCCCTAAGGAATCAGGATCAAGTTTCGTGTTGGGAGAAATAGGAGTTTTCATAGTGGTGGAATTTTGAAGTTTGAATTTCTTTAACATATCAGAAATGTACTTGGCTTGATTTATAAAGATGCTAGAGGTAGTTTGTTTGACTTGGAGTCCTAAAAAATTGTTAATTCTCCCAACATACTCATTTCAAATTCTTTTTCCAACAATTTTGAAAACAGATCAACTTCTGATTGATGAGTAGAACCAAATATAATGTCATCCACATATATTTGAACAATGGTTAACATACCTTTGCCTCTTTTGATGAATAACGTCGTGTCAATTTTACCTTTCTCATAAGAATGACTGATCAGATATGTGGATAAGCATTCGTACCAAGCTCTTGGTGCTTGCTTTAATCCGTAGAGAGCTTTATCCAGAAGATATACATAATCTGGGTGTCTAGCATCTTCAAAACTAGGAGGTTGTTCAACATACACTTCTTCTTTGAGGTTTCCATTTAGAAATGCACACTTAACATCCATCTGATATACTTTAAAGTTTTTGTATGCTGAGAACGCTAGAAAAAGTCTTATCGCTTCTAGTCTTGCAACATGAGCAAATGTCTCGTCGTAGTCTATCGTTTCTTCTTGACAATACCCCTTGGCCACCAATCTTGCCTTGTTTCTGATCACAATACCATCTTCATCCTTTTTGTTCCTAAATACCCACTTAGTACCTATAGCGATTTTGTCTTTTGGCAAAGGTACTAAGTTCCACACCTTGTTTCTATCAAACTGAAGCAGTTCTTCTTGCATAGCTTCCACCCAATTTGGTTCTTTTAGAGCTTCATGAACTTTCTTTGGTTCGATCATGCTAAGAAAATTTACAAAGAAAGCTTCATTTGCAGTTGCAGATCTGGTTTTAACCCCGTCAGCCAGACTTCGGATCTGGTTTTAACCCTCTGTCTCCGAAGATTGAGGAACCGCATCAGTTATTGGAGTTGGTTCTAGATCTGGAGAAGAACCTAGAATCTCCCCCTCAAATGAAGGTGCAAAGGGTATCTCTAGATTTGAAGATTCTTGAGGTGCAGAGGTGTCCGTCGGACTTCATTTGATGACATGGGACAAGATAGAGATATGCCAGATGCGTGAAGGACTTCTGGAATACTCTAGGGTGGAGTAATAGGTGATTTCTCTGAAAATATCTCTTCTCCCAGAAAATCATCAAATAGAACATCAATCTCGGATTCTCTGGAACCTGAAAGATAATCAGAGGTAACAGTATTAAGTTTGAGTTCCGAATTGGAATATTCAGAAGTCAATTGTGTTTGATCATCAAAATCAATATTTATGCTTTCCATTACAGTCTTAGTTCGTAAATTAAAGACTCTAAAAGCTCTTGAATTTAAAGAATATCCCAAGAACTTTGCTTCATCAGATTTCTTATCAAACATGCCAAGTTTGTCTCTATCATTTAAAATAAAACACCTGCAACCAAAAATGTGAAAATTTTTGACAGAGGGTTTTCTATTATTGATGAGCTCATAAGAGGTTTTGAGATGCCTCTTGATTATGATAGATCTATTCTGAGTGAAACTTGTTGTGGCTACAGCTTCTGCCCAAAAATGAATAGGAAGTCCAGAAGATGCAAGCATTGTTCTGGTTGCTTCCATTAGTGTTATGTTTCGTCGTTCAACTATGCCGTTTTGTTGAGGAGTGCGTACAGCAGAAAAGTTTTGTGTAATTCCATTTGTCACGAAGTATTATTCAAACTTGACATTCTTGAATTCAGTTCCATTATCACTTCTCAATTGCTGTATTTTCTGATGTAGAAGAACTTGTAATCTGGTCATCATATTCTGTAAACAATTGGCACTTCTGATTTGAGACGCACAAAAGCAAGCCAAGTATACCTGGAAAATTCATCAATTAGTTCCAAGATATACTTTTTGCCAGACAGACTCTGAGTTGCAATGGGACCACAGAGGTCAACATGTAACAATTGCAGAGGTCTAGAACACGAATGGTCACTTTTGGTTTTGTGAGATGCTCGTTTAATTTTTCCCATTTCACATGCAAGACAAAGGTGATCTTTCTGGAAGTGTGCCTCTGGGAGGCCAGTGACCAGATTTTGTTTTACTAACAGCTCAAGGTTATCAAAATTTAGGTGAGACATTTAATGGTGCCATAACCATGCAATTTCACTATTTTTGGAGATGAGGCAGAGAGTTTCCTTACCATCCTTGGACGTAAAATTCATCATATACAAATTACCTTTTCTGTCAGCTCTCCATAGTTCTTCACCTGCCTTAGAGAATAAGTAACAATGCTTCTCATCAAATACTACAAGTATTTTAGAATCGCATAATTCACTTACGCTTAACAGGTTATGTTTTAAACCAGAGACATGAGCTACTTTGGATAAGGTAATATTACTTTCTTGTAGAGTTCCGTAGCCTTTTATTTGACCCTTACCATTATCACCAAACGTTACTGCTCCTCCACTTTTATCTTTGAATTTGGAGAGTAAGTTTTTCGTGCCAGTCATGTGCCTCGAGCATCCAGAGTCAAGATACCAGATATGCACACGCTGTTTCTGCAATCAGAATCAAGGAGATTTAGGTACCCATTTCATATTGGTCCTTTAATGTTAGGTTTGAGTGACTGATTCTTTTTGACATTATCTTGAGTGGCTTTGTTAGAATTTATTGGTGATCTCTTTTTATTTTCATTGTTCCTTTTGGTTTGATTCCTGAAATTTGGACACTTTTGATATTTAGAAGAGTGATCAGAGGACCTCGAGAAAAATTTGGACACTTTTGATATTTAGAAGAGTGATCTGATAAACATTCAGAGTTCTGAAACATAAAAGATTGCTTGAAATTTTCATTACTCGAATGATAATTACAATTTTTCTTATGTCTGTCTATTCTAGCATCAGTAGTTCTATTGAACTTCTTATCTAGGCTAGACTTATGCTTAGAAGAAAATGTATTCTTCTGTTGAGGCATCCTCTGATGAAACTTCTTAAGAACCTTGGACTTTACTGAAACTGGAGTGAAAGAGTTAGATTTCCATTTTCCTTTTTGTTCATAAGTAAACTTCTGAGGTTTTGATTTCAGAGATTGTTGCTGAGTATCGGCTTTCTTTTTGAGACATTCCTCCTTTTCGAGTTCAAGACAAGTTTTAGCTTTTAGACACATCCCAAGAAAGCCTGGATGAATGTTCACCGCCTTTCTCTGTCCTTTTGGAGGAACTAAGAGTATTGGTATCCCACTCGAATGTTTTTCAACATTGAAGCCAGAAGCTCTGATTTCCAGAGGTTCATTAGTGTATAAGAAAGGAGCATCCTCGTTTTTTATTACTTCTGGAGCCTTTGTGCTTTCTTGTGGCAAAAGATTCTCAAATGGTGAAATATATTTCTCCGAGTTGTCAAAGAAATCATCATCATTTTGATTATCAGATTCCAAGGGATAAGTAATGAACTCAACATCGTCTTGAACTTCAGAAAGATTTAGGTCAACAAAGAATAAGGAAAAATCTCTGGATGATTTTCAATAGACTTTTTATCAATCATCTGTTCATGTTTAAAGCACTTATCCAGAGTTGGAAGAATATCGTTTTGAAAACTAAGTCTTATCTCTTCTTCTGCTTGTACAGGTATGAATTCACCAGCTTCTGGATTCAAAGTTATATGAGTAATCGATCCAAACTTGAAAATATCACTTTTCTTTTGGACTAATTTTAGATCAACATGAGTTGGTTTTTCAGAAGAGTACTTAATATTTTTATACTTGAGTTTTCTCATTTTATGACCATTTTCTTTTCTTGATCTTTTGAAGATATATTGCTCATATAAGATCGAAAACTTAGGCTTTTGTTCCTTTCCTAAACAGAATACAGATTCCAGAGTAGATAGCTTTTTACACGTATAGGGATCCAAATCTTCAAAACCAAGTCATGTTCTCCCTACTTGTGTATTTATTTTATCATGCACTTTCTGAGCATCCAGATATTTTTTTATCTGTAGCTCTTTGTTTTGAAGTTCAATATGCAATAATTCTCTTTCCTTTAAAAAATAATTTTTAAGTGCTACAGAATTCAATCGGTCACTCTCTTTAGCTTTAATCTCGTTGTCTTTACCTTCAAGAAGTTTAATGAAATCGTGTTTCTCTTCTTTGAGTTTGGCTTCAGTATATTTTAAAAGTTTGGATATCTTTTCACTTTCAACAGAAATTTCCATCTTTTCTTTAGTTAAAATATCAATTTCTCTTTTGAAAATATCTCTCTCTCTTTGAACTGTAGCAAAAGTTTGTTCAATAGTTTTTCTCAACTTCTTTTCTAAAATAAGCTTCTGCTTAAGATTTTCAAAATCATTTGTTAAAATCATGATGGTGTTCTCAAGGTCAGAGGATTCAGATAAAGAACAAACCGGAGTTTCAGAAGGCTGATCTTCTGATTCATCTGCCTTAGCCATTCCACAGAACATGGCTTCATCTCCGCTTGTCTCATCATCCATCCAGTTCTCCTTTTCTGCATAGTGAACTCTTTCAACAACATTATACTTGTATTTATTTTTGTAGTATGGCTTGTCTTTTTCCAGAGCACCTCTGCAGTCTTTGGAGTAGTGACCTGGCTTTCCGCACCTGTAGCACACATCCTTTTTCCTTTTCATCTCTTCCTCTTTTTTATCAGCTTCTGACTCCTCAGCTTTCTGGATCTCTTGCCTTGGGACATAAGATGGGGTAGAACGATCAAATCTCTTAGTAAACTGTTTGGTAATGAGTGCTAGTGACTCAGCAAAAGATTTGATGTCATCATCAGAATCAGAAGCATCTTCTTGAATTGCTTAAGAGATGAATGCCTTACTTTTTCCTTTCCTCTCACTTTCCTTACCCCTTTTGCCTGGCCCTCTGGATTCAAAAATTAGAGCCAGAGGTCCACCAATTGACGTTTTCTTCTTAACGACTTCCTTCTCGTGAGCTTGAAGTGTGCCAAAGACATCATGCAAAGACCATATTTCTAGGTCTTGGTTAGCTTGAAGAGACATAGAAAGATTAGACCATTCTGGATTTAATCGTTTAAGAAATAAAACGTTATTGTCTTCCTTGGATCTTACTATATCACATGTTTTACACAGATTAATCAAGGAATTAAATCTGTGAAAGGTCTGTTCCAGAGTTTCTTCTAGGATAGCTTGAAAACTGTTGTATTCATTCAAAGCTTGAGCTCTTCTGTTTTTCTTCATTTTTGTTCCTCCTTCGAGAAGATTTTCAAGTTGATCTCACAGTTCTTTAGCAGTTTCACACGTGTCTAGAGATTGAAAAATCTCATCTGGAATAGCCATGATTAAAACACTTTTTTCCTTTTTAGCTATTTCCACTTTTGCCTTTTCTTCATCAGACCAATTACCTCTTAGCTTTGGAATAGATCGAGCAGGAATTTTATCAGTGGTAGCAGTAGCAGGAATCCATGGGATCATGGTCATTGGTATGTATGGACCATTCACAACAGTGGGATAGAATTCAACATCCAATCCTTCATAGAAATTGATCATTCGGATTTTCCATTGAGGATATTCATCTCGGATTAGAGTTGGAGGCTTGGTCAAGGATCTGGAGGTGTATATGGCGTTCATATTTTGATTTACCAATTTTCAGAAAACAGAGATTGAGAGAATAGGAATGAAATTTAGACCAATTAAATTTCAAATGACTTGAAACGAGACGATATTCTTATTGTAATTCAAAATTAAACCAAAATTACCGCTGATTTGGAGAGAATTGTATGAAATTAACAAAATCCCGAAAAACAGGGTAGAATCAAAGAACAGTAGTTTAAAATTGAAATAAACTGCAAATAGAACAGGGATTTCTCCAAACTGGAAGAGGTCTAATAATCAATAGATTGATTATCTGGCTCTGATACCAATTGTTGGAACCCATATCCCTTTCTAACAATTAATCAATAGATCGTATAACACAATATGAGCGAAAGCAATATTGATCTATGATTGACATTAAGCAGTAAATCAATAATGATAAATAATAAGAACAGTTTACAAGAACAATCAGGAAATCGTATTAATAACCTTGAGCTTGATTACAATACGTATGAATGAACAGCGTGATTTTTCTCTCCCAAAATCGTCAACTACAACAGTGAAGAATGTATCTATTTATACTGTTACAAAGTGAAATTCAATGATCTAGCCTATCAGGAACTGACATATCATCTATACTAAATAACAAAATTGGTTACAAAGAGAGACGCACGGAAAGTGTGATTGCCAGGTCATCATAAGCGCGTGAGATATTCAGCTTGAATCCAGAGGTTCTTCAAGTCTCTAGATGTCTCTGAAATGATTCAAGTCAGAGAGTGAACTTCTGTCTTGACTTCTGATTTTGGATACTTGTGATATTCTAGTTCATACTTTCTTCAGAATGAAGTCTAACAAAGGTAATCAGGGTACTGTTTTTGAATTCAGTACCATGATCACTTCTCATGGAGCGAACGGTTAGATTGTTCAAGACTTCCATTCTTTTGATAAAAGAGATAATTACATCAGGTGTGTCGCTTTTGGAACGAAGAAATAATATTTAAGTATATCTGGAATATTCATCAACTATTACAAGAGTGTACTTCTTTCCAGATAGAGATTGGACATTGACAGGTGCAAATAAATCTATATGGAGAAGCTGAAGAGGTGAGGTCACTGAAGAAACTTGTTTAGATCTGAAAGAGGCTTTTGTCAGTTTTCCCTTTTCACACATTGAACAAAGAGATTCCTTTGTAAAGGTATGGTTAGGGAGATCCCTGACAAGTTCTTTTTGAGATATATCATTGATCATCTTAATGTTTAGATGAGAGAGTCTTTTGTGTCATAACCAGTTTATATCAGAGGAGGCTCTGGAGATGAAGCACATGTTCTCAGAGTGAGAACTATTCATGTTAATGACATACACATTTCCCCTCTTTTGCCTGTTAGGGCAGTTTGTCATTAATATCAGTGACAACACATCTGTTCTTTAAAAATAGAACTTTGAAGTCTTTGTCACACAGCTAACTAACGCTCAATAAATTGTGCTTTAGTCCTTCAATGTAAGCGACTCGACTAAATGAAGTGGCTCCATTGGATAGAATTCCATAACCTTTAGTGTATCCTTTGCCATTTCCACCGAAGGTCACTGAGGGACCAGCTTCTTCCTTGTATTTAGAGAGCAGATATTTTCTGCCAGTCATGTGCCTTGAGCATCCAGTATCGAGATACCAGATACCTTTGGCACTCTGCATACACCAAAAAGATTAATTTTTTATAGGTACCCATATTACTATGGGTCCTGCAGTGTTAGTGGAAGGAGTGACGGATGAGCTACTAGCTGAAGAATTTTCTTCAGTGGATATCTTCACCTTGGAAGTTTTACCAACCTTGGTGGATTTTACTCTCGCTGATTTATCAGCTTGAGCTACTTTCTTTCCATGAGCTAATTTTTCAGCTTTGGTAGCATTAGGACATTTGCTGGCAATGTGAGTAGTTTCACCACAATGATAGCATTTCCCATATTTGTAAACAGGTTTGGAATTGAAAGGGTTCTGAGAGCAAGAGGAAACATTTTCAGGAGCAGAACCAAGAATTCCTTTGTCTAATGTCTTTGGGGGTATAACAATGTTTTTAGGGACAGGTGTGAGGTCGATCTTAATTCTGGGTGTTGATCTCTGAATAGATCCAGGGATTTTCTTCCCAGTTTTACGATGACTCACTAAAGGAAACGGAGGAATTCTTCTTCTTTTTCTGAAAGTTTTTGATGGTAGGAACGTGGTCAAGAAACTTGTTCTTGATCATTTTCTTAGAATCATTAGATTTAGAGATAGGCAGCTTCTCATTCAAATGAGGTTTCTGAGAGGAAGGATCAAGGATTGAGGAAACAAACATCCGAATTTTAACATGGAACGGTCATTCTCTGATTCTTCTTTGTCAGGGTTATATCCTAACCCACTTTTGACTTTCATATGGATCTGGGCATTGATGATCTCGCTAACTTTAGCTGAAGCCTTGCACCATCCTTCGATGGTAACTTTTTCAGCCTTGAGATCAGCGATAGCCTTTTCCCTATCAGTGATAGCCTTTTCCCTATCAGTGATAGCTTGTTGTCTCTCAACGTTTATTGTTTGATTTACAAAGACTTGATCTTTTAGAGTTTCTTCAATCTTTGTCAGTTCTTTGATTTTTAAATGACAATTTTTTAGTTGTTCAGATAGATCAATATTGATTTGTTCAGCTTTGATCTTCCCATTTAGAGCATTGTAAAAATCAACAGTCATAACATCGAGAGCTGACATGTTATCACTTTCAGGTATACAGGAGTTCGTAAGAATGTTTACCTGAGTTGAAGGAGACTCTGAGGATAATGTTTCAGAGACTTCTTCAACTTCATCGATTCTGGCCATTAGGTAGAGGAAGGCAAGATCTTCTTCATCAGAGCCTGATTCATCAGAGGTTTTGTCCTAATCGTTTTTTTTATCCCAATCAACTTCTTCAGCAATTAGACCTTTGCCTTTTTGCTGGTTCTTTTTCAGATCTCTGTATTTATTCTTCAACTTAGAATATTTTTCCTTTTTATCAGAGTTCTGAGAAGTGGTGGGTGCAGCTACTTTCTTAGATCTACACTCACTTGCAAAGTGGCCCGTTCGCTGACAGTTATAGCATATAGCAGATGGTTTTTCAGCAGGCAGAGTCTTTGACTTATTAGAGTCAGTGATAGCAAGAGTTTTCCGAAAGTTGCTCTTTCTAGCAGATCTTCTAAAATTGTTAGTTAGGAGAGCTAGAGAGTTATCAAACTCAGAGATGTCAGCGTCAGTGAGTTCTTCTGCATTAGTTTGATTTAATTCAGTGATAGAGGTAATAGAAGAAGAAACTTGTTTTGAAGGATCTACCTCTAAAGTCACTAGTGCCAAAGAAGTACTTTTGGCACCCTTGATATCATTTCTGAGGTTTTTTCTTAAGACCTGAGATTGTTCTTCATTTAGGAGCATTCCATATAAAGCACTAAGAGAAAGAGTTTCAAGATTCTTTGACAGTTTTAGACATACAGTGTACACTCCCCATTGTTTAGGTAGTGCCTCCATGAATTTTGTCAGTATTTCAGCATGAGAATATTCTCTGTTGACAGTTTTCATATCAATCAAGAGACAGTTAAACCTTTGGTGAATTTGAGAAAGAGTTTCACCTTTTAAATGCATAAAGCATTCATATTGTCTTACCAGATTTATACATCTAGTGATTTGAACTTCATCAGTTCCTTCATGTTGAATACATAAAGTATCCCACATGGCTTTAGATGTTCTCATCTTCATTACAGAATGATAAACTTCATCTGGTAAAGACATTGCTATTATTGATCTAGCTTTAGAGTCTATAGCTACTTCCTTTTTCTCTTCTTCAGTCCATCGATCCGGAGTTTTAACAATCCTCCTTTCAACGATGGCTGGAGTGGTAGTGGTGGCAGAAACACAAGCGACCGGAGCTGTGGGAATAAATGGTCCATTCTCTATATAGTAGGGGATCTTAGGATCTGACCCTTCTAGGAATAGAGCCATTCTTTCCTTCCATAATGGAAAGTTATCACGACTAAACCTAGGAGGTTTAGCTAAAGATCCAATTATCGATGTAGTTTGTATTAGTATTCGTCATTTTTAAAATAGTTCTGATACCACTTGTTGGTCCCAAAGGAGTCTACAAGAGTTCAAGGATATAGAAACAGTTTGTAGAAGGGGGGGAGGGTTGAATACAAACACACAGATTTTTAGTTTTCAAATTAGTAAATAAACCTATTCTATTGGAACTTAAGAACTCACACAGTTTGATGCACAAGGAAGTAAGAAGGATAAGAGGCAGAGGTTTGAGAAAGTAGAAAGTAGCATGCATGAAGATGAAGAAGAGATCTTCATCTTATTTATACACGTTTGCATTTAATGCAAGACAAAAGGTATATGCCACATGTCATCTTTTATTTGAAGCTTGTCCTTTATTCAACAGCAACCATGCTTTTGGCCGCGTGTGAACAGTACCATATCAGATACGATGGGGATATAAGAGACAATCCGTACGTCCTTCTCTGACATAGTATAAGGTTTGACTTTTGTGCATCGAGGATAAGATCAACATTGATCTTGCTTTAGACTTCACTTGATCGTTGAACTTGAAACTTCAAGGATGAACTTTCAGAGTATCTTTGAGGTCTTGCAAGACATCACACTTCTATCTAGACAATCCTTTGCTATCACTGAACCGCTTCCGCTCACGAGCTGATTGTCTTTATCTTCAGCTTGGTCTTCGACTTTCGCTGAATATTCTTGTGGTGTGAATGTTGTTCTTCAGATCTTCAGATATAAGGTTAAGGTTCCTGAGATTCAGCGATCGTTGACTATAATCAGCGTATGCTATCCCTGAATTTGAACTTAAAGTTATAAATGGAATTTTCACTAAGTATACAGAGGAATCATATTCAAATCACCGAGAGGAGTTATGATCAACAAGTAGCGACGCAAGGAAGCATGAAGATGATGTGAATGATTATGTATATATATATATATGGATGTTTATCTTAAATCAAGTCGAAGTCGAAGGTATCGGCTCGAGGATAGTTTAAGATTATCATAAGGAGTAGTGTCATATTTTATATTAAGTTTGAAGTTATGGCATTGGATTTGTAGGGGAGACACTACCATTTCAAAGGGCGGAATTAGCTACGACTTGTACGGTGAGTTTTACATGACTTTTACTAAAAAAACGGTTGCATGTTTTCTCTATAATTAAATGCAAGCTTACTTGGTATTTACTCGATATTTAATATATCATGCCTACATAAAACACTCGGTATTTTTATAATACATGTTTGAGTATTTGTGTGGCAATGGGGATGTACTACCGTATTTTATATAATTAGACGAGCATGCTTTGTGAGCTTTTCTAAGCCATAAGTGCGGACATACTGTGTGAGTTCGTCAGGTAAAGCTGTGTGAGGTAGAAATTTTCCATAACGCCGTTGTTTTTTAGAATTATATTGTTTGAATCATATGCACGATAAATTATGATGCTTTGTGAAATTTATTCTTTGACGTTGTGTATGCGCTAAAACCGTGAATTCATTGAGCTTTAGGCTCACCCAAACTCTTTAAAAACTTTTGCAACCAGGCAGCTATTAGACTGTGAAGAAAAGTGGAATAAAGAGAGATATGCGGATTGACACCAAAGAAGGTTATGGAACAAAGTTATGTTCGTCAAGAATGTAGCGATAGTTTATGGCATAATATGTAAGATTGGATATTTTATTTCCGGGGCAATGTAAGTGTTTGATATTGGGATGATATTTTGAGATATATAAGTGTTAGTCCTTGTTTAGAGATGGCTACGTAAGTGAGGGTTTGTAGAAGGGGGGGGGGGTTGAATACAAACACACAAATTTTTACTCTTTTAAATTTTTTAATATAAATATTAAAAATTTACACACAGAAGTTTATTGCGGAAAAGAATAGACACACTATTCTAACAAAGTAAACACATGAAACACATGATAACAGTAATTAACTTGTACACTAAGGAAGTTAAAATAAAACTGTTAGAACACACAGGATTTCCGGATTCAAACAAATGATCACTCAGAGGATTTGTTGAAAGCGTGAGATTTATGGGAAGGACTTCATCTCCTTTTATAGTGCCCATGCATGGGATGCATGTGGACAACTGTCAATTTCATTAGCTGGAAGTATATCTGACGGACAAAGGAAGAGGCCACTCCCTTTGTACTAAGTTAATGGATGAACCGTTCTTTGTAGCACGCAATGTCAGATAACTTTATCTCTTTTTCTTCATGCTCTGTAAAGTCCCATCAAACCTTTTAGCTAAAAGACAAACATCCTTTTTAGGTGAGTAAAAAGAGAATGTCCCAATTTAAGGTTTCTTCCCAAGTTCTTGCTGCACACATATCTTGCATTAATTGTGTCATAAGAACTTATCTCTGAAAATTGTTGGGTGATAGATGGAACCATGTATCACATTGGTTAGTGCCTTATAAGGTTGGTATTTATAAGTGTACACATTGCTTGCTGATCCTCATTTTTCACTAAGTGTTGGCAAGTGTACATCCTTGTATTGGTGACTTGTTATCACAACCTTAAGTAAAGGTAACTGCAATTTTCGGTGACCATGTATACATCATCAGTGACCTCCATGTATCTCATCAGTGACCTCATCTATATCGGTGACCTATTGCACACAATCGGTGACCTGATTTGTATCGGTGACCCAATACATCATCGGTGGCCTCTATGTATACCATCGGTGACCCAATACATCAGTGACCCAATCCTCATCTTGATTCGGCAAGTGGTCTGAATATTAAAGTTAGTTGGTACATCAAAAATTCCACATTTTTATGTACAACCCTTGATTGGATAGTCTTCGATTTTCCAATACTTAAAGTATATTTCAGACCTTCAAAATAACCTGTAAAAGATCAATCATATAAGAGAGAAGGTTCGTCACCAAATCATCGGTGACGCAACAATCTCCCACTATTTGATGATGATACCTGTATGTTAGAAAGAAATACGTTTTGACCCTTTCTATTTTCTTTTGGGTTCTTTTGACTCAGATTTTTTTAACTGGGTATATACAATAAGTATAAGTATAATAATAAGTATAAGTATGTGTATGTGCAAAAAAAATATAAAGGTATGAACAAAAATTGAAATGAAGAAAAGTATGAACTTTTATTAATCAACATACAGGAGTACATGATTAATGAAGTTCATACTATACGTAGAATGATCAAGGATCGGTGGGTTCTCTTCTTTTTAGCTCATCCAAGATAATATTGTGATTCCATGATCTTCAACAGGAGGCACACCTAGAATAGCAGTGAGGAAAGAGTTGTGAGCCCTTTGAATGTCAGAAGCTCTGAAGAAACCTATGTTTCCAAAGATGTCTTCAAAGAACACCCCAAGTTCAGGTTCAGTGATCATGGTTTGCTCCGGGTACGCAACTGGAGTCGGAATGGAGAGATTTATACCCGAAGCATTTATCTTGATGTTTCTCTCGTGAAGCATGGAAAAGTGCCCCTTTTTCTTGTTCCTTGGGGCAGTAATGACTTCTCTAGTGAGGCCTTGCTGAATGAGGTACATCTGCTGCCCTTCTAAGCTTGTAACTGCAATATCATGTTCCTTCTTAATTTTAACCATTTTAATGAAGAATTTTCGAAGTGTATTAAGCACAAATCTTTGTACTTACTCCTACTCTTGGACACATGACTGCCAATTTCCAACCATTCAGTAATTCCCAAGACTTCCAACCACTCTATCTCATAAGTTTTGTTAAGAGAGTCAGTTATTTTTATGATGATAAGTAACTTAGGAGAATTTTTGGTTGGAGGGTGAATAGTGGCGCCGATGATCTTTGAGTCATCCTTTCGATTCTTGAGTCTCCTTTTGAACCAATCAACCTCCTTGGTTTTCTTCGCTTCGGCAACCATTTTTACAGCTTCAGAATTTTTCTTTATGTTTTCAAGCTCATCTTTCTGAGCTTGAAGTGCATCGGTAACCATGGCATGAGTAGCCTCATCTTGAGCCAACTTGAGTACATTTGTCTGATCATACTCAAGTTGAGCCCTTATTACTTCCTCTCTTTCAACTTCACTCAAAATTACTCCAAGGGGATCGGTGAGTGAAAGGGCAGGCTGCAATCGAAGAGAATCAGCTTCTGGACCTCTGGTTCTTTTCTTTTTCCTTCGCTCTTCATGTTGTTCTTCATGAGAAAGAGGCTTCTTTCCTTTGGCTTTTTCCAGTGTTTTCTTCTCTTTCTCTTCTTCAGTCTCTTCAAGGGATCGAGCACTGACACTCTCCCCCTCAATTGTTTCTCCAGCTAACTCGGTAACCTTGGGAAGAGTAACATCGGTGACCACGTGAGGAGTCACCTCCGTGACCAAAGGAGGGGTCACGTCGGTGATCGTGGTATCGGTGACAGGAGGTGGTGATTGAGGTTTTTCAGTGACCACCAAAGGTGTTGTCACCTCGGTGAACACGTCATCGGTAACCAAAGTCACCTCGGTGACCACATCATTGGTGACTGTGGTTGTTGCAGCTTTCTCTATTTTCTCCCGCGCAGTGGTTGAACCCTTGAAACCCACTGAAGAGAGAAAAGTTTTGATCTTTTCAACATCAGAGCATAAACCACCCATTCTCTTCTCAACTCTTTGAAGAACAAATCGATCTTTGTCTTTAAAAAATGTATCACCTACATCAAGCTCAACTGTTGGAGGAGAAGTTGGTACCTTTTCAATATTTGTATGAAGAGAGGCAAGAGACTCCAAAATTGCCTTTTGATTGAGAAGGATGGAAGCAATATCGATGGCCTGTTTATTAGAAGCATTGCGAAGGTCTCTAATGGAAGAGGTCACTGAATCTTGGCTTGAGAGAAACCCTTGCTGAAGATCAAGGACATACATGTGCAAGAGATCTAAGCATGTCATAAGAGTTGGGTGACTCACTGACAACTCTTCCATGCTAGATCTAAGAGTAGTAGAAAGAGAGGCCATTCTTCCCATCTCCTTATTTGCATGATCTTCCAGAACTTCCACCCGTCAGATAGTATCACGAGAAAAGTTGTTGAAAGCCTGGATAAGATCATTTCTTTGCGAGAAATCATGAGAGCAGTTGGTTGAGGCTTAGGTGGCTGATCATCATCATCATCACTAGAAGAGGAGTAATTTCCCACCAGACCTGTAGGTTTAATTGGGGGGGGGGGGGCTCGGAGAGTAAGGAGATGTGGGGGAGACACGTTTAGGAGAGTGTCGATGAGGGAGTCCTCAACAATGGGTTCCTCAACAACCTTGTCATGTACGGGAGACGTAGGTGGCCAAGATGTAGTGTCAGAAAATAAAAAGTCATTAAAGTGGGATGCTCCATCAAGTGCACCTAGTTGTGATGCACTCTCATGTGGAGCTGGAAGAGGAGCTGTGAGAGCTCAAGGGGTGGTGAAGAGATTCCTTGGATGGGAGACTCCAAGTCATCTTCATCAACTAAGGAAAAAGTTGATGAAGGCCTAGTTGGGATATCCTGTAGGAACCCAGATCTCATATTGAATCAATGATCTAAACAAAATATGTAAAGCGGAAGCAATTATAGATCAAACAATTTATAAATGGAAGAACGATTAATCAAAATGAAGAACAATATGAAGATAAAAGTGTAGTCATATGATTAATCGTGATCATATATCTTACATGATTTGGAATGATGAGGGTATTTGGAGATGGAGAGTTTCAAAGAAACAATCTCACATTCACAATTACAAATCGGGAAGGGAATTCCTATTTATAGCCTAAATTAAGGAAAGTCAAATGACTAGCCTATTACAATAAGACACGTCACAAGGAATCACTAACAAATCTTGTTAGACAGTTATCCAAGTCATTTAACACGTGAAAGAATGTGTCACTGTTAAAGCATCGTCCAATATAAAGGCTCCACGTGTAAATGATGAAATTGTTCTTTGCTGAGTTATCGGGCTATGATGAGAAGAGCAACCAGACAGAAGCTCTGTCTATTCATACAGAAGCTTCTGTGGTCTTCTGACCTTCAAACTTCTGAAGTCTTCACTCTAGACTTCTGAAGTCTCTTCTTCTGAACAATCTCTGATCTTCCATACTTGAATCACAGGTTTTCCTTTTTACACTTTCAACACTAAAATTACAGCTAACAATCTCCCCCTAAGTGTTACAAGGAAAACAATAAAAGGAAAAACCATTGAAAGTCATTGGTCGTCTTCCCATCGAGTTTTGAAAGCTTGGAGATCCCCTTAGATAAACATGTAGCTCCCCCTTGATGTAGTAACCCCATTCCAAATATATGCACACGATTTTATTCAAGTCCAAGATATTCTCTGTATGTAGATCAAAAAAGAAGCTCTAACCATAAGAAGCTTATCCAGAAGCTCTGGGTGTGCAACCAGAAGCTCTGGATGAAAAAGATTGCTTCTTCTGATCTTCAAGACATGAAATCTTCAGAGGAAAGTATGGACTGAAAAAGTATTTCAAGCTCCCCCTCAACATGATACTCTTTTTCTTCATTCTCAACTTAAAATTAGATTCAATGTGCCATAAACACCACTGATTGCACCAAAAACAGCTTTAACCTGTAAAACTCAACACAACTGTTAGCCTCAGAATCTCAGCCAACCCCGTAGCATATTGATTCATCCAAACGTGGATAGATAAAGTGTGAGTTGACTGACAATGCCGTGCAGAATCAGTCTAATAACAAAGAATATGTCTGTAAACCATGAGTTGAGTGGACATTCAGCACAAGAGCTTGTTCAAGTAATCTTCCATAATCGAGGAGCCCAAAATAATATCAACCAGAAATATCTGTTCCAAAAATAGAACTCGAACTCCAAAAATTCTAAGAGCCCCGATGTGAGATCAAAGGATGAAAATTATGCTCGGTAGTTCTTGATCATTAACAGGATTTCAACAGCCTATCTATGGTTGAAAGAAGAAATCTCTGATGAAATGCTTGTTCTGAACTGTGCTTCTTGGTTCTTTGATGTTCAGAAGCACTACTGGTTATGAGTTGTTCCAGAACTGAGATGAACTGAAGCTGGCTAATTTAAACTTCAACGAAAAGAATTCTGAAGTTTGACGTGATATAGAACAAGCCACAATACCACTCATCAACCTATAAGATATAAAATCAGCAAAGAAAGTTTTTGTCCAGCACCATTACACTAACTTCTACGCTGCTTCTGGTCGTGAAATATTTGGAGTTTGGGAAAACTCAAAACATAAACATTGTAGCTCAGTGTGTTTAGCTTTCCACAGAAATTGGATTCACCTTCTTTGGAGCTCGGACGAATGAGATATGATCATTTCCGTACAGTCACGCAGATCTGTCCAGCAGCTTCTGGTTTAACATGTAACTTCTTATTATGTGAGTCTTCTGGGCTAAGGCATGTAATAATCCAGAAGCTCTGGTCCGTAATTCCAGAAGTCTCTGGATGCCTCTAGTCCAAAACCTCTGGTCCTTTAGACTAGAAGCTCTGTTCCTTCTGACGACAAGCAGATCTAACTCGATGCGTAACAGCTTTGCTTCAGCACACTACCTTCAACTTCAACGATTTACTGGGCCTTCTACAGATCGAATCACTAAAAACTCAAAACACGAAACTTGTAGATCCTTCTGTTTTCTATCCAGGGCCTTTTGAATCGCTTCAATTGGTGGTGTTATGAGAGAGATATGATCGATGTAGCACAGCAACGCAAATCTGTCAGCATCCTGATTTTTATTCAATGTCACAAAAATTGAATATGGGTTTGCATAACCAAATCATAAGCAAAGCGTTGATTTCCAAACATTGGTTCTTGACATCAAAAATAACTCTTCATGACGCTATTTTATGAAACCAAGTCTCTCATAAACATTTTATCAAACACCTTGTGTGCATAATCAATTTTTACCCAATTGGCAATGAATTTTCATCCCAACAACCATCCGCATTTCAGATCTAATGAGAATAACTTTGTAGAATCAAATATAAATGAATTCAAAACTGAATTTGAATATAAATAAATTCAAACACAGATTTGAATGATATCTTTGAGAACAATTCGAAAACAAAGTATAAAAAGATGAATATTATAGATCTAAAAATGAAATGAAATAAACTGGATTCAATGAGATAAAATCAACAGATTGAATCGTTTGATTTGAGAAAATCAATAGGCTCTGATACCAAATGTAGGAACCCAGATCTCATATTAAATCAATGATCTAAACAAAATATGTAAAGTGGAAGCAATTATAGATCAAACAGTTTATAAATGGAAGAACGATTAATCAAAATGAAGAACAATATGAAGATAAAAGCATAGTCATATGATTAATCGTGATCATATATCTTACATGATTTGGAATGATAAGGGTATTTGGAGATGGAGAGTTTCAAAGAAACAATCTCACATTCACAATTACAAATGGGGAAGGGAATTCCTATTTATAGCCTAAATTAAGGAAAGTCAAATGACTAGCCTATTACAATAAGACGCGTCACAAGGAATCACTAACAAATCTTGTTAGACAGTTATCCAAGTCATTTAACACGTGAAAGAATGTGTCACTGTTAAAGCATCCTCCAATACAAAGGCTCCAAGTGTAAATGATGAAATCGTTCCTTGCTGAGTTATCTGGCTATGATGAGAAGAGCAACCAGACAGAAGCTCTGTCTATTCTTACAGAAGCTTCTGTGGTCTTCTGACCTTCAGACTTCTGAAGTCTTCACTCTAGACTTCTGAAGTCTCTTCTTCTGAACAATCTCTGATCTTCCATACTTGAATCACAGGTTTTCCTTTTTACACTTTCAACACTAAAATTAAGGCTAACACTGTGTACAACCGTGTCCTTTTGAGAGGGCATGGAGGAGCTGGGAAGGGTTGAGTGTTCCTTGGGTCTAGTAAGGATATTTTCAACACCCACTGACTTTTGGGAGTCGGTGGGTGGCTTTTGTGTTATGACCCTTTGGGTACCCTTGGACTTCTTTGAGGAAGTCCTTGGGGGGCTTTTCGAGTTTCTCCGCTTTTGGGATTTTGATGCTTGGGTAGAAGCCAAAGGCTCTTTTGGCTTCGTGGCATCGGTGGGTGCGGAGGTAGATGTGTCCGACGCCTTGGATCTCTTTCGACATTTGGGCACATGGTGACTCGAGGTGAAGAGGAGGTGGTTTCGGTGACTGAAGGTCTCCGAAGACTGGGTTCATTTTCAGCCCAAGCAAGAGTTGCATTTCTTGCAAACTCAATCATAGAAGGTCTAAGGGGGTTGTCGGTTGCCAAAACTCCCTTTTTCATAATTTGATTGCCTACTTGATGAAGAGAGAGATCATATTCAATATCATCCCTTTTCTCAAGTTTTTTCAGCAAGCTTGGCATTAATAATGAGGGAGAAAAGGCGCTGAAATGGTACCTGAGGTCGCCAATATGTAGAGAAAGAAGAAATCATTTCATGGAAGAAATAAGCTGCAAATTTTATCCTTCTTTGAAAGATCAAAGCATGAGCCAGCTCGGTGACTTGAGATGGTGCTTGATTCAGACCGCATGTCTTCTTGCTCAAGCAAAGAATAAGATGAGCAAAGAAGAAGTTCCAAATGCTTCCCATATTATTTCTTAGCAATGTACTTGGACCCTTGGATTTTGGACCCCTTTTCTTTTCAATATAATTCAGAGCTGACACCACCCGTTGGTGTTCATTCCCAAGTGGAAAGGTTTCATATAAGTCATATGAAGGAAGATGGAGAATGGTACGTACATCTTCAACATTGAAGACCACGTCAGGTTCATCATCACTAAGGACAGATGCTAATATTTGATCTGAGGAGGTATCAAAAGTCCAGGTTAGCCAGAAGTTACAAAGAAGAAACTTACTCATCTTGGGTTTAGCAGTGAGAGCATATTGAAGAGGGCACCTTTGAAGAAACCAACATACATCATTGTATTCCGGATGAGCTTTATCAGTTCCAATTCGACCAAAGTAGTTGTATGCAGGGAAGGTAAGAGGCCCAAAAGTGAGGATTTGTTCTTCAGAAGCTTTGGGTGATTTTGATGGAGACGCCATTGAAGAACTTTGAAGAAGTTGCAGGTTTGAATTTTAGAAAGAGAGAATAGAAAATGAAGGAGACCATAAAGAAAGGGAATGAAGTGGGGGGAACGGTTATATATGAGAGGAGGGAATTCCAATTTTCAAAAACAATGATACCTGAAGTGATTGAAAGGTCAGAATTCTAAGGGTTTAGGGTTCAATTCGGCGCATGCTTTCTGACATTAATGACGTTGATGATGTCATTAGGGATAAGTTCAACGAATCTTAGTCACCAAGAATGGTAAACTAAGAGTTATCCTTTAAAAGGTTTAAAGAGACACAACATCGGTTGGTGGTACTAACCGTCGGTTGATGGTGGTACACAACGTCGGTGGATGCAATCTTTGGAAACAGTCGGTGAGTACACAAGTCGGCGGATGAGAGAGAACGATGGCGTTGGTGGGTGAGAGAGATGGTTGTGATGGCGTCAGTGGTTGCGACCGTCGGTGGGTGTGAGAGAGAGGTATGGCGTCGGTGGGTGAGTGTGTGAGAGAGAGAGAGACGTTGGTGGCTACGAGTGTGGTTTTAGGTTTTTATCGGTGAGTGGTTTATAAAGATGTAGGAGAGGGTAGATTAGGGTTTATAGGGAGAGGGGACGTCGGTGAGTGAGTCACCGACGTTATGTATATATATATATATATATATATTTTTTTTTTTTATATATATATATATTACTCTATATTAATCATACCTAATTCACCGATGAGAAACTTGAACCTTGCTTCATCAAGGGGCTTTGTGAACAGATCAGCTAATTGATAATCAGTGGGAATAAAGTGTAGTTCCACGTCACCTTTAGAGACATGATCTCTTATAAAGTGATACCTGATATCAATATGCTTAGATCTCGAATGAAACACCGGATTGTTGGCAATGGCTATTGCACTTGAGTTATCACACAGTATTGGGATCTTTGAGAAAATCTGATTGTAATCACACAACTGATTTTTCATCCACAATATTTGTGCACAACAACTTCCAGCAGCCACATATTCTGCTTCAGCTGTAGAATTAGACACCGAATGTTGTTTCTTGCTTGACCAGCTCACAAGCTTTCCACCAAGCAATTGACAACTTCTAGTTGTACTTTTTCTGTCTATTTTTGAACCTGCAAAAACAGAATCAGAGTACCTGATGAGATCGAAACCTGAGTCTTTGGGATACCAAAGACCCAGATTTATGGTACCTTTTAGATACCGAAAAATCCATTTCACAACAGCTAGATGTGATTCCTTAGGATTTGCTTGATATCGAGCACACAGACAAGTAGCAAACATTATATCAGGTCTACTTGCAGTAAGATAAAGAAGAGATCCTATCATGCCTCTATAATTTGTTATATTAACAGACACACCATCAGGATCAGAATAAAGTCTATGAGGAGGAGCCATAGGAGTTTTCATGGTAGAGCAAGTATCAAGTTGAAACTTTTTCAGAAGATCTTTAATGTATTTACTTTGATTTATGAAAATACCTTCTGGAGACTGTTTTACTTGCAAACCAAGAAAGAAAGTTAACTCCCCCATCATGCTCATTTCATACTCTTTTTGCATGAGGGAGCTAAACTCATCACACAGAGATTCATCGGTGGCTCCAAAAATAATATCATCAACATACATTTGTACAAGAATGATATTACCTGTGATTTCTTGAAGAAGAGAGTGTTGTCAACTTTTCCTCGTATTTACTCATTTTTAAGAAGATAATCAGAGAGAGTATCATACCAGGCACGAGGAGCTTGCTTCAGTCCATACAGAGCTTTATCCAGCCGATATACATGATATGGATGAACTGGATCTTCAAACCCAGGTGGTTGCTTTACATACACTTCTTCAGCTAGCTCACCATTTAGGAAGGCACTTTTGACATCCATTTGGAAAACCCGAAAATTCTTGTAAGCTGCATGGGCAAGAAATATTCGGATAGCTTCCAATCTGGCAACAAGAGCAAAAGTTTCATCATAGTCAATTCTTTCCTCTTGCCGATATCCTTGAGCAACCAACCTTGCTTTATTTCTTATGACAGTTCCTTCTTCATCCATCTTGTTGCGGAACACCCACTTTGTTCCAATAATAGTTTTGTTAGATGGACGAGGAACTAGCTTCCAGACTTTGTTTCTCTCAAATTGTGAGAGTTCTTCTTGCATGGCAATTACCCAGCTAGGATTAGCTAGGGCTTCATTTATCAGCTTAGGCTCAACATAGAAACAAAGTTAACATATAAGCATAGGTTGCTGATGCCTCTCCTTGTTTTTACACCAACTTGAGGATCACCTATGATTTGATCTATTGGATAATCCATGGTCCACTTTAGTGCATGAGGCAAGGGAGGAGGTATAGAAGAAGATGAGGTAGGAATTTCAGATGGTGAGGGTAGGTTAGTGGGAGATATGGTGTTTAGGTGGATATGTTCTCCTGTAGGGTCAGTTTCAGGAGGTGGAAAAGAAGGAGAGGGTTCTGGAGATAAGGTGGTGTTGATGGGAGGCTGAGAAGAGTTGTTTGAAGGATTAGGTTGAGACGGAGATGGAATTTCACCAAGACATGAGTTTATCCATAGATTTAGTTCTTCTTCATTACAAGCTAATGAAGATGTTTCAAACTCATCAAACTTCACATGCATAGATTCATCTATGCATTGTCTTCTGAGGTTGTAGATTCTGAAGGCTCTTGAGGAGAGAGAGTAACCCATGAAATTTCCATCATCAGACTTTGAATCAAATTTTCCAAGTTGTTCCCTATCATTTAGCATGTGACAAGCACAGCCAAACACATGGAAGAAGTCGACTGCAGGTTTCCTACCATGGAAAACTTCATAAGGAGTCTTGTCATGCCCTTTGACTATGATAGACCTATTTTGAGTAAATCATGCAGTGTTAACTGCTTCAGCCAAAAGTAGGTTGGCAACTTGGATTCACTCAGCATTGATCTTGCAGCTTCACACAGCGTCTGATTCTTTCTTTCAACAACACCATTTTGCTGAGGAGTGCGTACAGCAGAGAAGTTCTGAGAGATTCCTTTTAAGTCAAAGAAATCTTCCAGATCAGCATTTTTGAATTCTGTGCCATTATCACTTCTGATAGACTTCACCAGTTTACCATTCATGTTTTCAATCTTTCTAGTAAACCTGAAGATTTCTTCAGCAGCATCACTCTTGTGTTTTAGAAAGAACACCCAAGTATATCTAGAGAATTCATCAACAATTACTAGCATATACTTTTTTACCACCCAGACTAGGTGTGCTTACTGGACTACACAGATCCATGTGAAGCATTTGAAGAGGTTGAGAGATAGATGCGCATTGTTTTGTTTTAAAGGAAGTTCTGGTGAGTTTTCCTTTTTCACATGCTCCACACAGCTTTTTTTTCTCAAAAACTATTTTTGGCATTCCAACAACCAGATCTTTGTTGGAAAGTTTATTCAAGGTTTTAAAATTTAGATAAGAGAACCTTTTATGCCACAGCCAACTTTGTTTGGCTAGTTCTTGAGAAAGGAGACACATAGCTTCTCCAATGGCATTTTTCTTCATGTTGATTATGTATAAATCGTTCATTCGGGTACCTGCCAGTACAACTTTATTCTGCACATCAAAGCCCAAGCAAACACACAGTTGAAACATGACCTTATATCCCAAATCACATATTTGGCTGATGCTCAGTAAGTTGTACATTAGCCCCTCAACATGAGCTACTTTAGAGAAAGTGATGGTTCCATTTGATATGGTACCATAACCTTTGGTGACACCTTTCCCATTTCCTCCAAAGGAAACAGTGGGTCTCTTTTCTTTTGAGAAGTTAGAGAGAAGAAGTTTGTTTCCTGTCATGTGCCTTGAACAGCCGTTGTCCATGTACCATATATGATCTTTGTTTGGTACCTACACCCATAAACAAATTTAGACTTTTGGTACCCATTTTGAGGTGGGTCCTTTGGGATTAGAAGGCATTTTGTTTTTACGGAGGTCACAATCTTTTGGGCAATCTTTAGCAAGATGGAGAGTGTTGCCACAATTGTAGCATTTCTTTATAGTAAAGGCCCTTTTGAAATCCATATTATCAAAACTTTAAGCAGAAGTCGATGACTGAGAAGAGGAGGGGTGACCAACACCTGGTCTTGGTCCAAGAAATCCTTTATCAGGATTTTTAGATTTTTCAAGTTTACTGATCGAGGAATGAAATCAGTAACTATGTGAGATTTCCTTTTGGATGAAAATTTTGATTTAGAAATATTTTTCTTTTGAAGAGGAGAAAATATTTTTGGAGCAGGGTACTCAGGAACATTTGATGACTCAAGAGAGTACCTTGACTCATGAAGACTTAGAGAGTTTAAAAGTCTTTGAATGGGTTTGGGAGAAGAAGAAGAAGAAGATCTTGGAAGAGTTGACACTTTTGAAGGCTCAGGAGAGGACTCTTTAGCTTTAACAAAAACTCCAAACTTCTTGGCATCGGACTCTACTTTTAGCATATCTAACAAGTCTATTGAATGGAGAGAAGTGGAATACTTAGATGAGTAATCTAAAAGATCATCATCGTCATCGGAGAAGAAACCAGCAGGAAAGCCTTGACATTCCGATGATGGAAGTGAAAGGTCAGAAGGTTGAGGATCATCTTTTCCATATCCAAGTCCAGACTTGTCCTTGCAAGAGACTTGATCTAGAAGAATCTTTTGGAGGTTTTTAGAAGATTTAGTCCATTTAGTGAGAACCTCCTGTTCCTTTTCAAGAGTATTTGAGATCTTTGTTTTCTCTTCAGAAAGGCTATCATTTAAATACCTTAGGTTTTCTAGATCAGCTTTCATTTTGTCAAAGTCTTTGAGTTTAGAAAAGCAAGATAGAAGTTGATCATTTAAACATTTTATAAGCATGTCAGCCTTTTTCTTTTGATCCTTTAAGTTGCAAAAGTCAATAGTTAAAGAATCAAAAGCATCAACTTTTTGATCATCAGAGAGAGAGGTAATGGGATGTACCTGGGGCTTTGTTCCCGAAGCTGATCCCTCAGTAGAGACAAGAGCAGTGTAGAGTGACTTTTTCATATCTACCAACTCATCAATTTTGGCCATAAGGCACTTTGTGACATATTCACTCTCACTCTCAGAAGTTTGCTCATCTTCCCAACAATGGGTCTCAGCAACCAAAGTTTTTCCTTTACTTTGGTTCTTTTCCTTTTCCCTCTTATACTTAACTTTGTATTTCTTATATCCAGAGGTTTCTTTTGATTCAGGACTTTCCTTAGAAAAGCGGCTATTTCTCTCTTCAGACTTCCTATAAGCTGATTTGGAGAAGTCATGGCCATAAGAAGAAGAAGACTTGAGCTTAGAGGAAGCTTTGGATCTGCACTCAGAGGTAAAGTGACCCTTCTTTCCACAACTGAAGCATTCTTCATTTGCTTTGTTAGAAGAGGGTTTTTGAGAAAAATGTTTTGTTTGAAATTTAGAGCGATTGGAAGAAAATATTTTATTTCTAAGGTTTCCAGCGATCATTGCCATACTATCAGACAGTATGTCAATGGCTGATTCTTCTCCCTCATCATCAGCAGCACTGAAGTAGGCATCTGATAGATGAGATGAATCTTCCTTAATATCATTTTCAGACTCAGAAGAGGGATAGGTGATTCTAGGAACACATGAAGAAGATTTAGAATCACCTATTAAAGCAACAGAAGAAGACTTAACGTCTTTTATGAGAGATTTTCTTTGGTTCTTGGTTTGTTCATAATGAATAAGAGTTCCATAAAGAGCAGTTAATGGCATTATTTCAAGATCCTTGGTTTGCTTAATGCAGGTGCATATGGTTTCCCAGAAGTCTGGGAGGCAGTCCATAAACTTGCAGAGAACCTCTTCATTATCATAAACCTTTCCTAGAACCTTGAAATCATTTAACAGACAGTTAAAGCGATTAAAGTAGACACAGAGGGATTCTCCTTTTTCATGGGAGAATACTTCATACTTTCTAACAAGACAGATCTTGTTGGATTTCTTAACTTCTTTAGTACCTTCATATAAGATACTCAAAGTGTCCCACATTTCTTTTGCAGTAGAAAGGTTTAGAAGAGAATGATATACTTCATCAGGAAGAGATAATGCTAGAGCTGATTTTACTTTGTTGTCTAATGCAACCAGACGTTTATCATCTTCATTATATTTGTTTGGTTGTTTGATGATATATCTGCCGGTTGCATCACTCCTGTCGTCATCAGACTCTATATGTTTTCCTTCTGTATCTTTTTGTGGGCCAAAGCGAGCCCATACTTTTGGAATGATAGGTCCCTCAGACAGAATTTTAGGATACCTACAATCAATCCCTTCCAAGAACAGTAACATACGACTTTTCCATAACCCAAAGTTATTTGGATTAAACCTTGGGGGTTTAGCTAAAGATCCTAAATCGTATGTACCAGCGAAAGGATTTTGTAGAGCACCTTCCATAGATGGAGGAGTAGTAGCCATCACAGATCTAGTTTATTGATTTAAGCTAATTGCTCTGATACCACTTGTTAGTCCATGTTTAAAGATGGCTACGTAAGTGAGGGTTTGTAGAAGGGGGGGGGGGGGGGGAATACAAACACACAAAAATTTACTCTTTTAAATTTTTTTAATATAAATATTAAAAATTTACACACAGAAGTTTGTTGCGGAAAAGAATAGACACATTATTCTAACAAACTAAACACATTAAACACATGATAACAGTAATTAACTTGTACACTAAGGAAGTTAAAATAAAACTGTAAGAACACACAGGATTGTCAGAATCAAACAAATGATCACTCAGAGGATTTGTTGAAAGCGTAAGATTTATGGGAAGGACTTCATCTCCTTTTATAGTGCCCATGCATGGGATGCATGTGGACAGCTGTCAAGGATTCATTAGCTGGATGTATATCTGATGGACAAAGGAAGAGGCCACTCCCTTTGTACTAAGTTAATGGATGAACCATTCTTTGTAGCACGCAATGTCAGATAACTTTATCTTTTTTTCTTCATACTCTATGAAGTCCCATCAAACCTTTTAGCTAAAAGACAAACATCCTTTTTAGGTGAGTAAAAAGAAAATGTCCCAATTTAAGGTTTGATTCCCAAGTTCTTGTTGCACACATATCTTGCATTTATCGTGTAATAAGAACTTATCTCTGAAAATTGTTGGGTGATACATGGAACCATGTATCACATCGGTTAGTGTCTTATAAGGTTGGTATTTATAAGTGTACACATTGTTTGGCGATCCTCATTTTTCACTAAGTGTTGGCAAGTGTACATCCTTGTATTGGTGACTTGTTATCACAACCTTAAGTAAAGGCAACTGTAATTTTCGGTGACCATGTATACATCATTGTTACCGCCATGTATACCATCGGTGACCTCCATGTATACCATCGGTGACCTCATCTGTATCGGTGACCTATTGCACACAATCGGTGACCTCATCTTTATCGGTGACCCAATACATCATCGGTGACCTTTATGTATACCATTGGTGACCCAATACATCGGTGACCCAATCCTCATCATGATTCGGCATGTGGTCTGAATATTAAAGTTAGTTGGTACATCAAAAATTCCACATTTTGATGTACAGCCCTTGATTGGATAGTCTTCGATTTTCCAATACTTGAAGTATATTTTAGACCTTCAAAAGAACCTGTAAAAGATCAATCATATAAGAGAGAAGGTTCGTCACCAAATCATCGGTGACCCGACAATAAGTATTTGAAATTTTGTGATATTACAAATGGTATCAGAGCGTTAGTTTAATTGAACTATGTTAATGCAAGCCTAGACTTAAACTAAGCATAGAAGATTTTGGTCTTGACGAGGGACTAAAGATTGATTTATGGTGACGAGAGTAATGGTTTAAGCTAATTTGGGGTTTGTGAACCTAGTCTTAAACCAAATCAAAATATTATGGATAAGGTCCCTGTGGTTCTCATTTTCTTATGGATAAGGTCCCTATGTCTAACAAAATTTAACAAAGTTCGTTAACTCTGTTAACTCAATGGAAATTTTGGTCTTTTTAAACCACAAACACCAAATCTATAATTTACTTTATTAAACTTATATATAAGTTATTTAAGCCATTTATTTAATATACTACTTTTACCATATTTATAATTTTAATGTGATTTTATTTTTTTTATTAGAAACATTTTATATTTCATTCATTAAAAGTTAGCGTACATAATTTACATTTAAAGAACTTATTTATTTTTATTCAAACAACATTTAAGAAAATTATAATTTTCAGCAAAATCACATATCATTCACAATTAGTTATTTTTTTGAAAATATTTATTTAATCATATATGATTTTAAAAATGTTTTTCTAACATTTTGAAAAAAATATTAATTGTGGATCACTTATGAACAAATGTTGTTTGTATGCACAGATGCATTAATTTTTTTGTTCTTAATTAAATAATCCGTACATCAATCATTGATCTATGCATAATAAACAACATATGTTCATAAGTGATTCACAATTAACTATTTGTTAATAATTAGTTAATTCATATATCAACTAGTGATGTATTCATATGATTAGAAAGATATTTTCAAAAACTAACTAATTATGAATCATATGTATTTTGTCAAAAATTATAACTTTTTTGTTGTTTGAATAAAAAAAATCTTTAAATGAAAATTAATTACTCTTACTTTTAATGAATGAAATATAAAATGTTTTTTTGATAAAAAAAATAAATTCATATTAAAATTACAAATATGGTAAAAGTAGAATATTAAATAAATGACTTAAATAACTTATATGTACGTTTGTAGTTTGTATATATGTTTAATAAAATGAATTACAGATTTGGTTCCTTTGATTTAAAAAGATCAAAATATCCCTTGAGTCAATGGACTTAACGGATTTTGTTAAACTTTGTTAGGCAGAAGGACCCTATTCATAAGAAAATGATAACTACAGGGACCTTATCTATAATTTCTTAAGTCTAGAGACGATAGTCATAATTTTTTATATGCCACAGGAACCAAATCCATAATTCACTTTTAAAATTATAATACCTAGTTTAAAACAGGGACTATTTTTCTTAATAGCTGGTACCAAAAGTATAATTTACTTCCAATTAAATAAGATATATTTTAATCAATTTTCTTATTTTCTTTATACTAAAATAAGGAAAGCATATTATAATTTTTATTTTGTAAAATAAAAAAAGAAAAACGAAAGAGGATGATTATCCTTTTTTTACTTTACAAATATTTAAATTTTAAAATATAATATGTTTTTTATTTATAAAATATTTTTTTTAAACATAATATAAAATAATGTAAATAAAACACACCTTATATATTTAACTAAGTTAAAAAACAGTTAGACAGAGAAATCAAAACGTTTGAAAATTGTTAAACATGAGATACCAAATCCAACTTTTTAAAGTCTAATTTAATAACAATATTCTATTAAAAATATTACCAAATTTAATTCTTTACATGACACTGACTTTCCTTCTCCTACTTTCTTCCTTTATTCGATAAATAGTTAAATAACAGGTGTTTTGATAATTT
Source organism: Silybum marianum (assembly GCA_036898165.1). Taxonomy (NCBI): domain Eukaryota; kingdom Viridiplantae; phylum Streptophyta; class Magnoliopsida; order Asterales; family Asteraceae; genus Silybum; species Silybum marianum. The sequence goes on along the minus strand of CM072531.1, from coordinate 16,375,364 downwards.
GTTCTTTGAAGAGTTCCATAACCATGCCTTACCCACTTTCCTTCTCTCTCCTCCTCCCCTTCTCCTTCTTCATCTCCATCGCTGCTCAATCTTATTTAACTTACCCAAATTGCCCTTCCTACAACTGTAATGGTCTCAATATCAGCTACCCCTTTTGGAAAATAGACAATCAACCCCGGTACTGCGGTTATCAAGGTTTCGGAATCAACTGCTCCAAGATCAATGGAACGGATCGTCCAATCATTGATTTCCGCGGAACTTCTTACTATGTTGGTAATATATTTTACGAACCTCCGGGTCCCAGTATTACTCTGGTGGACAACGATGTTTCTCCGATTCGCTCATGCCCGAGGGTGCCCCATAACGTCGACTTGCAAACGATGCCTTTCAATTTCTCGTCGCTTAACGTTAACCTAAGTTTCCACTTTAATTGCACTAGAATCCCAAATTTTGCAACTCCGATACCGTGTTTGGAGTTGGAAACAAGAAAGTCGTGTGTTAATCTTATGAGTTCCGAGCCGGAGGATTTTGATTGGGGTAGCTACTCATGTAACGAGGAAGTGGTAAAGACGGTATTGGATGCAAACCTTCCTTATGATCGGCTTGGAACGGAATTCGGTGTAGTCTTGAGCAAAGGATTCGATCTAAACTGGCGGAGCGTGGAGGATTGCGGTAAGTGCGAAGAGTCGAAAGGGTGGTGCGGTTTCGATAACAGTACCATGGAGTTCATGTGCTTTTGCTCTGACGGTAGGACGACTACAGATGACTGCGAGACCAAGAATGGTACGTATGTTCATTAGGACTGCGATTTCAATTACATTCCAGTTTTAACCTCTATTAGTTCACATCTATAATTCACTATAACAAAATTAGGTTTATACGACGCCTAATGTGTTCAGTTGTCCTAATAGAGTGTTTTATAGGACTAAATAATATGTCATATATAAAAGTGTTACGATAAGTTTATAGGACGGTTTTAAGCGTTGTAACAAAAAATTTAGGACTTTTTTAAAATAATGCATGGTATTAGCTAGTTTTTATGACAATTTTGAGAAATGTCCTATAAACCCTTAATTTTATAGCACACTTGTATTTATAGGAAAAATGTCCTATAAAATAGCTAATATGTCACTTTAATTTAAAAGGGTTTTAAAAAACTTGTTACTACGTCCAAAACTGTCCTCAAAGGTTATCTTATTGCAACACTTTTAGATAAGATGTTTAATTTTTTGGTCCAATAAAATAAAGTCCTATAAGGTAACCACTAAGACGCTTAAATACTTTGAACGTCCTATAAAATAGCTAACATGATACTTTATTTGAAAAAAATGTTTTAAATTTTATTTATTATGACGTCTAAAAACGTCTTCTAAACGTATTGTACGCAACACTTTTAGACAAGAGACTCAATTTTTTGATTCTATAATTTTTTTATAAGACACTCGATTAGAAGGTTTAAATACTTTTGACATCTTATAAACTCAATATTATTACACTGGTTACACTACAATATTCAATGGGTGTTTTAGGTTACTTGCCACAAATTGATTGGATAAAAATATAAACAACGGATTTTATACGGGTTGTTAAAATATAAGGGGCTCAAACTGTTTAACCAGTTCGCACGGCACCAAACGAACTGTGTGGTTTAAAAGCTTCATGGTATGTTTTGTTTTGAATATCTTTATGCGATATGATTTGCGATTTAGAATTATTCAAATCGTGCTTCAAAAGCAATGTTGATAGGTGATGACATTTTGATTTACCAAATTTCTATTTTTATATATTTTTAATATAATTTTAATTAATATTTGAATATTATTATGATATTTTTTAGGAAATTTAATTATTATAACCATTTTTCAGAAACTTTTTACCCAAATAACCATTTAATACTCTAAATTTACTAAAATGATCAAAACTTACTCGAAATACATACCGAAATAAATAAGGATCGAAGGTTTTTTTAATTCTGATTGAAACCTACTCGAAAATATGGAAACCTACTCGAAATATGCAAGCCTACTCGAAAATATATGGAAACCTACTCGAAATTTACTCGAACATATGGAAACCTACTCGAAAATATTGAAACCTATTCTGTTTACTAGAAAATTTGAAACCTACTCGAAAATATGTTAGTTTACTCGATCATTACTTGAAATTTTGAAACCTACTCGAATTGGGCATGATTTCGAGTAGGTTTGTTCCATTTCGAGTAGGTTTCAATCAGAGTTAAAAAATATTCGATCTTTATGTATTTCGGTATGTATTTCGAGTAAATTTTGATCATTTTATTAAATTTAGAGAGAAAATAGTTATTTGGGTAAAAAATTTCTAAAAAATGGTTATAATAATTAAATTCCCTATTTTTATGACATTTAAATAAATATTGTAATGATTTGATGTGAAGATAATTTAAGTTATTAACAATGTTAGACCATCTTTAACAATATCTTCATAAATTTTTTTAGTAAACTACGATTTTGGTCCCTATGGTTTATTGTTTAGAACGATTTTGGTCCGTGTGGTTTAAAACCTGCTTTTTTAGTTCCCGTGGTTTCATTTTGCTACCATTTTCGTCCTTACATCTAACAAGTTAAAAAGTGCTGTTAAAAAGTTTGAAAAAAATTACATATTTAGTCCGTATGTTACATACACTTTAAATACATAATCCTAATTTCATTTATCATCTTAGGGGTGTTTGGATGAGCTTATTGACTTATAACTTATCACCGGTCTGGAAAAGTGCTTATGAAAAACTCATAAGTTGAAATTTTTGACTTTTTCAAAAATGACTTATTCCCGGTTTGACACCGGATAAGTTGTTTTACCCAAACACTCAAAACTCCTTATTACCGATGTCACACCGGAATAAATCAATAAATTGTTTTGATAATACTAAACAAACACCCCCTTAATTAACTCTTAGTTTGACACTTATATATATATATTATCATTTTTTTCTTTCTTTATTATTTTTTTAATACTATATATACATATCATTTTAATACTGTTATATATATTTTAATACTTTTTATTTCTTTATATAGTTATAATCATTTTCGAAACATACGATATAATTAATAAAAATAATTTTTTTTGATATTTTAACTAATAATTTTTTTTAATATTTAATCGAAGTTTTATTTATTTGTTTGAAACAGGTTGGTATTTCTATAGATTTCTTTTAAAAAAAGGCTGGTTTAAAATGGGAAAAAATTGCAAATCATTAAAATTATTGATAAATAAGTGATATTTTCTTTTTTTCAAAGTTTTATATTTATTTTAAAATATCATCTGAAAAAGTTAAATAGAATTCGAGAAAAAATAATTTTATTTATACCCAACCGGTTGTTTTTATTAAATGTACTTTACTCTCACTATTCTAAAAAATAGTGAAAAAAATAAGAAAATAAGTACTTTTTAAAAAAATAGTGAGAGTAAAATACATTTAATAAAAACAATCGGTTGGGTATTAATAAAACTTTTTTTTTCTCGAATTATATTAAACTTTTCAGATGATAATTTAAAATAAATATAAAACTTAAAAAAAGATATCACATATTTATCAATAATTTTAAAGATTCATAACTTTTTCCATTTTAAACCGATCTGTTTTTAAAAGAAGTTTAATTAGAAATACCAGCCGGTTTCAAATAAATAAATAAATAAAACTTCGATTAAATAACAATAAAAAATTATTAACTAAAACATCAAAAACATTATTTATTTTTATTAATTATATCGTATGTTTTTAAAATGATTATAACTATATATAAATAAGGAAAAAGTATCAAAATATATATAACTTATATAGTATTAAATTGATATATATATATAGATAGTATTAAAATATAATAAAGGAAGAAAAACAAAAATGATAATATATATATATATATATGTGTGTGTGTGTATAATATATTTATTCATAAATGTCAAATTAAGAGTTTATTAAGATGATAATGAAATTTAGGATTGAATATTTAAAGTTTATGTAACACAAGAACTAAATATGTAACTTTTCGAAACTTTTTAACAACACTTTTTAACTTTGTTAAATGTAAGGACGAATACAGTAGCAAAATGAAACCATAGGGACCAAAAAAGCAATTTTTAAACTACAGGGACCAAAATCATTACAAACAGTAAACCATAGGGACCAAAATCGTAGTTTACTTTTTTTTTTTTTAAATGTAGACTCAAAATTAAAAATCTTTAAAAAATATTTCATTTATTATAACATCATCTTCATTTTGAAGATTACAAAATTTATTATATTATTAAAATATTATATATTTTTCATAAAATATTCTAAACATTTAATTTTAATTTTTTTATTGATGGAACATAATAAAAAAAGTTTTTCTTTCATGATAATCATTTTTGAAGATTTCTCTAAATTTGGAGATTTTTGTAATCTCTTTCATAATTTCTTCATTTTGAAGAAACTTTTATAGATGCTGTTGGAGAAAAAAATTGCTTAAAATCTCTATTTTATTCATTTTAGAAATGTTGTTGAAGATGCTCTTATGATATTACTATATTAATTTTTATCATCAGTAATCTTTGTATTTTCATATAAAAATAAGTACTTTATTTTGATGTACAATTGATTATTTAATTTTGAATGAGTAAAGAAACCAAGAAATTTAACCAAGAAATTTAGAACTGCAATCTTAGAATCATCATACTTAGGTCTGCACCGCGTTTTAATTTGTGGTGTTTCTCTTTAGTGGTTTGAAACTACAAAAGATAGAGGCATTGATTCTATGGATTTTTCCACCAGTAATTTCCTATAAGTCATCGGACAAATTATCGATAGATTTTTTTATAAATTATTGTTAATCTGTTGGTAATTACGATCATCGATCACATTTTCTACAACAATAAAATCGGTCATAGCATCTATGTTTAGAGAAAATGCTTAAACAATATATTATTTAATTAATTTATACACTCGGTCAAAACTGCACCATAACGTATATATATTAAACGTACACTCAGTCAACATGTCTTGGTCAACCATACATGTTTATCCCATAATAATAATATTTTTGATTTTGGAAATAATTTTTTCATGCTATTAAAACATAGGAAAACTACTTTCCGGTATATTTTAGTAATTACAATTAATTTTATATGATAATGCATACTTTTAAATGCAATTGAATTGGAAAACTGAAATTGGATACTATATATAAATATATTCAAATCTTGAAATAGATTATGTTAATGTTCAAATATTTTAATAACTAAAATTTTGGTAATTGTTCTTACATTGGTTTGAAAAACATTGTAAAGAAGTTTATGTAAAATAATAAGAATTTATGGTTTTCTTTAATATTAATATATAGTATTACTATAACAACATTAAGTTTATAGAGGAAGGTTTATCTGAGTACGGTAACAATTTACGAAAATACAAGAACAATCCTCAGCCAATCATTTTTTGACATGAATATTTTCATTTACAAAATCACATATGATTTATATAAATAATCATATGTGATTTTGTATAAAATCATAAATGATGCGGACGAATTTCCATGCGACTTAAGTGGCTCCAAAAGCCGTCCGTTACGGTTAGTGCAAAATCACATTTGATCTTGTATATGAAAAAAGCTTCCCGCATTCTCATAAATTGTTATCGTACTCGTATGAACCCGCCCCTAGGTTTATATATAGGACCCCAAAAATGTTTTAAGGGTTCCCTTATGATATGTTATAGAACTTAAGTTTATAAGACAAAACAAAAAATGTTTTACCTAAAAGTGTAACGGTAGATTTATAGGTTTTTTTTGACGTTTTATTAACAAGGTTTTTAGGATTTTTGTTTTTTGGCGTTCTAACAACGTTTTAGGACTTTTTTTTAACGTTTTAACAAGGTTTTGAGGATATTTTGAAAAATGTGTCTTATAAACACAAGTTTTCTGTAAAAAAAAATGTTTATACAAAAATTGTCCTAAAAATGTTCAATAAAACTATTGTCACACACTCTATATAGAATGACTTATAGTTTGGTAATATAAACAGTATGCTATTATAAGACTTAAACATTTAGAATACCTTATACACCTGACTTTGTTAGATAATAATGTACCTAGGAGTTAATTAAAATTAGTTTAAATAAATAATTAATATATTTATAATAAAAAATATGATACAAAACGGGTACATTGTTGAAAGCTTATTTAACTTCAATATAGGCAATCCATATGTCAATTCATTATTATTTATAGAACTATTATTTAATTTCTACTTGAATAGTCAAAAATCCCAAAAGTCAAAACAGGCGACTCGGTGTGTTTCTTCAATCATCTCCTTTCTCCTCCATTGAAATTTCGAGCTATGCAACTTTTGTTGACCATTCATTTATTATTTTATCCACACGATACTTGCATGCATCCTCCACCAAAATGAACATTTCATAACCACATGTTAACGTCAAAACATTTTGTGCATTTTAGAGAAATAGTACCAGAGAATTCACAAACAGTCTATATCTAGCCTACAAGAGTAATCGGTCAACAATTCAGCACCCAAATAATTAAATCAATCGAAAGAATTAAATTCTCAAAGAATAAAAGTCTAATTAGGTCCCTTGACTTCAATTATAAACAACCCACAAACTATTCCATCAATTTTTAACTTCAAAAGCTAAATCGAAATAAACTTAGAAAAACAATAAACCACACGACTGGCCCGTGACCCTACCTGTGAGTCCTTAACCGAAAAAACAAGATCACTCGCACGCACCTAGCCACGTGGTCATTGACTCATTGTCATTGTATCACCCATGCAAACCTCTGGTTTCACACGGAAACTCACCCAACTCAGAAATTTGATTCTCAAATCCTCGATAATGAATACCGGGTACAAACCACACCCAAAATCAATAAAATCAAATAATTAGATGCGATGATTTTCAAATCCACTTGCAAACAGTCACTTATCAGTCACTCCACCCAAAATATTGGATTAAAAACCCTTCAAATTAAAGAATATCAAAACCTTTAATAATATACTTGAAAATCAATGATTCCAGATTCAGAGAAATAAATCAATCTCCAAACACTAGATATATGCTTATATAGAAGATTCATTTAGAAAACTCTTAACATTTCTCAATTTTATCCAACCGAACCTCTATAACACAAAATAATCTAAAATCATCACAAAGAGAAGAAATACGAATTCCCTGGCAGGAACAATTAAGTCTCATGATTTAATAGAAACCTCATATCACGATGAATTTTAACCAATAAAAGGTTGTCTTATCAAATCCGTCATATTTCCAATGTAAAAGATCAATCAAATAGCATAGACCTTGAACATTTGAAGGTTTTGAAATAATACCTCAAGTAGAGAAGAGTTGCAATTAAACTCCTCCTTCTACAATCCTTCATCTCTCTCTCTCTCTCTCGAATATTTATTTTGCTCCAAGAAACTTTTTCTTCTTTTCACTATAGAGCAACTCGCGAATGGTACAATAATGTAGAAACCAAACAAGCCATCAATTTACATTAATGACCCTTATGGAACTCAAGGTTTCTCCGATCAAGTTAACATACCTTCATTAATGACAAAAATGAAAGTTGCGTTATTACATAAACTCATCCAAATAACCATGTAGTTGTCCCCATACAACACATATATCTAACTTGTCTTATGTTGTTTGACGAGCATAAATAGAACAAGCAAATATACGAAAATAATGAAGCATATTAATTTTTTACCATTCCATACCTCATTGGGAATCTTCTTTCCAATGGACATGAAATACTATTAATTATGTGATTTATAGTAGCAAGTGTGTCAACCTAAAATCCCTTGGAAAGGCCTACTCATAAGCGCATACACCCGACCCTTCTACAAAATAGTTTGATTCATATGATTTCAACCATGTTTGATTTAGAATTAGCAATAATTAAGTAACTTCATATCCTTACTCACCAGAATTATCAGAACATAGGAGTTTCACCTTCTTTGTAGTTTTTATCTCAAAGGCTCAACCGATGTAAACAATATATCAACTTGTCTGACTTCACCAATTTGTGCTTCATTACATGCAGAGAGTTTTTGTTAGAGAAATCATCCAAGAAGTAAACAAAGTAGTGACCACCACCAAGACAAGAATTTGTTTGCCCCAAACATCATTGTAAACGTAATCAAACACACCTTTTTGCTTCCTACTATCAATAACGAAGATCTAGATCGTTCTTTGATGTGTGATGCAATCAGATATAAAAAAACAAGTGGTATCCAAATCCTATAAGACATTCATTCCTACACAAGCATCTCCTATAATCATTTAGCTCAAAAGGATTAATGTACAAAATATTTTATGACATTACTCCATAAATGATAGCCATTCATGCCTGTGTTAAACATCATCATGTCAATAGTAACGGTTCTTTGAACCTAAGCCTAGAAAATTGTTGTTGTTCCCAAGGGAGTCCACAAGAGTGTATAAGTATAAGAAAATTTGTAGAAAGGGGTGGAATGAATACAAACACAAACACTTTTAAGTTTTAAATGAGTTTATTAGAAATAAACAAATTTATAGATTGTCTGCGGAAATAAGAACAAGTACAAAATACCTATTCTAAAAGCAATCTAGAATCACTAAGAGATGATGCACAACATATGAAAGGAAAAAAGCAGAGGTTTGAGAAGAGATATGTATGCATGAAGATGAAGATGAGGTTCTTCATCTATTTATACCCAATGCATCAAATGCAAGTCAGAAGGTACATGTCACGTGTTAAGTTTCCATTGGAGACTTGTCCTTAGTCAATAAAGTAACCTTACTTTTAGCCGAATATGAATAGTTGACCTTTCAGAGTTGGTAGGCACGTGGGAGGCAATAAAGTAACACCGTACGTACTTTCTAACATAGGTCATGGGGAGGTTGTCCTTTGTGCATCGAGGATAAGACAAATTCTAATCTTGTTGAGTACGCTTCTTTTGATCGCTGATACCAAGGGCTCAAGGAGGAATCCTTCAGGTATCACTGAATCATACTCAGGATTTCACACTTCATTTAGATAATCTTTTCTAACACTGAACCATCGAGGATAAGACAAATTCTAATCTTGTGAAGTGAGATCTGCCGAGAGTGAATTTTTTTTCCTGAAAGGCAGTTAACACACTCACACATCATTTCCCGGGGTATCTGGGCTCCCACTTAAGGGTGCAACCCGACTAATCCCCAGCGCCCATGAACCAGCCCTATGGACTGGCCCATGAACTCGCCCATGATCCGGCCCAAAGGACCGACCCACTAGCTAGGATACCTTAGAATTGTCAGCTGTGGGGTTTGAACCCTCGCTAACCAGGGATACCATCCACTGGCGACTTAGGATGTTACCTCCACCCGCTAGGCTAGACAACCTTTGGTTGTCGGGAGTGAAATAGTATGATACCTAATCAAACACCCATTGTTGGTCAACTTCTAAATAACCTAATATATGATACAATAAATTTCATGGCTATAGATGAACTATCATTAGTCTCATGTATCTTCTTGAGTTATGAATGGTCCATGACCAAATGACCTGCTGCAATCACTGTATATAGCCTTTTTCTTTAGATTCCCTCTCGTATAGGGATTTCTTGAGTTGGAATGCCTGCTACTATCCCCGAGTCACCCATATCTTTTAACTCCTTTCAAATGTCTATACTAAGAATACAATTTTTTATAATAGGTAAATTAACTGTATTCCAAAAATATATGAGGCTATTCATCAAATCCGTAGAGACACTCAAAGTGCAAGCATCAATATTATCATCGTTAACTCTTTCTCATGCTTTATAGGGTGGTCTTCATTTTCATGATCGAATAATTGAATATCATTATGTGGCTCTTAATTGTCATTCCTCTTGCCTTATGTATGTAAGGCATTACCTTAGAGACTCAACCTATTTGTGAGTGGAATATGAAATACCAATACTCCAACTTGAAGAAAATCAGTTCAGAAGTAGTCTCTTAAAATATCATAGTGATCAAAGCTAAGTATATATGTGTGTTTGTCTATTGTTTCATTTCCCTTTACTCTTGTTGCAACAAAGTATCATCATCCAACTCTTCCAGAATATACACAATCGAATGAAATGATTCGCTTCTTAAACCACTTTCGTGTTCCTCTGCCATCTGCCAAAATCCTTGCCACCATTCCATTTCTTCATATGCAACTAGCTCTTAAAATGTTGTATGAGCCTTTAACGTATTTCAACAAGTACTTGTAGAAAAAATATTTTCTTTCATATCATATATTATATCAAAAGTTCATTATGCACCAAGAGCTGACAAACACTTTTCAACAAATCAATAACAAACCATAGGCTCACTAACCAAAATAAATGCCCAGATACCACTTTTTTGGGGGAAAATCATTCAACCACAAGATGTACGAATGTCCCAATCAAAATCAACAAAAATACCAATAGGAATTCCAACATGTCTATCAGTGTCTATTAATGAAGATAACCAACAATACTACTAAAATAATGATGCAATTAAATTATTAAAATGAACAGAAACAATTTAACACAATTCCGTTATTGTTCCGATAGTGTACATCTTCATAATAGAGACACATATTTCTATATTGATAATAACTTAGGATCGCAATGATATTTATTAACTTACAATGATCTTTTCCATAGGAATATGAGTTCTAGATGACTCACCTCAATTAGGTATTTAAATGAACATGGCTAAACAAGTTGCATACATAAGTGTCCCAAGCTTAAGGAACTTGTACGTCAACTCCACACCTAGTTGCATCATCGTTGATTATTACTACAAGTTTTCTCTTTTGTACACATGGCGTCTAGGCGACTTTGCAACTCGCCTAGAAGTTACTTACCTCCACTACCCTGTAACTCGCCTAGAAGTTACTTACCTCCACTACCCTGTGTATCATAAGAAGTACAAATATTGTGTACTAATAAAGCCTTGATTTCAAGGTTTCTTTTACTAAGACCCCTTTCAGGTGATTTTTGTTCTTAATACTTCCCAAAAAATCTTTAATATAACCGTTTACTGATATTGCAGGGCTTACATGGAAAGAGAAATTGTGTAAGTTATCCTTCTATTATCTTATATGATTCGGTGTAAATTATGAAGTATGGTGGTAGGGGAGTTTGAGGAATCCACCATACAAAATGGTGGGATCCTAAAAAAATGTGGAAATGAGGTTCGCATACACAAACATAGCTCTATTTCCTTTTAAAAATATATTAATCATAAATAATGTTTTTGAAGTGTTATAATAGCAATAGTTACTTTTTCCCCATTACAACAGTTATTGGAGTTGGAGTTGCTCTACTATCAATGGTAGTCATATTCATAATATATCGCATTGTGAAGTCTTCATTAAGAAACTTCATAGCCACATTTGAGATCAAAACCGAGGATGACAAATGTGTGGAGGAATTTGTCGTGCAATATGGATCCTTAAGTACAAAAAGGTACAAATATGTTGATATCAAGAAAATGACGAACTCATTCCAAGTTAAATTAGGACATGGAGGTTTTGGAATTGTGTTTAAGGGAAATCTATCAGATGGTCGTCATGTGGCAGTAAAAGTATTGAACTCTTCAAAAGCAAGGGGACAAGAGTTCATAAACGAAGTTGCGAGCATAGGTCGGACTTCTCATGTTAATATTGTTACTCTCATGGGATTTTGCTTCGACCATAACAAAAGAGCTCTCGTATACGAGTTCATGCCAAATGGATCTTTAGACAAGTTTATATGTCATCATGTTCCTCTGAATATAAGTGAACACATAGGAATAGGAAAGTTGTATGAGATAGCACTTGGAATAGCACGAGGTCTTCACTACTTGCATCATGGTTGCGACACTCGTATTTTGCATCTTGACATAAAGCCACAAAACATCCTTCTCGATGAAAACTTTTGCCCCAAAATAGCGGATTTTGGACTTGCTAAATTGTACTCTAGGAAAGAGAGTATTGTTTCTATGTTAGAGGCTAGAGGCACCATTGGGTATATTGCCCCGGAAGTTTTTAACAGAAACTTTGGAGGAGTCTCCCATAAATCGGACGTGTATAGTTATGGGATGTTGATACTAGAAATGGTTGGTGGAAAGAAAAATGTTGACATTGTTATTGATTCTGGTCATACGAGTGAGTTGTATTTTCCTTATTGGATTTACAACCGTCTCAAGAAGGAGGAAATCCTATTAGATTGTGTAACAACCATTGAAGAAAATGATTATGTTAAAAAGATGACAATAGTTGGCTTATGGTGTATACAAGCTAATCCAATGCAAAGGCCGTCCATTAATGAAGTGATTGAAATGTTAGAGGGAAGCACGGAGGAGCTGGAAGTTCCTCCAAAACCGTTCTATTATTCTCCTCCACGACCCCCAATTTCCACATTTAGCAGCACCCAAGAAGCAAGTCAAGATCACTGTACTTCAATAAAGTCTTGAAATGTTAATGTACTCGGACTATATGCACGATGGTTTGAAATTTTCTAGAGAAGAAAACCTTATATAAATTTTCTTGTTTTGCATTTATTCAAGCTTTTACAAGGGATCATAATCCTTGTTATTTCTTCTTTTATTTCTTCTGATGGTAGGTTTTGTGTCATTTTTTTATTCGATCCATATTTAGGGATTCTTAAATGAAGACCAACTATTATTATATCTAAATTTTAATTTAGTGTTTTTCTTTTACTTCAAAAAGAAATCACCTCCATAATCGTATTTTTATCTTTTCTCCATTATCTTACAAGGCATAAAAATCAAATGATGTTACATCTAGCACTTCAAGATCATATTTGGTTGGCTTGAAATACAAAGGATAACACTACAAATCTAGGGCGTTTCACCGATGGATGATGCCAAAAAAGGTGAAATTCGTTTTTGATTCATCGATGAATGTCAGCCATACAAACATTCGTGGGTGATGCCTTCACCGATGGATAACCCACAGAACTATTACCGACAGATCAACAACGTGACTTATCACTGACGGAAGCATCACCGATAGATCACAATGGTCGTATCCCATCATCACCGATGGTTTTCTGCATGTGATTATTATAAATTTAAAAAAAATAAAAATGTATTTTATACAAAACCTACCCATACAACAAAAATACCAAATAGTTCATACACTTATAAAAAATATTGTTATTACAAATTCAAAAGCTCGGTCCATGATCCAACTAGGGGATCGAGGGTCCACCATAATGCGTAATAAAAGTATTAATTTGAGCCGATAATGAGACCTATTGAGATAATACAGCAACGTACTCGGCTTGTCATATCACCATTTCTGCACTCCACTTCCTTTCGGCCTCCAACTCGGCCCGATACTGATCTTCCAGCCACCTGTCATTCTCCTCTAACTTTGCCAATTTATTTTGCACCTCGGCTACCTATAATATATTCGATATTAACAAAAATCAATAATTTATATAAACGAATCGTACCTCCATGGAAGATCTAGGTATGATCTCTAGATGCTTCTACCGACGCTGCAATCATCGGTCATGTGGGAGGTCCCGAACCCAAAGAGATGACCCTTTCTCCGTCCTCCGACACTCTGCTCCCACAGACGTGGGACATCGGAGGTATGGTGTCGGGATCTGTGCTAGGTTGTGCCTCATCCCCAAGCTGCGAATACCGCTCCAATGGTTTTACTGAAACAAAAACAGATTACCGACGGATCGATAAGGATTTTATAAAAATGAATAAAAACTAAATTATATAATAATCTGTGAGTGATTCATAGGTAATTAGTTAATTACCAACATATTACGGATGAAAAATAATTAAAAATAACGAATAAATTATATATTTATGCGTTTTAATTATAAAATTACCAACGGATAAAATTTTGTCAGTGGATATTCATTACTTCAATGATCCATCAGGAATCACCGACGAGAGTGGATTGTTAGTAATATTTCATCGGTGACAACTTTCGTCTAATAGCGTGCAATGGTTTTAAAGTGTTTTTGTTGCAGTATATTTATGAGTACATCCAATAAAGAACGTATTTTACAATACTGAAAAAAACGTTTTTCTTGAACTACCTTATTTTTATCATCCCAAAATACTTGTAATATAGCATTCAAACTTCTAGGTAATCATTTTACTACAACCATTCAAACTTCTAGGTAATCATCCTAAATTAAGTTGTTTTTTTTTGTTTTTCTGCACGTATGCATTATGCATGTTACAAATTATTTGTATACACAAGTGCATAAGTCCAGATGAAGGGATCCAGGGGTGTTCTTCAAGTTTCCATTTTTTGAGTTTTTCCCCTAAACCTGACCAACCATGTATATATATATAGGGTAGGGATCATACGAGAACCACCCCTTTTTAAAGTAATAAAGGAACTCTTTATGGACCACATATGATGTGTGTCCCACATAATATTAAATCATTTCTGATTTAATATTAAATCATATTAAATCAGAAATGATTTAATATTATGTGGGGCCCACATCATATGTGGTCTAAAAGGTGTCCTTTTATTCCTTTAAATTTACAAAGTTCTCATTTGAACCTTCCTCTATATATATATATATATATATATATACTAGCAATGTGCCCGTGCAATGCACAGGGTGAGAAATTTTAATGTAAGCAGAAATTGAAAAGCCATTGGATGTAGCAAAGTTGGTAAAGTGATGGAGTGTCTTTGTTCAAGTTCGAATCCTATTGGGTATAGGCTTGAACCCCTCCGCTAGCCTTAGCCATTGAGTAAGCTCTAAAATACCTCCTCACGTATGAAATAACCATAGCGCACTCATAGTCAAAGAACAAAAATGGATGATATTACTTGTCAATCTAAGGACACTAAAACATTTTGATGGATTCATTCTTCGAAAGAATCTATATCATTAAGCAGAGATAAAAAATGACGGAAACATACAAAAGCCACCATGTAAATTGCTAAGTAGCCAACCCATCAAGAAACATTTGTATCGTAACAATTACTTTGTTCTCAACGCTTCCCATTTTCATGGAATGGCAAAGATAAATAAATAATTTTACGTTTTTATCTATCATCAGACACAAAAAGGATCCCAAACTAAAACAACATCCTTTAAAACAAATCCTCAAATACAATTTCCATCTCAGTAAAATCCTACCTTATATGGTGTTCTGTGGTTTAAGTATTCTTCAATGGGTTAAATCAATCAGAGGTACTTAGATAACCTCAAAATTGAACTCAAATTGTTGAATTGCGATCATACGTGGTGAACAATAGATAAAAATCCTTTTTGGTATGGTTTTAAGTCGATCCTTAATAATTTGAATTCAACATTGACGACCTACATTGTATACAAAGTGTTCAACTACAATAATCCATCAACAACAAGCGCATTTTCAATCTTACATTCCATGGTTCAATATCATAATTCTAAAAATCCCTGGAATCAGGTTTAGTGCAAGCATGCACCACCAATCAAAAAATACATTGAAATTCAAACGGATCTGGTAAAAATAGAATATATAAGTATATCAGCTTCCTTCAAAACAATTAAAATGCAGTCATAGATCAATTGCACTGTAGGTTTTTGAATCATATATAAAGGTGGTTGAATTGAATTTGATAATATATATGATCATGAATTGGGTGATAAACATGCACACCAAAAACACTCAAACCTCAAAGGTTATCCCAAATAATTAAAATCCTAGAATCATATATTAGTTAATTACCATTAGTTAGAAGAATAAAAAACACATCTAGAAAATGTTATGCAGACATACTTGGACAACAATTTCTATGTCGAAATGGATTGATAGTGTGTATTTATACCCGGTAAGAACTTATCAGGTAAGAGTCACCACCCTCCCTTACCTTACAAATGAGTCGATCCTAGCCTCCCTTCCAACACCTTTATGCGTACTTAGAGCCGTTTACCAGACGCTTACCCGGGTAAGCGCTTACCAAGTCAAATTACCTTTCCGGATGAACATGATAAGGACCAAGAATCTTATCTGGTAAGAACAAATACAATGACCAAGAGTCTTACCCGGTAAGTAAGGGTGACGACTCTTACCACTTAGAGCTTATTGGAGCACTACAAATTGTCACCATCCTCTTCAAATAGGCAAGTGCTCTCCGAGATTTCAAGAGATAAACCATTGATATTTTTATATTACGTACTGACAGACCATTAATCTACCCTAAAAGCATCGGCTTATTTGATATGATGCAAACATAAGTGGTCTATGATGACAGAATGTAGATATTCATATCCTGTAACATATGTATATATACACATTTAATTAGACGTATAAAAGAAAAGGGTTTTTACTCTGTAGTTCTTCCATGGAGCATGCCATACAGCACGTGGGGTTCTCTCCATAAGAGCTGCAATTGAAAGATTTCTACAAGAAACAAGTCAACCCATTAAAACCACAAAAGGCAAGAAGGTTGCGTTTATTACACATGTTGAAAAGGATTTCCAGTTGAATTATGTGCACTCATATTAGAAAATAATGGCACATAGGGATGATTCAACATAATAAAACTAATATTACAAATCACGGCTAAAAGCTTCAAATCATAGTCAAATTCAACCATCAGCAAACAAAAACTAAGATAAAGCATCGGAAAAAAAATTGATTTGGTGCATACAAAACCGAAAAACCAACCTCGATTCACGTCTATGGGTGCTATGCAAGAGCAAAATTGGAATCGAACAGTAGTTAGGGTTTTGGTAGTTACCGTGGAACCGAATCTTGTTTCAAAAGCAAATTGAAGATGGTGATGACCGAAATCGTAAGATGTATAGAGAGAGAGCGCGAAATTTGAAATTTGAATCTAGAAATTGTGGAAAATATAAAAATGAATAGTCAAGCGAAATGGATATGTAACAAAAATAGATATGAGCTGGAAAGTTTGAATATTCCCTAGAGCAGAAAGAAAAACTCTTTAGAGGAAGAAAGAGAACTGTGTAGATACCAAATTTCCATGGGTAATCTGAAAAGTTATACGGTGAACAAAAAAAATCAAAACACAAACATAAAACGGTAAGATGTAAAGTTTATGTTAGGTCTATTATTATTTAATTGTGACAAAATAAGGAAAAGATATGCTTGATTGTAAAAGGAAGTTTATAATTCCTTAAACTCTTTGTTTCCTTAATTAGCTTAGACCTAGCAATATAAATAGGACATTAGGGTTTTCCTTTATGCTGGTCGATTCATATTACTTAGAGAGAGAGCTGAATCTGATTTACATTGTAATCGATTATCATACATTCAAGAGATATACGACTACGTAAGTTCCTTAACATCTTTATTGTCGTATTACATTAATATTAACGTTTACTTGTCATTGTGCTTGTTTATCTGGGATCAACAAGTGGTATCAGAGCTTAAAATCAAGAGTTTTTACGATTTTTTGAGAAAACCACGAAACAGAAGGTATTTTTTTTCGATTTCTGCAAATTCTGCTGTTCATTGAATTTTTGTCGAGTCCTACCGTTTCATGCTTTACCCGATAAAACATCATACTGATTATTGTCGACTACCTCATATCTGCTCATTGAATTTTTCTCGAATCTCTCTTCTGTTCATTGAATTTTTATCGATTCAACTGCTTAAATCTTGAATTTTTATCGACTCCTACTCAAAATACTTAAATCTGATTAGTTAAAATTACTTTAGTTTATTTTTCTTTACTTTTGAATATCTTTACATAAGAAAACTCAGAAACTTGTGACTCCTGCAGCTTTTCTTATTAAAGATTTCCTTAGTAAAATCATAAACTCTCGTAATCTTTATTTTTTTTTGTAATTGAACAAATAAGAAACTCAAAAACCCAGACAGTCTTGTCCATAAAAAGACTAGTTCTTTTTAGTCAAGAACCCTGTGTTTTTGTTTTCTGGTTTATCAATCACAGAAAACTCAGTATTAAAGTATTTGATTTTTAGTCGAGTCCTATTGAATCGAAAAGAAGTTTGATCGAGTGGTCAGTATTCGATAAAAATTTTAGTCGAAATCTTTATCTGATTTTATCGAGCCTCGTTCACTCGATAACAATTTATATCGAGTCTATTTAATTCGAAAACTTTTTTTTTATCGAGACTCGTTCACTCGATAACAATTTATATCGAGCCTATTTCATTCGACAACCTTTATTATCGAGCCTCTGTCACTCGATAACAATTTTCATCGAGCACCTCACACCCGACAACAGTCCTTAATCGATAATTCTATTATCGATCTCCTTTGTCTCTCGAGAAACACCTACTATTTCACGAGACAACTCAGAAATATTAAAAACTCATCGATCGAGGTCCACCCAAAAGTAGAATGACTACCCGTGAGGCAATGGCTATTGGATCAGACACCAAACCTCCGATTCTCTTCCCGGGCGAATATTCTCAATGGAAGGATAGATTCCTTGACTTCATTGAACGCAATGACTATGCCGATGAGATCATGCGTTCAATCAAGGAAGGTCCTCCCCCGACCTTTTATCAGGAGTTTCCGGCTATGCCAAACAATACTCCTCCTTCGCTCACACGAAGGGAAGTGAAACTCAAAAGTACATGGGATGCAAACAAGAAGAAGATAATGAGAGGTGACCAACTTGCCCGTTCTTATCTACTTATGAGCCTCCCAAATGAAATCTATATGAGCATTGATAGCCACAAGAAGACGGCTAAAGAAATGTGGGAGGTCATAGAAAAGTTCATGCTTGGAACGAAGATTGGCAGACAACTCAAAATCACCAACTGCATCTCTCAATATGAAGAATTCAAGGCAAAAGATGGAGAAAGTCTTACGAACACGTATACCCGTTTTGTACAACTGGTAAACGAACTAAGCAAGAATGAAATTCGTAAGACCAAGATCGAAAACAACGTTAAATTTGTTAGCAATCTTCAACCGGAATGGCGCCGGTTTGCTAATCAAATCAAACACAGCAAATATCTTGCTGACCTTGATCTTCATGAAGTCTATGAAACCCTTCAACAAGACGAAGAGGAGGTTCTCGAACTAATGGGGTTAAATTCAAAGAATAACCCGGATCCAATCGCGTTGATGGCAAAAGATTCTCCTTCCGCTCCTCAAGAGATGTTTCCCGAACTAGAAGACGAAGATTTTGACTATGATCCCGAAATTGCCAAACTTCAACAACAACTGGCCTTCCTTACGAGATATTTTCAACAAAAGTTCTCACGTCTCTCGAATCCCAACCAACAAAGGTATACCTCGGGATCTAATAATCATGAGCGAAAGGCCCTGTTTGAACCAAAACCAAGAAGAGAAGAACCATGCCCGACACCCAAGCCAGAAGACAAGTTCAATGGTGAGAGAAGCCTGTGCTACAACTGTGGCAAATCTGGTCATTATGCAAGGGAATGTAAGAAGCCTATAGTGAAGGACTCCAACTACTTCACTTACAAACTGATGTTGTCCAAACAAAAGGAAGCCGGTAAAGTTCTTCTAGCTGAAGATGAACAATGGCTTAATCAAGATGATGAAGATGACATGGAAGGGGATACTCAAGCACATTTCAGTTTGATGGCTTACTCTGATGACACTTCTTCTCACGCTTCCGACTACACACCCGAGGTAAGCCCTTCTGACTATGACTCTTTCGTATCTCAAATGCATGATTTAATGTGTCAATTAAAAGAATTACACTCCAAATTGAAAACCGAGAAACTCTTGGTTTCCAATTTAGAAGCAAGCCTAGAAAATAATCATAATCAATTGCTTGCTTCTTATGCAAACCGACCTTGTCAATTCTCAAAGTATAGCACACAATCTTGAAACGGAGAAAATGGTTTTAAAAGAAGAAAATGATCTTTTTCAACAACAAATATCTGATCTCACTCTTCAACTTCAATCATTTAGGAATGAGACTGCCAAATTTTCATCAAAGTTTGACTTTGTTAGTTTTCAAAGACAAGATATATTAGAAAAACTCGAAAATTTGGAATTAAAACTTTACAAGCTTGGTCAAACTGAACACACTATTCACTTAAATGCACTGAAAGATTTAAGTTCTAAAGCCGGCTTAGGTTTTGAAAACCCGAAACACTTAGCAAAGGCTATCTATAATACTCCGACGATTTATAAATTCGAATATCTGAACCTTGGTCCAGATTACCAAATTCAATTTATGAAGCCGGACCCTAGTGTTGAGGAAAGAGAAGATTGGAAGAGACAAAACAAAAACTATTTTCAAATACCTTTCTGCTATCCTCAAATAGTAGAAGAGGAATCTTCAAGTGAATCTCTTCCAAACAACTACTTTCCATCATATTCTGCCGAAGAACTTCAAAACAAGATTCCTGAATGTAAACCGTACATTCCCACTCTATTTTTAGAAAAGAAAATTATTCAACTCGAACGAGTGTTGGAAACTGAACGTTCTTTGGCGGAAAGGAAAAGGAATCATTTTTATTTAAAATACAACAACTTGAGAACGAGACTTTACAATTGAACAAAACTCATGAAAATGATACTATTTCAAACATTTCAACTTGTAAAGCCTTCGTTAGCAACTATTTAGATAATTGCGAAGAGTTGTTTAAAATGGACCCAAATTCCAATCTTCCAAAACAAAAATGTTCCTATTCCGACGAACAAATCAATGCTGAATTAGATGCCCTTTCTAACCAATCTTCACTTGAATCAGACGAGTATTTAAATGACATGTGTGATGAGTTTGACTTCAATCCTGTACTTCCAAAGCACACGAAGTTTTTAGACAAAGGCAAACAACCTATGGAATCAGTTTCATTGGCTACGGAACCAACGGAGTGTTCCACGAGCCAAAATCAAACCACTCCTAAACAAACGAAAACCAATCATGTCTTCCAAAACCATTCTAACCGTGTTCCTTTCAATGTTTCAGCGGTTCATACTTTAGAAAACAAACAAGTTTGGGTCAAAAAGGGCACGCGTTCTACAAAGTCAACACCCCGGGAAGAAGACAATGTTTTCCGTTCAAATGTTAAAAGAAACAATTCTCGTTTTAGATTTCCTTATCAAATTCATTCATTTCGACACTTAATTAAATTTTCTCGTAATAAAATTTGCTGTTCTAATTGCGGTGTGGATGATTTTGTACGTAAACCTCCAATTGATTATGATTATGATTATTTTCCTGACATGCATAATTCTTTTAACCACAAAGCTTTTTCTTCGTCACCTGTTTCTAAATGGGGTCCGAGAAATAAAATGACTAACACCTGTAAGTCTCACTACAAGTGGGTACCCAAGGGTGCTAAGTTGACTAACAATGATGGACCCATTTACAAATGGGTACCTAAATCTGCCTAATTTTGTGCAGATCGGTCATGTGTGGTACTTAGATTCCGGATGCTCCAAACACATGACCGGACAAAAGGAGCTGCTTGCCAATTACACTGAAAAGAAGGGCGGATTCGTCAAATTTGGCAACAATCACTTGGCACCAATTAAAGGATATGGTGATATCATTCAAAACAACATCACCATTTCCAACGTTTCTTATGTTCAAGACCTGAGTCACAACCTGTTGAGCATTGGAAAATTCTGTGACAAGCAACTTGAAGTAAATTTTAGACCCGGACGATGCTGTGTTCGCACATTCGATGGAAAGGAGCTACTAACCGGCACGCGTAGGTCAAATCTCTACACGATCGATCTTTCTCAAGTGAACGCACCCTCAAGTGTTTGTCTACTTTCAAATGTTTCCAGTCCAAAGGACGATTTCTCTCGATTCACATGGGTAAAGTTCCTTCGATCAAAGGATGAAACCCCCGACACCATCATCACGTTTCTCAAAGCCATCCAAGTTAAGCTCGAACTTACTGCCCAAACCATCCGCACCGATAATGGAACTGAATTCAAAAACCGTACCCTTGACGGTTACCTCGAATCGGTTGGCATAACCCACACGTTCTCTGCAGCTCGCACTCCGTAACAAAACGGGGTTGTCGAACGCCAAAATCAAAATCTAGTTGAAGCCGCTCTCACTATGCTTACTTTCTCAAAGCTTCCTCTCTACCTTTGGGCCGAAGCTATCAACACTGCATGCTACACTCAAAATCGCTCTACCATCAACAAACGCTTCAACAAGACACCTTATCATTTGGTCTACGATCGCGTTCCTTCCATCGAGCATCTTTGAATGTTTGGCACTCGTTGCTTCGTATTAAATGAAAAAGAAGATCGTGGGAAACTCAAGCCGAAAGCCGATGAAGCTTACTTTCTCGGATACTCACCAAACGCATCATCTTATCGGGTCTACATAAAACACGCTCGTTGCGTCACTGAAAGCGTTAATGTTCAATTCGATCCAAACGCCGAAATGGCTCCTAAACACGACAGTTCTGGACCCGCACTAACCGGCATATTAGCTTCCGATCACAGTCGTTCGGAACCTGCTCCCAACCCGCTGAACCTTCAACGTCCAAAACCGCCATGTCAAATCTGGATGACTTATTCGAGTACTTCTACTCGAATTACTTTGGACCATCCACTGATACTTCTTTCCAGATTCCCCCGCCTACCTTGGAGATTGCCGAGGCCACGAATCTTTCCGGACCGTCAACTACAACGGAAACCGTCTCAACTGCTGCATCTCCAAGCACATCGTCAACTACTCCTCCAAATCAAACCGTTTCAACATATGCTCCTCTCGTTCCACCTGAACCACCGGCTGTTCAACCAAATCCTGCGGAACCGACATCCTCTCCCCTATCATCAACTTCGGCCCCTAAGATGTCACAAGTGCTACAAGATCCTCTGCCGTGGCTCCAACATTCGAATCACTTCAAGATCTTCCACTAGGCTCATATGAAGATGAAACTCCGGATCCAAATGCATTCCAACCGCTCCCTCATACAACTAAATGGACCCGTTCTCATCCAGTTGATCAGATAATTGGCGATCCGACCAGACCAGTCACTACACGAGCCGCCTCGGCCAACGATTGTATGTTCTCTTCATTCATAAGCAACATTGAACCTACATCCATTCACGAGACAATGAATGATCCTGATTGGATTGTGGCAATGCAAGGGGAGCTCAATCAATTTGAAAGCTTGAAAGTTTGGCGCCTTGTTCCCCATCCACGAAACAAAACCATTTTCGACACGAAATGGATATTCAAGAACAAGCAAGATGAAGATGGAGTCGTTATACGCAACAAAGCTAGACTTGTCGCCAAAGGATACCGTCAACAAGAAGGCATTGACTACGACGAAACATTTGCACCCGTCGCCCGCATTGAAGCAATCCGGATGTTCTTGGCCTACGCGGCACACAAGAACTTTGTGGTTTTCCAAATGGACGTCAATACGGCCTTCTTAAACGGTGTTCTGCGTGAAGAAGTTTATGTTTCTCAGCCCGACGGGTTTGTCGACTCCTCCAAACCGACTCATGTCTACGTTCTGGACAACGCTCTGTATGGCTTGAAACAAGCCCCCCGCGCATGGTACGATAGTTTGTCTACCTATTTAGTGAAGAACGGATACTCCAAAGGTAAGATCGATCCAACTCTTTTCATTAAAAAGGACAAAGGTGACATTATGCTCATACAAGTCTACGTGGACGACATCATCTTCGGTTCGACTAACCCATAGCAATGCAAAGAGTTCTCCGAACTCATGATTGCAAAATTTAACATGAGCATGATGGGAATGATGAATTTTTTCCTTGGTCTTCAAATAAAACAATTTTCTACGGGAATATTCATCAACCAATCAAAATACATCTCGGATATGTTGTGTAAATACAACATGATGTCATGTTCTCCGATTGGTACACCCATGTCCCCGGGTTCAAAACTACACGCTGATCCTTCGGGAAAAGATGTGGATTCTAAACATTACCGGGGCATGGTTGGATCTCTCATGTATCTTACGGCTAGTCGTCCGGACATAATGTTTGCCACCTGTCTATGCGCGAGATATCAAGCACCTCCCAAGGAATCTCATCTTAGTGCTATCAAACGGATTTTCCGGTACTTAAAAGATACACCTAATCTTGGCCTATGGTATCCCAAGGATACGGGTTTCGAGCTAACTGCCTTTTCAGATTCGGATCAAGCCGGATGCATGCTCGATCGCAAAAGCACTTCGGGCCACATTCAATTCCTCGGAGACAAATTGGTCAGCTGGTCCTCCAAGAAGCAAGCTTGCGTCTCCACATCTACCGCGGAAGCCGAGTATATCGCTGCCGCAAGCTGCTGCTCGCAAGTCCTGTGGATGCGCACTCAACTCAAAGACTATGGCTTCTGGTTCAACAAGATTCCTATCTACTGTGATTCCAAAAGCGCCATAGCCATTTCAAGCAACCCGGTTCAACACACGAAGACAAAGCACATCGACGTTCGATATCACTTCATCAAGGATCACGTCGAAAGAGGTGCAATTCAACTATATTGTGTCAATACGGAACTTCAGCTTGCCGACCTGTTTACCAAGGCACTGGATGAGAAACGATTCCAGTTCCTAGCATCCAAGTTGGAAATGCTCAATCTTAAAACCTGATTATCACAAATCAGTCTGTCTCAAAATCCTCAAAAACGTCTATCCAAGGGTTTATGCACATTCACTCTACGAGTCAATCTGCATCACACTTGGGTTCTCATTTTTTTGGATTTTGACCTTTATCTTACAGTTCCGTATTTTCAGTCTTTCTTTCATTTTCTATCTTCCTTGCTGTGTGTATCACCATGGTTCATCTTTCGAGGGGGAGCAACAAGGTACGTTTTCTGTCTATTTATTCACATTCCTAGGGGGAGCACAACACTTTTTGCACACATTAAGGGGGAGCCTTATTTTTTTTCTTCTTATCTGCTTTCTTCTTAAAAAAAAAATTTAATTTTCAAGGGAGGTTCTCGGCCCCTAAGGGCCCGACAACATTGGGATTGTCGAACCATCTTGGCTCGATAACCTCCCCATTCGTCATCTCGATAAAAGGAATTTTTCTCGGCCCAATCACATTATGCCACGTGTCATCACCAGATGACCACTATTTAAAGAAATCGGGCCCCACTCTCACCAGTATCTTCTTCCCCAAGTTTTTTGAATTTCCCTCTCTGAAAAACCCTCTCAAGATCAAAACCTCAAATCTTCGAGTTTTTCAGATCCGAGCACGCCACCAGGTTCGTACATCTCTACTCATCAACTTTAATTCTTACAATTTATGATTTTATCCATTGCATGCTTCATTTTTTTTTTGAGAATGTTTGTTCGTTTTTGTTTCGGTTTTATAGTTTTCCGATTTTGACTGTTCATCAGTCAAAATCGTGATTAGATATGGTATTTTGGCCTTTTGTCCTTTACTAAACTTGTTCACTATCACTAATCGCACTTAGCCATAGGATTTTGCCAAAGTTTAGGCATTTTTGTTGCATCTGAGCACTTAGGATTGTCACTGTCTTGTTATGCTTATTTATCGAGTCCCTCTTAGTGCCTTTGAACGGATATAAACATCATCTTCGTCACTAAGGCTTTTTATCGGGCCCTTATGACTCGATAACATTTGTTATCGACTCAAATAAGACCGATGAAAATCACTAAGTATTTTTATCGAACCCTTAGAACTCGATAACATTTGTTATCGATTTTCAAAGGATCGATTAAAATTACTAAGGGTTTTCATCGAGCCCTATAAGACTCGATAACATGTTCTTTCATTTTCCAAGTCTTTTCATCGAATGCCTTAGGATCGATAACCTCATTTATCCCTGTTCACTCTTTTTCATCGAGCCTAATAGAATCGATAACATTGTCTTTGAATGTTTATCGAGTGGCAACGAATCGATAAACACTCAAAAAAAATTTCTAAGTATTTTCATCGATCCTTTACCACTCGATAACTTGTGCTTCTCGATTCTCAGTGGCTCGACATCTTTTCCTCAGGTTTGTTCCTCTTTTTCTACAAGTCTTTTTGTCGTTCCTCTTTCACTCGACAAAACCTTTTTCATCGATCCCATAGCGATCGATAATTTTTTTATCGACCGTATGGGACTCGACAAAAAGACTTAGCAATATTTACAAAAGTCTTTTCAACTCTATCAACTAACTCTTCACTTGGTTCAACTAACTGTCTTCTTTCAGAAAGAAATGGCAGCCCTAAATGACCCAAATGTATATGACGATGAACACCCGATGCCATCTGAACGTTCACCTAAACCTAGCATAAATTCCGTCAACCGAGACGATCTTTTAATGCCTCGAGACAAACTCCGGGAACTCAAACCGAACAATCATCGCCTCAACTTCAACACCACCATCGAGCATCAAGTATTACTGGACATCCTACAACGTCATCCTCTACGCTTCGCATTCTCATTGGACCACCGGGTCCCCGTATTCTACCTTCAACAGTTCTGGTATTCGCTCACATACCAACCTGTTGAAGGCGATCACCACTTCACAGCCCAAATCGACGACTACAACACCCGCCTAACACCGGCCCGGATCTGCCGCATCCTTCGTCTCCTGGTGGCCACTGAGGAAAGACCGTTCGACGCCTTTGCTTCCGACGAAGAACTATGCGCCGATATTCGCGCCCTAGGCTACGACCCGGAACAACCATTAAACAGCCCTGGGCAATTCAAGCGAATGTACCTGCCCCAAATATGGTTCTCCTTATTTACCATCGTCAACCGCTGTCTCACAAGAAAACACACAGGAATGGACAAGGCCAGTGCAGCGGTCTTGCGGATTTTCCACGGAATCGTCTACAACCGGCACTACGACTATGCAATGCTAATCTGGACAGACTTCGTCGAGCTCGTAGAAGACAAGTCTAACTCACGTAACCGGGCATTCGTACCCTTCCAACGATTCCTCCAGCTAATCATCCGAGCAATGATGGTCTCCCAGCCAGCCATCCCGAGACGTGCCGGAACTCCATTAGGCCCGACCAACGCCCTTAAATTTCTACGCCTGAATGATCGGGTCTTCAACTATACTATGCCTATCCCTAAAGCGCTCCTCGCTTATGCTGATCAGAATGCACCTGGTGTGATAGCTTATAGGGAGCGAAATGGCTTAGTGGCTCAACCACCTCCGGCTGAGCCTGCCCAAGAGCCAATCCGTGAGGAAAATATTGAGCAAGGTGAGGGTCCTAGTGTAGAAGAGCAGGTTCAGGATCATGGGGATCCTGACCAGGGTGATGAGCGTACTGCGAGGGGACATGACGAGGGAGGTGCATCTGATCATCCCCCCCCCAACCCAAATGCTTCCACCAACCCCCGCACCCGACCCATTATCCCAACTCCCCGATTCAAAACACTGGTCAGCCGACAACGTGTCCACCCCCGCTCTTCATCACCGGATGAGGATGATTCTGATGACCAACCGCTCCGTCGTCGCCATCGAACTGCTGAAATTGAAGAGCAAGCCGTAAGTCGCATCGGCCCACAACCCTCTATCATCGATTCCAGTACTGGAAATGATGAGTCTTCGACTAAACCAAACCCCGAACCAATCATCCTTACACCCACCTCCGCACCAATCATACCTTCTGATGAGGAACCTCAACTCGACTTTGACTTTGAATCCAATCAATCCTCCCCATCTATGTCTGACATATTCCCTGAAACCTCAATTGGAGAAATTAGGAGAGAGGAGGGAATACAAGTTGAAAAAGAAATAGTGAGCATGAGCGAAGGGGAGACAAAAACGATAGCGAGTGAGAGTCCAATATCCCCCGACCAGGTAACCGAGTCAACTAGCCCTACTCATTCGTTGGGTATGACTAGTGGACAAGTCGCTGTGGACCTAGCAACGCAATTGCACGCCCCCCTAGCCACTCTGAAGGCTCCCAACAGCCAACAGTTTCAAACATACTTGTGAGTCGAGCACCTTATCTAGCTCCCCTCCACTCGTGAGGCATAGCTATTGAAACAAGAGGAAGTAGCTCACCTGCTTCGACTTCGTTTATATGCACATCGAGTCTAGAGCCCGCTAGGGGACACGAGTCTACACACACTGCGAGCCTCCGTGGCCCAGTCGGAACTCTCATAGTGATGTCCAATCCGGACATTCCACGAGGATTGGAAGGAAATCCTACCAGCGCTACATCTATGCCAACACTGAACGTAGGTCATACAGTTGAATCAGCTGTTATGTCAACGGGCAATCTAAGTGATCCCGGTGTTACCCATACAGCAACCCCATCTCCGTCGTTCTCTATACCCCCGGAAGGCGAAACGATCATTGCCGCCCACTTACAGAAGGCAAGAGACATCCTTGCTGAACTTGTTGCCTTAATGACAGCCGAAAGGGAAGCCTTCGTGCGCCAAATCCGTGAAGCCGCGCGCCTTAAAGAACCGACTCCTCTTCAAGCCGAACCTTCACAGTCTAGCTCAAGCCGTCCAAGCACCAGCCGCTTTCCTCCGCCACCATCACCCCCCGAAGATCGACCCCATTCCCCACATCGATATGAGTACAACACCGATGAACTCATGTCGATGCTGTATGCTAACCTGCTAGCCGAATCCAATGCAACCGGCCAACCGGAGGATTCGCTTGAGGGTCTTCTTCGCCGCAACCTTCAGATCCCCACTGTCACTCGTCATGAGTTCAATGTCTTCCGCGCCCACATTGACCAAGAGCTCACCGACTTGAAAACCGCCCAACAGCGCCAAACGGATGACATATTGGGTGCTATTACTGCTCTACGCACCGAAATACAAGAGTCTTGCCGTCCGGCCGTTCGTGCATCTGCATCCTGACCTCACCAGGACGACCTAGGCTCCGCTTCAACTCATCCTGAGGGGGAGACACGCCAAACTGCAAGATCACGACCAAGAGCAGCTGCTGCATCAGCTTCAAGACCACCCGCTCAAACTACCCAACAAAGGCAACGCATTACAACGACTCAAGAGGACGATGCACCAACGGTTGAAAAGCCTGCGGATTTCAAACCCGAGAGTACAGCCGAACCAGCCGAATCTGCCGAACCCGAACCGAACAAAATGAAGAACGAGTCGATGTTCAAGGTCTGCGAAACTCACTACGAAACTGGTTCCGAGATCCGTACGAACCAGTACTCCAAGAGCAAGACTATCTGAACTTGAGGCATACAGCAAGGAACTATGCTTTAAGGGAACAGAACGAACCAAGACTGCTACCCCATCAGGTTCGGTGGCAAAGAATGTTGACGGAAAGCAAATCCAAATTGGTAAATCAGCAAATTCGTGTGCCATATCTTGAGGAAACTATGGAGAAGATCTTCCGCAAGGAAGAAAAACCTGACGATTTGGCACACATTCATCTCGTGATGGAAATGGACCCTGCTCAGGTTAGAGAGTATCTCCATATCCTGAAGATGAGAGCTTTACCTCCAGCTGAAGTGGTCTCAAGACACAGGGTTATCGGGATTCTGAAAATTGACACTGCAAGGATCTATCGAGTCGAGTACCAGGTTTTCACTGTCCAAAGAGAAGATGGTAAAACGTATTCCTTCTCTGAAGCTGATTTTGTAAACCTTGACATAATGGACTTTGAAATCATCTACAACGACTTGAGAGACAAGCGCAACTGAAACGAACACGAGCAAAGGGCATTAAGGGCAGTGGTAAGGCATGTTCAGAAAGAGCTTCGGTACAGCTATCTGCATGATCTTCAACGTGGGATAGAAAGCGAGAAAAAGAAGATATATATTACTAAGCCTGATCAATCATTACCTGTACCAAGCAGTACTCTAGTTACCACCGTCATCACTCGTCCTATTCATGGAGTAGTTTGGATGCATGCCTCTAGAGAAAAACGGTTTCTCAGGTTTCATGAAGTGGCTGTATATTCTGACGGTACTTTGTGGGGAATCCGAAACAGACTTGCTTCAGAACTTGCAACGGATAGAAATAGCACAACAAGGATGAGCGACGACAAAAGAAACTCTCTCATAGAAGCTATCAAGATAATCGATGAAAGAATTATCTATCGACAAACCCTCCGAAGATTTGAAGGCATGTTCGAGCTAAAGAGATGAAGCCTCATTTTTCCACAAAGGGGGATATTGTTAGGTCTATTATTATTTAATTGTGACAAAATAAAGAAAATATATGCTTGATTGTAAAAGGAAGTTTATAATTCCTTAAACTTTTTGTTTCCTTAATTAGCTTAGACCTAGCAATATAAATAGGACATTAGGGTTTTCCTTTATGCTGTCGATTCATATTACTTAGAGAGAGAGCTGAATCGGATTTACATTGTAATCTATTATCATACATTCAAGAGATATACGACTACGTAAGTTCCTTAACATCTTTATTGTCGTATTACATTAATATTAACGTTTACTTGTCATTGTGCTTGTTCATCTGGGATCAACAGTTTACCCTTGATCAAAGTAATCTGAAAAGTTACCATTTATAAAACTAATGTATCAATGACTTATACACTATGCATAGAAAATAGTAATTAAGAGATTTTAAGAATATATTCATAAATGAGTTGTACACCATGTATAGATACTTGTAATTAAGACTTTAGGTTCAAACCAATATTAAGGTAGTATAAATAGGAAGAGGTTCAAATGGGAATTTTATAAATTTAAAGGAACAAAGTGACTCATTTGGGACCACATATGATGTGGGTCCCGCCAATAAAAAATCATATCTGATTTTCAATGGTGGACCCCATTGAATCATATATGATTTTTTATTGGTGGGACCCACATCATATGTGATCACAAATGAGTCCTCTTGTTCCTTTAAATTGGGGGTGTTCTAATTTGAACCCTCCCCTATATATATATATATAGGAAGGTTCAAATGAGAACTTTGCATTTTTAAAGGAACAAAGGGACACTTGTGATTCACATATGATGTGGGTCCCACATCATATGTGGTCCACAATTTGTTCCTTTGTTTCTTTAAGGAGGGGTGGTTCTCATTTGATCCCTCCCCTATATATATATATATATATATATATATATATATATATAGGCTGGATCTTCTACACCCCATACCAATGTTACATCCCGTACCTCCCAATCTCAACCCTCCATTTCATATTCAATTTCTTTTTTATTTTTTTATATGCAAGGGTAGTTTTGTTTATTCATATTTAATGATAATTTAGGAAATTTATCTTAAAAAAAGGAAACTTAAATTATAAACCGTTTCATTATAAAATAGGTAGTTATCGCATTAGTTTTATGAATGATTTAAAATTCAAAATTAAATTGTTAATCAATATCTAAATCTTCAATTTTTGGGAATCTGCATAATTGAAATTAAAAAAAATATCTGGAAAACTCTGCATAATTGAATTCTAGAAAAACATATGAAAACCGTTGAAAAACATATGAGCTCATGTATGAAAAACGTTGAAAACATATGAAAATATGGGATTAAATATGAAGTCATATATTAACCCAAAAAAGTATGCAATTGTGACACACCAAACAACCGTTGAAAAACTTATGAAAAACATATGAAAAATCTGCATATGAAAAACCTAGAAATTTTAAAAAAAACCCAGAAATCATAACTTTAAAAAACCCAGAATCTTCCAATAAAAAACCCAGAAATCTGCACATTAAAAACCCATAAATCCTAACTTTAAAAACCAAGAAATCTGCATATTGAAAACCAAGAAATCCGCATATGAAAAATCTGCATACAAGAAACCCAGAAATTTTGGAAACCCCAGAAATCTGAATATAAAAAACCCAAAAATCATAACTTTAGAAACATATAATAAACATATGAAACACCTTAATTGCACACACAAGTTTTGACCAAACGAAAAATCAAGCTTTGACCATCAATCATTTGGATCAAACTTGTCCAAAAACACAAAATTGTTAGAACACAAAAATATATTGGATCAAAATCCTAGATCTACTCAAGAACACCAAGAACTTTTTAAAGATCCAAAAAATCTAATTTCTCCAAAACTAATCAAAACATGTCATGATCCCAACACAATTTAGAATACTTTTAATGAAAGGATGTATACCAAAAAGATAATTAATCAGCCACTTTTGAACAAAATTTATTAAAAAATTCAAAAACTTAACAACATCAAGTTTTTCTGAAATATTCATCAAACTTTCAAAAGTTCGTAAGAGAATTGAAATGGAATTGATATAGAATGAATATAGATTGATTAAAAATCAACAAAAAATTTCAAACTCAATCACAAAAACCTATGAAAAACCTATCTTGTCCCTACCAACAATCATCTTCAACCTCTCTACAATCATCTTGCTGTTGTTTTTCTTGTTGTTTGAGTTCTTGACAATGAAACCACCTATGACTTTGAATGCGGCAATTTGGGGAAGAAATCGAGTACGTTTTAGGTAGTATGCATATCGCAATGAATTTAATTATCATATAATTTAAAAAAAACATATGACAAAAATACGCTGTGCCCTTAATAAAATTGATTCATACCCATCGCCTCCCAACAGTTGCAGTTATTTACAATACTGCCACCGCCTTCATCAGAACCATCAGACTATATGATCAACGGCTGAGATTGGGAGGTACGGGGTGAGATTGGGAGGGACGGGTTCAAATGAGAACTCAAATTTAGTTGTGAACGTGAGGACAAATGAGTGCGTGACACATGTCGAATAATTAAATAAATATTCAGACTGAATAAAACTGAATATAGTATGTATTCGGTCTGAATAATGCGTATTGAGAATGAATAAGCATTATTCAGACTGAATAAACAATATATTCAGTCTGAATATTTCTTTGATTATTCAGTCTAAATAATCTACATTCAGACACGTGGCGCACTCTCATTTGTCCTCAAGTTCACAACCAAATTTGAGTTCTCATTTGAACTTTCCTCTCTCTCTCTCTCTCTTTCTCTATATATATATATATATATATATATATATATATAGAGGGAGGTTCAAATGAGAACTTTGCATTTTTAAAGGAACAAAGGAACACCCTTAGGACCACATGTGATGTGGGTTCCACAAAATATAAAATCATATATGATTCAATGGTAGGCCTCATTGAATCAAATACGATTTTATATTGTGTGGGACCCACATCATATGTGGTCCTAAATGTGTTCATTTGTTTATTTAAATGAGGGGTGTTCTTGTATGATCCCTCCTCTATATATATATATATATATATTATTTGATGTCTATATTTCTCTTTGTGTGTGACCCCATAGGTTCATATGTAATTAGTAATATAGTCAATACCTGATGAATTAAATCATAACTACTATGAAAAAGTTTCATCATAATCTACTTCCAGAGTCTGGGTGAAACATTTTGCTGCCTACCTAACTTTACAGGTATGCACAATCTCATCCATGTGAATTTTCTTTTGAATACCCACTTACACCAGACAACTTTGCAGCGACAGGTGCATATACCTAGTTCCAAACTTGGTTGTCTGACATGATTGCATTTCAACCTTCATGGCATCATGTCATTTATCAGACTTCAAACCTGATATGGCTTCCTGGTAGGTTACTGTTAGATGTTAGACAAATCTACTATCACATGATATAGGCAACAAAAGCTTATTTAAAGTTTATCATCTATGTCAATATCAAACTAACAACCAAAAAGGATTCATATGTTCTAGATAATTAACTACAAAAGAATCAACCAAGAACACTTACTTGTTTATTGTGATTGTCGAAAATCACAATGATGAATCAAACCTTTGATCTTGCTTCTTGGACGTTAAGGACCAATAATGTGAATCCCTCTAGTGGCTTACACTCAAGAACACCAAATACCAACAACCCAAGACAAAGCTTAAAACCCTAAACCTTTTAGAAGGGGGTTTACGATTTTGGGAGAGAAAGAGGGATAGGGCGCCGGTTTTTGAAGTTCAAAAAGAATACTAGGGTTTAATCCCTGGCTATTTATTTATAAGCCTTCTCAACTTGTTGCCAAAGGTATCTCCTTTTGAACAACTAGCCCCTTGAACTGATTAGCATGTTAAAACAACTTCAACTAATTATCATTCAATCCTTGTACTTTATATAATTAATCTAATTAATTATATTTTAGCTTCTAATTAATTTATCATCAAATGACAAATTAATAAACTAATTAATTTTGTTCTCTTTATTCTTCTGATTGTTTATTTGGGTCTTAAGGGCAACCCAAAAGGACCCTGCAATTATTAGAAGTATTACCAATTGTTAATGACTCTAGACACTATATCCAACTGTCTCCCACTTGGACAAGTTATTAACTCTATGTGGTCCAACACTCTCAAATAATCAATAAAGGGCAAGCCATCCAATGCAGCAACCGAACTCTGATAAAAGATTTGGTCCTAAGATTAGTGATTTCATGTTCCTTTGTTCTACAAGATATCATATGAACCCGAGACATGGATAAATGTCTATCTCATGGTTCAAGATTATGTTTCTCTATTTCCGATATGTGTTGAATTTATCAGACAACTCAATCGAACACATCAATTCTAGTCAGGGTTTGGCCAAACACTTAATGTCAACACCAAATCATCAAGGGTCCCATGGATATCGCTTCTCCTGTTTAGGCAGAAAGAACAAATAAACTTTGACTACACAGTTCATTTCTTCTAATCATATTATACATGTCCCCTGTATAACTGCTAGTCACGGTCAGCGTTGGAGCACACCAAAACATAACAGAATCTTAGAGCAAAACTATATGTATATTCGTTTGAAGAACATAAAATATTATCCTCTCAAAATTACACTGACTTAATCCATGAAGTAAACTTTTGAGCGCAAGTTGTTCCAATACTTAAATCACTATTAAGTAATCGTGAGTGTTAGTTGCATTCTCTATGCTTCTAATACTCCATGACAGTCTTGAATCACTACTTACTTCCAGGAGTATGACCGACTGTGGAGGCTTAAGTAATTAATACTCAGGAAGTTGGTTCTAAACATGCAAAACGAAACACGATAATAAATTAAATGTAAATGGAGCAATCCAACATATATTATCATCTCCATATAATAATCTCCAAATCAAATATAATTTATTACGTTTTAATACATCAAACTAACAACTAAAACATTCAAGGTATATTGATAATTCTAACACCTATGGTTTAAGTATGATACTCATGTTTGTGTCGAGTTAATGCGTTCGTGAAAGAATCCGCCGGATGCTCTTCAGTCGACACTCTACTCACCACGATCTGTTTTTCCGCAACCCTGTGTCGCACAAGGTGATACTTCCTCTCTATGTGCTTTGACTTTCCATGGTCTTTTAGGTTCTTTAGTCAATGCAACTGAACCTTCGTTATCACAGAAGATTTTAATGGGTTCACTGATGCTTGGTACAATGCCCAGATCACCAGAAATTCTTCAACCATGCAATCTCTTTTGCTGCTTCATTAGCTGCAATATATTCTGATTCACATGTGGAGTCAGCCACCGTGTCCTATTTGGAACTTTTCCAAGTCACCGCCACACCATTCAACAAGAACACTCATCCTCACTGCGAGCGGAAATCATCCCGATCTGTCTGGAAACTCGCATTAGTATAACCTGTTACTCGTAACTCATCTTTTCCACCATAGACCAAGAACACATCATTAGTCCTCCGAAGATACTTAAGAATGTTATTTTCAGCTGTCCAATGACTGTCGCCTGGGTTCCCTTGATATCTACTCACCATGCTTAAAGCAAATGGGACATCAGGTCTAGTACATGTCATGGCATACATGATCGATTCTATAGCAGATGCATATGGAATTCGACTCATCCTGTCCAGTTCTTCACTAGTGCTGGGACATTGATCTTTACTCAATCTTATGCCATGTTGCATTGGCAAATACCCTTTCTTGGATTCACTCATATTGAATCTCTTCAATATCTTTTACATGTATGTACTTTGGCTAAGTCCAATTAAACGTTTGGTCCTATCTCAATAAATTCTTATTCCAAGTATGTATGTTGCACTTCTCAAATCTTTCATAGCAAAACATCTCCCGAGCCAGACCTTTATGTCTTGTAACGTCGGAATATCGTTTCCTATGAGTAGTATGTCATCAACATACAAGATTAGAAACACAACATTACTCCCACTAGCCTTAACATATACGCAGGACTATCTTTGCTTCGAGAAAAACCAAACTCCTTGACCTTTTCATGAAAACAAAGATTCCAGCTATGAGACGCTTGTTTAAGTCCATAAATGGATCTTTCAAGCTTACACACCTTATCTGGATACTCGGTATGTACAAAAGCCTTTAGTTTGTGCCATATACACATCCTCATCAAGTTTCCCATTAAGGAAAACAATTTTTACATCCATTTGCCATACTTCTTAGTCATGAAATGCAGCTATGGCAAGCAATATCCTGATAGACTTAATCTTTGCCACTGGTGAGAAGGTTTCATCATAATCAGTCTCTTGAGTTTGGGTGTAACCTTTCGCAACTAGTCTAGCTTTGAATGTGTGCACATTCCCATCCATGTCAGTCTTCTTTTTGAAGATCCACTTACACCTAACTGTCTTGCGACCTGGTGTATGATCAATCAATTTCCAAACTTGGTTATCGTACATAGATTGAATCTCGCTCTACATGGCCTCTTTTCACTTGGCAGCCTCACGGCCTACCATCACTTCCTTGTAGTTGGATGGCTCATCTGCAATATCAAATGTTTTATCATTGACTAGTGTCTCTCCTTCCTTTGTAATATGAAAACCATAATAAAACTTAGGAGGTCGACTAACTCTACTAGTTCTGCGAAGAGGTGGTGGAGGTATGTTAGTTTCCTCAACAGGTGGTTCAACCTCATGTTGGGTGCTAGTGTCAACTATAGGTTCATGATTGGTTGTTTCTTGAATTTCTTCAAGATCAATATTGCTCCCACTATCCTCTTTGGAAATGAGCTCCCTTTCTTGGAAGACTCCCTTTCGAGCTACAAACACTTTGTTCTCAGAAGGTTGTAAAATATATATCCAAAGGATTTGTAGGGATAACCAATGAAATGACACTTCTCTGCTCTAGGTTCTAGCTTGTCGTTAGTTTCGCACCGAATGGAGACTTCACAACCCCAGACCTTTATATGTGCTAACGAGGAATGAGTCCCAATCCACATTTCAAAGGGTGTCTTTGCAACCTTCTTTGTTGGAACAAGGTTTAAGATATGAGCTGCAGTTTCTTAGGCATAGCGCCAGAATGATATTGGAAGTGTAGCACGACACATCATGGACCGAACCATATCAAGTAGCGGTTGTTTCTTCTTTCAGCAACACCATTGAGTTGTGGTGTTCTGGGAGGAGATAATTGCGAAACTATTCCACAATCCCTTAGATAGTCCTAGAATTCATGACTCAAGAATTCTCCAATCCTGTCGGATCGGAGCATCTTGATCTTCTCGCCCAATTGGTTTTCTACTTCGTTTTTGAATCCTTTGAATACTTCAAAGTTGTCCGACTTAGTTTTCATCAAATAGATAAATCCTTGTCTACTGAATCATCAGTAAAAGTAACAAAGTATCTCTCATCGTTTCTCGTGGCAGATCTGAACGGTCCACATATATCTATGTGGATCAAGTCCAACAGATCCTTACCCCTTTCCATTGTTCCTTTGAAAGGTGCTTTTTCCATCTTGCCAAGTAAGCAGGACTCGCATTCTTCATCCGACTTTAAGTCAAATGATTCCAAGATCCCGTCCGGTTGGAGCATGGCGATGCGTTTCTTCTTTATGTGGCCAAGACGATGATGTCACAACAACGATTTATCCAATTCATTATTGGAGGAACCAACATTTAGAGTTAAGTTATTATTATTTCTACCAACACAAATCAAGCTTTCATATACACCATTACAAGAAGAAGCTTTAAAATAAAAACAACCATGTTTATAAACCAAAATGCAACCATTATTATTATCAAATTGAAATTCAAAACCATCCTTGTGCAATTCATGCAAAGAAATAATGTTTCGATCCATTTCGGGCGAGTAACAACAATCTAATAACTTTATTGAAAAACCACTACTAAGCACGAGCTCAAAATCTCCAATCTTGGTAACAGCGGCAGTCATCCTATTAACCATGATCAGATTTAGCTCCCCATGCTTCAACGTCCTACTTCCCTTTAGTCCCTGAAAATTAGAGCAAATGTGAGTACCACATTCCGTATCAAGGACCCAAGAATTAGAAATCGAAGTACTATGGAGTTCAATCATAAAAATACCTGAGGTGCCATACCCTTTGACCTTGTTCATTTTCAAGTCCTTCAGATATTTTTGGCAGCTTATCTTCCAATGTCCCTTTTCATGATTGTAAAAGCATATGACCTCTTTAGGGTTACTTATGGGTGGTATGTCAGAAGAATCAGCTTTTCTTATAAGGCCTAGGCTGCGAGGAACAACTTTAGCCTTCCTCTTCCCTTTGGGATGAGAAACTTTCTTCTTTTTACAGCCACCTTCCCTAATGGCCAGGATGGGAGCAGTTGAGTGAGCACTTTGGGTCTTACCCATACTTGCTTCAGCAGATCTCAACATGCCATGGAGCTCCATCAAGGTCTTGTCCGTATTATTCATATTGAAGTTCACTATGAACTGTTTATATGCCCCACTAAGAGAGTTTAGCACCATGTCAATGGCAAGCTTTCTTGGGAAATCAACACCTAGATTGCCCAACCTGTCAATGTACGCTTTCATCTTTTGCACATGCGCACAAACAGGGGGACTGTCCTGTTGCTTACATTCCACAAGTGATTTTACGACTTGGAACCTTCTTGCCTCGCTTGCTCCTAAATGAATTTCACGAAGTTGTTAATTTAGTTCAAACGCCCTAATGTTCCCGTAACTCTTTGAAGTTCCGGGGACATGGACGCCAACATGAGACACACGACTTTTGTGGATTACGCGTCTTGCTTGTTATATTCAGTTACTGCTTCAGGGATTACATCATCATTAAGTATTGGAAGATCCTGATCGAGCAAAACTCTTTGTCTTCGTACCTCAAAGAAATTCTCAAGGCACGAATCCAATCCAAGTAGTTTGGCCTAATCAGCTTATCTTTACTTAGGATAGAGATTAACATAAGCTTGGATGCTGAGTGACTAGGAGGAAGAGGAGGAGGAGGAGGAGGAGGAAGATTTTCAGCCATCTGTAGATGTGAAAAAGGATGTCGTAATCACATATTTTACTCTATGATGTGAAAAAGGATGCCGTAATCACATCACAAAGTTGTTTAGGTAAACAAATGCTATTTGTTAATTTCATTCACTATGAAACTCCTAGGTCTTTTGAGATTCATTAACTTATGTCAATGTCATGTTAATCTCGATTATGCTTATCTTCTATTTGCGACAGAGATGCCGAGGATCACAAACTAGATGGTGAATCAACCATGCAAAAACACACGGACCCCTCTGCTCAAGTACGCTTGAGAATCACGAGTGCCACATCGTCTTTGACTATAGTTTCAAATTAACGCACCGGCAAACCGCACACGCTCCGTTAACAAACTATAAAGAATATGTGTGTTATTTTCATTGGTAGCATAAGACTTTCACATTTCTTAGTATATCTAAAACTGGAGTTTGTTTTATACTTCATAGTTAATACTTTTAACTTGTCACATTGATCTATCAAACCTTTTCGGTAATTCCACTGGTTTACACAAGAGGCGGTGAGTATGGTACCGCAAAGTGTTTTAAAAAACCTTTGACTCATTCGGCTACCATATTATAGGTTACCCCTCTAAACCCCCTTAGAGTGCTTATAGTGAGTACGCCTAGTGTTGGTTTGACTATCAATGTATTTATAATTTAATTATATATATATAATTATGGTCCGTTACCTATATAAATTGAATGGAATTTTAAAACAATTTAAAATTATGATTATCTAATTAATTCTAATTAACCATGTGAGGACACATTTAATAATTAATATA
Organism: Silybum marianum; assembly: GCA_036898165.1. NCBI lineage: Eukaryota > Viridiplantae > Streptophyta > Magnoliopsida > Asterales > Asteraceae > Silybum > Silybum marianum. Next base: position 16,335,516 of record CM072531.1, on the reverse strand, counting down.
GTTGTTTCCATAACTAATTCTAATTAAACATGTGAAAACAAATGCTAATAATTAATGTAAATATTTGACATTCCAATTATATTCATTAGATATAATTAATGTTAGTATCTATTTTGCAATATTATCCACAGTTAGTATGTAAGATTATCTTTCAATATTTGTCAAAACTCGATTTGTATATTTAAGGCAAGTTAGGAAACTAGCCAAAAATCAATTAGGGTATTTAAGACAAGTTAGGAAACTAGCCAAAAATCAATTAGGGTTAACTTTGCATTAAAAAACGATTACCCTATACCCTTTAGGGATTTCGACTAAACTTGTAGGTTTTAAACAAAACTTAGTTGCTAATTATACAAACTTTTTGTGCAAGTTAAAAAACCTAGTTTCCAAAAGTTAGGTTTTGAATGACCATGAAACCCTAACTTAGGGATTAAGCAATCCAGTGGCCACAAAAATTTTGAAATTGATTTTACAACCTTAAACCCTAAAAATCAAAAACCCTAAACCATCCGAAACAGTTTTGCAAAACAAATTGAAACTACTTTTGAGCGAATATCTAAGAACTATGGATCTAATACCACTATTAGGTTTCTGACAAATCTACCACCACATGATACAGGCAACGGAAGCATATTTAAAATTTATCATCTATGACAATATCAAACTAACAAACTGCAAGGATTCATATGTTCTAGATAATTAACTACAAAAGGATGAACCAAGAACACTTACTTGATTATTGTGATTGCCGAAAAGCACAATGATGAATCAAACCTTTGATCTTGCTTCTTGGATGTTAAGGACCAATGATGTGAATCCCTCTAGTGGCTCACACTCAAGAACACCAAATACCAACAACCCAAGACAAAGCTTAAAACCCTAAACCCTTTAAAGGGAGTTTACGGTTTTTGAAGGCCAAAAAGAATACTATGGTTTAATCCCTAGCTAGATATTTATAAGCCTTCTCAACCTTTTGCCAAAGTTATCTCCTTTTGGAGAACTCGCCCCTGAACTGATAAGCATGTTAAAACAACTTCAACTAATTATCATTCACTCTTGTACTTTATATAATTAATCTAATTAATTATATTTTAGCTTCTAATTAATTTATCATTAAATGACAAATTAATAAACTAATTACTTTTATTCCCTTTATTCTTCAGATTGTTTATTTGGGTGTCTTAAGGGCAACTCAAAAGGACCCTGCTATTATAGAAGTATTACCAATAGTTAATGACTGTGGACACTATATCCAACAGTTACCAGTTCACCATGAACTATATCATCATTACAATGATATAACCGTATATCCTAAGGCTCTTGATGATTCCTACCTAATCTTTGGATTTTTGTATCGCATCATTTTCTACAACTAGATGGTCAGTGTCAACCATAGTCTCATATTGTGGTTCTTGAGATTCCTCAAGTTCTACTCTATTTCCCGTAATGGTTCTTCTTAGAAATCATTTTATAAAATTCACCACGTCGTGCAACAATTACTTTGTTCTCGTTGGGTTTGTAGAAGTAATATCCTATTGTCTCTTTAGGATATCCCACGAAGATGGACTTTTCAGACATCGGGTCAAGCTTCTTGGAAGCTTCTTGCTTAAAATAAGCATCACAACCCCATATTCTCATATAAGATAAACTTGGGATGATCCTAATTCGTAATTAATATAGGGTTTTAGTGGTCTTTTTAGTTGTTGCATTGTTCGTTATTCGATTAGTTGTTTCTTGGGCATAGCCCCAGAATCCCTTAGGTGATACGACTCATCATAGAGCGAACCATGTCCAAGAAGGTTCTATTTGTTTATTCAGACACACCATTGTGTTGTGGTATTTCTAGAGGAGTTTTTGGGATACTATCCCACTGTTTCTAAGATGATCAATAAACTCTAGTCTTAGATATTCGTAACCTCGATCCGACCGAAGCAATTTAATCTTTTTGCCAAGTTGATTCTCTACTTTATTTGGGAACTCTTTGGATTTCTCAAAGCTTTCAAACTTGTTTTTCATTAGGCCATACGAACGATTTGGAAATAGTAAAATTGATTTAGTGTTTTTTTACTTAAAAACAATCCTATCCCATTATAGGTATTTTTTTGGGAAAAAAGATATAGGTAATCAATTTTTAAAAGTTTGATTGTGTAACATTCTGATTTTTGTCCTAGTTGAAGAATGTGTTGAGCTGAGCGATTCAGTAAAGAAAAGTTAAATGTAGAGTTTGAGTGGTGGTGCCATGAGATAGTGACATCTGTCATAATATCACTGATGGCACTAAAAGAATGGTGGTCTCGACTATTGTGCCATGCGTTTGTGGCACCTGTCACAATAGCACCAATGTACTGAGGGTATAGTCGTCTCAACTATTTAGCCATGCGGTTGTGACATCTATCACAATAGCACCGATGACACCGAGTGGTTGGTGGTCCCGATGATTGTGTCATGCAATAGTGACAATGACGCAATATAGCAACGGGATCTTTGGTGAAGTGAAATACTGAGTCTTATGTGCATCTCATGCTTAGAATAGTCTAACTAGGTAATTTGAAGTTGCATTATATCGGGTACCATCTTTTATGCTCAAAACGGGTGAAAAGTAAGAAAAATACCTCGGTACAGTTGATGCTATAGTGCATAGCAATAGTAATGGTGTCACTTTCGCTTGTCAGGATCTCACAAGAGGGAAAGGGACTCTTGGTACATTTGGGGCGATTGTGCCATGCTATAGTGACATGGCACAATCGCATGTCACTATCGCTGGCGGCCTGTAGTGCATAAAATCAAGATTTTTTTCATTTGGCCATAACTTCTTCACCACAAATTCAATTTATAGAAGTTGAAGCTTTTCAAAATAGAAAAAAATATGATTAAAGGTTATTGGATGATTTTGGATTTATTAGAAGTTGAAGTAGGGAAATATCACATCTTTGGTCCTTTGAATATAGGATTTGGTCCATTTTCACCAACAACTCTAATACTCTCTTGGGTTATCTTTTGTGTATGTTTTGGGAGATTAGGAGGTGTTCTTGAGGACTTTACACCGTGGATCTGATGTTGTAGCTTGCAGATCTTATCTTTTCACTTTAGAAGCTCAATTTTAGAGTAAAACCTAGATTTAGGCTAAATCTAGCAAGCTGAGTTCAATTGGCTTTGCGAATATGATGTACATGCCAAAATTTGTATTTTGAAGTATTAATATATCTTACTTGATGTTTATCAAATGTGTTGAGTATTCGATGAAGTTTGCATATATGGAAAATTTGGGTTACGAATCTTGTAAATGGTCATATTTGGGTCTTTGAACGTTTTGATGAATGAATCTTAAGTGTGGAGTCCTTTGATGATCTATTTTAATAAACTGGGGATTATCTGACATTATTGCATTTTGGTGTATTTGGTTTTATAAACCGTCTACAAAATGCATGTTATCGTGTTATGAGATTTTAGAAATAATGAGTTATAATTTCATCTGTAAAATGGTTTGTCTCAACCAATGATGACTTTTGAGTTAATCAATCCTATGAAGTATTTATATATTCATCAATGTCGGACAGTTATGTTTTATCGCTTTTGATGACTTATATAAAATAGTCAAATGGGTTGTTCAGCTTTTGGCTCGATTTTAATTTAAATGAATCTTAGGGACGTTGGTCCGACTTAAATTGCTTTATTTTGACCTTTGGAAATTATATGCATTTATAACATATTATATTTGTAAATTTACATGATTTGAGGGCGTTGGTCATTCATTTTGGAGTCATGTAATTTAGACCGTATTGGATTGATACATAGGCACGTAAGTCAGTCTTTTATTTATGGTCGTAGGGGTATGGCGGGGTTGGACTCTAGACCCTCAATTCATGACCTTAACTTTTCAAGGAGGCACAAGGAGGGTTGAGTCCGGAAGTGAATGCTTTCGTGACACACCAGGATCTCCGTCGCTTGAAGTAATGCCTTGGAGGTAGTCTTTAAGTGTGTCGAGCCTTGCGGTGCTATCTACAATTGTGGACACTAAGGTCAACCATCTCTGGGGTGACACTTGTTAAGTAGTCCTAGGAACATTTGAGCTGTAAGTCCTAAAGTGTCATGTGAGTAATATTGTAAGAGTGGCACACTCACGTGTTCCCGTCACTCTCAATGGATACGGGTCTCCCCCGTTGTTGTCAAATAATGCTTTCGGGTAGTATATTACCCATGTCTTTATATTACTTGAGTTTTGGCGATTAACCGTAATTCATAATTCTGGTAAAATGGATCCCCTCCATGTATTAAGGTTACAAATAATATCCATATTTTTGGTATTTGGGTATTAATCTTATTTGTATTCAGTGTGAGTTTGGTTCCATATTTGTGGGTTATCACGAAAACGGTGGATTTGGGAAGGGTCACATTTCATTCTAAATTCCTTTTATGTGAGAAACTGGGATTTAAATAATATTTCTTCTAGTTTACTGTTTTATAAAATTGTTGAAAACTGCTTGAAATCATTAAGCGTTAAGCCTAACCTTTTTCTTATCGGCATGTGCATTAGGTCCTTTGGGCCTCGAATTCCCTAAGGAATTTTATTCGCCTTTCTACTTCTTCAGGCTCGCTTATGATTGGCTTTTGAACGCGACGCCTGGGAATAAGGCTCTCTTCTTCTTCAGAGTCAGTTTCTATTATATACATAAACTGCTTTTCAGAGGAAGGTTCCTTCCATGAAGTTGAGTCCTCTTGTTGGTCCCTAAAGGGTCTACAAGAGTTCAATCAATAGTAAACAGTTTGTAGAAGGGGGGGGGGGGTTGAATACAAACACACACAGATTTTGGTTTTTAAATGAGTTTATATATAATAAACAAATTTACAGTTACAAGCGGAATAAGAACAAGTTTAAAACCTATTCTATTGTAACTAAGAAACACTAAGATTGATGCACAAGAAGATGGAAAAAAAGAATAAAGAGGGTATAGGCTAGAAAGAAGCATGCATAAAGATGAAGAAGATATCTCCATCTTATTTATACCCGTTTGCATTTAATGCAAGACAAAAGGTATATGCCACGTGTCAAGCTTAGATAGGAATCTTGTCCTTGCTAATAAGACAGCTATGCTTTTGGCCGAATATGAACAGTACCGTATCAGATATGATGGAGACATAAGAGACAAGTCGTACGTCCTATTCTAACAAGGTTCTAGGTTTGACTTTTGTGCATTGAGGATAAGATCAATCTTTAGTCTTGCAAAGGAAGCTTCATTTGATCGCTGATACTGAATCTTCAAGGATGAACTTCAGTATCGCTGAGGCTTCACAAGACTTCACACGTTGAGTAGATAATCGCTGCTATCGCTGAACCGCTTCAGTTCACTTAGTTGATTATCTCTTTCTTCAACTAGGGTCTTTGACTTTCGCTGAATGGTCTTCTGGTGTGATAGTTGATCTTCAGAGATAAGCTTGTTGTTCCTTGATCTTCAGCGATCGCTGATGGTAATCAGCGTGTGCTATCGCTGAATATGAACAGAAGCTTATACAATGGAATTTCACTAAGTATAAAAAGAAATCATATTCAAATCATTTAAAAGGAGTTATGATCGACAATCTCCCCCTATTTGATTATGATTAAGTAACATAGGAAAATTGCTTTAAGAGACTAGTAAGGACTTAGGAAATTCTTAAAGAAAATTTTCTAAGTACTAATCTGTAAAGTCTTTTTCAGTTAGTATACTATCTGAATTGAGTTTCATTTATACGGATATGAAAGCACAATTTTTACAAGTAAATAAGCTTAAAGTACATTCACAGATTGAATTTTCAGAGTGAAAGATCAGTGAGTGAAGATAGTTGTAAAGAAAATAGAACCCTTATGTTCATTGTCCCTTTTACTATTTTCAGGGATCTTTTCAGTACAAGGATGGAGTAAAGTACTCTGATTGAATTTCATTAACTATAATCTGAAAAAAATTACAGGGAAATGAAATTACAACAATAAAAGTAAAGTACTTGTACACTGAAGAAATATTACAAAGGAGATAGAAATCTATAACTAATCAGAGATATTCTCGTTTCGTCTTTGTTACTCATTCTCATAAAGCGTCTTCTGTCGATTCATCAGAGGGGTATCTGAACAGCAGCGCCAAAGCATGATCTTTATGAGAGAGGATGGGGCCTTGCGAATCTCTTGGTTTCTGAAGAGTCCTAAGAACCCTTCATTATCCAAGAATACCATACCAGGTTCAGGTAGTGAGATGATTTCATCTTCTTTATATCTTCGGTCTTGAGGGAGAGAGGTACAAAGCATTGATATATCAGGGAGCTCAAGATGACCAAGAATTCTTTGATAGTCAAACTTAGTTTCATGCTCATTCTTAGAACTTGAACTACCTTCAGCAGTTGATCTTTTCTTCTTAGATGATTCAGGGAGAGGGGGAACTTGCACATGTTGTGACATCCTTTGCAGCAACTGATCCAGTACATTGTCCACCACATCCTTGAATTTGGATTTGGAACCCTGAATGGCGTCTCTGATTTCTAACCATTCAGTGTATCCATAAATTCCTAAGAACTTGGCTTCTTCTTCTCTCTCTGTTCTGTTCGTCCTTGTCATTCTTACATATACCTTTGGACCACCTCTATTGGAGTGTCGTCCTTGGATAGTTGCATGAATGATTTTGGCTTCAGATCTTCGAAATTTCAGTCTGTCAGTGCACCAATCAAGCTCTTTATCTTTCTGCATAGTGGCTTCAGTGGATAGTGCACTTAGAATCTTCTGTTGAGCAAGAATCGAATCTACATTCAAATTTTCGTGTGCAAGTTCTCTCTGTACAAGCGCTTCAGCGACCCTTTCACTCTTTTTCAGTTGATCATTGGCCGCCTTATCTCTTGCAGAGTCTTCTCTGAGCAATTTCCTTGCTAAGGCAAGATCATTCTTAGTTTGCTTTATTTCCTCATCCCTGATTCTTTGTGCTTCCAATGCTTGTTCTCTCTCTTCTCTGGACAGAAAGTAGAGTTCATCTACTATTCTTAATGGTACGGCTTCAATGGGTTCAGCTTCAGGCACCCTTATTCTTCTAGCCTCGAATTCCCTAAGGAATTTTATTTGCCTTTCTTCTTCTTCAGGCTCGCTGATGATTGGCTTTTGAACGCGACGCCTGGGAATAAGGCCCTCTTCTTCTTCAGAGTCAGTTTCTATTATATACATAAACTGCTCTTCAGAGGAAGGTTCCTTCCATGAAGTTGAGTCCTTTGGGGGACGGGGATCACTGAGGGAATGAGAGGAGGAAAAAGTATTGGCAGAGAGAGTTTTTGTAGGTGAAGGAGGTGTGGGGGTTTCAGATAGAGGTGTTATATAAGGGATAAGAGGAAGAGATACCTCATGAGTGGTCTCCCCCTCAGATATTGGGATAGTGGCATCCAGATCTACCACTTCTTTTCCTTTGCCTGAGGGACCAGATTGTCCCTGAGAGGGATGTGGTCCGTCCCCCAAGGGCTCTGGATGAGCGACTCCAGGCGTTGACAATCTTAAGTGCTCTAAGGCACTTCCAATGTCATCGTCCTCTTCATCATCATCCATCCCCCCATAGTGAGGGATCGGTTCTTCTTCTTCTTCTTCTTCTTCTTCTTCTTCTTCTTCTTCGTCTTCATCTTCATTAGCATTATCATCTTCTTTAGATTCAGCTCGTTGGATGTATGGAGAAATTTTCTCTCCAAGGAACCTCTGATTATGCTCCGAGATGAGTTTATCAGCGAACTCTTTGGCACATCTCTCCCCCTCAATGTTATCAGGAGGTAGACAATGCACCATCAGAGTGCGAACATTCGTCTAAATGTCCTTGAGCTTCGCATCATTATCTTGAAGCGTGGTCCGATCAGCAGCGTTGAAAGAAGAGGAACTAGCCTCAGAGAGCTTGGTGAGCATCTGCATCATATCGGATTGAGTCTTTTGAATAGACTCAAGGACGTTTTCTTGAGCGGCAACCTTCTGCTCCAGGCTTGCCAGGGTCTGATGAAAGGCCCTGTTGTCTTCTTTCAGAGAGTAAATGTCAGAGATGAGGTTGCTGACGTTAGTCTTGATCGATGGAGTTCCAACAGTTCGTTTGAAGATCAGTTCAGCGGATGTCTGAAGATTGTCTACCCTAGCCCTTGTGAGAGCACAATCCCTGACCAAATAGTCAATTGCAGGGAATGTAGGGTTGGGAAGGACAATTGGAGGTAGCTCAGTGACTAGAGTGGGAAGCTTGGGAGCGGCCATCTCTTGCTTCACGTCTCTTAGCCGCGCAGCGCTGGGAGGGCCCTAAGGAGACTTCCCCATTTCCTTGCTGAGGGGAGGAGCCCCGGTGGTGGTGGTTGTCGTCGCTGAAGTGGGAAGAGAAGCGACACCTGATGATGACATAGATAAGGATGTCAAAAACACATCAGGATTAGAAGATGGATGAAAAAATGTATTTGTCTCCCTAAGAGTATCATGAGGATTACTCTTAGGGACTACATATGCAGAGGCAGTGTCTTGAGGATCACTGACCAGTGTCTTAGAGTATCTGAGAGAGATTCTCTGAGGTCCTTTTAATTTGGCCTTCCAAAACTCAGATTGCCTAAACAATATTGAGGTTTGGACTGTGTGCATTTCAGCATTATCAGGGATAGGGACAACTATCGTTGAGTCACTTGCTGAGGTGAGGACCAAAGAAGAGGAGATAGAAGTAGATAAGAAGGCAGTGAGAGTAGTAACCTGATCCAGCTTCAGTAGAGCCGGCTAAAACACCCTCAGTGACCGGAGTCGCTGATGATGTAGGTAGTGCTGATGAAGCAACAACGGTTGAAAAGACCGTTGAAGTGGCTTAGGTTTTAGGTGGTGTTGGTAGTACACCAAAATCAGAGAGATTGGTCTTTTGAGAGACCATCTTCTTTGGCTTCTTAAGTTTGGTTGCGATGGTCTTTTTATGACCATCGGATGGTTGCTTCCTCTTAACAGCGGCAGCAGTGTCTGGGTTGCTCGCTGTTGGGTTGGACAGCGAGGTGGGCACTGGAAGAGGAGCTCCGATCACTTGCAGCATGTAGGGCGTGAAGGAGCATCACCTGGACGTTCTTCAATGTCCAGGGACTTCTTCCCTACTACGGAGAAAGAGTGATCGCCGACCTTCGGGTATTCTTCCCCGAAGGCAACCTCCATAATGGTTGCGAAGAAGCGAGGGTAGGGGATTACGGGATGTATGGTAGCGGCGCTGATGCGACTGACCATGTCGTTGAAGATGTAGTCAGCGTAGTTGAGGTTGTGGCCGGTGCAGAGAGAATAGGCAAGATCTTGAAAGTGCTTGCTCGCTTGATCATGCGAGCCGATCTTCGACTCAAGGCATTGGATCACCTAGGTGAAGATATACTGCCAGCGAGCAGGTAGTCTTTTCTTCTCTACCTTGGTCAGAGAAGGATTCTCCCAAACATAGCCGATCGAATCCAAGAATGCATCGATTTGCATTTTGGTGGGTTCAGCACCCCATTACTGATTCTTTGCGCGTAGAGGGAGACGAAGAGCCTTCCTGACAAACCCAGCAGTGAAAGAAAAGAACCCAAGATCTGGAATCTTGAATCCGATAGCAGGGAGCTCGGTTCCCTTATCAGTCGTCAGCGTGGCACAGTGAGCCGTGTACCATAGAGCTTGGAGATGAGAGGAGATGCCAACTGGGTTGTGGACGAAAGCGTACATCAGTGGGCACGCCTTGATGAAGGTAGCTCCTTCAGCGAAGTGAGGGCGGTCTGCAGGGATGTCCAGCAATGCAATGTAATTGCAGGACTTGAAGACGGCTCTTTCCAAAGGAAAATGGCAGGTTGGTGCAGCGACCAAGGTGGTGTCTTCAGCAGCAGAGGTTGCAGTTGTCTTACTTGCAGAGGCCATTGCTGTAGGAAAGATGGGAACACCAAAGAGGTAAATCATGGTTTTATACATAAATGTATAAACCAAAGTTTGGTATAAAAAATACCAAATGTAAGATACAAAGAAACAAGTATTTTGATGAACAAGATCAAAATGCTTGTTATAAAAACAATAAAACGAAGGATTATTTTAAAAAAATGCGAAGATAAATAAAAATGGATAAAGTTTTAAGAATAAAGTCTTCTGTTCTAAGGAAAGAACTTAGAACAGAGTTTTGATAAAGGAAAACTTTTTAAGTTTAATCCAGATTATTTTTATTTTCGTTTCTAGAAAATGTTTTTATATCAATTTTAGAAATTTAAGGAGAAGAAGAAGTGAAACAAGATGTTTCCAGTCATAAGTAAAGGTTTAGATCAAACCTTAGTTGATTTCGAGAAGAAAAACACACAAATGCGTGTTCTTGGTGTTCTTGAGAAAACTTAAAGATTTGAAGGTTTCTTTTGCCTTTAGGAGAGTTATGAAAGCGGAAGGAATTAAGTAAGGCAAAAGAGATGCTTAAATAGCAAGAGGAGAGGGAAAGAAAGGAGTGGTAAACGATGGTTTTAGCTTTTTGAAAAAGAAATGATGACCTGGCACACGTTCCAAGAAAGGAGTTGGAATGGAAACGTCGCGGTCCGTCATGTGTCAGAAAAAGGTCTGACGTGTCATTTTCTTTATTTTTAAAAGATTATAATGATAAGTATCCATAAGGAAGGTTTATCATTATTAATTTTAGAAAAATCTTCATCGCTAATAATAAAGGATTGTCAGTGAGGAGTTTTAATTTTAAGAGAGTCATTCTTTGATGAGAAAAGATATCAAAGAGTGATAAAGACTAGAAGATAATACCTGAGGAGATGGCCCAGATATCGCTGAATCAGAGTTCAGAGAATGGAAAGTTTGAAAGCTTTATTTGTATCCCTTATTGGTCACTGAATAATAAATTATTCAGCGTTCAATATACCAAGTTTGCTGATGAGTAGATTGAATCTAGTTTCATCAAGAGGCTTGGTGAAAAGATCAGCTAGCTAATATTCAGTAAGTACAAAATGGAGCTCAACTTCACCATTCATCACATGATCTCTGATAAAGTGATATCAGATCTCAATGTGCTTGGTTTTGGAGTGAAGTACAGGGTTGTTGGCAATTGCAATCGTAGTCTCTGAGTTGATTTCTCATCCAAATGATTTGAGCACAACAACTACCAGCGGCTACATACTCAGCTTCAGCGGTGGAGGTGAACACTGAGTTTTGCTTTTTACTTGTCCAACTTCTTACCTTTCCACCTAGTAGCTGACACCCTCCAGTGGTGCTCTTTTTATCTATCATACAACCTGCAAAGTAACTGTCAGAGTAACCAATAAGATCAAATCCTGAGCCTTTGGGATACCAGAGACCAAGATTTGGAGTTCCTTTCAGATATCTAAAGATTCTCTTTACAGCGATTAGATGGGATTCCTTCGGTTCAACTTGATACCGAGCAAAGAGACATGTAGAATACATGATGTCTGGCCTTCTCGCTGTAAGGTACATCAGAGATCCAATCATCCCTCGATAGGCAGTGACATTGACTGGTTTCCCATTGGGATCCTTGTTCAACGTCAGAGGAGGCGCCATAGGGGTCTTCATCGCTGAGCATTGATTCATGTCGAATTTATTCAGCATGTCTTTAACATATTTTCTTTGACAAATAAAGATTCCTTTGTCAGATTGCTTAATCTGCAAACCTAGAAAATATGTTAGTTCACCCATCATACTCATTTTATATTGTTTTTGCATTCTTGCAGCGAAACGAGTGCAAAGTTTGGGTCTTGTGGAACCAAAGATAATGTCGTCAACATATATCTGAGCGAGAATAGTATGACCTTTATATTTTCTTAAAAACAGGGTTTGGTCAATTTTTCAACGAACAAATTTTTCTTTAAGAAGAAATTTAGAAAGGGTATCATAACAAGGTCTAGGAGCTTGTTTTAACCCGTAAAGAGCTTTTTCAAGTTTAAAAACATAACCAGGATGGTTAGGGTCTGAGAAACCAGGGGGTTGTTCAACATAAACTTCCTCGCTGAGTTTTCCATTTAGAAAAGCACTTTTAACATCCATTTGAAAAACTTTGAAGTCTTTATGGGCAGCATAAGCTAAAAAGAGTCTTATGGCTTATAAACGAGCAACAGGTGCAAAGGTCTCATCATAGTCAATTCCTTCTTCTTGTCTATAACCTTGAGCAACAAGTCTAGCCTTATTGCGAATTATAGTCCCGTTTTCATCTAGCTTCTTTCTGAAAACCCATTTGGTTCCTATGACAGTTTTATCAAAGGGTCTAGGAACAAGATTCCAAACTTTATTTCTACGAAATTCAGTTAGTTCTTCTTGCATAGTTGAAACCCAGCTAGGATCTGAGATAGCTTGATCTATCTTTTTAGGTTCAGAGAGAGAAATGAAGTTAACATAAAGACAGATATTACCTGTGCCTCTACGTGTTTTGATACCTGCATTGGGATCACCAATAATTTGATTTATTGGATGATTTGCAGTCCATCGCTGAGCTGGTGGTTGAGGAGAGAGATCAACGACAGATTCAGCGACTTGTTCTTCAGTTTCTTGAATTGGACTTGTTGTTTCAGCAACAGGTACTTTATTTAGAATCAATTCAGGGGATTGATTTTCAGATATAGTTTGGTTGTTCACTGAGGAATTTCCAAGAGAGGAATCAGTGACAGGAATCTGATTTAGAGGAGTAACATTCATCCCTGAAGATGGATGATTGTCACTTGAAGAATTTACAAGGATTTCATCATCACATTCTTCAGCAGGAGGTTGATTGCTGAAATATGTTTCAGGTTCCCCATAATGAGATTTCATCCAGGCATTCAATTCTTCATCATCCTCATGAGAATGAGAAACATGAATGGGACGAGATTCATCAAAGTTAACATGCATGGATTCTTCAACATGTTGTCTTCTTTTATTGAAGACTCTGAAGGATTTAGATGCAGAGGAGTATCCAAGAATTATACCATCGTCAGCCTTTGGATCAAATTTACCTAAATGATCTCTGTCATTCAGAATGTAACATCTACATCCGAAAATGTGGAAATATTTAAGAGTAGGTCTTCTCCCATGAAATAGTTCATAGGGGGTCTTCTTAAATCGTTTAACTACCAGGGATCGATTTTGAGTGAAGCACGCTGTACTGACTGCTTCGGCCCAGAACTGAGTGGGAATATGTGATTCCCTGAGCATTGAGCGAGCCGCTTCGATGATAGTACGATTTCTTCTTTCAGCAACACCATTTTGCTGAGGGGTTCTTACTGAGGAGAAGTTGTGAGAGATGCCTTTTTCTTCAAAGAAGTTTACCAGAGTACTATTTTTGAATTCAGTACCATGATCACTTCTTATGGAACGAACAATTAGGTTGTTCAACACTTCCATTCTTTTGATAAAAGAAATTATCATTTCAGGGGTATCACTTTTGGATCGAAGGAAGAACACCCATGTCTATCTGGAGTATTCATCACCAATCACTAAAGTATATTTCTTCCCAGAGATAGATTGGACATTGACAGGTCTAAATAGATCCATATGGAGTAGCTGAAGAGGAGCGGTCACTTAAGAAACTTGCTGTGACCTGAAGGAGGCTTTTGTCAGCTTTCCTTTCTCACAGGCTGAACAATTCCTTTGTAAAGGTATGAATTGGGAGGTCTTTGACTAGATCTTTTTGAGACAATTCATTTATTGTCTTAAAGTTGAGGTGGAGAGAGTCCTTTATGCCATAACCAGTTTATGTCAGTGGATGCTTTAGAGATAAAGCACATGTTCTCAGAGTGAGAACTATTCATATTTATAACATATACATTTTCCACTCTTTTGCCTATAAGGGCAAGCTTCTCATTTCCGTCAGTGACAGCACATCTATTCTTTAAGAATAGAACTTTGAAGTCTTTGGCACATAACTGACTAACGCTCAAGAGATTGTGCTTTAGTCCCTCAACGTAGGCAACTCGAGAGAACGATGTGGCTCCATTGGATAGAATTCCATACCCTTTAGTGTATCCTTTGCCATTTCTACCAAAGGTCACTGATGGACCAGCTTCTTCTTTGTAATCAGAGAGCAGAGATTTTCTGCCAGTTATGTGCCTTGAGCATCCGCTATCAAGATACCAGATACCTTTGGCACTGTGCATACAAAAAAAGATTAATTGGCGGAGGAGCTACTAGCTGAAGAACTCTCTTCAGTGGATTTCTTCACCTTTGGTGGTTTTGCAACCTTGGTGGATTTCACTCTCGCTGATTTATCAGCTTGAGCTACTTTCTTTCCATGAGCTAGTTTATCAACTCAAGTAGCATTAGGGCATTTGCTTGCAATGTGGGTAGTTTCACCACAGTGATAGCACTTCCTATATTTAAAGGGTTTGGAAATCAGAGAGGGAGCAGGAACTTTCTCAGGGATAGGTCCAAGAATTCCTTTATCCATGGTCCTTGGAGGTATAACAACCTTTTCAGGGGTAGGAGTGAGATCGATTTTAATTCTGGGGGTAGGTCTCTGAGAAAAGTCAGGGACCTTCTTCCCAGTTTTAGAAGTTTTCTCTAGGGACTTCTTGTTCCTAACTTGAGTTTTCTTATTCTTAGGAACTTGATTAAGAAACTCATTCTTGATCACTTTCTTAGAATTAAACACAGAAAGCTTCTCTTTAGAAGAGGAGGAAGAAGAAGTTGAAGAAGAAGGATCAGGGATAGAAGAGACAAACATTCCAAATTTGAGCATGGAACGATCATTATTTGATTCTTCCTTTTCAGGGTTATAGCCTAACCCAGTTCTTACTTTCATAGGTATTTGAGCATTGATGATCTCATTGACTTTATCAGAAGCCTTACACCATCCTTTGATGGTTGCCTTTTCAGACTTGAGATCAGCGATAGCCTTTTCCCTATCAGCGATAGCTTGTTGTTTCTCGATGCTTATTGTTTGATTTGCAAAGACTTGGTCCTTGAGAGATTCCTCAATTTTAGAAAGTTCTTTGATTCTTATATGGCAATTTTTTAATTGTTCAGATAAGTCAGTGTTAATTCTCTCGGCCTTAATTTTTCTATTTAAAGCATCGTAAAAACCAACAGTCATAGCATCGAGAGCAGACAAGTTATCACTTTCAGAAGGTAAAGGGATAGAAGGAATAGTTACCTGAGTAAGAAGTCTCAGTGGCTTCTTCAGCGTCCTCAATTCTTGCCATTAGACAGAGGAAGGCAAGATCTTTTTCATCTGAACCAGACTCTTCAGAGGTCTTGGCCCAGTCATCTTCAGCATCCCAATCAACTTCTTCAGCGACAAGGCCTTTGCCTTTTTGCTGGTGTTTCTTCAGATCCTTGTATTTGTTTTTCAATTTCAAATACTTCTCCTTTTAATCAGAGGTCTGGGAGGTAGTGGGAGCTGCAACTTTCTTCGACCTGCATTCACTGGCAAAGTGACCCTTTCGCTGACAGTTGAAGCATATCGCTGAGGCTTTCTCAGCGAGCAATGTTTTTTGCTTTTCAGAGTCAGAGAGGTTAGAAGGTTTTCGAAAGTTGCTCTTTCTAGCAAATCTTTTAAAGTTATTAGTTAAGAGAGCAAGATAGTTATCAAACTCAGAGATGTCATCATCAGTGAGTTGATCTTCTGAATCAGTTTGTCCTAATTCAATGATGGAGGTGATAGTGGAAGAAGAAACATTTTTAGAGGGAGTTTCCTCAGAAGTCACAAGTGCCAAAGAAGTACTTTTGGCACCTTTGAGTTCATTAATGAGGTTCTTCCTCAAAAGTTGAGATTGTTCCTCATTTAAGAGCATTCCATATAACGCACTTAAGGACAAGGTTTCAAGATTTTTTGACAGCTTTAGACATGTAGTGTATACTTCCCATTGATCGGGTAATGCCTCCATGAATTTTGTCAGAATTTCAGCGTTTGAATACACTCTGTCGACTGATTTAAGATCAATCAACAAACAGTTGAAATGCTGGTGAATTTGAGAAAGAGATTCACCTTTTTGATACATAAAGATCTCATATTTTCTTACAAGGTTTATGCATCTATTGACTTTAACCTCAGAAGTTCCTTCATATTGGATACATAGAGTATCCCACATGGCCTTAGAAGTCCTCATTTTCATGACAGAATGATAGACTTCATCTGGTAAAGCCATTGCTATTATAGATCTAGCTTTAGAATCAATAGCAATTTCTTTCTTATCTTCTTCATTCCATCTGTTAGGAGTTTTAACAATAATCCTTTTAGGAATGGCTGGAGTAGCAGTGGTGGCAGGAACACTAGCTACTGTTGTTGTAGGAACAAATGGTCCATTTTCTAAATAGTAGGGAATCTTTGGGTCAGATCCCTCTAGAAATAGAGACATTCTTTCCTTCCATAACGGAAAATTATCATGGCTAAATCTTGGAGGTTTAGCTAAAGATCCATTATCATTGTTATGTATTAGGGTTTGACATTTTAAAATAGTTTATTAGAAAAATATTTTAAAGATTTGAAGAAACAAACACCGCTCTGATACCACCTGTTGGTCCCTAAAGGGTCTACAAGAGTTCAATCAATAGTAAACAGTTTGTAGAAAGGGGGGGGGGGGTTGAATACAAACACACACATATTTTGGTTTTTAAATGAGTTTATATATAATAAACAAATTTACAGTTACAAGCGGAATAAGAACAAGTTTAAAACCTATTCTATTGTAACTAAGAAACACTAAGATTGATGCACAAGAAGATGGAAAGAAAGAATAAAGAGGGTATAGGCTAGAAAGAAGCATGCATAAAGATGAAGAAGATATCTCCATCTTATTTATACCCGTTTGCATTTAATGCAAGACAAAAGGTATATGCCACGTGTCAAGCTTGGATAGGAAGCTTGTCCTTGCTAATAAGACAGCCATGCTTTTGGCCGAATATGAACAGTACCGTATCAGATATGATGGAGACATAAGAGACAAGTCATACGTCCTATTCTGACAAGGTTCTAGGCTTGACTTTTGTGCATCGAGGATAAGATCAATCTTTAGTCTTGCAAAGGAAGCTTCATTTGATCGCTGATACTGAATCTTCAAGGATGAACTTCAGTATCGCTGAGCTTTCACAAGACTTCACACGTTGAGTAGATAATCGCTGCTATCGCTGAACCGCTTCAGTTCACTTAGCTGATTATCTCTTTCTTCAGCTAGGGTCTTTGACTTTCGCTGAATGGTCTTCTGGTGTGATAGCTGATCTTCAGATCTTCAGAGATAAGCTTATTGTTCCTTGATCTTCAGCGATCGCTGATGGTAATCAGCGTGTGCTATCGCTGAATATGAACAGAAGCTTATACAATAGAATTTCACTAAGTATAAAAATGAATCATATGCAAATCATTTAAAAGGAGTTATGATCAACAAGTGGTAATTGCGTTAAAGTTATGGCAACATTGGCTTTACGGAACTAAGTGTACACTCTATACCAACCGTAACAGTTTGAAGTATGTTTTGCTCAAAAGGAGTTAAACATGAGGTAATGACGTTGATTTGAATTGCCTAAGGATTATGGTTATGTGTTATTATGCCACCCGTGTTATGCAAATATAGTAATAGATGTTCTAAATCTAAAGGAGTACGGTAGTGGAACACGAGTCGTACTTACGAAGATTGAATTAGTGTCAAGATTGATCGGTCGGATCAACACCTCCCAAGCGGAGGCACTACTTGAGGGAAGTTTTAAAGACGAGGTTATGGTGAAGCAACACTTGTTACTAACGGAAGATAGTCGTAGTTTGAAGTTATTTCGTGGGCATATTTGAGTGCCCAAGATTGGAGGCAACCGGGAATTACTATGGGAGGACGTCCATGAGCCTAAGTACTCCATACATCCGAGCAGTATCAAAATGTGTTGGGATTTGAAGTTGACGTATTGATGGCCTGTCAGGAAGTTGGATGTGGCTAGATATTTAGAGAGACGTGTAACATGTTACAAGTAAAGGCAGAACACCAACGACCGTATGGAAGTCTTCAATCGTTGGAAATTCCGGAATGGAAATGAGAGCACCTTGCTATGGATTCCGTGACAAAGTTACCAAAGACCTTGAAAGGTCACGATACTATATGAGTAACGGTGAATAAATTTACGAAGAGTGCTCACTTCTTGGCAATGTGAGAAGCCGGTCCAGTTGACGAGCTAACTAAGTTGTATGTGGATGAAATTATGTCAAGGCATGGTGTGCCTTTGACTATTGTGTCGGATTTTTTACTGTTGTTTTACTTCACACTTTTGGGACTTCGGTTTGAACGACCGATAGTTATAGAAACTCGGAGTAATTGGACGTTTGGGTCACTTCGAGTTAGTTGCGTAATGATCCTCTAGTGTCGTAAATCTTTGGGTTGGAAACTTTTAGGCAATTGTTTACCTCGAGAAGTGTTTTGGCTTGACGCCAACCTTGGTTGTTCTTAGGGCCATATGCAATTTGAAAGATTGGAACACTTTGGTTGATTTTCAAGTGGTGTTGAAGGCCTGGTGTGGTGATCTTGAAAGGGATGAATCGTATTAATTGGTATTAAATGCTAGCAATCTTTTGAATTGCTAAGAGTTTGGGGAAGTTTTAGAGCGCGTACTTCGACAGTCGGGGTTTTCAGTTTCAATCGGTAATGTTTATTGGAGAAATTTAGTGTGATTATTAAGGTAGACCTTAACTGAAATCATTTGTAAAAGGAAGCGTAAATTTGTCGAGGTTAAAACATTGATGTGGTAGTGGCCTATTCGGAACTGCTTAATGAGCAATCTGATGTGTAGAGGATATGTTTGGTTATATTCGGAAGAGCTTTTGCGAAAGAAGCCGAATGTCGAATGCAAGGAAAAGAGCATCCCGACTTAATGGAAGTGGTTTGAAAAATCTAAGAAGTAATTGCATTTTGAGCATCAATTGTAGAATTGATTTGTTAAAGTCAGAAGCTACTCCTAAGGTGATGGAAACCACCTAAGGTTGGGAGGCAACCTCGATCTTATATTCGAAGTTTGGTTCAATGTGGGTCAATGATCCTTCTGTCATTAGTGTGATGTATTGAGTTTAACGATCGGGTAGCGATGACTCTTTACGAGAAGTGAAGTGTCCATCGTCGCAATGAAGTATTACGTATTATAGTTGAGGACGAATTACGTTTAAACTCTCCCAAGGAAGTAAAGTTATTGTATTGCTCAGGTATAGTATTTTGAGGTCTCCTTTTCGTTGGGATGGACGGAACGAGTAATTTATCGAGCTTGTGCTACGGGTCGTATGACGTTCGAAGTTTTGGACAAGCATTAAATTTCGAGGACGAAATTAAATTCAAGGGTGGGAGGATTGTAACACCCGGAATTTTGTAATCAAGATAATGATTTTCGCATCCTAAACATTTTGATATATGTAAGTTAAATGATGTGTTTCAAGGGTCAAATACTGAGTTGCAATGAATTGGAAGATAGGAGCGAAAAACGAAACCAAATTCGGCCTCGGTACCTTCTAGGTGACCATGACAGGCTAGGATGCCATGTCAAGGTCGCAGGGCATGGTAGCAAAGGCATCAAATGGCAAGGAATCCAACAAAACTCTCGGTACATGTTTGGTTACGATGGCACGACGACGATGCCATGTCAAGGTCGCGAAGGCATGGTCGCAGGGCATTCACCTGATGGAAAATTGAGTTTCGGTATACTCCGAGCGACCTTGCTAGGCGATCATGACATGGCATGGTCGCATGTCATGGTCGCGGACGGGATCCAGTGCATAAATTCGGGATATCCTTCATTTGGCCATATCTCTCTCATTTTTCAACTCCGATTTGGGCGATTCAAAGTGCTGTGGTTTCGTATTTCAGAGCTATTTAAGATGGAAGCAATGAAGATTAAAGTTTAGTTGTTGATTTGGGGTTCCCAGACGTCGAAAGGTTCGATCACCTCTCCGAAATCTTGAATCTAGGGTTTGGTTCTATGATTTCTGATTTGGGTTTGATTTTGGTGTATGTTGGGTTTGTTTATGATCTAGATGAAGGTTTTCTAGATGGAAACTTGTGGATTTGAAGTCCTCACCTAATGAAGCTCGGTATTGGGATAAAACCTAGATTTAGCCTAAATCTAGCTTGTGAGTTCATTCTTACCTTTCTAAAACTTTATACATGTCAAAATGATGTATTTTACCTTAATATGATGTTTAAAATAAGTATTTCTATACTTAGAAGATTTTGGTAAAAGTAGGTCAAAATGTATCATTTAGGGTTTTCTTTAAAATGATGAAATGGAAGTCAAGAACGGTTTTGGAATACTCTTATGAGTTTTAAATGCCAGAAAAATGATGTATAAACCTAAATGATTATTTGACCTAATTATTAGAAGGAAGGTTTTGGGAAGCAAGATGTTACACTTCACAGGTTTTGTGAAGATAAGTAATACATTGGAAAGAATTGTATTAAGATGTTAGACTAGTGTAATGGATCTATAGGCACATATAGTCAGAAGTATTTGGGGAAGACACTTGCAAGAGATTCCGGTTTGGGGTTGAGCTTGTGTGGTCGAGTAATCGACCAGATGCCGGGTCATTCCCATAGAAGTTCCCCCCAAGAGAAGTAAAGCATATCTTTCATGTGTAAATCGCAGAAGCAAAGAAAAAAAAGAGATGTTTTGGGAAAGGCTTGCGGTTAGATGTTACTTACCGCTTTTGAAGTTTAAATGGCTTTTCTATACTTTTGAACTGTTTGTTCTCACTAGGCTTTAAGCCTAACACTTTTTCTTAAATGACATGTATAACAGGTGATCAAGCTGGTGGGGCTTGATGGGATGAGTGAAGCTAGATATCGGTTGTGGCATCCTTTGGAAGTGCACCTTCGCGTGTACAGATGGAGTTACATAGAAGTGTATTTTGAGGATTTAGAGACACCCGAACTTAATCTGTATTCTAAAGTTTGTATAGATTAATAGGTGGTCGTCTAGTATCCCTTTGAAGTTGTAAACTCTTTAAGATCTTTATGGCGATGTTTATTTTATGAAGTAGAATTCCGCATTTTATTCGGTTTAAATTAACTCCCATTTTAGGGGTGTTACATTCAAACCCTTGGGTTTCTGATTGCTATGATTTAGGGTGTTTTTAGTTCGAATATGGCATTAGTCTTAGGGGCCGTTTACCAAATCTTACCCGGGTAAGTGCTTACTGGCAAAATTCAACACTATCATTTACTTACTGGGTAAGATTTTAGTCCACAAAAACGACATCGTATGTAACAATTTTCCCGGTAAGCGCTTACCATGGTAAGATTCGTCGCAATCGCTTACCCGGGTAAGACTCTTGGTCATTGTTTTCGTTGTCTTCACTCTTACCGGGTAAGATTTTTGGTACTTTTTATATTCCTCCGGATGTTAATATGGTTTAGTAAGCACTTACCCGGGTAAGCGTTTTGTAAACGGCCCCTTAGTGTTAATCATGTTAGACGAGGCCCATCGACAATAAATCTAGGCTTAAAAACTCCTTAATTTGCCTTTTTTTGGGACGTCTGGATGAATAAGTATTCGTACTTAGGGTTCTATTTTTTTGATTTTTTGTCGACACCAAGTAGGATAATTTTTTTTTTCTAAGAGTTTATGTCGGGTCTCATATACTCGACATAAGGTTGTGTTCCTAATCCCAAAGATTCAACATTAACATTAAGAATTTATGTCGAGTCTCAAAGACTCGACATGCTTTCTTGTCACCTCCCACACACTCGACTTGAAGTCTTCATGACTTTTTGTCGCGTCTATCACTCTCGACATAAATTCAACTTCACTTTTATTCATTACAGTACATACTCATCTCTTAGGTTTTTCATGTACTACTTGGAGACTTGTCGATTCCATTGGGTTCGACATGTTTTCTTGTCGATCCCAAAGGATCGACTTTATTCACTAAGTGTTTATGTCGCGTCCAAATAAGTCGACATGATTATGCCCAAGTCTTTATGTCGACCCAGTTAGGCCCGACATACAATTATATTGAATCCTCTAGGTTCTAAATATTCACTTACTCTTTCTTAGAAAGTACCAAGTGTTTATGTCGACCCTATTTCATTCGACATATATTTATGTCGACTCAGCACGGCTCGACATACTACCATCGTGTCTCCTCTACAAGTCTTGTCGACTCAATCTTACTCGACATAATTGTGCTTGCGATAGAACTCGATATCCTTTTATGTCGATCATCAACACAGGTTCAAGGGCCGCCATCTACACTTAGCAAAAAGACATCATGTCATTATGGAGATCTTAAAAAGACATCCCCTGCGGTATGCTTTTTCATTGGAGCATCGTGTCCTTGCCTTCTATCTTCAACAATTCTGGTATACACTGACGTACCATCCAGATGAAGGTGACTACCATTTTACGGCTCAAATATATGACTACGTGACTCGACTCACACCATCCAGAATACGCCGCGTCCTTCGCCTAGCTATCTTTGATACTTATGAAGATCCAGTAACCGAAGAAGTATTGTGCTGAGACATCCATGCCTTGGGCTTCAACTCCCAGCTTACATCTGTCGGACAGTTCAAACGGATGTATCTACAACAAATTTGGTACACCCTTTTCTCGCTCATCAACCGCTGTCTGACAGGCAAACATACCGGCATGGATAAAGCCAGCACGGCCGTACTACGGATTTTTCATGGGATCATCTATAGCCGGAACTACGACTACGCGATGCTTATCTGGACTGATCTAGTTGATTATGTTGCGGATAAAGCCAACTTAACCTACCATATCAACGGTTCTTCCAACTATTTTATTCACTCGATGATGCACTCTCGTCCAGAAATTCCACACCGTCTAGGTACACCACTAGACCCTTATTAGGCTCAAAAGTACCTCAAGCTCAATAGTCTTGAATTCCCGTACATCATGCTCATACCCGAAGCCTTATTATCCTATGTTAATCAGCATGCACCCAGTGTGATAGCATATAGGGAACGAATCGGCTTAATGGCTCCTCCAATTCCGGATGAGCCTGCCTAAGAGCCGGCCCATGAGGAACATCAAGTTATAGGCAAGGGTCCTAGAATAGACGACCAGGTTCAGGATCAAGGGGATCCTGAACAGGGTGTTGAGAGAATAGCGGATGTGAGAGGAATTGACGTGGGAGGTGCACCTGATCAGCGTATCCCTACCCCTACCACTGTTGCCCCTGCAATTCCTATTCCACTACATCCACCCGCCACTACATCCACCCGCCACCAACGCCTGAAGATACGAGTTAGCCAAAGTCGTCTCTTTCGACCACATTCACCATCCGACACTGAAATCGAAGACACTCTTGAGCTTCAAGATAGTTCCGCAGATCTACGACCAAGACAACACCGAAGACTTACATCTGCAAATACTGCACTAAACGGAATCGGCCATCAGCCGTCCATTACAGAATATTCTTCAGATGCCACTAATTCCGACGACTATATAGAACCCTTCGAATTTGCTCTTATCACCGACCCACAATCTGACCCACTCCTTGAGCCTAATGGACAAGACATTGTCAACCCAACAACGCAATTGCACGCCCCACCTAGCCACTTTGTAGTCTCACGACAGCCTACAGTTTCAGAAATTCTTGTGAGTATAGCTCCTCATCTAGGTGCCCTCCCTTCGGGAGGCATAGCTATTGAAACCAGAAGTAATATCTCACCTACTTCTACTTCATTTCTGAAAACCTTGAGTCTAGAACCTCGTAGGGAACACGCGTCTATGCATACTGAGAGCCTCCGTGGCCCAGTCAGAACTTCCATAGTTATGTAAATTCCTGACATTCCACGAGGATTGGAAGGAAATCCTACCAGTGCTACCATCATTCCAACACTGAGCATAGGTCCCACAGTTGACTCAACTACGGTGTTAACGGGTGCTCTAGGTGACTTCGCTTCACAACCCTTTCATGTTCATCCTTCTATGCAAGCATATGTTGATGCCCACTTTCAACGAGCACAGGAATCTATGGCTGATAGGACCATAAGTCCTAAGTTAGGAAAGTTTTATAAAGAAGGAAACGTTTTATTGTAATATTCCATATTGTGTTTTTATCTTATGGGCTTGGGCTTAATATGTAATAGACATCTAGTATATAAAGGAGTCTAGGGTAAAGGTTTCGTTAATGAGAGTCGTTTAGTTGCATTCACGTTTGTAGTTCTTTAATGATTTCAATAATAAAACATACGACTCAATGACTTGCATATGATTCCTCTATTGATCTTGTTGAATCGGACCTAACAATGGCTGCACATGAGGATCGCATGCATCAATTCTTTGCTTCATTAAGTTCTGGTACAAGATATAATCAAGATTCACACGCCAGCACTTCTCGCCCAAGTACTAGTCACTCCCCGCCTCCTGATTTGCCACATGATTCGTCTTCTATCCGATCCGAATCCGAAACCCGATCCGAATGCGAACCTCAGGCTAGGCCACACTCCCTCCCTGAAGATGAACGGACTGGCCTTCTTCGCCAAAATCATATAATTCCAACGGTCACTCGACATGAGATTGATGGATCCAAAGCGCATGTTGACAACAGACTTGATTCCATTCAAACTCAAATCAAGAAAAGTGAAGAGACCGTCCTTGGCGCATTTGAAGCTCTTCACCTAGAGATTAAAGAATCTTGCCAACCTGCTGAACGCTTTAAGCGTCGACGACCTAATCAGGACGATCCGGATTCCGGTCCTAATCACCCTGAGGGGGAGACGCGACTCCGGGTTACAAGAACTCAACCTCCGGTAGCACAAGAATCTTCTCAAGCTTCGGGTCCTTCATCGTCTACTCCACCAACTCGCCAACAAGCTCAACCTCCTCCCACGCAACAACAAGCAAATCAGCCAACGGTTGAAAAGCCTGTGGCCGATTTTGACTATGGGAGCATGTCTCGTGCTGTCAAACCAGAATCTATCAACGATGAGCTCGTAGATGTTCAGCGTCTCTAAGTGAAATATTGGTTCAAAGATCCATATGCTCCGACTTTTACTGAAGAAGATTACGTGCACCTATAACATACAAGCCTGAACTATCAACCGGAATCGAATATTACTACAGGGTTACTACCTCACCAGATACGGTGGGAAAGGATGCTTAAAAGTCGTAACTCAACATGGGTAAATCAGTAGATCAAAGTGCTTTATCTTGAAGAAACCATGCATAAGATATTCTCGAACGGAAAGACCCGACTGATCTTTCTCACATTCATCTCGTCACCAACATGGATGCTGCTCAAATTAAAGAATATGTATGGTTGTTGAGAATGAAAGCGTTAAAACCAGAGAAAGTCATGTCTAGACACAAGATTGTAGGCATCAAAGAGATAGGCTATGACAAGGTACTTCAAGTATTGTTTCCTACTTTTAGGGTGTTGCGAGAAAATGGCAAAGAATACATCTTTACTGAAGCTGACTTTGCAAACATCGATGTAATTGACATGGAGACATTATATATTGAGCTACGAGACAAACAAAGAGCTCTAAGAGCGATCGTGAGACATATTCAGAAAGAGTTAAAATTCAGCTATCTTCACGATTTACAAAGAGGTCTTGAAAGCAAGCAAAAGAAGGTGTATTTGGCAAAACCGAATCAATCTATCCCTGTCCTGGAGAAGCTACATGTGTTAACATTTCTCACCATGCCTGCTCACGGCATGCTCTACATGAAAAATACCGGAGAGAAACGGTTTCTAAGGTTCACCGAGGTAGCTGCTTATTCTGATGGAACTTTATGGATGATTCGAAACAGGTTGTCTGCAGAAATTAGTTCAGATATGAAGAAGCACACGAAGTTGAAGTAAGATCAAAGAAAGAACATTTTGAATGCTTTGGATATCATCGATAAACGCCTGATTTACCGTCAGACTTTACGAAGATTTGAAGGCATGTTCGAGCTACGAAGATTAAAGCTTATTTTGATACAAAGGGGGAGATTGTTAGGGATAAGTATTAGTTGTTTCAAAATAAGGAAAGGATATGCTTCATTGTAAAAGGCAAGTTTATAATTCCTAAAACTCTACTTTCCTTATATCAATAGGATTCCTAGCACTAATAAATAAATGTCATGAGGTAAGGGTTTAATCGTGCAACATAAATAGAGAGAGAGCCGATATTCTGTTAAATTGTCGTTGTAATAAAATCTACAAGTGAGATATACGACGTACTTTATTCTTCACATTCTTCGTATTATTCTTATATTATTCGTTCTTATCGTAATTGATTGTGAATTTGGGATCCACATATTTTAATAACACCCGACCTTGACTTAGCCTTTATGCATGATTTGGTTTATCAATTGTTGACGTAGATATAGATTATTCTTTGTTTGATGTATTATTGGAAAAGTTTAGATAGCCACTCTTTCCAGAATTTTGAGGGTGTAACAGATTGTTTATTTATTGCAAAAAAGTATTCAAAGACTTAATCGTTTAAAATGAGAAAGTTCAATGGTTTGTTTACTCAAAAAAGAATTTAAGGGACTTAATCATTTGAAATGGGAAAGTTCGTTGGGATTTTCTGGAATTTTCCTGACAACAAACCGGCCACCGAATGTATATGCACGTCCTTAAAGCAATATTTGATATAACCAATTTTCTAAAACACTCGATGCAACAGCCAATGTGGCATGTCGTGGCTTAAGCCTAATGTCTGATGCCATGTTATGTCTGTGGCACACATTGGCCTAATGTGTGGTTTTTGTAACACCATATTTGTTCTTCTTACCCTTTTAGTGTCTTACTTTTTTTTTAATATATAACTACCTTAAAATGTTTAACATCATTAACTCATTGAATAATAATAGAAAATAAAGGTTTATATGTAACATCCACTTTCTCAAATACGTTGTAATTATATTCGTTATAAGTGTTTATGTGACTAAAACATGATAGATTACGTGTTTGAAGAGTTAAAGTTGAACTAAGTGTTGGTCGAGGACCGAAAGGTTTTAAAGTGAAAGCTCGTGGTCTAAAACCGATTTTTTTCGGAAATATTTTCTAGAATATTTTTATTTTAGGTTGTAGATTATGTCGTTAAGAACGCGTGAGCAAAAACCGCGTCAAAAACGGAGGTCCGAGCGAAAAGTTATGTGATTTTTAGTGTTTAGTGGGTCAAACCGAGTTTCAGCCGAGTCAACTCGGCCCCAACTCGTAAAAGTCGTAAAAAAGATGAATATTAGTCCATTTTTACCCAGATTGATCTCTAAACTCAGACTCTCTCTTCCATGGGTGGTTTTAGCTTCTTGGGGATGAATTAAGCTTGATACAAAGAGTTTTAGCTTGATTATTGCACCAAAATCATCCACAAGATAAGGTATTAAATAAGCTCACTTGGTCCTTTCGGAGTGATCGTTGGTCGACGTTTAGGCGTATATGGACTAGGAGCCTAATTTGGCTCAATTTTGAAAAACACTGTGAGTTTATGGGATTACTTGGCTTACTATTTGCTAGAGATGTGTTATCTATTTGTTACTTGCTTCCATGCTTATCCATGTTATGTCCCCTTTTCTATTTCAAATAATTATTAGTTATTGTACTTTGTCCTTCCATACGTGCTACCCGGTAGTTACTTTGTATTTCACCCAGGGAGGGCACAATTAAGCCCATATCAACTGATATTACTCGAGTATAATGCATATTTGACCGTGTTAGAGTTCGATCATTTTCCCCGCTGTCCGGGATAGCTCGGGCGGGAAGATCATTCCACTGACCGGGATAGTTTGAGTGGTATGATATCTATGATAAATTGTTGTACTTTCCACGTCCGGGATAGCTCGGTGGTCGTACATATCTATTATTGACTTCCACGTGATATATTGGTTGCATACTTTAATACTTAGATGTTTGAATCCCGAATGATGATTACTTGTTACATTATTTACATCCTTCGTGATTATTGATTTCAATGGAATACATCTGTGAAACTTTAGTAGTTAGTAGTTCCCGTTTACTCACTAAGCATTTTGTGCTTACCCCTTTAGTTGTTCATATTTTTACAGGCCGTGTGGATAAAGCGAAGAACACGCTCGAGTAGATTGAGATCTTCGCTTTTAGTGCTTCATGTAGTACGACTCTTTTGTTATTAAGTAGTTAGTTGAATACAACTTTAGGTTGTAAACTATTAGTCGTCTTTTGATTGTAACTTTAAGTATCTAGTTAACGGGTAGCTATTGTCCTTCGTCTTGTATATAGTTTACGTTTCCGCAAAGTTATTACTTTAGATTTGTCCGTTTTGATATATTTTGGAAAACAGGTGCTTACGGGAATGTCCTGTAAACCAAGCGGACATTTCGAACTTGAAACTCGTAAATATTATATTTCGTTTGTCCTCCAATGGTCTAAAAAGTAACTTTTGGTATTAACTATGTAATTTAGGTCTTTCATTATATATGCATAATATTATATATGATATACAAATTTGTCTCCATAAGACACGTCTAGAAAAACGACATCGCTCGTTGTGGCTTCTATAGCTTAAGGTTGGACCTCGCCGCCATGCCACGCCTCATGCTATTTAGAACCTTGGATACAACGTGAATTGCATTTATAAATGCATCATGACCTACATTTAATGTGTTATGGGATCATTGGAGCTCCACATGGAACTATAGAAGACAACAGTATCAGCAACACTAAAGATGGTAGGCATATCAACGAAGGACGATTTGGTTCCGGTCATCCTTTGGACAAAGCCAATTTGCATAACAAAGAGGGAACAAGAAAGAAAGAGTGTGAACATATAAAAGATCAAGTTCTAAAGCATTTAAATGTCTGAACTTCCAAGTGTTCTTTCATTCATAAACAACGAGCATCTATAATAACTATGCTAAAATAGATTTTTTTTGAAGATTTAGAAATATTGTGATCCAAAAGTTATCTCTAAACGTATATAGAAGGAGAGAAATTATATTTTAATTCTATCCAAGTTATTCAATTCCTGGCTTTTCATTTCCACCTATGAAAACATCCCCTCTTTCTATTGCCCTCCCAAAAAGTCTACCATCTTTTCATCTCCCTCCATAAAAAATCACCTCTCTTTTTATTTCTTTCCCAAAACAATCTCCCATTTCATCTCCCAAAAAACTGAAACATAATTAACATAATAAACCTTCGCATAAACCTCGTCTCCCACTGCAGGCTCTCTGCCTTGCTTGCCTCTCGTCGTCCTCATCCCATCCGACTCTCTCTCTTCCTTCTCTACGTCGAGCTCCTATCTATGTCTATAGAGGAGATGATTGAGCATAAATATTTTCCAGATAAGAAATCTTCTTTTGATTGTTTTGCATTCTACTGTACAACTGTGCTTAAACATGGACTGAAGTGAATGTTGAGAAGGTAATTTCTCATCTCTAATTTAAATTTCATGATGTATAAATTAGCTAGCATTTTAGATTTATTTTAAATGGGTTATTTTGTTGTTGGGACATGAAGAAATGACAAGAAAATGAAAAAAAGCATGTGGTGTAAGTTCTTATAATTTTTCGTAGTTGTTTCGAATTTTATATACATATTTAGTTTGTTATTCGGTTTTCTGCTTAAATATTAATCTATGCTTATTAAACATCTTTAAATATTAATCTATGCTTATTAAACATCTTTCCTTTCTTGCTTGGAGTTTTCAGATTGTCAAAAAGTTGGCCAGAAATTTTGGGAAATATTGAGTTTTAGCCATTAGTTTGAGTTTAAGTTTGAGTGCTTTGAATAAATAGAAGTGCTTCATGATTTTGCATTGTTAAATATAATATGGTGATATTATTGAGTATATGCTTAAATCAATTTCTTAGTTGCTATGTATGTTCCGTACAGTAAGAGTGGTGATGAAGTTTTCATTTGATGAAATCATTTAAATTCTTAGCGGAAACCTTGGGTCTTAAATGGAACCTACATATACATAATTGTATTTGCATTGCTTCATCAATCAGCCGTACTTGGTTTATAAACTTCTCCCTCACTTGTTTGTATATATTATTACTGTAACACTCTAAAACTTATGATTTATAAAAATAAATGATTATTGAGGGTTAGAAATTTAAGGAGTAAACGACGTAATGGGCTATAGTGTCGATACTCGGAAAATATGATTTTATTGCAATAAATAAAATCAATAAAAGGGAAACTGATATATTTTGAATTTAATTGATTTGGGAAGAGAATGAAAAAAGAAAAACTAAAGGGACTAGTTCTGCCAAAAGTAGGAAACTAAATTGGAAATGATTTAGATTTGGGAAATGATTTCCCAAATCCCGTTTTTCCTTTTCTAGAGCCGATTTTACGACCTAAATGTTAGAGTTTCTGGCTGAAATTTGGTGGAGTTGTTCCCAAGGATGTAAGGGAGAAAACCCAATTGAAATTTCGTGATTTCATCAAGAATTGAGAGAGATATCGAGTTCGAAGCGGCATAGGGTCATTCTGCACAAAAACGGCGATTGGAGGTAAAATACTCAACCAAAATCGATGTATAATATATGGATGGTTTCGTTTTTCAATTACCTTTCTAGTGGTATAAGTTTCGTGGGCTATAGTGACCTGTACGTCGAGCAGTTTAGCTTAGAAGCTGCTGTGGCGGCGGCTCGACGAGATTCGGGTACAAAAACTCAAAATACGAGTTTAATAATGAACCGTAGGGGCTGTAAATTTATATATGAGTTGGGATGTTTGTTTGTTATAAACTTTTGTAAGACATTTGGTGAAAGTAAGTCGAGAAACGACCCCAAACGGGGGTTGTTCATGACAGTCGCACCGAAGGTGCGAACGGGTCGAGCCGGCCATCAAGTTGGGCCGCAACTTTGTGTCGGGGCTGGCTTTTTGGGTCGGGATCGATCGAAAACGAGTTGTTTTGATTAAATCTATGTATATCCTAAAAATATTTGAGTCTCGTTTAATTACTTGGATTAATTGAAATAAATCGAGATATTTCGATTAAGTTTACTCAAGATTTTTGGACATCAATTATAAAGGGTTTTAATTAATTGGGTTATTGCATTTTGGGATTTATTATTTAGAGATTTAGTATTTATTAATTAGATTGTATCTAATTAATATTTTAATCTCCAAGTTATTTATTTATTATTTAAGGGTGGAATGATTATTAAATTATAATTAATAATTCAATAACTTGTTTAGCGAGTGATTGAGTAATTGTGGATTTAGAAGTTTTAAATGAGAGACGTATAGGTTGGGTTAATACGTCGCGATTTATTTTGGAAGTGAAGTAGTTCATTGGGGAGGGGTACATAGCGACGAGTTATGCTTATGGTGGACCGGTCGACCATGAGTTGAATCGTTTACTTTTAGGTTGACTTGTTGTAAAAAGTCAAGACGCTAATTATGTAAATGTAATTATGTGTTATAGGGTAATACGCATGGACGAGGTTTAGCTAAGCGGAGCTATTCAGGTCAGTCTTTCACGAGATTTCACTGGGATGTATACATATGTATGGAATGTATATTTACATATATGGTGTGGATGTTTACATGTTAATTGATGAGGTGATATTATTGCATGTTTACTTTAATTTGGTGATCTACATGCATGTGGTTAAATTATGGTGTAGCATGCTATTTATGTTATATGATGTTACATTGCATGCAAATAGGAGTTGGGGTGTGGGTTAACATGCTTATAAAATGTATATAACCCGGGTATGGGATATCAGCTCGATGTGTCACAATTTGGGGAGGCACGACCCGAAATGGGCGGTAGTTCCTGGTGGACTTACACGCCCAGGGAATGTCTGTGACATGGCAGGTCCCTACCTAACTGAGAGGAGTTAAGAGATCTCATTAGGGGTGCATATAATTGGTGAAATTGCATATCATATTTATTTGATAATTATATGTGAATGAATGTGTGTCGGATAGTTGCACGTAAACCGTGAACTCACTGAGCTATTTAGCTGACTATAGTATACATCTCAGGATCGGGAGGTTCAGGAATCGACAAGGGCAAAGGACACGCTTAAGGAGTTTAGTTCCTTTTACTTTATTTAGCGTACACTTACATGTATTTCGGAGTTTGTCTTGGTTTGAATTATGGTGACCCGGTATGGGACGGGTTATCTTTTAATATTTATTTTGATTTGATGTTTAGACTTCCGCTGTAAACGTTTTAGTTTATTAATTGGAGTATTTAATGAGGTGTTTTGATGACGTGACATTTCATTTAATTGGAAAAAAATGGGGTGTTACAAGTTGGTATCAGAGCTTTAGTTTATGAGAATTAGGTTTTGATTATAACCTAAACTTAAACTGGGTGGTGTATTAGGAGTTAAGATTAGGACGGAACTAGAGTATATGAGTCGGTTATGACTTAGCATTGCTTTGTTTTGCATATAAGATTCAGATAATGTACTGATATGTGACATAAGATTCATTATAAAGGATCTTGAGAAGGGTGATGATCTAATCTAGGTGTTAGTACAAAGTGTTAGCTCTAATGCAAATTTTATGTGTACGTAAGTGCTAGGAGATCCATAAGGGTGAAGGTTATAGATGTATGATAGTTTACCGAGGTGTAGTTTAAGAGTCTCATGACTATTGTTAGTATTGGAGAAAAAGTTATTGACAAGGACCTTGAGAGATCTTTTCGGATTATAGATCTGTATATTCGTATGTGAAGTCATTCACGGGTTCTTATCACTCATCATGCCAAGAGAGGTTAATGGCACATTGTTGAGGGAGGCGCATCTTCAATAGTACATTATGATGCATTCTTATAATATCGGGAGTTAGGTTAAGCATATAGCCAACCAACGGGTACTATATGGCTATTATGATTGATATATGGTGGTGGAGGTGTTTTGGATAAGTTTGGTTAGTTTATTACATCATGGGAGTAGATGTACGTGATAAGAAAGTGTTAGTGAAGTGTTGGTGGATTGTATAATTTGTATAAATTGCAAAGGATGTAAGGTATTACCCGTTAAACTAAGCACCATAGTGTGTAATCGAGTTGGTGAAAAGTTAACCGACATTTGGTTATCATATAAATATGTCCCAATTGTTTGTGGTATGTAGAAATGAGGATTCCACTGTGCAAAGTTCGAATTTGTTTATTACAAATATATACTGGTGCATATCACCATTATTTTACATGGTTTGTTGAGACATGGTGGTTGATCCTATGACGTTAGTTCGATTGAAGTCTCGAGTATGACGAGTTTTTGTAAGTTAATTGTGAGCCTTAGTTTAAGCGAATTAGGTTATGATGATAGCCTAAGCTTAAACTAGAAGAGTACTAAGGGACTTCAATTGGGTGAGCTAGGTTGTTATTTTCCTAGAAGTTAATTAAGTAAGGAGTAAAAGGGTATTCAAGTTTGGTTTTATTGAGAAGATGGAACATGGTTTAAGAATACTTGGGATATGTGGCAACTTAAGCTTAAATCATTGGATTAAGAATATAAATGTCATATAAGATTCTAATGGGTGGAATATGTTGTTGTAGAAGTCATGGTCGAGTTTTTGGTGATATGTTGTATTTTATTTTTGAGTATGGGATGAAATAGATGGTTCATATAGGTATAGTCGGATGAGGGATTATCCTATGGACTAGTGAATCTTTAAGGGTTGGAGATTAAAATAGTTGAGGTGGTGCTCTACATATGTGGTTATTGAGATAAGAAACATTGAATTTTGGAAATGGAGAAACTATAAGGTTGGTGGGAAATATTTATAACTATAATGGTGCTTTTGGGAGAGATAGAAGTGATTAAAATGAGTAGGAGCCCAATGTCAGATAGGGTATTAAAAAGCATTATGGTCCTTAGAGACAAGATTTTTCGAAATGCTCAGTATGGTTTAATGTATGTGGAGAATTTATTGTACGGTGAAAAGAGACTTGCAAGATAAAGAGTAGTCATATACTATATACAATGGGTATGGAGTTGGTGGTTAGGTCATCCATCTAATTGATTATTATAAGAAGGGTATGTGTAATCACTCTTAGACATTTGGACGTGAGACTATGGAACGTACGGGAGTTCCGTAGAGACATAATTGGAGAGTACTATGATTGGGGAACATGGTACTAGAGATATTAGAGGGAGTGGTATCGGGAATGGCGACGAACTCGTTAAACTTGGTGTCAATCTCTATATAAGGACTAATTGGCTGCCAAATATTCCGTAAAGGAAACGGTGATGAGATCAGGATGGAGAAAATATAATGTCAACAGTTGAATGAATGATTATTAATTGAAATGATTACCAATACTTGAGGTAAGTTCAATACCTATAAACTTACCATGAAAACGTCATTATAATATGACTATTGAGGATCGATCAAGATAGCTCCAGGGAGCTAAGGGGACACACATTTAACAATGATGCCTAATGGAATAATAAGTCACAGCTTGGGGATGTGACTAAGAGAAAGGTCAGTGAAAAAGTATAAATGAAGTTTACTCTGTATGAATTAGTTTTGCAGCAACTGGTAGAAGTTGTGATCGGTCCTGTGGTGGGACCAAGTGAAAGAGATGTGTCATAACAGTATTGTCCTTTGGCTTAGGATGAAAACATAGATTTAAAGCTTGGGATCGAAAGAAATATGGGACTATGTGAAGCGGTTCACAAAGATGTCAAAATAGAACAATAGTAGGTGGTCTGAAGTTAGAAATCAAATAATGCATAGTCATGATTGTTTGATCACCATTTATACATGTTATAAAGGTGAACAAAATGATAGGAAAAGCAACTATGAGGCCATGGAAGGAAGGAAGAATATGAAGGGGGCGTGAAACAATCCAAGCAATGAGCTTGAAACAATGTACTAAAGTTTTGATGAAGTGTCAGTAAGGAAGAGAAGTGACTATATTGGGAAATGTAAAATTGAAGGTTTAGCATGTATGATTGAGTATTAAGGTGGCTAGAGATAGTGTATCGAAAGTATCACTGGATGTGAGGGCACCTGAAATTGATCTAGTCCCAGGGAGAACACAAAGAGATTGCAAGAGCCTTTGATCAAGAAGTCTATATGAATAAGTTAGCATTATGAGGAATTTTGATATTGCTAGTTAATAGAAAGATGGTACGATGCATGTATGCATCAATAAATTTGTGTGTATAAGATCATTGGTAGGAACAAAAGGTTTTGCTAAAGGTGACGATCAAGTCGATCGACTACAAACATGCGAAATGGATTACCAAAAACACATAGGATTGGTATGAGGGTTTTTGGCAATGAGAAACTTTGCGTTAGTATATATTTGAAATGTATTTTCACGTATATGAGTATGTGGTGATGTATGTTTTGCATAAGGTGTTTTAATTACATGTTTCGCTTTTATGATTACATGTATATGGAGATTTATGAGTATGCATGTTAATTGTTTTTGGATTATAAACATTTCTTGCATACTAAGGTTTATGGTAGTTTTAAATGGTACCTAAGGTAAACAGTTGAATGAATGAGAATCTAGAAAGGTACGTCACACTTAAGGGGAGGCACGACCCCGAAATGGGTTACTTGTTCTAGGAGAGCAGTATACGCCAGGGAATGCCTGTGACATAGAAGCATGACCTTGTAATGGGATACTGGCTCTAGGGAGAGTCGTATACACCCAGGGAATGCTTGCGACCTATCAATTATTTCTTAATAGGAGATTCGATTAGGGATCCAAATAAGTTTATATTGGTAAAATAAATGGAGGGGGCATTTCAGATGCTGAGGGGGAGGATGAGCCTCACACTAAAGATGAAATTACCGAAAGAAACACAAGTGTGTATATAGTGATGCATGTATGTTGGGTAAAGATATGTTGATGCAATAGGTAAAGCCATTGTTTACGCATCATTCCAACTAAAAGAATCTAAGAGGAAGTGTCAAATCCGCATACATAAAGGTAGAGGTAGTGGCAATAAAGTTCAAGGGTTGGAAGAAGGACTATGTGCATCAGTACGTTAAGAAACGTAATGGTGGGCTATGTAGGGAGTTATGGGGAAGATGGGGAGTTAAAAACCATCATTTAGGCTTTAACAGGAAGAAAGTCTAAATATGACAGTGTGATAGGATAGCAAAGGGAATTATTGCTATAGGCAAAGGAAAAAAAAGTGTCGAATGAGCAAGCATTGATCAGAACATGAAGTTAGTTCACTTATAACTGATTAGTGGAAAGTGATTATAGCAAGAAGTTGACAAAAATATGGGTGGATGGGATAGTAATGATGCATAGAGCGCCATCATTAAAGATCTCGGGTAGATATCCAAGATTTACGTCAAGCGTGGAGGTGATTCTTCATGAGACATACAATAAGATGCATATGTATGTATAAAAATGTATTTTTGACATATAACGATTATTTGGTATGTATGCATGGTGATTTATTTACATACATGTTATGGTGTATTGTTACATGTAGGTGATGTTTATGAGTAAAGTGCATGCTATGTGTTTATTGGGTTTAAACAATAATTGCATGCTTTTAGATAAGACAGTTTTACGGTCAGTTAATAGGGATGGGTCTTGATAGTAACAGGGGGTGACATGATCTTGTAACGGGCGATTGGGTAAGGGTGAACCATTTGACCCAAGGAATGTCAAGTGATGAAATGACCCGTACCCATCAGGAGATCTCATATATTTTCAGTTGTACATGTTTTGTTCAAGATGCATGCTATAGTTAAAATACCATCTTTTAATAAGGGATGTGGACAAGGGTGAACTATAAACATATCATTCTTGGACATAGGGATAAGGAAAGAAGAGAGTATAAAATCGGGAGATTGGTGGGAAGGTTAGATGGTTAGACTTCTAGGAAGTCATAATCATAAAATCTCATTAGTAAATTCGATTACCATTTAGAAGTCCAAGTAAAGCCATTGAGGCATTTAGAGCAGGACATGCATGGATAAGTAGTTATTTGGAGATGTATATATCAATAGACCTCGGTTAAGATCACATGATTACACAAGAGGTTAAAGATTGTACTTATTAAGAAGGAGAATTGCATCGATAGCGATAAAGATAGGTTATCGATTAGGTTGGGATGCCCCAAAAAAAATATCACCATGGAAGGGAGTGATGTGTTTCATTAAATATGGAAAGTTAAGTCCAGGATGTGTAAGACCATTAGAAATAATATTAAGGGTAGGGCGGTGACCTATCGTTTAAAGACGCCAAAGAATTGTAAGCGATTCATGATAATTCCATGAGTCAAATCTGAGAAAATGTCAAGTTGATGAATTAGCAACTTATGCTTCAAAGGATATGGAAGTAAACAAAAAAAATGGGTTACGTCGAAAAACCGATTCAGGTCTTAAACGAGAAAATAAGATGGTTGCTGACAAACACCATCCCATTGGTCTTAGTTATATGGGAATTCCACAAAGGATTATGAATGATATGGGAATCAGAGATGAAAATGGAGCCAAGTACCTTTGCACGGGGATCGATTTCGAGGACGAAATTCCTTTTTAGTGGGGGAGAGTTGTAACACTCTAAAACTTATGATTTATAAAAATAAATGATTATTGAGGGTTAGAAATTTAAGGAATAAACAACGTAATGGGCTATAGTGTCGGTACTCGGAAAATATGATTTTATAAAATAAAATCAATAAAAGGGAAACTAATAGAATTTAATTGATTTGGGAAGAGGATGCAAAAAGAAAAACTAAAGGGACTAGTTCTGCCAAAAGTAGGAAACTAAATTGGAAATGATCTAGATTTGGGAAATGATTTCCCAAATCCCGTTTTTCCTTTTCTAGAGCCGATTTTACGACCTAAATATTGGAGTTTCTGGATGA
This sequence comes from Silybum marianum, assembly GCA_036898165.1. Lineage (NCBI taxonomy): Eukaryota > Viridiplantae > Streptophyta > Magnoliopsida > Asterales > Asteraceae > Silybum > Silybum marianum. The sequence goes on along the minus strand of CM072531.1, from coordinate 16,297,880 downwards.
AATTTGGTGGACTCGTTCCCAAGGATGTAAGGGAGAAAACCCAATTGGAATTTCGTGATTTCATCAAGAATTGAGAGAGATATCGAGTTCGGAGTGGCATAGGGTCATTCTGCACAAAAACGACGATTGGAGGTAAAATACTCAACCAAAATCGATGTATAATATATGGATGGCTTTGTTTTTCAATTGCCTTTCTATTGGTATAAGTTTTATGGGCTATAGTGACCTGTACGTCGAGCAGTTTGGTTTAGAAGCTGCTGTGGCGGCTCGACGAGATTCGGGTACAAAAACGCAAAATACGAGTTTAATAATGAATTGTAGGGGCTGTAAATTTATATATGAGTTGGGATGTTTGTTTGTTATAAACTTTTGTAAGACATTTGGTGAAAGGAAGTCGAAAAACGACCCCAAACGGGGGCTGTTCATGACAGTCGCACCGAAGGTGCGAACGGGTCGAGCCGGCCATCAAGTTGGGCCGCAACTTTGTGTCGGGGCTGGCTTTCTGGGTCGGGATCGATCGAAAACGAGTCGTTTTGATTAAATCTATGTATATCCTAAAGATATTTGAGTCTCGTTTAATTACTTGGATTAGTTGAAAAAAATCGAGATATTTCGATTAAGTTTACTCAAGATTTTGGAAAACAATTATAAAAGGTTTTAATTAATTGGGTTATTGCATTTTGGGATTTATTATTTAGAGATTTAGTATTTATTAATTAGATTATATCTAATTAATATTTTAATCTCCAAGTTATTTATTTATTATTTAAGGGTTGAAGGATTATTAAATTATAATTAATAATTCAATAACTTGTTTAGCGAGTGATTGAGTAATTGTGGATTTAGAAGTTTTAAATGAGAGACGTATAGGTTGGGTTAATATGTCGGCGATTTATTTTGGAAGTGAAGTAGTTCATTGGGGAGGGGTACATGGCAACGAGGTATGCTTATGGTGGACCGGTCGACCATGAGTTGAATTGTTTTACTTTTAGGTTGACTTGTTGTAAAAAGTCAAGACTCTAATTATGGAAATGTAATTATGTGTTATAGGGTAATACGCATGGACGAGGTTTAGCTAAGCGGAGCTATTCAGGTGAGTCTTTCACGAGATTTCACTGGGATGTATACATATATTTGAAAGGTATTTTTAGATATATGGTGTGGATGTTTATATGTTAATTGATGAGGTGATATTATTGAATGTCTGTGACATGGCAGGTCCCTACCTAACGGAGAGGAGTTAAGAGATCTCATTGGGGGTGCATATAATTGGTGAAATTGCATATCATATTTATTTGATAATTATATGTGATTGAATGTGTGTCGGATAGTCGCACGTAAACCGTGAACTCACTGAGCTATTTAGCTGACTATAGTATACATCTCAGGATCGGGAGGTTCAGGAATCGACAATGGCAAAGGACACGCTTAAGGAGTTTAGTTCCTTTTACTTTATTTAGCGTACACTTATATGTATTTCGGAGTTTGTCTTGGTTTGAATTATGGTGACCCGGTATGGGACGAGTTATCTTTTAATATTTATTTTGATTTGATGTTTAGACTTCCCCAGTAAACGTTTTAGTTTATTAATTGGAGTATTTAATGAGGTGTTTTGATGACGTGACATTTCATTTAATTGGAAAAAAATGGGGTGTTACAATTACGTTATGTTACATATTACAAACTATTGTTGCTCCTTTACAACGATTGAAATTTTGCTCCAGGTAGGACCTCTATCTAATTGATTGGTCGTTTAATTTTTGTTATTTTGGAGGGTTTGGCCGCTTGTTCTTTGAAGAGTTCTTTTTTGCAAAAATAGGGTTGTTTTAGAAATACTTTGTAAAAATAGGGTTATTTTAATTTGTTTTGTAGAAATAGGGTAGTTTTTAATTTCTTTTGTAAAAATAGGGTAGTAGGCCTCATAACTATTTTAAATTCAATATCTTTTAATATGATAATAAATTTTAATTACAACCTTACCTTTTTTTAGTTATTATATTATACCCTCATTATATATTTTTTGTATAAATTTAGTTATTGTAATAGATAAGTAAAACTAATTTATTATATTTTTATAAAAAAATATCTCATCAATACTTTTGATGATACCCCTTTATTTTTATTATATTTTTGTTATATTTTGTGTATAAGTTTAATTCTTATAAATATATGGTTGATATCAATGTTGAATATTATTTGTATTTGTATTATTTTTATTTTTATTGATGTATAAAATCAAATCAGCTAAAATGTCTAAAATATCTAAAATCAATTCATTTAAAAATGTTCAAAATTGTGTAAAATCAAATCAACTTAAAAAGTTCAAAATCGTGTAAAATGAAATCAAACATAAAAAGTTCAAAATCGTGTAAAATCAAATCAACAAAAAAGTTGTATAAGTGTTGTGTGTAATCAAATCAACATGATTTAGTTGTTAAAAATGTGTAAAATCAATTAAGTTAAAATATCTAAAGGTGAGTAAAATCAAATAACATAAAAAATTAAAAACTTAAGATCAAACCAACATAAAAAGTTAAAAATTGTGTAAAATTAAATGAACAAAGAAAAATACAAATAAATATATAACTTATAAATAATTGTGTATAAAAAAATTATCGTATTATATTTATTTTTCTTAGTTTTATATTATATTTTTTAAAATATATAAAATTGTATAAATTATAAAATAGAATAATAAATATGATAAAATAAAAGAAATGATAAAATATAGTATATAAAAAATCAAATCAATAACAAAAGTAAAATATTTTGTATAATCAAACCAAAATAATTGTTGAAAATTGGTGTATTTAATTTAGGTGAAAAAAAAAATATTTTTTGTATAAAGTCAATTATTTTGGATGTTATAAATATAGTACT